>OY101449.1:104844991-106044991 GCA_956483635.1 Panzeria rudis
TTAAATTAACACTAAACAAACCTTAAGGAACGCACAGTAGATTTCTTCTCCAATGATTTTTTTTATATATAAAATTGCTTAAAAATAACTAAAATTGTAAGGAATGCCAAAAACGCCGAAAAATTCGCGAAAATTATGAAAATTCCCAATAACTTGATAACATAAAAAAGGTATCAAAGTCTAATAACAAGAACAGGCAAAAAAAATCACTTTTAATAGCAAAATCGCAAACAAGCAATCAATAACAATGTTAAAAACTTTGGAACGATTTTCCGTCATCCCACGTCAAATTTGGTTTGTAAACAGACCGGTTTCGGCTATGTGCCATCTTCAGTGTTCTATTGAATACTAAGAAGAAAAACACAACACTCAATGTTAAAAACATTTTAAATTTTTAAAGAATTCTAAAAACTTGGAAAATATCGCGAAAATGGGAAAAATTCTCAAAAAAAAATGCTAACATCGGAGTCTGATATTGATTACAAATCAGTAAACTGCAAAAAAGCCAGGAGCTGGCAAAAAAACAGTAGTTGCGAAAAGAGCAGAAGTTCGCAGAAAAAGTAATGTTTTCTTTTTCTTTCTTTCTGTCCAGTTTCAGTAAGTTTGCATAATTTTAAGAAATTGTTTTTGATTCTAAAAATCTGTTGAAAATTTTCGTCATTTTGGCCTGAAAAATACAATGAATACCAGAGGCGCAGTAGCAAAAAAGCTCGTTGCCTGCTTTTGGGCTCAAAGCCACTCTACCTGAGCGGAACTCTTTATTCTTTTATTTTTGTCTTTAATTTAATCAATGGTTTCACTAATTCTGATTATTTATTTATCCTGATTTATTTTTGTATACCTTTTAGATCTCTCAGGTCCCGTAAATTATTCCTTGTACCCACACATACCACTAATTACGCTATGAATGAGCCTATGATACGACCTTTAAGTACTTTAAATAAGTTAAATAATATTGTTAATTTAGTTTTTTCTTTATCTCATGATGTTTTGAAATTGTGTCTAGAGAATAAGGATTTAGTGAATGTATTATTAGACTAATAAGGATTTAGTGAATGTATTATTGCTATCCTGTAAGGATATTTTAATCCATTTGGCTAAATTATATTAAATAAAATAAATAAAAAAAAAGTATAAGAAAATCACGTTCGCATAAAAAGTTCCTCTATAGAACTCCTTGACCTAAATATTTCATAAATGGTTGTTATATGTAAATATATTCATTTTTAACTTCAAAAAATATTTCTTTTCATTTTTGAGAAATATGGCCCAGTTCTGTAAACCGAATCCGAAAAAATTTTTCATTTTGCAAAAATTAATAATGGCCCATTTATGTATTTTAAATAATATAACAATTAATTTCAGATATGATAAGTTTAAAATAAAGATTTATTTGTTGAAGCAATGTATATATGCATTTCATTGGTGCTTTACCAAATCGTCAGTAGACTTCAACCATACTTTTGAAAAGTTTCAAACAGACTTTCCAAAACCATTTGAGGATTTTTCACATTTCTAGTTAAAGTAAAAATCAAAACAGAAATTAAAACGTTACGAACCTTAAAGGGCAAAATACACCATCAATCTGCTTGATGTCAGATTCGTGTACGTGTGCTTGACGAAAAATCAAAACCAAGTAGATTTTCCATCAAGCGTTGTCGGTGTCACTAATACTAACGAAATATCACACATACTATTACCACGCTTGTCAAGCATTTTGAACGGACTTTTTTCGTTGCTAATGTGTTGCTAATGTATGGAATTTCGTTTTCGTCGACGATTACGTTGTATGCGGAAACGAGCCTTTAGCCTAATAATAAATTTGGATTCACAAGCAAATACGTTCGAAATAATCATATTAATAAACAATTAGCTACTGGTGGCTTGAGCTTTTCAGATGTTTACATGTTCATATATCTTAAGTATAAAATCAAACCAAAAAAATTTGTCTTAAGTAGAACAAAAAATCAGAAAAATGGGAATGAAGAAAAATAAAGCTGGAGTGATTTAATTCTCGTACTAAATTTTCACGAAAAAGTTGTATACATATATAAGAATTGAAATCACATTCAACAGAGCCACCTGACAAGTGGTGTTTACTTTTCAAGTAAAATCCAGTAGTTGAGTAAATTCTGGGTAATTTGAGAGTTTTACTTACAATAATGGCTCTTGCAGAAGGAAGTACGCGAACCGAAAATTGCATAAATTTGCAGGTTTAGCAAAACAGCTAATCACTAAAATGGATAGGGTTGTAAGATATGTGTTGTTTCGACTATCCAGCACATACATATGTATTAATTTTTGGTACTTGGTACAATGCATTTCTATAATTGTAAATTCGTAGCGAAATGTATTTGTTAAATAGAACTTCAGAGAAAGCTTTTATACTTGTTTATTTTGTACATGATTTTTAAGTTCGATTCTGCTTAAATGACATGCAAAAATACATCATTACTTGATTTTTGATATTCGGTACCCCAAGTAACATGCAGTAATAAGTATTCTAATATATATTAGCTTTACATCTCGAAAGAATTAATGTAAATAAAACAATTAGAGGAAAATTTTTGCCATGGGTACCAAAAAAAAGAAAACTTGGCATTGTATGATCTTCTGGAACATACAGATTGAGAAGAAACTTGCTTAGGATGTATGTAAAATAATTATTTTCAGTTTTTGTTGGATTTTAATTCAACTTTTTTTCTTTTAAACGCTTTTTTAAAATTGTATACATTTTAATTCTTTACTTTTGTTTGTTTATTTTATTGAATCATGTTTTTCTCTTCTACTGGATTTTACTGGCACAAATTTGTTCAGTAAAAATTTGCAGACTCTCAGTCAAACAACTGTCACTTTACTCTCTCAATTGCTGCTCTCTTTTGCAAATTTATGTGTAAACGAACGCATTTCAGTAAAATCCAGTACAAATTTGTAAAAACTTTGGCAAATTTTGGGGTAAACGAACACACTTAATCAGCCTTATCCTAAATAAAATTTCTAGAGTCCGACCGAATATTGGGTTTCGAAGTCGGCCAAAATTGTGGTTTCGGCTGATATTAGGCTTAGGCCAACTTTTTGGCCGAATACCGAAACTTTTTATTCTCTATAAATAAGGAAGTTAATCGAAATAATATTTTACAAATTTAAAATATGTCACTCCTCAATATATGTGTACCGAACCCAATACTCCAGTACTATTCATCATTTAAGCTAATTGCATGCCAAGTTTTATTAGTCCTATGCTCGCAAATGTTTTAAGTTTTATATTTGCACGATGCAATGAAATATATTGAATTTCTACTATTATTTTGACTGACACTGTATGTATGTAGAAAAACTCTTACGGCCTTCTTCACAGTGTACAGTTAAAAGCTAACGTATACTTTAACAGAGAGTTTTGTATGCCGAATTTGCCGTTAAAGACCACGTTAACTTTTAATCACATTGTGAAAAGGGCCGTTAATAAATTACTTTTCAGTTCTGTTAAGTTTTTTAAATGTCAATATCAGTTAATGCTAAAAAAGCTTCGGCAAGTTTCGGATTCGGCCGAATATTCGGCATTTTTGCCGAATATTCGGCATTTTTGCCGAATATTAGGTTCGGTTCGGGTTCGGCCTCAAAAAACTGGTTTCGGTCGGACTCTAAAAATTGCACATGGAAATTTCCGAACGTGTGAACAGTTGGTATCATGAATAAAATATGTTGTGAAAATTTCCGAATGTTTACATTTTTAAACTATGAAAAAATTTGTTCTTGAATTTGGTAGCTTTCAACAAACTTCACACACATGTTTTTAAAACCAGGTATTTTATTTTATTCACATGGAATTCATGATACGAAATTAAAATCCATGTGAACGCAAAATTTTATTCCGAAAATTTCACATGTGGAATTCATGATAAGGCTGAATGCCGATTTTACACTATCTCACAAGCCGTTCGACTTCTGCAGAAAATGCAACCCCGATATAATGAGTTTATGGAAAGTTTCAAAGAAGCAATCACTGGTATGTGATGGAAATCGATCGATTTAAATCGGCGCCATTTCAATAACAAATTCTGCTGAAAGATGACTTTTATTTACCCCTTTTAATGTTTTCAAGACTTAGAAAATTTTATTCGAATATTTTGTTCGAGACAAATTAATAAAAAAACCGTTAATAAGTCCTTCTGAATTAAAACGTTACGAACCTTAGCCTAATAATCAATAATAATGAAGCATTAATGAAGGAGTGGAGTAAAATTAGCGCTGAAATAACAAAACAATGTTGGCTTTCTCCAAGCCAAAGGAGGAAGCTTTAAAAATAATAAAAAGATAACATCGTTTTATAAGAAAACTAAAAAGTGTTTGGTCGTATGAATACTTGTGTTACATATCGGTTCCAAAAGTAAACTATCTATCAAGCTAGTATCAACTACATACATGTGTACATAACAAAATACTTACATATTGTACACAATCACAAAAATTCGTTGCAATCGATTGGAGTGTTTCTGTAAACGAACACATTGGCACGTGATTTGGATGTTAGGAAGAAGATAGTAATTGTATGGTAAAAAAGAATATAACCATATTACCCATGTATAACCAAAAAAGTTGTACTTGTAAAAAGGGTGCTAAAATCTGTTGTCATTTAACAACAAAGCATAGGCATCCGGCAGCAAGCAAGTGATTCATAATATCCGTTACTTGGCGTCTAAATAGCGGTATTTATAGTGTTAATTTAAATAAAAGAAACCCCAGAGAAATTTACAGAAAAAGGAGCATGACAGAGAAAACGATGGGTAAAAGAGCAAATTATATTTAGTAAAGCTTTAATAGAATTTTAATCTTATGCTCGCTCATTTTTAACTCATTTGGGGGGTATATAAAAGCCCGTTGTAGTGTGCAAAACAAGTTTAGTGTGGAGAATACTCTGTGCATTACAGCACTAATAAAAAGTCTGTTGAAATTTGTTTTTCAAAAATAAAAAGCAATTAAAATAACATTTGTTTGTATTCGTTACTTTCTGTTGCATAAAAACCATAAAAACGAAATAGAAAATAAAAGACATTTATAGAAGAAAAAGTGAACATCTTTGAAAGGCGAATATAAACTCAAACTATAAGCGGATAATTAAAAGAAACAACAGCAACAGCACAATGTCTGAAGCTTACTTTGATGCTTATGATCATTATAACTATGACCAGGACAAATATATCTTTTCGGCCCATAGTGGAAAAAATCGCTCCAAGAAGGAGGCAGGTGAACACAGTAATCATTTCGACCCCAGCGGTCATTCCAGAAAACTTTTAACCAAATTCATGAATACAAACAATAATAGAAAACTTATCTGCGCTGGACACAAAAATTGATACATTGTCACAAAAGAAAGCAAACACTAAGATAAAGAAGAGAGGTAAAAGAGAAAGGAAAAGTATAAAAAAATAAAGTAAAAAAAATATTGAAAGTTCGCAAGGAAAAAGGAATAAATACATAGTTCCGGAAAAAAGCAGGCATCACATAAATTTTTAAATCACATAAAATATATCTTAAGAAATTTGAAATCGGAGATACTTGTGGTTACGGTAATAGTTTGGCACTGCCATGCAGTGCTAGACTATTATTTGTGGCCATAATCTTATCTTTAATAATTAATTAACTAAACAATTAAAAAATAATAATTAAAAAAATTCAAAAATATACCTATTTTGTAGACTTTAGGCAATTTTTTTTTAATTTCTCTAAGTTAATTGCAAGAACTTTTGCGATTTATAATAATTTTTTTTTATAATTTATCAAATCAAAATTGTTTTTGCCGCATCCTATTTCTCTATTATTATTATATAATAAGTAATAAATATTGCACTAATTAATTATGTATCACTATAATAATAAAAAAATAAAAAATGTAAAACATATTAAAAAAAAAGCAAAAGGTTTTTCATTTACATATTTCTTACGTTTTGTTCATTTTATATTACATATACACTTTTTGATAGGAAACGTAATGGAGATTAGGGTTTCGTTTCGAGAAGCGTCTGGGAAAATATTCTCGAAAATAAAGCAATTTTTCCCTTCAGAATTCCCAAGAATTATAGTCGGAATAACCTGGGATTAAAATATACAAAATGCGAGCATTTCGTTTAGAACATATTTATTCAGACACACATAAATACAAATCATTGTCGTAAAAAATATTGAAGTTGTTCCTTTGATATCTGTATTATAAGAATTTTGGCAAAATCAAAATTATAACAGAATATAAAAATTGTCCTGTGTCGCGAAACTTACAATACGGGCATTATTCGAGGTATTCTCAGGAATTTATATATGTATATTAAAAATTATTTATTTGTTGTGGGTTAAACTAATCTATATGTCTGTATCTCATTCGTGCTAATGGCAACTCATCAATAAATACATATCAGAAGATTTTGAAATTTCGAACACTCGAAAAATTTTCGATTTTCTCGGTTCAACTTCAATTTGGTGTTTTAAAGAATTATCTACATAAGTATTCTGTGAATAAATAACACATTTGGTGCATTTTGAACATTCGAAAAATTTTAGATTTTATCGGTTCAACTTTGAATTTTTCGAGATTGACTTTCTTCGGAAAATAAATATTTTTTTGAATGCTTCTGAATGATCTGCAAACCGAATCTGAGTAAATTTCTCGTTTTCGAAAAATAAATAATGTCGCCATTGATGTCTTTTAAATCATATATAGTAAATTAATTTGAGATATGATATTTTAGGCACTAAAAAATATGAAACTGCAAAAAACTCTGAAAAAATTTTGCCATTAGCGGATTTAATTTCTCTAAATCGAGAATTTTTAAATCGACTCGATTTACAGAACAGGCAGAATAAATTATATTTTTTGATCATTCACAGAAGAACATTTTTGAATTTCCTGTGATAGAGATTTTTGTATACTGTTCTATGGAAATGTGTTGATTCAATAAAAAAGATTTTGAATTTTCTGTGATAAAGATTTTTTCCATACTTGGTAAAAAAAATTAGTTGAAAATATTTTAATTTTTCCCTAACGATTTTTATTTCAATTTCATTTTCAACACACATTATATTTGAATCAAACACAGATTTGATTGAATTTCATGTTATTTTCGAAAATTAACGTTGTCAAATATTTACTCCGACCAAAAGGAGGGAAGTTTGTAGTGTGTGTCTGTGTTTCTGTGTGTCTGTCTGCGCCATCGAATAGTCTAAACAGCTGGACTGATTTTGAGTTCTGTTTTTGTTTTGTTTGAAAGGTGACTTCTTTGCTATGTTTGAAAAAAAAATCTGTCGATTCTCTTCTGATACCGTAGCTCCTAAACGGATGGATCGATTTTAATTTAGTTTCTTTTGTTGAAAATGTGACTTGATCTGAAATCTTCTATACTCTGTTTGAAGAAAATCGATCCAGCCGTCTTGAATTTATCATCCATTTTCTACGGGGGTTTTTTACGATATGTTCGTGTGGCTGTATAAATGTATATGTGAATGTACCCCTCTTATACCTTTGAACAACTGAGCCAATCGGAACAAAATTTCCAGCATTGACCTATATGTGGTATGAATGTTAAACGATTCGACTTGGTAGCTTTTTAAATTTAATTAGTTCTTAATCTCAAAAAACAGCTTCGGTGCAGCAAATGTCATTAAAATTTATTGATCCGCTCGAGAGATATCGTTGTCGAACAATTTCGAATAACTGTTTTTGAAGATAATCCTAAAAGTTTTTGATAATTCGTTTTAGATTTGCATCGAATACCTTTAATTTAAATCAGGCGCAGGCGATGTGTAAACGTGAGCCACGACGTTTGCCGACTTCTTTTCGGCTATTTTTAAATTTTACATGCACACAACACAAACAATCAAAATAAACAACAACAAGAGCACAACAGTCATTTGTACCTTAGGTGTTCAATAATGAACAATGTAATTAACACCAACACACTTATATAACAAATTTTTTCTCATTTATGTATTTAGATTTTTCTTTGCCTGGCTCTGATTTAAATCAATGAAGTTTCGCGAGATATCGTTGTCGGAAGTTTTCGAAAAAATTATTATTTTTATATTTGCTATAAAATATCTATACAACCTTTAAGAGTTTTGTCATATAATTTTTTCCGGGAACAAAACCAAAAATTTCAAATGTACGAGAATCAGAAAACGCCGAAAATTTGGAAACTCTATCGGTGACGAATGGCCTTTATATTTTGTATCTCTTTTTAAACAGTTATTGCACTTTTAGAGAATATTTTTGTTTTTTTTATGTTTTGAAGTGCATTGTTTGCAAAATGGTGGCTTTGTACTGCAACAACCTTTTTGTTGTTGCAATTGTATGTGCATTTTTCTCTTTATTATATTAGCTGAGAATTTAATGCGGGGGAGCGGATTTTAAGCACTTTTTGTTTTGATTTTTCTTTGTTTTCATTATTAATATGTAAGTATGTAAATACACATGAATGTAGTATGTCTGTTTGTATATTTAAATGCATACGTATGTATGTACATGGTTATATACATACTTATATAATTTATTTTTAATGTGACCTCGTCTAGTTTTAGATAAACAGGAATCAAATGAAAAAGGTTATGCAAATAAAAAATTAAAGTTTGTGTTCGTTTCTATTATGGTAGAATAATACAGGTAGTGGTGAAGCGTTAATGAACTTTTTTTTTGGGTTCGACTCTGTCAAAAGTTGTTTATGTTATACCAACACACACCCACACTACTGAAAAAAAAACATGGCGAAGTAAACACACACATGTGAACATATAAATTTTTTTTTCAAATTTTCTTTTGTGCTTTTTGACAAACTCGAACAAAAACAACAATAAAAAGCCGTGTTGTTTTGCTGTTGTTGGGTTGTTGTAGCTTCGCTACTACCTGTAGTATAATTCTACCATGGTTTCTATGGTTTGAGTATCGTAAAAGATAAAGCAAAATAAACGAAAAATACTGTCAACTCAAAAAGTAAGTACTCATCCTTACTATAAATTAAAGCGAAAAGGTGGCATTTAGAAAAAAGCTTAATAAATAAATAATGGCATTAAGAATAATTATAAACAAATTTAGATGGATTCAATGTCTACAAAAGTTACTTAATGAGTACACAGAAAAAAATATCATCAAACTGCAACTAACAATTTCCATTGTTAATATGTAATTTAAATTCAAACATATATTTTGTTAATACAACAAATTTAGTTGTTGATACGACAAACACAGAATTTTTTTTTAACAAACTGAACTAACCAAATGTTTTGTTAAGTATTGTGAAAAAATTACCAATCACCATTGTTGATATAACAAATGAACACACAGCCATAGATGAAACAAAGAAAATCACGTTTTATGTGAGAGGTAAGAACGTTAGTCTATTAGTCCAGAGGCCGCCGGCTCGATTCCGCCCAAAGACATTTAGTGTTTTTCGCAGACAAACAAAAAGTCGCTTCGAGGATTGTGTATAAAAAATATTATTAATACAACAACTATGATAGTAAAAATTTGTTCGGAAAATCAACAATTCATATTGTTGATATAACAATAATCTTAATTGAAATAAATTTGAAATCAACAAAAAAATTGTTAAAAAAATTTTTCTGAGTTTTCTTTAACTTACAATTTCGTAATTGTATTTACAAAAATCGTTGTAAGTTCAAAATCAATTAATTATTTAATTGATATCGATTAGTTGTTTAAGTAGTTAGTATGAAATTTTTACGCAATGTATTTGTGTTATTTAATATAGTTAGTTTTAGTTACTTGCTTAGTCTTACTGAAACTATGTAATACGTATTTTTGGCCTTGATGGCTTTGTATTACAATATGGATAATAAAAATAAAATAAAATAAATAAATAAAAAAATCAATTGTATTTACAAATTTTTTTGTGTACATACAACTCAAAAAGTAAGTACTCATCCTTACTATAAATTAGGGATGTAACGAATACCGATACCGATATATCGGCGATACTTCAGATTTTCCGATACATCGGTATCGGCGATATTTTACTGTCGATACGACGATACTTTAAAAATTTTTTTCAGAGTTTTTTTTAACAAATAATTTATTTTTTTCAATTTTACCATGAATAAAATTCAGTTCGTTATTTTTAAAATCTTATTAATATCAATTTTAAAAACTAATAATATTTGATGCTGTTATTTTGTAAAAAAATTATTTATTTTTTGTTAATTTTACCATGAATTCAAATTCAAGTCGTTGTTTTTTAAATCTTATTTCAGCAAAAAGACACTTCAAAGAAGTCATGAAAATGTAGAATTCGCGATCCGTAAGTTTTGCGAATTTGGACAATTTCTAATTAGTTTTACATATCCTTGCCATTGCAAGAAGTTCTGTTTTTCGATTAACAATCACCGAATTGGAAGCGATGCTAGGACAAATTTCTTTTTCGGTGTTCTATAATGATTTTTCCTCAAGGAAAAAGGATAAAAGTTACCCATTTTTACAATTTTTTTTATGCGAAGTTAAACTCAAAACTTTATTTTCATGTAAATTTAGGTGAATAAATGTAAACTTAGAAGACTTTTAATAATTAAGCTATTAAGTTATTTAGAAGAATATTAGTTGATAAATGTCCTTTAAAAAATCGATTTTTTAAAAAGCATGGCGAGTATTTTTTAAAATTATAAAGGAATTAAAAATTTTTTCTTGCTTTTCTACTAATTATCCGCATATTTTAAATATAGATTTTTTGGAAGCAAAGAAAATGTAGCTCCTTAAGAATTACTTCCAATTTTTTATACTGGGTTAAAATCAATTTTAAATATTCTCTCTTACAATGTAATTTTGTATAATAAAAAAATTTCACTTGAGTTTTGTTGATCTAAATATGTTGATCGAATATTGAACTCAATTTCAATATTCGTATCGGTATCGGAATCGGTATCGGCGATATTTATTTTTAAATATCGGTATCGGATCGGCAAAACGGCGTATCGTTACATCCCTACTATAAATTAAAGCGACCAGATTTTGAAAAGATGGCATTTAGAAAAAAGCTTAATAAATAAAGAAATAAATAATGGCATTAAGAATAATTATAAAAAATTTTTGATGGATTCAATGTCTACAAAAGTTACTTAATGAGTACATACATAGTTTATTAATACACATTACATACATATAACTTTCTATCAAAAAAGAAAATAAAAAAATAAAACTAGCACAAAGAAAAACCAAACATAAAAACAGGAAAAAATCTCAACAACAAAATGTTGGCAATGTCACAAGCTTAAGCGGCCCATACATTACACAATATTATTGTATATTTTATTACTTTTTTAGCTTTTAAAAACTCCGTCGCATGCCGCATATCGTTTAATTAATTCAAAAGATATCGTTGTAGAAAATATCCAAAAGTAGTTTTTTAACTACTCAGAGCTCGTTAATAGCTATTAAATAGTGTCCGACCGATTAATCGGCGTCGGCTCCGGTATTGGGCCAAAATTGTCAATGTATTCGGCATTAATTTGGCCGAATTTCGCCGAAGGTCGAACTTTTTAAGACAATTATTTGCAAGGGTTACAAAAATATGCAGAAATTATCAGGCGAAAAAATTTAATATAAATTTTTAACAAACATTTTGATTAACATTAAATTATACATTTGTGATTATGTGTACTGTACATCGTTTGAATATTAGTAATATCATTCAGTTTAAAAAACATTGTGTAAAAGGCATCTTTCTAGATGATGAAAAAGCCAAATGCAAATTTTGTGGAAAATATTAACTTTGCGAAGCAGATTGCCAGAATCGCCGACTAACTGCAAGCAATATAAAGTAGAATATACAAGACATTCATTCTGTAAAATATATAAAATATAGTAATAAATACTGCAGAAAGAAAATATTTTTGCAACAAGAAAGTCGCAATGACCATTATCACAAGGGACCATTATTATTGGACCCATGTGGGCTGGAACCCTTTCTTAGATTTTTTTTCACCGGCAACCTGATAACCTAAGTCACACTGAAAATGTTTGCTATAACTACTTAATAATTAACAATTAATTTTTTTTACAACTAACGGCCCTTTTCACAATGTATGATTAAGAGTTAACGTGCTCTTTAACAGCAAGTTCGGCATACAGATATTGCCGTTAAAGTCCACGGTAACTTTTAATCCTACATTGTGAAAAGGGCCGTAAGGATGTTTATAAATTAGTTATTTTTTCAGTTTAATAAACAAAACTGATCTTGAAAATATTAAAGTTACTTCTTGTTGTGAATTTAATAAGTAAAGTTCGGCTTCGGTTCGGCCGAATTTTTGTAAAATTGGCCGAACTTCGGCATCGGCCTAAAAAATGGCTTCGGTCGGACACTACTATTAAACAAAAATCATGTAGTTTTAGCCCACTGTGGAGTCATTAGTTCATATCCTGCACGTTTTTGGAAACCATCGTGTGCTGTAGAGGGCTGCACAAGTATACTCAAAAGTACTCGTATGTATGTTTGTGTGTGTGTAGTATGCATGTGTATATATTTATATGTATATATGGTCGTGGCTATGTATGTACACTAGGGATGGCCAAAAATATCTATATATCGATATTTTCTCAAAAATATATCGATACATATCGTCGATATTTTTATTTGCAATACATATATCGATATATCGATTTTTCAAAAAATGTCGAAGGTGTCAAATTCGATATTTTTTGTAGCTTGAGTTTCGTTTTTCGCACAGTTTAAATAAAATTCGTCACAATCTTCATAAAATACAATATTACCAACAAAATATTTTGTGTTATTTATAATCTTTTCTGTATATGAAAAATTATCTTTCTTTGAGTATAACTTTGTTGGCTCTTTTCAAATGAATTATTTGTTATAAAAGTAGTTTTTGTATTTTATTTTTAATATATTTTGGAATTATGTATGGATAATCATGCTTGAAAAATATCGATATATATATCGAAATATCGATATTTTTATTCGATATATATCGATGCCGATCGATATTAAATATATATCGATATATTTCTTTCACTTGCCCATCCCTAATGTGCGCATGTACATTAAAGCGACTCAGAGAAAAAAATATTTGTTACTCCTCTCATATTAAAGATCGGTATTTTTAATGAGGTATTTAATTGAGGGTGCGGTTGGCTAAGTAGTTAGCGCGTTTGACTACAAACCATGAGGGCTTGAGTTCAAGACTAGTTCAAGGCAAGCCAACAACATCATGCATTTTTCTCATGTGCACTGGTGTGTTATCGTGTTGGTTGTTGGTGAACTGTTAAAGTGATGAAGACATAGCACTAATCACCTTGGCAGTACCGGCAGCGATTAATACTAACATATCCTAAAGCACTTCACACTCCTTCGTCGGTATTGTAGCAGAACCGTAGGCGAAGTAAAAGAACTAATGAAATGGCTACACAGCTTAAAAAGCTCAATGCCTCTACTTGACATCAGAGGGGCTTGTAACAATGCTCTACAAAAAACGCGCAATAGCAGGGTTGTAAATGAATTAAGCTTTCTGTCTCTCTCCCACTTCACCACCTGTTCTCTCTACCCTATCCCTTTCCCAAAGAAAGTAACACATTAATTAATTAACTGATAGGCATTAATTGCCTGCTTGTGTTACTTCTCTTTATAAAAATAAATGAGCTTTCCCAAAACATTTGCGGGGTTTAGCGGTGACCGCCCGTGAGCTTGACCGTGTCTAAAAGAGGTCTATTTTTGTAGTTTTTTGCATATTTTGGTATTTTCTCCCAAGACAACATATAAAAAAAATTTCTTCGCTTGAAACATCTTTTCAAGCTGCATCCAGTGGTGCATTAAACTTTATCATTCATACCATCAGCAATGCGTTATTCCATAAAAACCACGATTTTTTAAGCCTTTTTATTGCAGGTGCTACCTACTTATTATATAAAGTAAATTTTACTTTTTTTAGTATTATATAACTTGAGGCATTGTTTATTTATTTATGATTGTAGTTATTGCAAAAGTTCGCACGTTTCTAAGAACAGAAATAAATAAACAATGCCTCAAATCAAATAATTCCTAAAAAAAAATAAAATTTATTTTAATACAGGCAAAGCTTGGTATAACGAATCTCGCTGTAACGAATATCCGTTAGAACGAACAGTCAAAATTTTAGCATTGACTACCTGGTATAGCGATCATTACAAAGATCTTATACTCGATGTAACGAATGGTAAGAAATGAATTGCAAAAGAAAATCAAAAAACAAACTATTAACTAAAATTTATCATTGAACCCTGAAAAATGTGTGCTCTATACAGTACCACGCCCAAACGTAGTTAATATTCTTTTTCAGCTGTTTCTATTTAACCCTAGAAAGTCATACTTATTTTTATGGCGTAAAGGTTATACTTCGACGAATCGACGACGGTGTTATTAAAAGTGGCAGTAAAAATTACCCACTTGCAAAAAAAAATTTTATGTTGAGTTTTTTTTTAATATTTGTTTTTATATCATCGAAATATAACAAAATATTACTTAATTTTTAATGTTTATTTAATCATAAATTATGTTTTTACCGTAGTACATTACTCGGGATATTTTGTAAAACAGAGATTAAAAATTATCGAAAATAAAAAATTTAAAAGCATATAGACGATAAAATGTATTTAAATACTAAAATTGATATATTAAACAAGATCGGTACACGTTTTCAAAACCATCAGTCGTTATTTTATGTAAGAGGCATTAAAGTCTTTTCGGGGCTCCCCATACCGGCTTTTATCACATTTTTTGATTTCCAACCGCAGTTTACAAGAAAGCCAAACAGCAAATTACTGCCGCTTTTGGTATTTTGACCCTAGTGGCATCGTTTTATTATTTTCTTCCTTATTCGGCGATTTATTTTTAATATTCTCGCGTATCAATGTTTTTAATGTTGGTACCTCAAGGCTATCAATCACCTGATTCTAAATGTTGACAAAATGCCACTTTTGGTGAATTTGTATTGACTTATAATCTTTGCCTTTATTTGAAATAAGTTATAGGCGTAAATAATGTAAATATGTAGTCATTAGTCGTATTAAGTATACTATAAAATTGGCAGATTGCCCATCTGATGCCTATCCTGGAATATCAATTGCAATACAATATTGGTTAATTAGCTTTAAGATTTTTTCATGTTTGTTTCTCTCTTAAAATGTTTAAAAATAAATCGTCCTGAACTATTCCGGTGATATCTTTTACTTAACATCCAATTTCTGATGAACTTTTGTATTATTCTTAATCTATGTCATATATGCCGTTATCATCAAGGTCCAACTCATACTGCCCGTCATACATCTAAAAAAACTTTCAAACTCTTTGTCGATCAAGTTTACTTCCCTTCTTTTATTATAGACTTAAGAACTAACCGCTAACTACTCAAACAACCACCAACGAAGCACTGGAAACACACATCCGAAAGTTCTAAAAGTTAAACAAACGTCATACTTCGTCGTTTCGACGACGCAAATAAAAAAACAACTTTCTCAAAGCAGAGCAAGCTAAAAATTGGCACACACCTAAAGCACGACAACCTAAAGTCCTGTACGAAAAATGAACATAAAATAAGTATATTTACCAGAAAAAAACTGAAAAATTCTAACATGCGTCGTCGATTCGACGAAGTATGACCTTCTAGGGTTAACCGAATCTTATCAAACATTGGACATATATTAAGTTCCAAGGGCAATAAAACATTATAATGATTAGAAAATTGGGCTGTGTACACATTATTTTTAACTACTTCTACTAAACCGATTCCTATGAAACTTCGCACACAAAATTAGTTCTCGTGAAAATACAACATTACGACAAAAAAGTGGCCAGTGGCAGGCCTGTTTTGTAGTCAGTTTTTTTTTTTATTTTGCTAGAATTATGAAAAGAACAATTGCGTATAGGTCAGCAAACAAGAATTTTAATTTTCAATAGAAAAATAGTAACTTCTAACAACTATATCCGAACTACATATAAATACACAAAAAGTTTAATCTTTTCAAAGCATATGCCGGAAGCGGTGGTGAAAATACAAAAAATTCTATCGGGTATATTTTGAGAAAACTTTATGTAAACCTTGTTTGGCGATTTTTTTCATTCCGAATTTGTGGCGTCAAACCAATACGGCTCTGCAGCGGGATTCTATAACTTTTAACGATCCGACAATCGTAACATTTGTCGACATATTTAGTCGCTTGCAGTAAGGATAGTGCGATTGTATAATTTTATTCGATATCATGTAGCATCTCTGTTAAAAAAAAAGCGCAAAGAGGAATGAAAAAAAACAAATGATTTCGTCCATGCCAAACAGTGCACAGACAATTTTTTCAAAAATTTTTTTAATTTTGAGAAATATGTATATGTATGTTAAAAAAATGTTTAAATAATAAAGTATTGTTATTTATATACATATAAAGTGTTTATATGTTTTAATATTTTTGTAGAACCAAAGAAATTTATATTCAGGCTTAAGTTCGTTCAATTTAATTTTTACAATTAAATCATTTTTTATTGAGAAATAATTTTTCAAAGCATGTGGCAATTGAAAAGTACAAATGCCAATTTCTTGACTTTTGTAAAGGTCGAACTGAAGATCGATGTTTTCGGGATTAACCACAATCCCATCGTCAGAGCTCTCTATACTCTAGGCTACTCAGCCCCAAAGTCAAGCGGTAAATATCTAGCATTAAACCAATTGCATTAAAGCTGTATGTTTCCTGGCTTTAAGCTTATTTTATGGTGGCTTAGAAGTTTACCATACTTGGCACTTATCCTAATCAACAACCACACTTGTGCTTTTTGTTTATATTTCTCACCCAAGATTGAGAAAGCTCCTTTCTCTAGTTCTTAGGGTTTACATATGTTTTTCTTTTATCCGTATTACACGGGAAACTATCTAACATATTTTGTACTATGTGCCTCTAGTGTTAATAATTGAAGTTGTGTGTATTTAGTCGAACTATATGGGTTTTATCCAAAGAAATTTATTATTCAGGCTTAAAGTTCGTTCAATTTAATTTTTACAATTAAATCATTTTTTTATTGAGAAATAATTTTTGTAGAACAATAACTTTAGTTGTTTGCATAAAGTACGTGCTACGGCTACACATCTGACTCTTGTCTATCCATTAAGCTGTTTTTAGACTATTATACGCGCTGTTCGACTTCTGCACAAAATACTACACTGATATAATATGTTGTTACTGCTTTTTTAAAACTTTCCATAAACTCATTAGATCAGTAGCGGGACTCTGTAACTTTTAACGATCCGACAATCGTAACGATAGTGCGATTCTGTAATTTTATTCGATATCATGTAGCATCTCTGTTAAAAAAAGCGAAAAGCGCAAAGAGGAATAAAAAAACAAATAAATTTGTCGATGCCAAACAGTGTACAGAAACTTTTTTTAATTTTAAGAAATATATGTTAAAATAAATGTTTAACTAATAGAAATATTGTTATTTATACATGAAATTGCTTATACATATGTTTCTATTTTGTTGTAGAACAATAGCTTTAGTTGTTGGAATAAAGTATGTGCTAGGGCTGCACAGCTGACTTGTCTATTCATTAACAACAACAAAATTATTGTTGCTAGTTAACCGACAGCGAATATCGTTATAAATGTTACTGAATAGCAACTTCTATAAATTTTCGTTATATTTATTTTAACGATACGATTATCGTAATAAAAGTTACAGAATCGCGCTACAGGGTTGCATTTTCTACAAAAGTCGAACGGCTTGTGAGATAGTGTAAAACAGCTGTTAACAACAGAAAAATTACTGTCGCTAGTTAACCGACAGCGAATATCGTTATAAATGTTACTGAATAACAAATTCGATAAATTTTCGTTATATTTATTTTAACGATACGATTATCGTAATAAAAGTTACAGAATCGCGCTACTGGTAAACTGAATCCGAATAAATTTCTCGTTTTCAAAAAATAAATAATGCCCTCAATGACATATGTTAAATCTTATATGTATAGTAAATTCATTTCAGATATAATAATATTATAGGCCCTAAAAATTTTAAACTCCAAAAAAGTCTGAAAAAATTTTGCAATTAGTGGATTTAATTTCTTTAAATCGAGCGCTTTTAAATCGACTCGATTTACAGAACGGGCAGGATAATTATATTGCTTTTTGATTAAAAAGAGCAATAACATCATTACAAAAGCTAATAAAAGCGTGTTAAAAAGTAAAGATTAAAACGAAAGCAACAATGCAGTTCTGCCTGAATTTCAGATTGCATGTACATTAGGGTACCCTTTGTTTCAAAAAGTTAGATTTCTTTCAGTTGTTTTAAGATAATTTATAATCATCATGTTTTATGTAGGCAAGGAGCATAGCTCTAACCAGGTGTCCCCATGAAACCGCTCGTCTTTTTTATATCAATATTCACCAAGCTGGAGGTGAGACTGCCAGAAATCTAACTTGTTGATATTTAGGGTGTCACCCTAATGTACTTACATATATATGTACCTCGGAGGTAAACGGCACTATGTCGATATATTATTTTCTAAAAGTTCAATTTTTGAACTCCGCTCATCGAGACTTTAATGAGGTCACAACTAAAGCGAATGCCACACAAGTCAATATTCAGCTTCAATATATGTGTTTGTGTGCGTTTGTTTACAAAAAATATGTACACATATACGGAGGTGAAATATTGAAGAATATCGAAATGCTTTTGATTTTCATAACAAACGCACACAAGCGCATACATATATTGAAGCTAAAATATTGATCCGTCTAGCAGCCACTTAAGGAAGCAGAAGAAATAAAGTACGATTTTCAATGGATTTTACAAAATTAAAACTTGCGTACTGAAAAGTTGACTAAAATGACATAGTGCTGTTTACCTCCGATGTACAAATAAGTACATATGTATGTAGTGTATGGCCTAAAATTAACTGAAATTCAGGTTAAAACAAATCAGGCAGCTTTCCGTTTGATGGTACACATTGCACATACGAACAGTAAACCCAGTGGAATTTTGCAGTTACATATATTATATCCGTAACTAACATTTTTAATAATTTCACAGCAGAAGCAAGAAATATGCTAAAATGAAAAATAATAGCTTTTTTCAATGCAAATTTCTCTAATAATATACATATAAAAAATCTTCACGTATCCGTTTTGAGAATTATGTTAGTTAGGTTTTTTTTGTTTCACGCCTTTCTGAAACCAAAAGCCGAATCTTCATTGTAATTTTAATGCTTTAATAACAAATGCTAGATTCTTTCACATCGATCAATCTTGCATACCGTTATAGGTATACGGTTGAATCTTTCCTACGGTACTTAATACTATGGCCGCTAAAACCGTAAAACAAGTTAAAAACTAAAGGGTGGCCGAAATAAAATAAATTTAAATGGTGTGTAGAGCAAGTAATATAATTTTGACATTCGAGTGTATCTTGTTACCGTAACCCTACGTCTATACTTGATATATTTTTATCATGACAAATGTCAAATTCCATATAGGAAAAACAGCTAACATAAAACAAATTATTTTTCAATATAAAGTTTGACTTTCGTCATGACAAAAATATATCAGGTATCGACGTAGGGTAATAGACACTCTAAATTCTCACAGAGTGTGTATTAAATGACTGCTACATATAACAAAATAATAAAAGTTGAAAATTGAACGGAGCATAGATATAATGCATAATGTAATTGCTACGTCTTCTGGATTTTTTATTTCCGGAGAAGTCTGAATTATCCGTTGTGATATATTTTGATCAATTACAAATTTCATCAAAGCTCTTTTGTGATGAAAAAAATTAAAAATTCTGAGCTTGCCATACGTGGCTGCCTACTGCACGCAAGCAATCAAGTAGAATCAATGAGCTAGTCCGTGTAGAAAAAAATTTCTTATGGACGTGGATGAAAAATTCCAGTTCTAAAATTGAGTAAGTGTAACGCAAGAACTTAAGGAAAAACGTCACAACATTATTTTGACAGAAATTTATTTAACTGTTCTTATCTTATTTGCTCAGCTTATTATAAACTATAAATTTTCAAAGAATGCTAAATATGTAAATATTTGATTAGTAGATATGTACATACATATATGCAAAATAATTGCGATGTTAAACTATGTACTAGACTATTTTTTTCAAACGCAATAACAAACTTTCAAGAAGTTATAGTAGATGCTAGAGCTGTAAAAGATTGGAATCGATTTAATTGTAATCACATGATTTCCCATTAATGATTGCATTCAATATGACCAAAACTATTGAATAAATTTTTTTAATTCAATTTATATATTAATTGAATGCAATCAAATCCAGTAATTGCAATCAAAATTTAATCAGAATCGAAAACATCGTTCTCTTCAAATGAAACTCCTTCTTCTAGAAATAAAGCTTACTCTGATAATTTAAAAAAAATTCATAAAATGGCTAGCAAACCTGCATTTTGCTACGTTTTTTATATTATTTTGTTGCACTTTAACTATAGATGTGATTTCAGGGAAATTGATTGCAATCGCATGATTTCAACATAAATTTAATTGCAATCAAATTGATTGCATTCAATGATTTAAAAAAAATTATTGCAATCACAAAAGATTGCAATTTTCACCAGATTTCATTTTGAAATCTGAAATCGTTTTGAAATCAAAGAATGAAATCAATTTTGTTGAAATCACTTTGATTGCAATTTTTACAGCTCTGATAGATCCATAAATAAATGTAAATAAATTGTAAAACATTTTCTATTCAATTTATTGATTTTAATAATTAATTGCTAATAATATCAGTATTTATTAATTTGCTATATTAAACTCTTATGTGCTAATTAAAAAAGCGGCTAAAGAAATAGAGGTCAGTCTATTTTTTATTAAAAACAAAAATGCAATGTTTTTTTTTATTAAAGTAAGAATAATAGTCACTAGACAAATTACCAAAAGAAAATAGCGTTCTAGATTTCATCATCCAAATTAAAATCTTCCTCAGGGAAGTCACCAACTTCTACAGCAAGTGGCGAAACAAAACCTCCATAGTTCGGTGGGCAAGTAAAATAACGAAAGCCATGTACTGAACCATCATTCTTACCCAAGGGCTCATCATATTTAATACCAATAAATATTCCTGACTTACCCTCTAAGGGGCCATTATACATAACGACACCTCGACGTGTTGGACAACCCTTAACTGTTACCTGACAGCGCGATCCCACAGTACACAAATCAGCTTTTTGTTTCTCAAATTCTTCCTTCTCCTTTCTTTTGGCATCTTCTCGTTGTTGTTCCTCCTCATTGTATTTACCCATACGATTTTGTTTCAAGAAACTTCTCACGGTATTTTGTTTTTGATCGTATTCTGATTCGGGCAAAACAAACTTTTCCACCGGTTCATCACTTAAATCCCAACAAAAGTCATCTTTAACATGAAATCTCATTCCTGGTTCAATGGGCAAAGCACCCAACATAATGGAATCATCACCGAGTGACGTCATTAACTGCTCCCCTTTGTAAAGTTCAACCTTCATAGTACCGGCATTTCCACCAGTAATTATTTGCAACTTATTTTTAAGTTCACCAACTGTCATAGATTTTGGAAGTTTTATATCGAATGCTATATTATCTGTCTTGGAATTTGTGATATTTATTTTAATGAAATCTGAAGAGCTTATAGAAATCATTTTATTTGAAAACAATTTATTTATTTATGTATAAATTATAAGAACTTGCAAAAAGTTATATCAATTTCTTTCACTAAAAAATTGTTTTAGCAATAGTGTTGCCACTAGACTAAACATAAAAATAAAGTCACTCACAATAGAAGCAGTCTGACCATTTTAGAATTTTTACGGCTGTCAAAACGGAATCATTGATTCTACTTGAATGCTTGCGTGTAGTAGGCAGCCACGTATGCCAACGGCTCAAAATTGAGAGTTCTGTCTCATATTAGCTGTGTTATCGTCCCGAACTCTAAATTTGGCGCCCGCGGGTTCCAAATGTTCACGAAAAGCGTTCCCGTAATTGAAAATTGGGTAAATGAGAGCGCTTTTGAGAACATAAAACTCTTACTCTTCCTTCACGAAACAGCCCAGACTTTTTCTTCGTGAAATTTGTGTGAAGAGCTAAACAACCAGCCGTTTGAAAAAAGCAATAACATGAAAATTTAGTCAATAAAAATACTAAAGAAATAATTGTTTGCTTTGCCAAATTCAAAGCAAAATGCATTTGTATGTATTTATCACAATATTCAAATAACATTAAATTAAAAGTTTTAAAATCCCCCGAAGAAAATTGATTATAGCTTCTAAACGACTGGACCGAATTTCTTCACACATAGGCCAGAAGATTTAAGATCGATACTCTTCAAACGAAAAAACCCAAATTAAAATCGGTCTAGCAGTTTGGGAGCTACGATGTCACAGACACACAGTTTCAAGAAGATACATCTAGAAAACAAGAGATAACTTCTAAGCGGCTGGATCGATTTTCTTCAAACATAGCTAAGAACACTGTCGATCAAGCCACCTTTAAACACAAACAACTAAATGAAAATATGTCCAGTCGCTTGGGCCATAAATAAATTCGTATACTATTGTTTCACAATATTTTTTAGTTTGAATTTTAAATTTTTGCACTAGTTCCCTTCAAAATGCTTGGGGAAAAAACTCGCAAGAAATTCTCCCTCTCCTTCATATTTAGAATACTTACTTTTTTCCCTGGGAGTTTTTTCCGGGGAGATTGTAATTTATAATAGGAGGAATGGGAAAAGGGCAAATTTTCCCGGGGAGATTTTATTTAGAATAGGGGAACAGGGAAAAATAAATTGAACTGAGTATTTTCTGGATGGTGTTAAGCAATGTTATGCCCCTTCAATTTTTACATTCACTGAGGTCGCCTTTTTTAGATATTGTGACGATAATGCCTTCTATCCATTTTCATGGTACAGCCTCTGCATTGTGAGCTGCCAAGCTTTTAATATATCGGAGCTGCCAAGCTTTTAATATATGCACATTTGAGGGAAAAAGGTTGGAACAAAATTATTATTAATAGTTTTTTAGTGAGATTGATGCTCTAATATAACATTGTTCTTAGCTATGTTTAGATACTGCAGCGTCAACTCGGTCGGGGGTTTTTAAAATGTTTAATTTAATGTTATATATTACCTTAGTGTATACTTGAAGAAGTAAATTATGTGACGATACTGCCATTGTAGTTGCCTACAGAAATGTATAGAAAGCAACATTAATACTGCAACAACAGCTGGATATTCCTACAAGATAGTGCCATGACTACGGCTTAGTGGTCATGACACGATATTGCTTTTCAAAAGTTTGCCAAATCAATGTGTCCCTTAGCCAATATAGTTTTATTGGAAACAATGTATGCAGTTTGTGGCAGCCCTGCAACAGCTGAAAATTATTAGCCATTAGGAACACAGTTAAGAGCCAAATAGACTACACAAGCGGATTGCCAAGCATGGCAGAAATTTACGTTTGTACAAGCCTGTTGTATAATATATGGCAGTGTTTTCATGTTGGACAAGCGTTTTGGGAAGCCGTTTGAAGAAAAGTCAAAGAATTAAGATATTTTAACTGCTATATTGAATTTGTGACAATCTGATTGTGTAGTCTATTGTGAAATTAGTTCATATGCAACAAAATTTCATAGACTGAGGTGGTCCTGGAAAATTAATATTTAAATTAGTGATTAAAGTGAAAAATGTTTGCTTGTACGATCTACTTTTGTTTGGTCTGTGTGCAAATGAAAAAAAAAATTTTGTTTGCCAAGCCGCTTGCGAAGTTTATTAAACCCTTTAGTGAAGTTATTGGTGACAAATGCGCAGAAAATTTAAATTTTATGTCGTAATCTTGTATTCTATCTCAGTCAAATCCTTCCCGCCCCCTGTCAATCAACCACAACAATGTTTGCGGTTGGCTGACGAAATTTGTAACCACACACAAAATTTTGACAAAGCTGTCACTCATGTTCGATAGTCTGTATCATACTTAAGTAAAAAGTTGACAGCTCTGGCATATAATAAAATTAATTCACAATGGTGTTTATAAAAAAATTTTGGTAAAAAACACGTAGCCGAGAATTGCAAATATTACTAAATAAATAAATCCTCATATAAGAAACAATTGTGGTTTTTGCAGATCACTATGAAGTCAGTCTTATATTTTAAAATCTTAGTACTATGGCTTGCAAACTATAGCTATTTAGCTAGAGCACATGTTGCGAAGGACTTCGACGATTCTATTTCGTATAAAATTGATTTCGATGTACCCGATTTTGAAAACAATCCAGTAAGTGGTTTAGAAGCTTATCATTACTACTTAAATTAAATAAATTTCAATTCCTAATAAAAAACAGGATCTGAAAAAATACGTTCGGACTTTTTATACCCATGAACATGAAAGATATGATTGCGTTATACCCACTGTGCAGGAGTCGAAAGAGGAGGAAGCAAATGATATTGGAAATATAAGTGAGTATACATAAACATGTGTATTTGTTATTACATATGTACATACATATTATGGTTAAAAGTTTCGATGTTGTACTATCAAATGTTTGAAAATAAATTTGACTGTAGACCTGGGAGGTGGCTTTAAAGTTCAAAATATTTCTGCTCCAATCAGTGCATAATAACAACAGTTCATCTATTTATTGGTTTGGCCCACCGATCATTTTATATACATTTTGGACGTACTCAAACAGCAATAATAAAAATTCGACAACGGGCGTAAAGCAGTAGTGTACGTATTGCAAAAGCAGGCACATTAAAATTTATATTAAATGAAAGCTTGAAAGGACCTCTACAAAATTGCACACATAGAAAAGTACTCTTACATCGATCAGTTTGTGAAAAACGGAATTTTTAAGCAAAAGTCAAAAATTATAAAAATTGCATTTGGCTCTCAGTGGGCAATAGATTTAAAAAAGTTGCACACCATTACAAACTTATCTAATAGCACTTTGAAATGATCCCATGTCGTTGGTAAAAACTACAAAAAATCTATCGAGTGTATTTTCAGAAAACTTATGTAAACCTTGTTTGTCGTTTTTCTCGATTCCGAGTTTGTAGCATATGCGCCAAACCAATAACAAGCTAATCAAATCAGCCCGTTCACATAATCCAATACGGATTGGATTGGTATCATTTTCTCTACAAAAACGGTTGATTGCGTTCGTGAAATCCGTTTGTACTTGGATTTGCCAAATTTCCGTTGAAAAAAGGACTTAATTGTTCATGAATTAGAGTTTAGGAGTCCTAAACTACAGAACTTAGTTACATATTTTGAATTTTGGACAAAAATAAACATTTTGAAGAAAGCAATTTCGTTACATTTTCATGAACGCATTCACAATGGAATTGGATTTCCGTTTCCAATCGAATTACGTATCGGATCTTATGAACGGCATGACGTTATGTTTTTTGATCTCCGAAACTTTCAAAAAGTTCGAAATTGTTGTTGTTATTAAGTATATAGTTAAAGAAAAAAATTAACGTAAGCACATGGGTATGTATTATTTAATATTCAACACTAGAACACTAGTTTTTGTTGCAATAATACCACAAAGGTTGGTGGTGCTGACAGATATTTCGAAGTTTTTTGTAATGACAATGGCAAAGTTACTTGAATTTCTAAATCCACAAGGCTTTCAAAATTCCACTCGTCAAAAGAAGTCTATATTCCATAATTTATTGCGATCGGATGGATAAATGTTTAGAGGTCGCTATAATTTGCAACTTTTATATAAAATTAATTTTTGATGTGAACTTTAACATAAAACTTTTTCAAGAATTTTATTTATTGGAACCAGGCCACCTTTGCAAGCCCATTGTTCGATTTGTCTGATTCTTTGAAAATATGTACATTTGTTGACGATTAGAATAGGGACTCTTGAGGAGCCCATGATTTTGATGTTCTGACAAATTGGGCCAGTTTAATGTTACACACGGTGAGAATCGTAAAATTTTACACAAGCCTTAAAATTTATTAGAAACTGTTAGTAATGTCAAAAACTGAAAATATTGCTCAAATTATGAAAATTCACAAAAAGTTGCTAACACAGTATATTGGTTAGATAAAAAATATAAAATGACGAAAATGGCGATCATTTGCGAAAATTTTTTAAAACTTGAAATAATGCCCAAATTATAGTAACTAGTATCCACCTTGACAAGTGGCAAAATGAACAAAGAATGCTGATGAAATGGTACTAATCTGATGAATAGATATTTCCATTTCATTTGTTGTAATATTCCTTTCGCAGTAAAACATTTAATTTGCCTAAATTCAAAAATTGAACGGCAATTTTCAAATTCCATATTGAAAATTAATTATTTTCTTAGGTTGTATTTTCTATATGAAGCTTGACAATTTTTTTTTATTTAATGCTTTATTTCAATTTCATTTAACAAGATTTAAAATTTTGCCTCAGCGCCCATTATGGCTTTATAGAGGCTTAAAAAAGTCCGCAATAAAAATTGTTACGTGGACATCTAGGGTAAGCCGAAATAATGGTGGAGTTCACGCAACATTCGTTATCTGTTTACTCATTGAATTGGTAAAATTGCCCATATATTTAATTGTCAGAAATTTTTAAAATAAATTTTACAGAAACAAATTATATGGAAAATTTTACCAATTTTACGAGTAAAAAGTTACCGAATGCTGCGTTAACTCCACTAAAAATTTTCAATTTATTTATACATACATATGTACTTAGATACATGTGTATCGATGGTATTGCGTAGAGAGGGCCAATCGCTCACCTTTTTATACAGCAGATTAGCCCTTTTGACGTAACACCGGCAGTATGCTCAAAATGAAAAGGAAACATGAACAGGCATTAACCATTTTGTTTATGGTTTTAAGTTTTTTGTTTTGTATAATTTACGACTACTTATTGTCGCCAAAAGACGACGATAATCTATTATCAACTAAAATCGAAGTTGATTTGCCATTCACTAAAAAGCGGTTGCTCCCACATTATGTAACGCATTACGTAATATGTGAACAGCCGCCAAGTATATATGCAACCGCATTCGAAAAATTTTATTTTATTCCCCCTTATCGTGATTGGCGATTTTGTGACGAAAATCAGGCGTTTTATACTAGATCAAAGAAAAATGTTGCTTATTTTCTTTAATCTACTACAAATTGTCGAATTTTAAGTCGAAAACCGCCAACCACGATAAAGCCCATTATTATTGGACCCAAGTGGGCTGGAACCCTTTCTTTATACTTTTCACCAGCAACCTGATAACCTAACCTACAACCTACTGTAAAAGTCGTTTTTGTTTGATGTATAAATCGTAATTTTGCGTCATATAGCCCCCGAGATCTAGCAAATTCATTGTAACTTTGGAGCAATGCCCCAGCCAAAGTAGGCAACAAACAAGACTTGTTGTTCAAATATTAAGAATGATATAACTTATTGTATTTTTTTAGATCCCCTCATTCTGTTAACTCCTTTTTTCACTAAACCAAGTTGCTCATATCGCATTGAAGCCTATTGGTCGTATGAAATTTGTCATGGCTATCATGTACGTCAATACCATGAAGAACGCGAAGGCAAAGAGGTTTATTTCGAAGAATACTATCTGGGCAAAAGGAATGAAGCAGATTTGAACAAATTGGAAAAAGAGTGGGAGGAAAAAAGCAAAGCTGGACCTATTAAATATAAAACTACGAAAATTGATAACATCAATTATCCTTACTTTGAAATGGTAATGGCAGACGGCACCATTTGCGATATAATAAATGCTCCAAGAACTACCGTTGTACGATACGTCTGTTACCCACATGGTAAAAACGAAATCTATTCATTTAAAGAAACATCATCTTGCAATTACGAGGCAATTATTCTCACATCTTCTTTATGTGCCTTTAAGGCCTTCCATCCTGAAGAATATAAAGAGATTCCAATCAAATGCTATAATTCGCCAACAGAACCGCATAAGCCTTTGAGCATGCTTCGTCAAGAATTGAGTGATATGCAATTGTCATTTGACGATTTACCTATGACAAAGGAAGGTAATGGTGCTGCCACTACTTTTACTCACACAGTTAATGACGATCAACGGTTTGTTTTTATGAATCGTTTAGGTGACGATGTTGACAAATTAGTATTTAGTTTAACCAAAGATAGTGGTATTTTAACTGCGCAACAAGAAGGAAATTCAGAAGAAACAAGTGCTGCTAAGCAGCCACCTACATCGCCAGTAGTATCTGACATTTCGCCGCTATTGGAATTCGTAAAAGGAACATCATGTCTTACAGGGGTAAAAGCTATTTATTAAAAAAAACATGTTTTGGAAGAAATGTTTGCTTAAGATTTGTATACAAGCCTAACTATTATAATTTCAATATTTAATTTCTTACAGGGCTCTGGTTGGTGGAAATATGAATTTTGTTACGGCAACTATGTTCGACAATTTCACAAGGACAAAAAGTCAGAGACAGAACTATTCTTAGGACATTTTGATACACAAGCTCATCGCCAGTGGTTGCAAATGAATCCAGAGAAGAGGCCGCAAGAACAATCATCATCTATTTGGCACCACTACGAAAAAGGATCGAAATGTGATCGTACCGGTCTACCTCGAGAAGTTGATGTTAAACTCACTTGTATTGGACAAGGTTCTATGAATCCTACAGCGGTCTCCATGTACCTATTAGAGCCTAAAACATGCCAGTACATCTTGGTATTTGAGTCACCCATGGTTTGTATGTTGATTGGTTACACCGATGAGCATGGTTTGATTGATGAAGAAAAACTACAAAAAGTTTTGCAAGAAAAGCAATCTACAGTTACGACCACCAGTGGCAGCAGAAGCAGCGCTAATAGTAATGAAACACCCTTGCAAACGGCAACACCAGTAGATATTAGACTATAGCTGATCACTACAATTTATGTAATTGTGATTATTTTTATAAGAACTCTTCTAAAACAATTATCCTTAAAAGCCTAATAAATTTAACATAATATTTAAAGTACATATGTATGAATAAATAATTAATATTGTATTTTACGTTTTTCAATCATTATTTGTTCTAGGCAGCTCATCGGGCTTTAATTCTAAATTTTTCATTTTGTTTTCCAGTGGCTTGTCCGCATTTATTTCTGCTACCACATCAGTAAAAAGTTTCTCCCATTCCCAGACTTCATCGGCTTCGTCCAAAGATTCTTGAGGCTGCAAGCATTTTGTCAATATTGACAGATTTACATCTTCAATGGCCGAAAATGCATTTTGCGCCAGTAAATCTGTATTAAGTTCCTTCAATGTAACTACGCGATTAACATAAATTCTATGGAAAATATTATGTTAACATTTTGTTTCTGCGAATTTGTCAGTACTTATGTATGTTTGTAAAATGTTCATGTGCACTTACGAAGTGGGCTCCGCAATTTCATTCATTACCATATCATCTTTAATATCATCCAAATCAGGTATAATTGGTATATCCTCAGTAGACGAATTATTAGCGGATGACTTTAGACCAAAACGATCGCTTCAAGTTATATTAAATAGTTGTTTGTTTAAATCGAATTGGACTATACATATGATTATATTAAAGTACTTACTCTTCAAATGATCCTTTTTTAGATCTGAAATACAAATATTGAACTTGTGTGAAAAATTCTCTTAAAATGTCTTAAATTACATATAAATTTATAGATAAAAATCCAAAAAATTTTTTTATAATTTTTCTTTTGTGGTTTGAAATATCAACTGAAGAATTAGCAACCTCTAGAAAAAGCCGTAGTCATGATAAGAAGGTAGAGCAGCATTTTGGTGTCAAACTTTAATCCTGCTAATGACTTTCAATATAGAGGATGTTTTAGCCCTTTTTTCGTTTTCTTCATTAGCGATTTAGCAACATTTCGCGGGTTGTGTTTTTAATGTTTAGCGCTTTTAAACAAGTTTTAGGTATTACTTCCAATCATAGCAATTCTTCGCAAATGTTCACGATGGAAGTGAATTTTTCAAAGTGCGTATCGTTTTTATGGTTCCGTAGATCAAACCCTATTGTTTTCGCTTTAAATTTCCAAAGTTAGTGTTAATTAGTATAGTCTGTAGATTAGACTACACCAATTGACACTGATATTTAAAACAATAAAAATCAAAGGGTGTTCTATCAGTTAATGTAATTTTGACTATGCAATTTAGACAAACTCATGAAATTTTAAAAAACGCTAAAACTAAAAAATTCCAACATTAAAAAATGTCAGAACGAAAAATCGCTAAAATGAAAAAAGCGCTTAAAGGGAAAAACACCATAATTAAAAAAAACTAAAACGCAAAAAATCACCAAAACTAAAAAGATCGTCAAAAAACTAAAATACCGCCAAAAACCGAAAAAGCCCGTCAAAACGAAAATAGCACTAAAACCTAAAAAAATTCTTTAAACTAAAAATATCATCAAAATCGAAAAAAAGTGACAAAAATGGAAAGTCACCAAAACGAAAAAGAAGGGCCAAAACAAAAAATACGCCAAAACTAAAAATCGCCAAAAACCGAAAAAATCGTCAAAACAAAAAAAAAAAAAAGAAGCCAAGACTAAAAAATCGCAAAAAACCGAAAAAGTTCCCAAAACCAAAAATAGCGCCAACACTAAAAATAGCATATATTTTTTGTAAATTTTTGCTTAATATTTACGCGTCATCAACATTATTATTTCGACTTAAGTTCAATATGTATTTGATTTTATGTAAAGAGGAATAGTAGAATATCTATGATGAACGGATCAGCTCTGACTTTTTTGCCACTACATCATCTCATCGATATTATTTGTTCATTTTTACAACTTGTCAAGGTGGATGCTAGTGAGTAGGAGTTTCAATTATTAAAAAAAATTGTTTAGCGAAATATAATATGAGAGTTATTCAGCCTCATCATAAATAAAATTTCACATGATAATTTCCGAACGTGTGAACAGTTGGTATCATGAATAAAATTTTTAAATTTGAACATTAGAGCATTAGAGTTAAAATACCTACTTAAGTTTGAATGTTAAATTAAGTTTGGGCGTACTTACTTAAGCTTGTTTCCTACAGCTGAATCAGCCCATCCTCCGGATATTCTTCTTAAAGCTGGTGGACGCTTCGAGTCCGATGATGAGTTTAAAATACTTAAAATATCTCCGCTACCTGTTAGTGATGTCGAAATATTATTGCTTACACTGCTTTGATCCTGCGGTTGAGATGGCATGTCTAGTGTTATATCAATGGACAATTCTGTATTATTTGCACCAGCAATTTGCCCGGTGGAGTTCGAAGTTGCACTTGTAGATGATTTTGTCGATTCTTTCAGTACATCACGACTTTTAGAGCGACGTCCTTTACGGGCAGTAGTCTAAAAAAACAAATATTATAGTTAGAAAGTAGTTTGCAAAGCAAAGAAATCTTACTTTTCTGATAGACATTTTTAATTCTTCTGCCCAATCCATTTTAATTTAATGGCTTCAAGAAAATGTTATTGTTTACAAAACTGAAGTTAGTTTGGTTTGTTTTGACACCCAGTCTCTATAGCAACAAGTTCTTTTATTGCCAAGCCTTTGTTCAAAAGAAATCCATTTATGGGGATTTGAGCATTTTTTGGGGATTTAGTATCTATATTTTTGTGTGCATTTGATTTCAACTTGTTTTTGGTATTTGGGAATTGTAGGTTTGAATTAATTCACATCTTAAAAATATTGTAATTAAACATGTTATTCATTTTGTTCACAAAAACATAATAAGTGTGTTCGTGTACCCCAATATTTGCAAAAATTTTTACAAATTTTTACTGGATTTTACTGAAATGCGTTCGTTTGCACAGCGTTCCCAGTTTTGGGGATTTGTCCCCAAGTAGGGGATATTTTTTTGTGATTGGAGATAAAAATTTCGTGAGAGTCCCCAGGGAGTTTTTGTGGAAAATCACTTTTTTCGCTGGGGATTTTTAGAGGTTTGAAATCGATTTCTTCTGCAGCAAAATCATTTCAAGATGCCAGTGACCCAACAAATATGTTCTGGGGCCTTCTTGTGTTTGGTGTTTTCGACTTCAACTTCAATCTCGAAGTTGAAGTCGAAAAACGCCAACCAGAATAAGGGGGCTGGTGTGTGGCTTACAAGACCTTTAATTTGCAAGAGAGCATCAATTGAGAGAGTAAACTTTTCAATTCATTTCGGGCCATTTCCAGATAACTGTACATTCGTGTTCTTTCGATGTATACTTCCCAGAGTCCAAAGCTGGTTCGATTAAAGCAGTGGTGGACATTCTCTTAATTTCCTATACTTGCGAGCATAGGCTGCATTTTCACCATCAACACACGTACACTATGTGTGAGACTCACAGCCTACCTATTTACCAGCGTAGCACATACACAATCAAAGAATAAGATAGTGTATATTTGGCCACCACTGGATCAAAGTGATCTATATAACCTGACTGACTAATATAACCTGAATCTATTGTGAATTCTAGATAAATCAAATCCTGCGAAATAAAGTATTTTTGCGTACTTTATTGTTCTCATAAAGTATAAAGTACAATTACCCGAAATAACGTACAATACTTTATTATAAAGCACGGGTGGCAGGCCTAGTTGCCACACAGGTTCAAGAGGACTACAGGTGAACTTGTAAACACAGCTGTTAAATTTTTTTTAGAATTTTCTTCATGGTCGGATGTCAAAATACACTATTTGCTTTGTGAGTTTGAGTACGAAAAATGGTTTTACAAACAAAATGCAAAAACAAAATGCTTGTGGTTTTTGTTACATGTTGTACTTGTTTTATTAGTGAGATTACCTGGTATGAATTTGCCTTGGGCTGGACCGATCTTCTCATAACTAAGAACACTCTCGGCCAAGTCATCTTTCAAACAAACAGAAACAAAACTAAATTAAAATGGGTCCAACCGATTAGGCTCTAACACCCCTTCTTTTTGATCATTGGTTAAAAATAGTTTTATATGCACTTTCTAAACGGTATTAAATTCAATTTCCTTATTCTTTAGGGGCTCTGGTGATCACATAATATGAAAACCCAGAATATCCAATTTTGGCGTTTAAAATGGGCTGTTGCAACATGATAGCAAAAAATTTTTTGAGTTTCTTCAAACTCATATCAACCTAATATACATAAATTTTATAAAAAATTTTTATCAGTGCCCAATGCGTTTAACAAAACTTGTTCAAATCAGTTCATAAAAGACAGAGTTCTGAGGGAACAAACATACAAACGAGGGAACAAACATACAAATCTAGTTCAGTCTAGTCTAGGTCCAAATGAAAGGGATAGATAGGTGATAGAAAATTTAAAAATAATATATTAAATATGAAGTTTCTGAAGTTTTTATATAAAACTATGATTATGCATTACATTTATGAATGTAACGGGTCAATATTGGTATCAAAACTATGTAGAAAATCATTAACTCCGACTAGCGTTAGCCTGCCGGTCCCAAGACTAGATAAACGAGGCTTTCCGGTAACCGTGACACCCTCCCCTGATTAAAATATATGCGTTCCTCCAGCTTCATCGAGGGTGGCTTGCAGGCCTGATAAGTTGAAGCATAAAAATAACATTATCAACGAAACGATACAATTACTCGATAGAAGCTCCTCTGGAGTACCTTTTCCCTTATGAGGGGGTAATAACACAATGTCGAACTATATATGGAAAAAGTTCAATTAAAACTGCTGCGCACACCTTATAAAGTAAGTGCATCATTTGACTACGAAAATTCGAACACCAAATCACTCACAAGCTCGGTGGAAATACTTCGAAGTAATTTACCTAAATCTACGTAATTTAAAGTTGGTGGAAACAAACTATTACGGATATAGAAAACCTATTAAAATAATCCCCCTTATCGTGATTGCCGTTTTTGTGGCGAAAATAAGGCGTTTATTACTAGATTAAAGAAAAATGTTTCTTATTTTCTTTAATCTACTACAAATTGTCGAATTTTAAGTTGAAAACCGCCAACCACGATAAGGCCCAATATTTCATAGTATTAACATCCGAACTCGCTGAATTGGCACTACCTTTTCTTTACATTTGCCAGCCCTGTCATACTTCATATTGACACTTGATATTATTGTGAATGTTTAGCCTCCAGTAAAAGCTCGCCGAAAAGTATACTTCAATCCTGTGCGAATTTGTGTGATACGAGTATTTCCGCAGAAAAGGAAAATAAACATATTCATTTTCCGAATTTATTTGTAACGGTACATATTGGAATATTTTATTAAAATTGAATTAATTTTACAAAATGTTAACGGATTTAGATGATGATTTCTTCTTCGAAGAAGATAAAATGTAAGTTTTAACTATTTTGTGTTTGCCTAATGACTCCTATCAACATAATTATTTAACATATGTTGAATGTATTAATTGTGGGGTGAATGTTTGACTCTGTTCACGAGTATGTGTGCATGTGTATAAGAGTTTCTAAGGTATCTTCAAAATTTTTTGATGATGTGTTTTTTATTTGGTTACAAATCAATAAATTTTATTCTTATTTCTTTTGCAAAACACACAAAATATTTTTATACATCTTCTTTTGATGCAAACTTAACAACTCTTTGAATATTATTTGTATATACATTTTTATAAAATTTGAAAATCAAAAAAGTTCAAAATCGGCAATGGAAGACAATACTACTTCACCTTTACTACCTATTGAGGCCTTATCGTAAGTAATATAATGGAAAGAATATATTTTATCTGATTTTAATGAAGAATGAGAGTTCGATATCGGCTTTAAAACAACATTGTGTTTTTACTTCAAAGATTTGACATAACACCGATATGTATGGATCCGTTTGAACCCAAAATGGGTGAATTGATACCAACGTCAACAATCGCTGCTACTTTTAATACTACAAACACTGGCGCTACAGAAGAATCTTCTTTAGCTTTAGATACGGATGATTCTGCTACATCCGTTTGTCAGCTTGTTGATGACAATTTGCTTTCAAGTGATGTTACAGCAACGGTCATTTATACAGCTTCAGCTTATGAGGCTGACAGGCTTACTGAGCTGGCTAAACAAAAGTTTGAATTAGAACGATTGTAAGTGGTATTTGGGAAAATACAAATGCGAATGTATACAGAATATATAGAAGAGTATTTTATTATTAGTACGAGTATTGCTAGTGCTAACAGTTGTCAGCTTATATACCTAGTTTATAAAATATATTTATGTATGTATGTACATATTGTCGTGCATATCTACATACATTCCGTTGTCCATAACATGGAGATGTGCGTCAATATGAATCAAACAGAAACATTTTCTTTGATAAATTACTCTAGGGAAAGAAAATGTGATGCCATTACTGATGAATTGGATACAGCTTCAAAAGACATTTTAAATATTGTAATAAGTAATTCAAAAATAAATTTTTCGACACAGTCTAACTCACCATGGATCGTCGCACATTGGGTTTAAACCCTTTTCTTTTATTGTGGAAATAGTTTGGTAGCTCGTGAACCGTGCAAGAAATCATTAAAATTCACACAGACATAGCTGAGACATTTTTGAATTCACATGAGAAGGCACGGCTAAATGTTAATATTTTTGCTTATAGATATTCCTGCAAAACATCGTCGAGTTTCTTCTTACACCACGTAAGCGCCAACAACTCACTTTTCAGAAAACGGAAAAAACTTATTAACTTCTTAAATATGGGTTTTTAAACAAAAAATTTTTACAAACGAAGCTTTGCGACTCTCTAACACCTGTCTTCACGAGACATAATTTTGTTCTAACATTTGTCAAACTTAAATTATATTTGGTTTTTTCCCGGCTCCAGGTCTCAACAATGTGTTTAAATAAAACTTCGTTCTTTTGTTCTATTAAATATTGGTACACATTTATATGTATATTTATTCGATATTTCGAACACCGTCGGTGCTCTTCTTCAGGAATTTTGAGTAAAGCCGCCTATCCGTTATAAGTGGGAGTTATAAGCTTACTCCCACTCCCACTTAGAACGGATAGGCGGCTTTACTCAAAATTCCTGAAGAAGAGCACCAACGGTGTTCGAAATATCGAATAAATATACATATAAATGTTTCTTCTTCCTTATTAGTATTTCTTTTTAAAACTCAAAGTATATTTTAAGGCGTATTAAATTTGCCTTGGTATGTTAAAGAACAATGTTTTTGTTGTAGAGATGCATGTGCGTTTTGATAATTACATTGCTATAAGAGAACTGAAAACAGTGATCACAGTCACAGTTTTAAGTAACAGTGATTTTTAAATCACGTTCACTGTTCACGATGTTCTTTAAAAATCACGGGATCGCTCATCTCTAGTGTGGAGTATCTCGTTTAGTTTTGTGGTCGACTAACCTAGTGCCCGATCATTAAAAAATACAGCAATATTTATAATAAAATTTGGAACAAAACGCAGAAAATTTCATGCCGATATCTTTTTTCATTAAAAAATTATACGCATTTGAACATGAAACGTGTAAAAAATTATACATTTTCGAGGATTTTTCAAAAAAGGTGGTACTGTTTTTTTCGGTCATATAAAATAACCACCTTAGGTTGGAGCATATAAAAGTTTTGGCAGATTTTTAAAGAAAACTAGTGAGATGAGTGTAAACAAATCGGGTCGAAAGAGGTAATGGTTCTTCCTCCAGCCCTATCCAAAGTTCATAGATTTTGAAAGAAATTTTATAGTTTCCTTGAAAATTTCTCAGAGTACAAAGCAACGAACGCTATAAAACTACAAATCATATAAGGCCTTAGGTGTTGCCTAAATATACACTCAAACCAGGTAAACCCATAAGGGCAGCTGTTAATTTATTTTTATAAAATCAAAACATGCTTTGCTCTCTTTCAAAATCGGTCGACTTTAGATAGGACTGGAGGGAGAACCATTACCTCATTTGACCCGCTTTATCCTTAACACTCATTTTCCATAGGTTGTCTTTAAAAAACTGCCAAATCTTTTGTATGTTCCAGAGGAAATATATTTATGAGACCAAAAAAACAATACCACATTTTTCGGGAAAAGCCCCAAAAATTGAACATCTTTCATGTTCAGATGCGTGTAACTTAAACGAATGAAAATATCGGCATGACATTTTCTGCGTTTTGTTCCAAATTTTATCATATATATTAGTGTTTTTCAATTTTCGGACACTAGGTTAGTCCACCCACCACATCAAAAAAAAACTTAATTAAGGTCGCCAAAATAATCAAAAGAAAAAATTTCGAACGCAATTATCTCCAAGATGTTCCAGGACCTTTTAAAACAAAGATTTTCGAATTAAAATAATTTTTCCAAGATTCTAGTTTTTAGCTAGCTTAGTTTTGAAATAGTTTACGAAGTTCATAGTTTTGTATTTTAAATGACGATTAGTTTGTAGCACTTCTTTAATCAAAATGAAATAAATCTATTAATTCAAAAAATTTTATTAATGGAGCAAGATATTTACGCTCGTATGCATAACGTAGTGTCCACACCTGATGAATTTTCATCATAACACCTAATATAACGCCGGCAGAAAAATTATAAATTTTTAATTCACATCAATACATAGGGGTAGACGTTGATGAATTTATATCATGATGAATCATATTTTGTTCATCGTCGTACAGCTAAGATCGAACATTTACACCTTTATACGGGCAACAATAACCGCAAGCAAAAAAATTTAATATTTTTATTATAAGATTTATTTAATAAATATCATAATTAATTTATGGTTTTTCATTAAAAAATATTTATTTCTTATAATTTTCCCTAATTCTAATAAAGAAAATTAACATCAAAGTAAAAACAACAAATGAAATGACGTTTCATATCATAATATATTCATCTGAGCTTGAGCTCTGATGATTATATCATAACGCTGATATAACATTAATAAAATGAGTCTATACGTGATGAATTTTCATCATGATATCAATTTGACATTCATCATGATATAAATTCATCAGGTGCGGACAATATGTAACGAAAACTTGACATGAAGTTAGCATAAGTGACGAAATTCAACTGGGTCTTAAAAAATTTGGCATTAAAAATCAGTGCAGATCAGTGCAGTCGGCACTCGTGACTATATTTTACGCCGATTTTTAATATCAAATTATATGGAACAATTTGTTAAGATCCATTTGAATTTCGTCACTTATGCTAATTTCATGCAAAGTTTTCGTTTTATACCATGATCAGTCACACGCCTTGATTGCGCAATTTATGAAATTTACGCAATTAAGGCCTTAATTGAGCTCAATTTGCCATACAAGGCTTCAATTAATAAATTGAGCAATTAGTACTTAATTGTTTCATAAATTGAGTAAAGTTCGAAATGCAAATCTTTGTGACAAGTATATTTACTGCGAAGTATGTTCAGTGAGAATCAAAAATTGTATACAGTGTCAAGCCCATGGTGTAATAAGTATACACACGGCAGTATAACATAACGTCAGAAGATTATTTTTTGCTCTAGTAATTTTGTGCATAAGCTACTTAATACAAGCAATAACGCCGGCAGAACCGCAACGTCAATTGCCAATGTTATTGCTTGCATTTCTTGGCAGCGAACACGTACAAATTTTAAAACATTAAATGGACAATTTTGCTGAAGAAGATTGTGCGTTATTTATACTGTATTCTTTTATGTATGTAATTTATAATTTTATAAATAATATTTTTTTTAATTTTCAGCAATGTTCTTTTCAAAATTAGCTTTATTGTTAATTTTTTCACTTTTCACAAAAAAAAAAAAACTCAAATGGCAATTGATTTTGACAGCTTGTGTTAAAAGATTATTGCTCAGCAATGTATTTTAACTAGGGATGTAACGAATACCGATACCGATATATCGGCGATACTTCAGATTTTCCGATACATCGGTATCGGCGATATTTTACTGTCGATACGACGATACTTTTAAAAATTTTTTCAGAGTTTTTTTTTAACAAGTAATTTATTTTTGTTCGATTTTACCATAAATTAAATTCACTTCGTTATCTTTTAAATCTTATATCAATTTTAAAAATTAATAACATTTTATACTGTTATTTTGTAAAATAAATAATTTATTTTTTGTTAATTTTTTTATTTTTTGAATTCAAATTCAAGTCGTTGTTTTTTAAATCTTATTCCAAAGAAGTCATGAAAATGTAGAATTCGCGATCTGGAAGTATTGCAAATTTGGATGATTTCTAATTAGTTTTACATATCCTTGCCATTGCAAGAAGTTCTGTTTTTCGATTACCAATCACAGAATTGGAAGCGATGCTAGGACCAATTTCTTTTTTGGTATTCTATAATGATTTTTCGTCAAGGAAAAAGGATAAAAAATTACCCATTTTCAAAATTTTTTTTTATGCGAATATAAACTCAGAACTGCATTTTCATGTAAATTTAAATGAATAAATATAAACTTAGGAAGTCTTTTAATAATTAAGCTATTAAGTTATTTAGAAGAATATTAGTTGATAAATGTCCTTTAAAAAATCGATTTTTTAAAAAGCATGGCGAGTATTTTTTTAAATTATAAAGGAATTAAACATTTTTCTTGCTTTTCTAATAATTATCTGCATATTTTTAACATAAATTTTTTGGAAGCAAAGAAAATGTAGCTCCTTAAAAATTACTTCCAATGTTTTATCAATTTTAAATATTCTCTCTTATAATGTAATTTTGCATAATAAAAAAATTACACTTGAGTTTTGTTAATCTAAACTTGAACTCAATTTCAATATTCGTATCGGTATCGGAATCGGTATCGGCGATATTTATTTTTAAATATCGGTATCGGTATCGGATCGGCAAAACGGCGTATCGTTACTTCCCTAATTTTAACATTTGTTGCTGAATATGTATTTGAACACATATTCATACGGTCCACACGCAAATATCTTGTGTCGGCAATCGAATTAGACGGTTGCCACGGAAATAATTGCCAAACTTATGGCTCGTGTGGTTGGGGCGTAAGAAAACCTACATACATACACACATATGTATGTAAGTGTTTGCTCCCAACAACAATACTTTGCAAACACACAAAAATATACTCGAGTGTTTTTGTTTCGATCACAATCAAATCATGCCAAAACCAGCCGAGCTGCAAGTGAGCGATTGTTCGTAAACAAGCCGCATAGTTTGTTAACCAATCAATGTTGCTGATTTTTTTGGTTCGTGTATTATACTCTAATGTGAATAAAACTGCCAAATACTTGATTGACTTGTACTGGTTATTTAGCGCTGGTGAATAAAACGGCTCGATCATACTTGTTGCAGCACTCTGGTGTGAGCACTAAATTTAATTGCTCAATTAAAATTGAATTGTCTCAATTAAAAATCCATGTCAGAACAGGGTATTATTCATATGGCCCTTAATATCCTATATGATATTTCACATTGTAGAAGTTCCATTTATTTTATATGTATTGTTTCCCACAAAAAATTAACATACAAATCATTAGTATCATCGTTGATAAACGGAGCTCGAAGTAAAAGTTGTATTTCTGGTGAAACATCAATAAATTTAGCACGTGGTTGTCATAGCACGGAAGCAGAGACTTGCGCCGAGACGGCTGAGCCGCGGCTAAGCCGAGTCGCCGACTAATTTCCACAGCCGCCGCCGATTTTTCTTACGGCTAAAATCGGCTTAATGGAAGCCGCCACCGACGATCGTTTTTCGGCTCAAAAACGGCTTATAATAATCCGCCGATTGCTTTTTTTAATTTCCGCTTCTTTTTTATGGTTTTTTTCATAATTTTTGTTCAAGCATTATTTTAGTAATTGGCAGTTTACACCTAACTTAACATTAACTTCAAGTTACTGTTAAGTGTAGATCGCTCAAGTTAATGTTTTTTTCAGGTTATAACCATGATCCAATAATACAGGTCTGTGCAGCAGTGCAAAAAATTCCTTCCTCCTGAAATGGTCAAAATAACTATATATAAAATATATTGTTTATATTTTTTTATATGAAGTTTGACAGCCTCGGCATGAAAACAAAGGAACAGCTGATCATCAGCTGATCTCTTGCACAGAGCTGTATTATTGGATCATGGTTATAACATAGTTCTTAGTGCAATTGTTTTAACAACGCAGTCATAACTTTAAGTTACAACAGCATATCAAGTTAGGTGCACATAATATAGAACAGAATATTCACTTTTGACAGCTAAAAAATGCTGTTATCACGTGTTGTGCATTGTAAGAGCACAATGCTCTTACTAAGACAATATGAAACATAGTCAAATTTGAAACCACATTATAAAATAAGATTTGCGTTACCTCTCATACAATCTTCGTAATGTTGTTGTATAGTGACGGGTCTAGTTAGTAGTCTATGGTTAGGTGGAGACGTAGAGTAAGATCAAAGCGTATTAATACCAAGTGGCCTTATTAGTGCAACAACAACTCGACTTTACCAATCTGTCATGTTAAATGCATACATAAAAAGTGGTTGTTTAGTTTTTTTTACATAGAGTTTGACACTTTGGTAAAGTCAGCTGATGCCCATTTTTACTAATAGGGCCACCTGGTATCAATTCGCCTTGAGTAGGATAAAGAAAAATATTTTTGTCTTATCTTACTCAAGGCTTGCCAGATCCAAATTGTAAAAAAGCTTGATTTACCAAAAAAATCTTGACGGTTACTCAAACTTATTCAAAAGAATAAATATTCATTATCCGACTTCAAAAAAAGGAGAAGGTTATCAATTCGTTTGTATTTCTTATGTGTTCCTTCAGGGCTCTTCCATTTACGATTCGAGTTGAAAAATTTTTTCTTTATTTGGATTATATTACTTACTTCTAAGTGGGTGCTGTTTTTTATTTCATAAGAATTTTTATGTTTTCCCACATATATTTGCTATTTCTTTACTTTAATTTGTTTGCAAAAAAATTTATTTTATTTAATTAAATTTTCATTAAAATTAATTCTTATCATTAATTCGGGAAATTACATTATTTTTCTTTCTTTACAAACGCATTATTAATAGGAATCGAAAATACAAACGAAGTTAATTTATGAAGATGTCCCCTTCGTCCAGTTTTTAAATTAGACCATATTTAGTCACTAGAAATATCTTTGGGAAGAAGCTCTTAATCTGTATATAATTTATTATTTTCTATAGACTCGACGAATTTCCATTAATAGTTCCCAACAACAAGTGTTTTATTTTTAATAAAGGTACGACAGTTTTTTGCAAAAGTGAAAATTACATTTAAATTTATTTCATTGTAACCTTTACCCCAAAGCGTATTAATACCAAGTGGCCTTATTAGTACAACAACAACTGGACTTTATCAATCTGTCATGTGAAATGCATACATAAAAAGTTATTTAGTTTTTTTACATAGAGTTTGACATTTTGGTAAATTTCATTTTCACTAATAAGGCCACCTGTTATCAATTCGCCTTGCTTTACCCTATGTCTATACCTGATAAATTTTCATCATGACAAAAGTCAAACTTTATATTGAAAAATAACCCGCTTTATCTTATGTTTTTCCCATATAGAATTTTCAATTTATCATGATGAAAATAAATCAGGTATAGACGTTTGTTTCAATATACATAAATTATCATTTATTAAATATCCGAATAATTCTAGCATGATTCATGAATTAGATTCCAACGGTAAAATATATAATTGATGTTCATGCATAAAATTGCGAACAGAAGAGAAATTAATTTTTAGCTTGACAAATAGCTTTTTAGCTTGAATCTGGACAAGCCTTAAAAAAGCTTGACAATCAAGCCAAATCAAGGCTGTCTGGCAAGCCTACTGCGACCACACGAGCATCAACTTTTTTTTATAAATTTGCTTTATTTTTCATAACAATTTTAAAAATGTTTGAGAGGCAAAGCAATGCTCAATTTCTATGCATTTTGTTTGGTGAAGAATTTGTACGAAAAAGAAAAACTAATTTAATTTAATAACAAAATGAAAATTTTCACTTTTAGTAAATATCCATGTGCATTTTCAGCCGAATTTGAGCCGCCGCCGACTATTTTTTCCCAGCCAGCCGCCGCCGATCAAAACCCCTCGGCGCAAGTCTCTGCACGGAAGTGATTTAACTGCACGTCTCCACGCGCAATATTTATTTCCGAACATAAGAAATAACGTCGGCAGAATAACAGCACAAATATGTTCATGTATAGGCTTATGTTCTGAGCTATAGAATACGTATTGTGGTATTGGACATAAATTTAAAAAATTCACTGTGAATGGATCGATGTTTTTTGTCTTTATTTTAGTTTATTTAATTTTGTTTAAAACTATTTTACTTTAATTTGCTTTATTTTATTTAAAAACTTTGTATTTTTACCACAAATACAAGTTTCTTTTGTTTAATTCACGCAAACAACAAATGCCGATAAAATTTGACAGCTTATGTTCAACATTATTTCTTGAACATAAGTTTGAACAATTATGTCGCAATTTATTTGCAAATAAATGTTTCTGCGGTCCACACGCGAACATATGATGTTGGAAATATAATTTGACAGATGAGAACATAATTATTTCCAAGTTTATTGCTCGTGGAGACCCCCAGTTACGGTTTTCACGATGCAGCTAATCGTCAAAGTTACATAGTCATAATTAAGTTTGAGTATTAATTTGTGTAGTCTGTGTAATAATACACCATCTTTGATAATTTCAAGTGTCTATATATAATAGTCTGTAGAATACATTGGGATTTCAACATGTTTCGTTGCTCGCTTTAGATAACCCTTTAATTTTTAACTGTAATGTATTTCTTGTTGTAGCGGCCATAGTTATACATATGCTCTGAAAATTTCATGTCCGTACCCTAAAAGTTACCAAAAAGAGGTCCAAACTATACCCTTTACATATTAGAATTTTCAAAAGTACCAAAGCGCATTCTAAAGGGGAGAAGAATGTATTTTAAATTTCATTTTTATCTTTATTACTTTAGAATATGAGCGGGTTGACAAAGAAGTACGAAAATTATATTTTTACAATTTTTTGACCCCTAAATGTACAAATTTACAAAACAACCAAACACCTTTCCTTTTATTTTTTTTATCTTATTATGATGCTTTTCGAATTTTGTGTCTTCCTTAATTAGATCCGGAAATACAATTTTACCGAATTTACCCGTTTTACCCCTTTTTGCCCCCTTAGCATTTGCATTTAAAAACTCCTTCTTAGTGGAAAGAGAAACCTACATACAAAATTGTTTTCTAATAAAAAATATTCATTCAAAGTATGTATATAACAAATAATTGTAAAAAAAGTACCAAAAAAGAGATCCCAATTTTGCCCTTTATATATTCGGGCGCACAAAAAACTACCAAAATTGAATCTTAATTAATTATTAGGCTAAGGTTCGTAACGTTATATTCAGAAAGAATTGGGCTTGATTAATATTCCAAGGAACAAGGGAAAAATTAACATCAACTTAATTTTTCAACGTACACAGCAGAATAGAGTAGCGCCACTTTCAGAAGCCGCTACACTTCCATCGTCAGTTCTCACATGTATTTGCTTATCACCACTTGTCAGGTGGCTCTGTTGAATGTGATTTTAATTCTTATACATACAACTTTTTCGTGAAAATTGAATACGAGAATCAAATCACTCTCAAGCTGATATTAAAGTGCACTTTCCCAGCGTTGCCATCGGTTTATTTTTCTTCATTCACATTTTTCGAAATAATCATATTAAGTACCAAAATTATTTTTACACTTTTTCGGCCCCTAAATGTAAAAATTTCAAAAAAGTACCATACACCCTTGTGGTTACTTTTTATTTTACTATGATGCTTTTGCAATTTTGTGTCTACCTCTTAGCTAGATCCGGAGATATAAAGTTGCCGAATTTACCCGTTTTTATCCCTTAGCATTTGAATTTCATAAAATTCCTTCTTAGTGGATTCGTACATCGAAAGAGAAACGTACATAAATTTTTTTTAATAAAAAATATTCATTCAAATACATAACAATACACTGAACCAAAAAGGTACATAAATTCATGGAAAAAGGTCATTGTTTCAACGAATTGTTCATTAATTTTAACCTAATGTACGTTAAATAAATGGACTGGTTTATTAATTTTGTTAAAGAATGACAACAACGAATGGTTTCAATAAACCGTTTTACATTGAACTGTGTATATTTATTTATGATTATAATAAGGTTGTATGTATTTTTTTATATAGGATTTTGTTCTGGTAAATTTGATATTACTCTAAATTTATACCTAGTTAAGAAAAGGAAATAAATAACAATTGGCTGTTGGAACTTAGTTGGTGTCGATACGGAAATTTTCTATATTTTGCTGTGGCTTGCCCACTACCCAAGTCAAAAATTTATTTCCGCTGGTTTAATAATAAAAGGAAGAAGCGTAAAAGCCAAAGCTTTTCCATTCAATTACACGAATACGACATTTGAGAACAGATCACAATTTTTAACTTATCGAAGCCATTGGCTCAAAATTTCATAATTTTTTTTTGTGTGTTCTGGGTGGTACTCAAACTTTCCTAGACGTTTGTTTAATTAAGTTTTCTTGAATCTATTAACTTCAATAATAGTTTTGTGTTTCATTTCATTTAGATAATTTTTGCTAATTTTTGATTATACATCAAATATTTTTATTTTTTAAAACATCGTAATTTTTGCTTTCTAATTTTCAATATTTTGTAAAAATCAAATATGGTCACCTAAACGGATATCTAAGAAGTTAAATTAAACGCAAATTATAAAAATTTAAGAATTTAAATTACACACACACACATTACACTAACACCACTACACAAACTTAATTTCTTATAATGGTAAACTAACAGAAGTCCTCAAGCGCTTGCAGACTAGCTGAGAAAAAAATGTTTTTTTTTTACTATTATAAAGAACAACTACAAAATATATATTAGAATCGCGTTATTTCACGTGCTCATTATTACAGATATTCGTTGGTAAATATTTTTATTTATTTATTGTTTTTTACATTATAAATATAGAATTTATAACACATATATGTGTAGAGTAACCATATTTGATTTATCTTAACTATAATTGTTATTAATATTATTTTTTCCCCCTGTTCTATTCGATTTAATTGGTTAATTCATAATATGGGAATTTCTTTAATAAATAGTTTAAAAATGCAACTTTAAATATTTAGATTAATTATTTTACGAAAGGTGAAGTCTATTAGAAATGTTAGTGAATTCGATGCACTTGTATAGATTACATTTAATGTCAGTGTATAGTGAAGGTTTGAGATTGGAATGGTAATATCACCTAAACACATTCCACAGAAATACATTCGGATGTACGGTTATTCTTTCTTCCTGAAATACCGGCTACTTAGTAGAATATGCTACCTAAATTAAGATTCTTTGTGACGAGATTTGATCATACCTTCAAAGGGACAAGAACACACCCCACCGACGAGCACAGCTGGATAAATAGGTAGTCCAATCTCTTTGAATTATGATATGAAATGCTGAAAAAATCGTTACAGACCATCACTTTATAATTTGTGACTTTCCATTCCATTTACAAAAACGAAACAAAACATGCACACTTGCTGGACAAAAGGATTAATGAATATGACGCGATGGATTCTCCCGCAATTAGTGCGTTTGAAATTAAAAGAAAAAAATATTAGCTCACATTTATGAATGTTGTGACAATGTATTTCAAGCTTTGGTGCTAAAGAGATCAGTTTCAGTGTGACTTAATAAGAATCCTTAAAACTACTTTTGTTAGAATATTTAATTCAAAAATTCAATGGAGGAGTTCACGCAACATTCGGTAACTGTTTACTCGTTAAATTGGTAAAATTTCCATATATTTTGCTGTTAAACATTTTTTCAAATAAATTTTATAGCAATAAAATATATCGAAAATTTTACCAATTTAACGAGTAAAGAGTTACCGAATGTTGCGTGAACTCCATCAATATTAATTTGTGTAATTATAGTTACTAGATAACTAATATATTGTAATTTGTAATGTGATAAAATATTTCGAGTAAATATATGTATATGTAGTTACAAATGTTTTTAGCTGTCAAGCATTATTAAATCGCACTTGCCATCCCTGTCATGCAATCTGTTGAACAGCAAATAAAATACTCCTGTAAATACTTATGTGTATCCGAATAAATACTTGAGAATATTTTTATACTTGTGTGTATGATTGTAGCTGATACAGAGTATAATTTTACTTATAGTCGTTTGTGCTGCGTAATTAAATAATCTGTATGCACATAATCGTTGGTTCTTTGTATTTATACGTATTCGGCTTAAACTTGAAGAGTATTTTTGCGTATGCGGATGATTTTTATTTTTAATTGTACGCATTTATATTTGTTTGACAGCCAATACTCAAAGAGTACTTAAAACGATAATTATGTCATTCTCTGGTGCATATTGCTCATTTGCTGCAACGTCGTCTTAACTTAAAAAAATGTTATGTTTGAGCTAATAATGGAGAATTGCTATTAATTTCATATGATTATCTTGTAAACTCAACTCTTCAGACAAGAATAAAATATTATTTTTCCATTCAGTTGTGTGTACATTGAAAACTTTAAACTCGTTTTCTGTAAAACATTTTTTTTTAATTATGAAGACGTTGCTGCAAATGAGCGATATATGCGTGTACAGTAGTAGAAAATAAAATTAGAATATTACAACAAATATGTACATTACTACTTGCACACATTTATGTAAGTTAATTTTAGTTTGCATATTTTTATATTATTAGCTAGTTCGCTGCGCTCATTAATCTGCTTGTTATTAAACTTTAATCTTTTATAAGCTTTTTCTCAATCTAACAATAGGGTTATTCTGATATTAAGTAACGCTTTTTACAAATTTTTCAGTATAAATTATCGCATCCGTAACCAATCGTGAACCCCTTTGGTGCGTTACGTAATATGTGAATAGCCCAAATAAAAATTTTTCTGATAAAATCTTTTAATTAACCCAAAATTGTTCTATTCTCAGGGGCATGACTGTTAGCACAAAATCGGTAGTTGTAGTCAAAGATGACACCAATCTAATTGGCATAAGCATAGGAGGAGGAGCCCCATTATGCCCTTGCTTATATATAGTACAGGTAATATACTCATTTAGAAAAATTAGCTATTGAGGCTGAGACAACGAAGCAAGTCGTTTATTTTTTTTTTTAGCAAATTTTGAGGAAGGCGAAAAATCTGTTGATTTCAATTCGTAATATTTTTAAAGATAAGTGGAGCAATTGTTTAATTCACAACTCTTCGTAAAGAAGAAATAAATGTGCATATAAATTGTCAAAAATAACAAAATTCTAAAATTTAGGCTTAAGTTCGTTCAAGTTAGTTTTTCAATGAAATTATTTTTATTTAGAAGAAATTCTAAAGCATGTAACAATTGAAAAGGTAAAAAAAATTTGGACCGCCCGGAAGGATGAAGGATGATGTTTCGATACCAACCACGATCTACTCATCAGAATTCTTGTCCGGTTAGACCTCTCTGCCCATCACGACAGCTGCTGTCAAGTAATTTAATAAATATTCGTAAACCGATGGTTTTCAACCTGGGAATGAGGAAAATAACAACAAAAAAAAGCTTAATTGAACAAGACAAACAAAATAGTTAATTTCCAAACCATCAAAAAATGAAAGCTGCAACTGAATTGAAAAAAGCTAAATTGTTACATGCTTTAGAACTACTTTTCAAATACATATGTAATAACATTAAATTAAAATTTTAAAAAATTCTGACATAGCTGTAGCATCTAAACGGCTAGACCGAGTTTCTTTCAACATAGCTAAGAACACTCTCGATCAAGCCACCTTTCAAACAAAAAATTAACTAAATCAAAATCGGTCTAGCAGACACGCAGGTACACACTTTAAACTTATAAAAGTTGCCTGAACATTTTTCAAACTTGAATTTCAGTTTGCTATTTTACACATGGTTGCCTGAACATTTTTCAAACTTGAATTTCAGTTTGCTATTTTACACATACTTCTTATGGCAGCCTGAAATTCAGGCAGAACTGCGTACATACTACACCGAAAAAAAGTCCATGCAACATATACACGAAAACGCTCGTACATATTATCGTAATTTCGCACTACGAAACTCTTTAGTAAAATTTACGAAATGTACGAAAATAACTAAAAAATAAAAGTAAAAAAAGTTTGGCTCAGCCGAGGCACGAACTCGCAATGTTCATATTTCAAAAGAAGTACTCCACCCACTGAGTCACTTTCTACTTATTTTACAAGAGCTAAAAATTTTTATTATTTACTTACATCTGAAAAATATGTCAATTTATAAAAAAAAATATTTTAATTAATTTTTTTTATTTCAAATATATTTTTTAGCAAGAAAAATATTTACGAAAGGTTTTCGTTACTTTCGTAAATTCAACAAAATATTGCCAACATTTTTTTCGTAATATGTACGAATATTTCGTATATTCTACGAAATTGATTATTTTCAGTGTAGGCTTATGCCGAAATAATTTAATATCTTTGGATTAAAACCATATATGTACATAGTTCGACTAAATTAATTGTTAAATTTCTAAAATATATTATTAACTCTAAACTTAGTTAAAAATCGCTAATGCTAAAATGAGAATCAAGAACCAAAAAGGCATTAAAAAATCACTGAAACTGTAAAGAATAGCAAAATCTCAGAAAATTTTCGAAAATTCGTAAAAACTTCTTTGTGATTTGAATATAACGAGTGATTTTTTTGCTATTATCTTTTTGGCAACACTAGTTTTGACAGCTCACGCACGTTTTGTATCTTGTGTCACTGTCAAACATCTTCAGTTTGGTCTATAATTTAATCATGAATCGTCTTACAAACGAACAACGCTTGCAAATTATTGAATTTTATTACCAAAATGCGTGCTCTGTTAAGAAAGTTCATCGCGCGCTTCTTCCATTTTATGGTCAGTTTAATCGACCTACTGAGGCTTCTATTCGGGCTATTGTAAAAAAATTTCGCACCAAATTTACATTGTTGGACATTAAACCACCAACACGTTTACGTAGAGTGCGAACTGAAGAAAATATCGCAGCCGTATCGGCCAGTGTTGGTGATGACCGTGAATTATCGATTCGGCGCCGTTCGCAGCAATTGGGCCTCTGTTACTCCACTTTTTTCTGCCCAAAATGGAAGAGCTTGACTTGCATGACATGTGGTTTCAACAAGACGGTGCCACATGCCACACAGCACGCGAAACAATGGACCAATTGAGAGGCGAGTTCGGTGAACAGTTTATTTCACGCTTGGGACCAGTCAATTGGCCGCCCAGATCGTGCGATTTAACGCCTCTAGACTATTTTTTGTGGGGCTATGTTAAGGCTAATGTCTATAGCGACAAGCCCGCTTCGATTGACGCACTGGAAGCCAACATTGCCAACATTATTCGTGAGATACCGGCCGAAATGTTGGAAAGAGTATGCCAAAATTGGACTAAGCGGATGGACCATTTGAGGCGCAGCCGCGGCCAACATTTGCATGAAATAATCTTCAAACATTAAATTATATCGACCCAACTATCGATCCAAATAAATATTTCATGCATTTTTCTGAATTTTATGTTTTTTTTTTTACTTTCCGATAGTTCTTATAAAATCACCCATTACATACATATATAGAAATGAATAAAAAATTTCACATAACTTGTTTCGTTGGCTTATGAACGCTACGAAAGCTGCTATTAATATTGCTCAAATTTATTTCAGGTATTTGACGGCACACCGGCCTCCAGAGAAGGTTCTCTGGAGAGTGGGGATGAATTGTTGGCCATAAATAATACAAGTGTTAAGGGCAAAACTAAAGTACAAGTGGCCAAGATGATTCAAACAGCTCCGCAACAGGTGATCATTCACTATAACAAACTACACGCTGACCCAGAGAGAGGAAAATCGCTCGATATCATTTTGAAAAAACTTAAGCACCGTATAGTTGATAATATGTCTAGTAATACGGCTGATACTCTTGGCTTGTCTCGGGCAATTTTATGCAATGACTCTCTGGTAAAACGTCTCGAGGAATTGGAGGGCACCGAGATGATGTACAAAGGCATGGTAGATCATGCTCGCCGCATGCTAAAGGCCTATTACGATCTTTTACAAACCTATCGAGCCTTTGGCGACTGTTTTATGCGCATCAGTACAAGAGAACCCCAACTTAGAGCTTCAGAAGCTTTCCGAATGTTTGGTGAACTACATCGGAATTTGGAGAAAGATGGTTTGGCTGTTATCAAAAACATTAAACCGATTCTCGATGATTTGGGCACGTATTTACACAAAGCCATACCGGATACGAAACTTACCGTAAAACGTTATATGGATGCCAAATTTACTTATTTATCCTATTGTTTAAAAGTGAAAGAGATGGATGATGAAGAGCATAGTTTTGCTGCCATACAAGAGCCACTATATCGCGTTGAAACTGGTAACTATGAATATCGTCTGATATTAAGGTGCCGGCAAGATGCTAGAAGTAAATTTGCCAAACTGAGAACAGATGTTTTAGAGAAAATGGAACTGCTAGAATGCAAACATGCCAATGACTTGTCGAAGCAACTTAAAAATCTGCTCGACAGTTTGGCTCAATTGAATAAGACCATTATTGAGAGAATGGATACAATACCAAACCTATTTCCTATAGAAGTTGATTTTAAGGACACTGATTTTGAATATAAATCTAAAATTTTAGAACCACAAAAACTAGATGATAACGAGGAGGATGATCAAATAAAAGTAGGCAATACAAGCGAAAAACAGAAAACAAAAAATTTAATGCATACAAGAGACGAAACTAATATCATCTGCGGTCTAGAAGCTGTTGAAGAACCGGCTCCTATACTTAATGTACCCGCTAAAGAACAAGATATTTTATCTTTAACAGATAAACTATCTGATAATCTATTGATGTCAGCTGTAGATGAAAACGATCAACTTCTTAAAGATTTGGGCCTATTAGGCATAGACTTAAGTTCGAGTTCGACATCTGCAATGTCATGCATAAACAAAAATTCTTCGCCTGATAACTTTTCTGATTTTGATTTATTTCTTAATCAAGCATCTGGAATAACAACAAAAGCCGCCACCAATACAACGACACAATTTGAGACACCATCAACGTCAGCAACCACAACACAGTTGGGCAGCGATTTAATGGCTACAAATGCTCTGGAAACCGATTTGCTGTTACAATAAAATACAATAGTGATGTTTCTATATTAATTAATTCGTCCCAATTCATTCAAAATTTAGATAGGAAAATATTTGAATATCTACGGCCACACTTGTCAAATATTTGACCAAATAGGTGTAACCAGGACTTTTTCTCAGGGGTAGAGTGATTTGTCATGGTTTTTATATTACAAAATAAAATTAATTATCCTGCAAAAGCCTATTTTTATATAATTTTTAATAAATGCGAAGATATATTAAAGAAAAGATTGGCACTAAAGGATATACAATTTTAGTTTGTCTGTTGGTCACGTTTTTTCGTCAAATATTTGCCAAGTGTGACCGTAGCTTTACATACATATGTATATTATGGTGCAGCAAAACAAAAAAGTTTTTTGCAATCATCTCAAAAGTTTCTAGTAGGTATAAAAAAGCTCTCCCACAAGATCAGCTCCATATTTAGATTCTACGCGACTCTCAACGACTTTCAGTTTTTCCATATAAGTTACGTGTAAAAATTTTTGTTTTCGTATTTTTCAAACAAAACTACAAAAAAAAAATGTTTTAAATTTGATGGGCGTATTCTTGTAGGAAATTATTAGAATAGGTTACGTAGATAGCTAACTAAAACGTCAAAAGTCTAAGGCCCAAATTTACAGTCATTAGTTAATTATTAGTAAACTAAAATGATAACTATTGTTTAACTAAAACTTCATATTTACAGTGTATTGTTTAACTAAAATTTTTAATATGGGTAAAGAGTGGTAACCCTATCAAATATAAATAAACAAGCAAAAATAAAGAAATAAAGAATATTACACATCTTACGGCGGCAATTTAAAAATTTTTAAGCACACAAAGCTAATAGAGCAAATGTTTTTTGTCGTTCCTAAAAGTATGCTATATGAACGTAATAATTTCCAAAACATGGTGCAATAAGTATGAAGGTTCAATAAATACAACAAAAAACTAGATAATGCTTGTCAAAAAAATACACGTGATAGATGTTACTTATGTACAAAACTACCAGAACAAAATATAATCAGCTGACGTTATGCTGCCACCTGTATACTTATTGCACCTTGTTCCAAAGCATCTAATTAATTGTTAACCAATGGCGTTTGACGGTTTAACTAATGGTAAACAAAGAAGTGTGAATAAAATATCATTGGCTAAACTATTGTTATTAGCTAACTAATGACTGTGAATTTGGGCCTAAGAATGTGTTAGTAGACATTTTGTATTACATATTACATATTATTTTATTTTTGTGAAACATAGAATATACTCGATATAAGAATTTTTTATTGGTTTCCTAGCGGGAAAACTAAGAAGACCTTCTTACTTCAGGCCTTATGAAAGGTCTGCTTAGACAGTTTTTATTCAATTTCCATTCTTATCTAACTGCTAAAGAATGCCTTAAAGAAGGGCTCGGCTCTTCCTTTTAAAAGATAAGATACACATTCCACATTCGCTTCTATGAGAAGCGAGAAGAGCAGTAGCATTTTTTGTTATTTTTGCCAAAGCAAAAGAAACTCGTTTTGTTCATCTTCGTCAACTTTTTAATTTCAAAAAGCACTGAAACAAGGAAAATGACGCGTACTATTTGAAAAAAAAGCACTGAAATAAATTTTTTTTATTTTATTAAAAAAATTCTTATATCGAGTATATTCTATGTTTCACAAAAAATAAAATAATATGTAATGTCAATTGTTATAAACAATTTATTTATAACAACAATGCCATGGGAATACACATAATTTTATTTTTTATGAAATACATGTTGTCCGATTGAGTAGTATAAAAAATTTTCGACAAAGTCTGGATATTTACCCTGTCCGATTATAATGAAATTCTACATACACACACAGAGAAAAAAGGAATGTAAAATTAACATGACGCAATTTTGATTGGAAATCATATTAAATTTACAAGAAATTATTTGTCTGTCGTTTAAGTGTGTTAGTGTTTATTTGATTTGTTTATTGCTAGAATTCATTGTTCTCCTTAGTTTTGTGTCTTGTTGTTGTTTATTCTTAAATGTGTCGGCTATGTAGAGGACAAAAAACGAGTTACCAGAGAAAATTTACTGCTGGTGGCTTAAAATTACCATTGTTTCATATTAATTTTAAACGGAAAATGATTAATCTAACCTTAAATCTCTTTGATTTAAAATGTTTCACTGTTAAAACAACTTTGTCGTAAGCGTTACATTTCATTTTAAATCAACATGACTATGACTTTAATTTCAAATAAGTTTTATTTTAAATAATCATTTAAATAATGTTGAATGAAAATTAAATTCATTTTACATACGATGGTATTTATTTAGTGTATAGCTAAAGTAGTTTGTTGTGGCTGCAGTGGTTAGCGCGTGGACTATCATACAGGTGACACGATTTCAAATCTTGGCTGGGGCAGTCAACTACAACACAAAGTTTTCTGATGCCTATACTAATACAAATCACGTAAGTAAAATAATTAAGAGGATAGCTACATTAAAGTCATGTTGTTTCAACTTAATATAACTTTAATTTAACATGATTTTTCGTGTTGTTTCAATATCAAATTCACGTTGTTTCAACTGGAAATAACTTTGATTCAAAATGATTTTTCGTGTTGTTCCAATATCAAATTCACGTTGTTTTAATTCGAAATGTCTTTGATTCAACATGATTTTTCGTATTATTTCAGCATCAACTTCATTTTGATTTAACTGTACTGGAATATTAAATCAACATGGAATATATTTAATTCAAAAGGATAAGTGTTCTTTCAAGATTATTGTAAATCATGTTGAATTAACATAAAACACCTATGAAGTAAAATCACTACCGAAAAATCGTCCACATTCGAAAAAATATCTAGAGAACTTCGCTTTAGCGAACATTCGATTTTTTTTAGATTCGCGAAGAAATATCGAAGAGTTTTGTTTCGAAATTTCGTCGCTTCAGCGAACATTAGTTTATATCGAATCTCAGGTCAAGTGGGTAGAAGCTAAAAATCATGAAACATCACCTTTATCGCGAAAATCGCGAAAATATGAACAATTGCAAACAAACTCTAAAATTATTTAACATCGCTATAGTTGTGAGGAATGCCAAAAGCTGGGAAAAAATCGCGAAAATTACGAAAATCGCAAAATCTTGTTAACTTCAAAATGATATTGCTTAAAAATCGGTGAAACTGCAAAAAAGGCAAAAAAAAAACACAGAAAAAATCACTTCTATCGCGAAAATGCGCGAACAATTGCAAACCAGCGATGCTTAATCAATTAAGAGATAGAGTGCAAATTTGCAATTTTTCGCGAATTTTCGTTATTGTCTTTTTTACAGTTTTACCGATTTTTAGTCAATATCTGACTCTGTTATCTTTTTGAAATTGGCAATTTTTAGCGACTTTTCGTAATTTTCGCGATTTTTCCGAGTTTTTGGCATACCTCCCAATTTTAGATATTTGTAAGTAGTTTTAGGGCTTGCTTGAATATCTGCATTTTTTCGCGAATTTTCGCTATTTATTGTCGCGATACAAGTTTTTGCTAGTTTTTGGCTTCTTTTACAGTTTTGCCGATTTCTAATCAATATCGGACTTTGATATATTTTTGATCTTGGCAAGTTTTTGCAGATTTTCGTTATTTTAGCGATTTTTTTCTAGTTTTTGAGATTCCTTACAACTTTAAGGACGTTAAATTAATGTTAGAGCTTGTTTGCAATTTTCCGTTTTTTCGCGAATTTTCTCTATTTTTGCGATAAAAGTGATGTTTGGAAACTTTTGGCTTCTTGTTCACCCATGGTAGTTAGATCCGGAGATATAATGTTACTCTGTTATATAAGTATGTCTGTATATGATAGATAAGAAGACCGAAAAAAATAAAAATTTTACGAGATAATTTTTAAGGGCTCAACAAAGACCTAAAATATAAAAAGCTTTCATAAGTCTATGTCCATACGAGTCAACTTTTGCTGCGCAACTCTCTTTGGTTTTCTGCTTCGTAATATTAAGCAACAACAAATTCTATGTAAAAAAAAACAAAAGCTGCGCAACAAGAATTACATTATATGGACACGAATGCAACTTCAAAAGAAAATTTAAGAAAGTAGCAAAAGCAATAGTATGGACTCGTATGGACATGGACTAACTGTTATTTGAAGACCTAAAAAATAAAAGTCTTTCATATCTGTTATAAGAAGACCTAAAAAATAAAAATCTTTTAATAGTTATGGAAGGAGAAATATTTTTAGGTTGTTTATAATTGTTGTTACAGAACTGATATTTTAAAATAACTTAAAAAATAACAGTTATTTCGGGTCCCTGCTTTTTATATTTCTTTTAGATAGCATCTTCACGAGCCATTAATTTGTATTGACAAAAGTCAAAGTCGATATGAAAAAATAGCACTAACATTTTTCTGATGTTTTTATGTATGAAGTTTGACAAAGTTAGAGTAAAATTATGTCTCGTGAATACGTGGTGTTAGCATTCAATTTCTTCCGTCTTCAGTTTTCAAATTATTGTAAAATTCATTACAGTTATACTAGTAATTGCTTTTTATAATTAACTCACTTTCTAAATTTTCTATTAACAGCTGATTCCTCTCTTTTCTCCAAAATAAAGACATTAGACTGAAAATTCTTTCTGTGGCAGCATTTGAATGAGGTATTGAAAAAATAAAATGGCAAATTTTTTTGAAAATTAGGAAAAATGCTACTCTTTCCATTTCTTTTCAACTGTTTTTTCTTTTTATACGCTTTTAGCAAAATTTCAAAGAAAATAAATTCATCAAACAAGAGATCCACATCAATATTTTTAATAGAGAACAATTTAGTAACTTCATTAAAATCTTGAAATAAAATATTTCAACTCAAGTTTAAAATATGTACATACTCAGTTTTCAAGTTTGTTGTTTTTTAAATCAAAGCGATCTTCAATGTATTTAATTACATACTAGGATCCCACTTGATCAACCACTTGATCCGTAACCGGGGTTTTCTGTAACCGATTTTGTAAGCATGTTTTTGAAGCAAAAAAAAATATATATATTGTGCATAGCTAGAGAAAAATACATTTTAAACCATATATCTTTCATCAATATTGGCTATGTAACCATAAAACTTTTAATATTTTTGTTGTTAAAATTTGCCACGAAGCATTTTAGCTATTTTTTAAATGCCAATTATAACTAGATTGTCCTTCTATTCCAATTTCTTTATTGATGACAATAGTGCAGTACCTATGCCTATGACAGGGCGTTTCTTAATATCTTCGGTTTGTTTGTACACTGAACAAAATATTCTGCTATCAAATATTAAAATAAAGAAATGTTTTTTATCGTTTTATAAAAAAAATTATTAAACAAAAAAAATACAAAAACAGTACAAAGTGTAACAAAAATAGTACAAAGCAGTACATTTGTGTACTGTTTTGTGTGTTGTGCATAAAACAGGGCTCAAATCGTCACATCCGTGAACGTACAACTCGTCACGTAAAAATGCCATTTTCGGATTATGACATACGTGAACGTACTGTAATCCCATACAGTTTATACGATTGGCGTGTCACGTAATTCATTTTAGTACGATTGCCGATACGATCACGGATGTGACGATTTGAGCCCAGTACAATTTAAAAAAACAGTACATGTACCGCTAAAAACAGTACGTCTGGCACTCCTATAAAGCAGTGATAGGCAGACAGCTTGTCGGCCATGTTCTGAAAACCATTTCGTTTTGAAATCGCAAAATTTCAAAAATGAAAAACAGTGTTCTTTTAATTGGACAATTTAGTGCATTCGAAGTTAAGTTCGAATAATATATCTGAAACATTTAAAACATAAAAATAAATTAAAAAGTTCCAATAAATGACCGTTTTAGATGAATTTTTTCCTGAAATTTTGCGGTTTCAAAACGAAATGGTTTTCAGAACATGGCTGTGTATTTAAGTCGAATAGGGGCACTTTCGATTGTTTTTTTTTTATATTTTTTTGGTATTAATATATGTGTGAGAAAACAACTTAAAATAATATGTACATGGTTGGTTGGTTGGTTTACGTGGCTGCCTGTTACGCACAAGCATTCAAGTAGAATCAATAAGATTCCGTTTTGACAGATCAGACCACTCGTCAGTGTCAACCTATGTAGGTCAGAACCCAGGCCTCGGATTCGGTATTAGATACTAGATCCAACCCGTCGCATTAAAAAAATAATACATATTTGCATATGTATGTATATTAGACTGGTCCTTAAATTTTTTATTTTTAGCATAAAAACTTATATGTGAAAATTTCAAATCGATATTTAATTTCTAACACCCGCCGCATTGAGATTGAAGTTTATATAAATACCAAAGCGAATTAATATCAAGTGGCCATATCATCAAAACAACACACATACAAAGTAGGACGATTTTTATATGTATGTGCTTTGACAGTTCGGGTTAAAGTTTTTCTCTTTTCTTATATAGAGTTTGACTGATGGGGTGTAATCAGCTGATGATCATCTGTGATGATAAGGCTACCTGGTACTGAATTCGCCTTGATAAAGACAATGTACTATTTTACAATACGTCAAAATAAAAAAAATATATGTTATTTTTTTATTGGCATATAGGTAAAGGCGTTTTAAACAAAACAAGCCATATTTCATTAAGTAAGAGAACTCAATCGAAAAAATTGCAATTTCACAGTGAGCGTGTTGTATAGAAATTGCAATTTTTCAATTGAGTTCGCTCACTTAATTATGAGTAACATAAAAAATTCTGAAAATATTGAATCGAAATTTTTAAGGTGCTTTTTCTTTTTTACGATTTAGATCCTAATATACTCTTTTGCTGGGTTAAAGCAATGTAAACACTTTAATACGTGTGATCAGCAAGGTTTTAAATGCAGTTAATACGCTTTGTGAGCTTACCTTATTTGACCACTTTAAATTTTCCACTTTTGAAGTCGAACTTCGCACAAATTTAATGCAAAGGTAGGTTATGTGCGCATGGACGAATAGATAAAATATTTTTCTCAATAAAAGAAATTCAATAAGATGCCTTAAATTGTATAAGCCATTATACATTTGAAGTCAGTGCCTCGTTTCTGTTCTTCTCGCATCGTAAAATATCTCACATGAAACATGTGAATTGAAAGAAAAACGATTAAATTGAAACAAAAATGGGGTTTTCTCACACAAGTGTTTCTGTATCTTTACAATGCGAGAACTATCTGTCATTTAAGTTATTTTCCAATAGTTATTGGAAGGATGTGAGAAAAAGTGTTTCTGTAACAACATTTTGTGAAAAGTTTTTCACTAACGCCGTCAAAATTTCTCACATTTGAAAACGATGCGAGAAGTATTTTTAAAATTAAAAATATTAAATTATAGATTTTGAAACCATACATGGATTATGTAAGCAAGTTAATTTACTTAATTATTTTGTTTTAAACAGTTTTTTTATAAGTATTGAAGAAAATAGGAACTATCTTTTGGCTGGTAGCTAGTTGCCGACTGTTCTTTTTATTACGATCGCGCTCCGCCGATTGCAAAAACTGAAAACGTTTTATTTTGCATTGAAAATAAGACTACAAGTACTTTACAATGGATTTTAGTTACGGCATATTATCGTTGGAAAGATAAGAGGTATAAAACACATTCAATAAAGTATTTTTTGTTTAAGAAATAATATGGTATTTTATGAAAATATTTCAACGCCGCCGCCTAAACTTTTCCATCGACTTGTTGCTCTGTTTGACACTTGAATGATTGGAATATTCCAATAAATAAGCTGGATTTTCGCATTGAAATACAGAAACAGTTTCTACTCACAAATCGAGAAACGATGAAATTTTTTGTTTCACACTTCATGTGAAAACTTTTACGATGCGAGAAATACAGAAACGAGGTACAGATTTGTCAAAAATGGTACAATTGTACCAATTTTGCCACCACTGCCACACATCACACGTCGCTAACAGAGAAACAAGCCAGTCGATTTTGAGCCGACGGCGCGCCGCCGCCGGTTGCTTTTCCAGCTATCATGCCGCCGCACACCGGCTTGCATCGGCTCAAAACCAGCCGCCGAGTTCTTTTGAATTTTTTCACATGGTTGTAAATTTGTTTACCTTCTCGCAACTATTGTTGCTATTACATTTTTTCCTTAAACATCTAAATAGTTGAGCCACTGAAAACTCTGGCGGCGCGTCGCAGCCGACCCAAAATCTGCCCAGCCGCCGTCGTTTCTGTTCTGTAACTAGCAGGTTTTCCATCTCAGCGAATTGTTAACCAAAAAGCTGTGCAAACACCCAAATTGTGAATGATAACAAATGTTAATATAGCTTATTGTGAATGTTTACATGTAAATAAACAAATCTGCTTCTTCCGCACAACACATTCTTTATACAAATCTCGTCCATGTGTTTTACAAACTAACATTAAAACTTATTGCAAATGCCTCCTAAATCATCAAATAAAAAGCCATCAGTTAGTGCTACGCCTTCATGGTATCATTGTGAAAAATGTGAAGTACACATTACAGCCAAAGAACGGGAAAAGCACGAACAGAAATGTCCAATTACGGACAAACAAACCAAGACTATGTCTGGCGAACATTTGGAATACATAAGAAAAGGTATTTTATACACGGAAAGTTTCGAAAAACGTAAATTTGATATAGAAGAACTAAAGGAAATGCCGGCAAAGTATATTAATAATATGATATTTCTATCTGAGGGAGCAATACGTTTGGCTGGATGGCATATTGGACAACAGGTGATAGTTAAAACAAATACAATGACCTTAGTACGTAGCATATGGCCTATACCAGAAAAGTTCTTAACAACAATATTTGTAAGCGAAGAAGGTAATTATTTCCAATGCCTATTTTTGTACATATCGCCCATTTGCTGCAAGGTGATCATAACTCAAAAATAACTAGTTTTTAATTTACTCATAAAGTGTATATGTACAACTTGATTTTATGAAATTTTTACGCAACATGAAGAACGTCGTGATGATTAATTAAATAACTAAAAAAATCATGTTCTTGAGTTATGAAGTTGTTATACCGAATGAGCGATATGTATGGCGCATTCCACGCCAAATCTGCTGTTTGAATTTTTTTTATTTCCCCAGTTTTGTGATATTAGTACCCCTAAAAAGAGCCTTCCCGGTAATTTTGAGATTGTTCTGATTACTCGTTCAAAAGATATTAACGGTATTATGTATAATGAAAAATTTTCATGAAATTAGCATAAGTGACGAAATTGAACTTGGTCTTATAGGGCATTTACATTGTCTCGAAATCTAGTACTTATGAGATTTCGAGCTAAATCTAGTTGTTTTTTACTAGATTTCCCATACAAAACGAAATCTACTTTGTCAGTAGATTTGGACGAAATCTACTCAAAATCTAGTATTTTTCTTTTCTTTCTACTACCCTGTACAACATTTTTATATAAACGGTGAGTGAATTAGCTACGCTCTACTAACATTTTCTAATAAAAGTGTGTGTATTAGCTAAGGCGGAAACTGTTGGGTTACAGTATAAGATAAATTTCAGTCAAAGTATTTATTCTTGGATACGAAATCTAGAAAAATGTCAAAAAAGCTTTGTATAAACGATATAGACTTCGAAAAAGATTTCAAATCAAATCTACTAGATTAACGAGTTCCTCCATACAATTTTCAAATAAAAATTTTCTAAAAATCAATTATAAGCAGCTGTTAATATGTCCGTTCGAGTACCCAAAAGTTTTTACAAATGTTTACTGAACTTTACTGCATTTTACTAAACTGCGTTCGTTTACACAAAATACAGTAAATGAAAACACAAATTGAGAGCGTAAAGTGACAGTTCATGACTGAGTATTTACAAATTTTTACTGCAGAAATTTTTGCTAGTAAAATTTAAGGTCTGTTCAATAACTGAAAGTTGTTACTAATTGTTACTAGTGGTTACTGGAAAGTGTTCACGTACTTGAAAAACTAGCAACGAGAAAGTGAAAAGAGCATAAAAAGTTGAGAGAAAAAATTTTGGTGCAAGTTTTTGCTAATAAAATTTTTACTAGCAGGAATTAGCCAAACAGCTGTTTAGATCTTTTGTTTACAAAATATTAAGAATTATTAAGAAATTAATACTTTTTAAGAAGTCAAAAATATTAAATATGGTAAGATTGCATATTTTTCTTTAATTTGACTGCAGCAGTGGTCGTTAAAAGAGTTTAAAACGCTTGAATTGGGTGGCAGAAAATTTTCCACCTTAAGGCTAATCATAAAGGTTACACTCGAAATATTATGTTAGTCAAATATAAGAAAAAAACTTGGCAAGTTCCTGCAGAGAACAAATTCAACTAACGCCCCTTTTCACAATGTATGATTAAGAGTTAACGTGGACTTTAACGGCAAGTTTTGTATGGCGAAGTTTCTGTTAAAGGCAATGTTAACTCTTAATCGTACATTGTGAAAAGGACGTAAATTAATAAAAAAAATTCCACAATTACATTGAAATTAACTTTATTTCCACTGTTTACAGATATTTTAACTAAAAAATCCTTATCTATAAGCAGTTGTATTTTTATTTCTGCTATTTAAATACTTTTCATAAAAAGTACTAATAGCTAATGTAAAATTTTTTGGGTGTACGAACTGTTTATTTTGTTACTGCAAATTTTTGCTAGTAAAGCGTTCATTTACTTTTTCATATCTGAGAGAGTAATTTTACAAATTTCTGCTTTACTCTCTCGTTGATAGTTTCTGCTAGGAAAGTAAATGAACAGACCTTTAGTAAGATGAGAAACATATGATTCAAATGGTAAACAACCAAAAGTAAGTAGAAAAAAGTATATAAATTGTAAAAAGATTAGCGAAAAAAATTAAATAAAACTGGCAGAAAAATAAAAGGTGAATAGTTATTATGAGATTTTTCGCATGTTACTTCAAGCACATATCATTAAAAAGGAAATAAACGTTTTAGAAAGGATTTGGTTGTTTTGTTTGTATTACTTTAATTTGCTTGTGTTGTGAAAGTCCTAAGTACTTGACTACTTAGTACTGCACTTGTTTTTAACGTAATTAATAGCAAACACAAATGATCATGTACTTCAGAATAAATTTAACTAGACACAAATTAGAAAAAATCAAATAAAGTATAAAAAAAGCAAATGGAAAAGATTACATAGAATGAATTATTTATATTTTCTTAAAATTTTCGTGTTATAAAAATTATTGGGCCTTATCGTGGTTGGCGTTTTTCGCCTTCAAATTCGACAATTTGTAGTAGATTAAAGAAAATAAATAACATTTTTCTTTAATCTAGTACAAAACGCCTAATTTTCGCCACAAAAACGGATTGTATCGATTACCAATAAGAAAATGAGTTGGGTAGTCAAAAGTGTAAATGTTTTTCAGCACTACATTTATTTGCCATCAGCTGTTTCTTTAATCTTACGAATTTTTACTATTTTTCTGTTCGCGTACTTTTTTGGACAATAGCATTTTTTGAGAGTAAATTCTTCAGTTTACTCAGTAATTACTCATTTACTGCATTTTACTGCAAAAGTAAACGAACGGACCTAATATGTATAGAAAAAAATCAATGTAAAATCTTTTTTCGTTAAGCCACAAGAAAATATATTGTAAATATCTCAAAACCGTAAAAAGTCAATAAAAACGTGTGCAATTTACTCAACTTTCCTGACTTTAACAGTGTGCCAGTGGATAGAAGTTTAAAATTACAAATTAAAAAAAATCGAAGGATATACAAATTTTCAAAAACAAAATATTTATTTAAATTTTATTTCAAATCCAGAAATCTGAATCAAAAAGAATTGATTTGTCTAAAAACGAAAACTTTAAAAAGAAAAAAATCCAATCTGGACCATTATTAAAAAAGTTACGAACAAAAGACTAAAAAGTGATTTTTTTCATTTAATATCGTTTAAACGAGTAATCAAAAAAATTTCAAAATTTAACAGGAATGCTCTTTTGAGGGGTACAAAAAAAATATCACAAAATTAAGGGAAAAAATCGAGCCTACCGATTTTTACAAGAATTTTTCTTTTTGTTAGATTTCAACACCTATTGGTCATCGTTGAAAGGTCAATGTTTAAGAATTAAAGCAGTACCTATTGGCCAACCAAAAGTTGCCAAAACACTATTATTACAAATACAAACATCTAATAAAGAGGATGAACCATTAAACAGTCAACAGCTTAAAGATGTTGATCGTTTATTAAAATTAGAATTAAGAAATTTGTCATTTGCCTTAGACTCTATGGTATACTTTGACTTTTTTAATAAACAATTAATACTAAAAATTATTTATTGGTCAGCTGTTAGTAATGGTATTGAATCCACCACCGATTTGGAGCAATCAATTAATAATTTAAATATCAGTGGAGATTCTGGAGATAATGTTTTTAAAGTAACAAACTATACTACTGTAGAAGTGTCTTCCGATAACATACCTAATTCTGATGAGGAATCTGAGAATGTATCAAACTATTTGATAACAAGAAATGATATAGGTGGCTTAGACAAGCAATTGGAAATAATCGAAGAAGCTATAGATTGTGCACTTGGTCTAAGACAAATTCCTCAAGGTAAATATGCACACATAGATAACTAAAAAGTAATATTTGTACGAACTCTCCAAACTATATTATTATAAAAAAATTTAATATTAGTAAAAAAAAAATAAAATAAAAACTTACATTTTTCTAAATAAATTTTGCAGGTATCAAAATTTCACGTGGCTTATTAATTTATGGTTCTTCAGGATGTGGTAAAACTATGATTTGTGAAGCCATGTGCAGTAGATTGCTCCAAAAACAGGGACTGCAACCAAAATTTTATTTTAAACCTTTAATTTTAAAATTAAATACCAGTGAATTGTTCAGCAAATTTTTAGGAGAAACAGAAAAGAATTTAGCTGCTTATTTTGAAAAAGTGTATAAGCATTATCCTCAACCTTCGCTCATGGTCGTTGAAGATGTACATAATTTATGTCCGAAACATGAAACAAATGAAGTAGTTAAACGAGTTTCTGCAGCGTTTCTTAATATGATGGATGCATTGGCCAATAAACGAGAAGCTCAAAAATGTTTTCTATTGGCAACAACATCTCAGTTAGAGTTATTAAATCCCAGCATACGGAGATGTGGTAGAATAGACTGTGAAGTTGAGGTGGCACCGCCAACACCAGATGGTCGCCAGGCCATACTTAAATGTTTGCTGAAAAAGGTAAACAATCATAATTTATCGCCTAAAGATGTGCAACATATAGCGCAGGTAACTCACGGTTTTGTAGGAGCAGATTTAGCCAATCTGATTTACAATGCCACATTAAAATCGATGCAAACCAACACGGAGGCTTCTTCGGTACAGTTGAAAGTCGAGAACTTAATAAGTGCCTTAGCTTATGTTAAACCTTCAGCAATGCGAGAAGTTTTAATTGAATGCCCCAATATAAAATGGTCAGATATAGGAGGTCAAGATGAGTTGAAATTAAAATTGAAACAAGCCATTGAATGGCCTTTAAAACATGCTGAGCAATTCCGACGCTTGGGTATAAAACCTCCAAAAGGACTTTTAATGTATGGTCCGCCAGGATGTTCCAAAACTATGATTGCCAAGGCCTTGGCTACAGAGTCGCAACTCAACTTTCTATCAATTAAAGGTCCAGAATTATTTTCCATGTGGGTGGGTGAATCTGAACGGGCGGTTAGAGAAGTTTTTCGTAAAGCCAGGCAAGTGGCACCATCTATAATTTTTTTCGATGAGATTGATGCTATCGGTGGTGAACGCTCGGATGGTTCTTCTTCAGGTTCGGGTAGTTCTGTTAAAGAAAGAGTTCTTACGCAGCTCTTGACCGAATTGGATGGCGTTGAGTCTTTAGATAATGTCACAATTGTGGCTGCTACAAATCGTCCAGACATGATTGATAAAGCTCTCTTACGACCTGGACGTATAGATCGCATAGTTTATGTCGGACTGCCAGATGCCGATGCACGTCGAGAAATTTTTCATATTAAGTTGCAAAAAATGCCTCTATCTGATGATGTCAACTTGCTGGAGCTAGTAAATCGCACTAATGGTTATTCTGGCGCAGAAATTCAAGCAGTTTGTCATGAAGCAGCTTTAAAAACATTAGAGGAAAGCTTTGAAGCTCCATGTGTGACATGGTCCCAATTTGAATACGCTTTAAAAGCGGTGCAACCACGAACCAGTTCAGCACTGTTGCGTTTATATGAAGAGTATATGAAAAAATCGTAAATAAATTTAATAAATTTATCTATTTTAACAAACTTTCTCCAGCTTCATTTTTAATATGGTTGATTTTTTTACTAGTATTTGACACAAAATCAATAATTTAATTAATTTGTTAGGACGTTTCGGGATGATTTTAGATAGAGCTGAAATATAAAATGGATTAAAATATGTATTTAATAAATTTTTTTAAATGCATTTTTTTGATAAAACTTTCAGAATATCTCAGAAACTATAAAACTGTTAAAAATGAAAAAGGACGTAATTTAAAGATTATTGTTTTCCGATCCTTCTGTGCTTTTTTTAATTTAATCGAAGAACTAGTTCTGGAGTAAATGCAAGTTATGTGATGCAGCGCCATCTTTTTTCTTTATAATGGAAAATCTCGAGATACAGAGTTAATTAAAAACAAGTAATTTATAGGCATTGGAGCTGAGTATCATATGTACTAGGGTGATCGATTATTCGACATTTTTCAGAAACCGGTTTTCGAATAGTTCGACTTTTTGAAATTTTAGAAAAACCGGTTACGGTTTTTAAAATTCAGAAAAAACCGGTCGACCGGGTTTTTTGTGAGAAAATTATAATGTAAAACTTTTGATTTTAATTTGCTTTAAAAAAAGAGTTAACAGTTCATGTAAATACTATCCGCATAAAAACATAACTTTGAATATAAGGCCAAGTTCCTATCCAAACATTTCGGCCGTTAAAAGTACTGAGATCAAAATGAGGGTCAAGTTCTTGATAAGTATGATACCATCTAACTTCTAAGCTAACTGGGAAACATTTTCCCCATAATTCTTCCCAATATTAGAAATGTAAAAAAATATTGTCAAATAGCAGGTTGCCTAAAAATGAGATAGTATTGTACCTATCAAGAACTTGGTCTTCATTTTGATATCAGTACTTTTAACGGCGAAAACTTTTTGATAGGAACTTGCCCTTATTTTCTCATTAATGTTTTTGTGCGGATCTGACATCTATTTTCTAATTCTTTGTTTGGTACAACACTATAATTTCCATCGCTATAATTTCTTAATTGCGCATTATAGTGCCCCTTATATTCGGCACGCCTTCCCATTACGTGATCACCACAGTTTTTTCTTACTAAAAAGACCTTTCCATGAGGATTTACAATCAAAATCCGAAAAAATTTATTCCACACATATAGGGGGAGGAACCCTAGAGCACAGATTTACATTTTTTCCTTTTCTTGTTTATTTCTTGACATTAACGCAACAAGCATTTTTCGCCTATGATGGATGTCGAACTCCATATAAAATATAAAGCTTGATATAAATTCTAACATCCCAAGGCCAATTTAATTCGCCCCTAGTACCATCTTATAAAATTAGTTCACCTTAATTGCATGCTTCAGTAAATGCTCTTGAACAAAAATACTTAGGAAAATCAACAGTAAAATTTCGTCAAGTTTTATTTTAGTAAAAACTAATAAAATATACGAATCGAAAAGTATTCGACTGGGCCGATTTTTTAATTTAAAAAAAACCGGACTATTCGACATTCGAAAAATCAACATTTTGAAAAAACCGACAACCGTATTGCGGAAAAAACCGGTTGTAAAACCGAGTCGATCACCCTAATATGTACGCAATAGACCTGTGTAGGGAATAAGTTTTTTTTTGGTATTTGTGAAGTTCTATATTTTTTCGAATACAGTACATACTCGCTCCCTCACTCATAGCACAAGCAGCCCTATAAGCAAATCTGTAGTCGACTACAAAAATAATCAACTTATAGTTAACTTTTTTAGACTAACTAAAAGCTAACTACAATGTAATCCAGAACTGACCCAAAATCAATTCTTAAGTGGAGTACATAATATGATTTGGTGAGAGCTAACAGTTTTACTCTCTCAGCTACTTTGAAACTCATTTCGAGTCTATATTAACTTATTGCTGTCATTATTTTAAATGGTACCTTAGCTGGGTGGTCAGCACGTTGACTACAAAACGTGTGATACATAGTTCGAACCCCAGCATAATCTTTTTGCACACTAACTACCAGTTGACGACTTAAATAAAGTTAACTTTAAGTTAGTTGGAAAGTAATGCAGAGTCGGACTATTGACTACCGCCTAGGACATCGCAATGTTAAAATAGTCAGTTAACTCCATTAAAAGTAATTCAGTCATCAACCACCATTAGTTGAGAAATATTTAGCTTAAAGTGCGTTAAAAGTTAACTGAGTTGCTTATAGGGAGTGAACAGAATAGAATGACTGATTATAAAATACCTATAAGTGTGTAGTGGCAGCCATACATGTTCCTTTGAGATGAACAAAGAAAAACATGAAGTTCTGGATTACATTGTAGTTAGCTTTTAGTTAGTCTAAAAAAGTTAACTATAAGTTGATTATTTTTGTATTCGAAAAAATATAGAACTTCACAAATACCAAAAAAAAACTTATTCCCTATACAGGTATAATTTATGAATATGTTTTGAAATCTACTTATGTACACACAAAACGAAACTGAAAATAAGCCAGTGAAACTGACAGCAAAAAATAATCAGCTGCCGCAACGCTGCCACCAGTAGGCTTAATATAATATGGCCACAATCATGAAGTTTTGTGTTTGTAACATATACCCACAAATGTTCGTTTGATGTACCTAACTGGGGGTCTCCACGAGCAATAAACTTGGAAATAATTATGTTCTCATCTGTCAAATTCTATTTCCAACATCATATGTTCACGTGTGGACCGCAGAAACATTTATTTGCAAATAAATTGCGACATAATTGTTCAAACTTATGTTCAAGAAATAATGTTGAACATAAGCTGTCAAATTTGATCGGCATTTGTTGTTTGCGTGAATTAAACAAAAGAAACTTGTAGCTGTGGTAAAAATACAAAGTTTTTTAAATAAAATAAAGCAAATTAAAATAAAGTAGCTTTAAACAAAATTTAATAAATTAAAATAAAGACAAAAAACATCGATCCATTCACAGTGAATTTTTTAAATTTATGTCCAATACCACAATACGTATTCTATAGCTCAGAACATAAGTCTATACATGAACATATTTGTGCTGTTATTCTGCCGACGTTATTTCTTATGTTCGGAAATAAATATTGCGCGTGGAGACGTGCAGTAACAACTGATAGCATGTGCGTAACAGGAACAAACAAAAAGAAGAACAACAAGATGATTTATTCTACAGCTTTGTTATGCTATAAAATGTGTACCTTTTTTTGTGATATTTCGAGTAGGTGTTCATGCTTTATCATTTCATAAGTACTTCACGCGTTCGAGTATTCGCTGCACAGATCTAGTACGCAAATTGCGTTATTTTATAATAGCCCTTGACCAGCTCCTTAACTTAATTTTAATTCGTTCCCATTATGAGCTGTTTGCAACATGTGGACGTCCAATGATTAGCCTGCTACTACTACTTGTGTAAGTCGGTATGTATGTAGTATGTTAGGCTTATATAATAAGTGTGTTCCCGTACTTTTTGGGTAAAGTTCGGTGAAATGAGAGCAAACACATATTTTTCTCAGAGACCAAAATGTACAAAAGTACGGGAACGCAAAAAACCAATTTCTCGGTAGAATAACAAAAAAAAAAAACTTTAATATTGAAGAGTAACCCAAGAACACGTCACGAATACTTGCAACACTAATTTTACATGGACGAATAGAGAAGTAAAACTTAGAAAGAGTGTCGTAATAACATTTGTTTTGATACGGTGCATCATAATCAATCAACAAGTCGGTTTCGAATTGTTTGTAGCTTAGGGCTTTTTTGAAATCATATGACGATATACATATGTGTATAACTATGTATGTATGTATTTTTTTTTGGTGCTCGAAAAATATCATTGTTTCCTCTAAAAGTAAGACTGCACTTAGCGACGCGACACTGCAGCAGAACTGCGCGACATTTTTAGTATATCGCACTGGAACTGCAGCAACGCGACATTTCGCTGTAAAATTTTTATATTACTTATGTTTAAAACTTCAAACAAGACGGATGTAAGTTGAATTGATGATAATTTTTACGCGATGAAGAAGAAAAATTTGGACAAGAACGAGGTACAAAAAGGTAATAATTATGATGATGTTTTGTATACATTCAAGACAATTTCTGTTTTCTTAATAAAACTATTATGCTTGTGTATTGTGATTCTCATTTATTTTTTGAGTTTTGAAAACTTTGCAAATGTGGTTCATCGGTCTAGCATTGGAGGGCAACAAATGTAGAACCGTTTTTTAAAGATCTACTGATGAGTTGGCATTAGCAACCAACGAAATGTCGGCATATACATAGATTAGCTTACCAAAACAAATCAATTTAACTTTTTTTGCACATGAATTTATTATTTAAATAGATTAAACAAATTTTAATGTGAATTTGTTAATTGCAAGGCGAATCCATACTAGGTGGCCGCAAGAGCCCAGCTGTTTTCGAAAATGTTTACACATTTAACCTGTCAGCAGTGTTAATTTATCAGTTTTTTTTACAGCCCAAATGTAAATTCTCCACGGCGAATTCTCTTGCGACTACCTGGTGTAGATCTACCTTGGTTAATTGCTTGAACAAAAAAGTTGCTTTGTTGTATCAATTCGCCGATGAATATACCTTATTGATCTACCTTGGGTGCTAGACTATTAACCGGGAGGTCACACGTTCGATTCCTGCCAAGACCCTGGACGTTTCGGGTGAAAAGCCAAAAAAAATGCCTAAGCAGTGTGTTTATTTAAGAGCGCTGTTTTGAACTAAAACTATCTTTGTTTCTTCCATGGCACGATGGACCAGTATTCAAATATTTTGGCCAAAAGTACATTTCAGGTAAATGCAAAATTTATTTTTACTACCTAAAAATAGGACAACTTAAACCTTATTCCCTTAAAATATTTTATGATTGTGGCCTCTGGAATTTTTTTTGACAAGTGTTTAAAGTAAAAATTCCATATTTTTTGCACTTAAAGCTGACCTCACTAATTTAAACAATAACAAAAATAATTAAGCTGAGAATTATTGTATTAGCTTTTTTCTACACAGCCAATGCAAAAAATTAAAAACTATATCACAAAAATTAGATAAAACTATTCAGATGTGCTCAAAACGGAGCTATTTTTGAAATACTACTTTTTGTAACATCAAATTGCGCAAAAGTGCGATCGATATTGAAATGTTTGCAAATGTAAATAATTCCTTAATATGTATACTACTTTATTTTTGTGACCCTTTGCAACCGTTCATAAACGTTCCGAGATATCGACCATTAACCCAAAAACTACACGTAAGCTTTGGCCTTTAACAAGTGATTATATAATTACATCTGCACACAAAACAAAAAAAGTGTTATGTACATTTGACCAGACCCACCATCCTACATGGGTTTCTACCCAATGTATCCGAAGTTTAGGTCCGATTATCTCGAAATTTGCCAAAAACTGTAGTTTTTCGGGATTTGTCGCTATTTACTCCAAACTTTTGCGGTGTACGAGCCAAACAGACTTCAGATTCGGATTTAGCGCGTCGAAAAACTTACAGATAGGTGGGCCTGGTCAAATTTACAGACCAATTTTTTATTTTATGTGCCGGGGTTTTCTCTTGTTATTCAATTTAAATTATTAATGAAATTTGGTACGCAAGTTTATTATATTTATCAGATCTTAATATTCTAATGTCACGCTTTAAAACTTCTTATTAACAGTAAAAATTTCTCCGATTCGTAGTCCTCGACTCAAAAAAACACCAAATAGTTGATATCTAACCTTTGACGCTCCTAATCTTAGAGTAATTAAAAAGTAATGAAGATCTCTCAAAAATGTATCAATATTATAGCCGCCTTATAGATTTCACGCTATCAAATTCCAAATATTTTACAAACAGATATTTGGAATTTGAAATTAAATACCTATCACGGGCTCCCATAGTTTCCTTTGTCTTTTTAAAAATGAAAAGGTTGATTTTTAAACATTTTTACCGCTACATTGGATCCTCCATCTTGAGTTTTTAAATTAAAATTGCAGATTCGTAATCCTCGACTCTAAAAACCCCAATATAGCTGATCTATAACCTCTGTCGCTCCTAATCTTAAAGTAGTTTGAAAATGATGATCTATTAAAAATTCATCAATATTATAACCGCCATATTGACATCACCATTTTAATTTCCAAATATCTGTTTGTAAAATATCCATCACAGGTTCCCATAGTTTCCTTTATCGTTTTTAAATTTAAAAGGGTGACCTTATAACAATTTGACCGCCATATTAGATCCGCCATATTGGATTTGTAATCCGTGACTCTAAAAACCTCTATTTATTGATCTCTAACCTCTGTCGCTCCTAGTCTTAAGGTAATTAGAAAATAATGATTATCTCTTAAAAAAGTATCAGTAGCGGTTTTCACTCTTTGTGTTAAGTTTATAACTCAGTTACATATATTTACTAAGATTTATCACTAGAAAGCGTGAGTCTATTTTTCGTTTGCATCAACAATTAATGGGTCAGCTGTTTTTTGTTTGGTTTTTCGTCAATGTTTTGTCCTGGTAAATTTAAAACGCGTGTTTACTACAGCTTTTTGTGTTGTTTTTTAACCAAAGCGCGGTAAGCTAAAGTTCGGTACTTTTTGTTGCTGCCTGTGGTAAATACTAGTACTTTAACAACATCTATTATATTAACAAGATCTAGAAGGGTACTTTATCATCAAGAGTGAAAACCGCTAGTATTATAACCGCCATATTGGTTTCACCATTGTGAATTTCAAAAACTTTTTTAAATAACATCCATCACAAATCTCCACAGATTCTTTTGCATTTTTTAAAAAATTAAAAAGTTATTTTTTTTAGTTTTGATCGCCATATGGAACCGCCATCTTGAATTTTAAAATTAAAATTTAATATTTGAAATCAGTGGTGCCAAAAACCCCCGATGCAATATTTTATAAAACCACTAAATCAAGATTATATTTATGGCCAAAATTCTGGGATCCTGGTCCATCGTGCATGGTCATAAAAACTCCTAACATATTATATTTTCATATACATAATTTCGAAAACTCGAACCAATAAAAAAGAACGTTAAACGTTAATTTTAATATATACATACATATCATTACCTTAATATAGAAACGTCCTAACTCATTTCGATTAATTAGAGAGAGGTTCATTTATCTAAATAGGCAAAAAACCTGATTTTTAAAAAAATGAGTTAGGGCGTTTCTATACATAAATATCGTCATATAATTTTAAAAAAATCCTAAGTTACAAACAATTCAAAACAGACTTTTTGATTGATTATGATGCAGAGTATGAAAATAAATGTTATTATGACTATCTTCCTAAGCTTTATGCTAGGAACACAACTGGGACGAACGACGAATTTTCGTCCACGAATATTCGTCGCCAAAAATAAAACATGTTTGTGTATATGAAAATACACACAATAACGGCGTCGGACGAAATTCGTCATACGCGGCGAACTCTGAATAGATTTATTTCTATTTCTTACGCCGGCGAACGACGAACAAATCAGTACCAAGTGACCATGTTTGGTTTTAGTTTTCAAGTTTTTTAGTAAATAAAGTTACTTCTTACTTTAATTATTGTTTAATTTTTATTTTATAGTATTTTAAATAAATATAGATAATAATTAACTATAATAATTGGTGTTAGTTGTGTTTTTGTTAATGTTAAATTTTTCAAGTATGTATTATTTTTTTAATATGGTTACACTTTGCACACACAGTAAACAACTTTATCCATTATAACAGCTGTTACGTTTTCGTCGCTATTGTGTTTCATACGACGAATTTACATAGCAAATTTTTATCGACGAATTCGTCGTGTTGGACGAAATTCGTCGTTCGTCCCAGTTGTGTTACTAGCATTACTCCTCTATTCGTCCATGTAAAATTGTTATTATAAGTACTGATGGCCTATTCATGGGTTCATTTTTCATATTAAAGAATTTTTTTGCTTCTCGCGTAAAATTATTTCAATGTAACTTAAGGCTTTTATGAATTCATATGACGATATGTAAGTATGTATATCAAATTTGTTTTTCCCCAAGCTGCTTAAAATATTTATCTTTGAAACAAAACGAAAAATCGTCATGAAAACTGTATCATTCGTTTACCACATAAAGCGTAGTATGCAGCTCTGAATGAAATTCAGGCTGCCATAAGAAGTATGTGTAAAAAAACAAACTGAAATTCAGGTTGGTAAATTTCTTAAAGAAATTTCCGTTTACTAGTACGCAGTTCCAAAAGAAAAGTACACGGAATTTTGGCATTTAATGTCTATTACAGGCATGCTATAACAATAAGTGGAGAATTTTTTCCGTCAACTGAAACAAAAATTAATGTTCAGACAATTGATTGGTCACGGAATTTTTGACATTTCTAGTTTTTCGTACATTATAATTAATTTTTAGTGTTTTTGTGTGTTGTAAATTAAAAAAATATATAAATTTCTGTGTATGCAAACAAAATTCTGTATAAAATTCTAGATGATTATTTTTCCGTGTAGAAATAAATGCAAAACTCCAAACCTGAATTTCAGTGAGAACTGCATACTGCGCTTAACTCTGAAATTATCAATGTGGAATTGAAAGCTCTTTAACTTTCATTTCGCAGTGAAATGCAGAAGCTACTAGAAAAAAAGTTAATTAAAATATTTGAAAAAAAAGAACAAACCTTTTAGCATGCATTTTCATGTGTCTGTTTAATGCTGAAGGCTGTGCAAATTTCCATGAGCAATAAGTACACTCGAATGGTTTCTCTCCACTGTGAATCCTGTAAAAATAGTACAATTAATAAAACAATTAATGTTTTGTTTCCACAATGCAAACAAGCACTGCTTGTCTAAAATTTGTAAGGAAATCACTCAAAGAACTGAGTGCTTTTCATATAAATTTTAGACAAGCAGTGCTTGTTTGCATTGTGGAAACAAAACATTAGGGCCTGTCCCACGATGTCGACAAGTCGATGTCGTTCTCTTATTTATATTGAAAACAATAACAAAAAATTTAAATTTGTTTTTGTTTTCAATATAAATAAGAGAACGACATCGACTTGTCGACATCGTGGGACAGGCAGTTAATGTGTTGTTTCCACAATGCAAACAATTTATATGAAAATCACTCAGTTTTTTGCAGTGTTCGAAAATTTACCTTATGCCGGCCATACACTACACCAGTTCAAGTCTGGCACTGTACAGTGCGTTTGTGTAGTGTATGGCGGTGGTTGTGCTATTTACGCAGTGAACTGAGTAAAAATCAAAACTATTTTGATATTTCCTCAAGTTTCTAAAACTGTACAGTTTACTTGTGTAGTGTATGTTGCGAACGCTCAGTTGTGTCGCGATTTTGAAGAGTTAAAAACAAAAAATGAGCGGAAAAAAATTTCTGGACAAAGTTTGTAGAATTATACGGAGAATCATTTGCATTATGGCACATTGAAAGCACCGATTACAGCAAGAGAATCATAAAAGTCGAAGTCTACGAAAAATTTATTAAAAAAGCGAATTTTTTGTCTTTTTCTTTTTATTTATATAGCAAGCAATAAAATAGCGCTGTATTTACACATGTTGTCTCCTTCGCTGCAGCGTTAAAATAAAAAACTGCGAAGTTTACTTGTATATTGTGTATCACAAGTTTCGTTTACGCAGTGCCAGACTTGAACACTGAACTTGTGTAGTGTATGGTTGGCATTATATAATGTACTTTAATGTTATGTACGGTAGAATATTGTAATACACAAACGCAAATAGTGGTTGTGTAGAAAATACATTAAAAAAGAAGAACGATATTTCTGTTAGTGATCTTGTACCCAACGAAAATACTGTTTTTAACAAACTCAATATAAAGATAAGAACATTTAATAGTGGTCTGTTTTTCGTTGAAAAACAGTACACTTCGTTGTGTTTGGTACAGCACATTATTCTTAGCCCTCGGAGGTATAAAGGTGGATTTAGACTATCTGTGTCTTACATCTGACTTGTCAGTTTTGAGACCCACATGTAACTTTGCGTGTCTGTCAAAATTGTCCATTTACAGACGATTTTTAATTATTGCTTTCACACGTACATGTATAATCGCATCTGACATAACCTCTAAGTGACGCCAACACATACTTGTTAACTCAAAACAGCTGATGTCAGATGAAAATAGAACGCGCTATAATTGAAAATTTTGTCGCCTGACTTTAGTTCTGTAAATTTCAGGTGGCAATGTTTCAAAAGGTTCACACGACATGTATAGCTTTTGCAGTGGGAAATTTGACAAGTCAGATGTAAAACACAGATAGTATAAAACCACTTTAACCAGTTCTGTGCAGACTTTTTGCATATAAAAGTGTGTATAACTTTTTTGTTTTTCATGTTAGAAAAAAAACCGCCCATGTAATCCTGCAGAAAAAAAATCAGAACACAATGAGCAAAAAATCAGAGCGATTGGGGATCCGGGTTCGGAATAATCCGGGTTTACAAATAATTGGCGCTATATGGTATAACCAGGTCTGGGCAGACCTACATAGGATTTGTATGGAAATGAATAGTCAGTTGTCCTAAAAGTGTCTATAAATACATTTTATGCTAGGAAAACCACAAAACGAATAATTAAAACGCATTTGTATACATGTTAGGTAGCTATTAACGCTATTTTATTACTCGTATGTAAACAAATATATTTTATGTACGGCATTCAAGGCAGGAGGACCTGGCATGTGAGTGTTGTTGGCATACCGGCTTTTTGCAATGCATGCAATGAAAGCGTGTTTTTCGCTGTTTTTTATCTAACTTAAAACACAGCGAGCACGATGGTTTGCTGGCAGAGGATGCGGCATGGGCTGGTTGGTCATCTATGGGCGGGCCTGCAGCTACCTGCAAAAAAACAAAGTTGAAAAATTGATTTAGAATTTGAGAATAAATGAAATGCTTACCTCTACACCGAATAAAGTCATCGACTGTTTCACATGTTGCATGCCTCTTACAATTGGGTTTGTTGCCCTTTCTTCCATGTAAGGGATCACCAGCTGTTCGGCCAATTCCATAAGGAACATACGTCTCCTATCATTTCGTTTTACATGCTCCAATTTGTCATGTATAACAAATGCAGCCAATCCTGCAACGTCCAGCCCGTTTACAGGTGTAACCACCAACCATCTGGTCTATGGTGTCCACTCCTGCTTTATATATATTATAGTCCAATATTTGGAACGGCTTCTTCGTTGGTTTTGATGAGTCGACGGTGGAATTATAGTGTTCCGTGGAGATGAGAACCACTGCTTTTTTCTTTTTTGGCACATATGAGCATAGTGCGACATTGTTGTTGTAACCAAATAATGTGCTTAACACCTCTCTTTTAGGGTCCAACATCTCCTTCGGTATGCAGGCCTTGTTTTTTCTTATTGCTCCTACATAAGCCAACCGTATGAGTGAAAAAAAGTTATCTGCATATGTATATTGTTCGGCCAGAACCACTATACCTTTCCACCAATTTGAGAACAACGTTTTCGCCAAGGTTTGCCGCACGCGCTTCGTTTGGTTGTTTTCCAACATAAATAATTCCTTTTATTGGATATTTTGAGTACGCATCGCACGCCCACCAGATTTTTATGCCGTATTTGGCTGATTTTGAGGGAATATATTGCGTGAAGCGCGTGCGGCCTCGGTACGGAAACAATTGCTCATCTACAGTTATTTGGGCACCCGGAACGTATTGAAGCTCTAAGTTGTACATGAGCATGTTCCAGATGTCGTCGATGGCGGCCGTTTTGCTTTCTGCAAGTCGAGTGGATCTCGTGGTACCGTCATCAAATCGAATATACTTTAAAATAAGTTTATATCGCATAGCAGACATCGTCGCCCGGTATATAGGGTTTCCATTGTGTCCCCACAACTCATGACTAGGCTGACGGTTTGACCCGAATACGCCGGCAAACAAAGTAAGGCCAATAAAAGCGTAAATTTCTTTTTCAGTTACGGGTTTCGTCCACTCTCTCGGTGTCTGCTCAGTATTCAGCGCACACCATTTACGGCACATCTCCTGTGCCTTACGGTTTGTTTGGCGTACAATTATTCTGACGATCTCGGGTGTTAGAAAAGATTTCAATATGGAGATCGGGTTTCGCATAGTGCCTGTATCAGAGCCTTCACGACACACAGAGATGCAGTTATGTGCACGAGGTCTACCAACCGGCGGAGCGCTTGACCAAATCTTACCATCCTTTGACATGAACGATGACGACCTCGACGAACTTGGTTCTTCGTCGCCTTCGAAAGGCTCATCCTCGGACTCATCATCACCGGCCAACCACAATGCTAGCTTTTCTTGCATATTAATTTGCTCTTCTTCTGGCAAATTAACAAATCTTGCGGTGCGGTTCACCACGTCTACAATATCAACCGTATCATTAGCCGATGCCATTTTTTGTATGCTTACACTTCGAAAGATGTTTGTATACTAACGCGTTGCTTGTATTTTATCGAGCCTGTACTCTATTTCATAGACGTTACATGCACAACTCAAAACTGGTTTCTCTACATATTGTATAAACAACTCAAAACGAAAACTCAACTCAAAACTAAAACCACTCAAAAAACGGATTTATCTCCTGTATGGCAACAACACTCTTATGCCAGGTACTCATGCGTTGAATGCCGTAAATAAAAAAAATTCATTGTTTTACATATAAGTAATAAAATAGCGTTAATAGCTACCTAAGATGTATAAAAATGCGTTTTAATTATTCGTTTTGTGGTTTTCCTAGCATAAAATGCATTTCTAGGCACTTTTAGGACAACTGACTATGCATTTTCATACAATTCCATATAGGTCTGAACAGACCTGGTTATACCATTTAGCGACAAAAAAACCCTATACCTCCGAGGGTTAATGTATATTTTGTGTATTTAGCATTAGTACTCGTTTGGCTCTCGTGCATGTATACTTGAGTGCGTAGTTGTATATGATAAAAAAGGAACACTATAAAACGCTAAAATATAATGTGAGTATGTAGTACGGAGCAACCACTACAATTGTACTGTTTTTTGACAAAAAAAAAAAAACAAAACGCTACATAAGGTCCGTTTGTTTACTTTTCCAGTAAAATCCAGTAGTTGAGTAAATTCTGGGTAATTTGAGAATTTTACTCACAAGAATGACTCTTGCACAAAGAAGTACGCGAACGGAAAATTGCAAAAATTTGCATGTTTAACAAAACAGCTGATCACTAAAATGGATAGGGTTGTAAAATATGTGTTGTTTCGACTATCCAGCACATATATGTATATATATTTGGTACTTGGTACAATGCATTTCTATAATTATAAATTCGTAGCGAAGTGTATTTATTAAATAGAACTTTAAAGAAGCTTTTACACTTGTTTATTTTGTATGACTTTTAAGTTTGTTTCTGCTTAAATGACATACGAAAATACTCATTACTTGATTTTTGATATTCGGTACCCCAAGTAACATGCATTAATAAGTACTCAAATATATATTAGCTTTACATCTCTAAAGCATTAATGTAAATAAACCAATTAGAGGAAAAATTTTGCCATGGGTGCCAAGAAAAGAAAACTTGGCGTTGTATGCTCTTCTGGAACGTACAAGTTGAGAAGAAACTTGCTTAGGATGTATGTACAATAATTATTTTAAATTTTTGTTGGACTTTTAATTCAACTTTTCTTCTTTTAAACGATTTTTTTAAAATTGTATACATTTTGATTGTTTACTTTTCTTTGTTTATTTTATTGAATCATATGTTTTTTTTCTTCTACTGTATTTTACTGGCACAAATTTGTTCAGTAAAAATTTGCAGACTCTCAGTGAAACAACTGTCACTTTACTCTCTCAATTGATGCTCTCTTTTGCAAATTTATGTGTAAACGAACGCATTTTAGTAAAATCCAGTACAAATTTGTAAAAATTTTTGCAAATTTTGGGGTAAACGAACACACTTGTAATGTTTGTTACTTGCATTAAAAAATCGTTGTGTTGTGTTCGGGTTGTGTAAATATACACAAACGCTAAAAAGAAATAGATATCGTTTCTGCTTGTGTATACAGTACACAAAATACCGTTCAGTTTATTTTCGAACACTGGTTTTTTGAGCAATTTTCATAAATTTTTTTTAATCAAGTCACTTGTTTGTATTGTGGAAACAGCACATAAGTTCAGCATTATACAGAAAAAATATTTCCAAAACATTTTTTTTAATACACTATCAAAAATTTTAATTAGTTTCAATTGATTTCGTCATTCTGCCAATTAGTCATGTGATCGAAAAACAAATTTACTAAAAAAATTTACATGTTTTGGATAAATTGAAATACAAGTTTTGGGTGCTTGAATATGTACATACATATATAAAAATTAAAAACTTTTAACTCCTTTTCAATTACTTTTTCATTTCTTTTCAATTACTTTTTTAAATTTTATTCCCAGCAAAAAAATACACTTCAAAGAAGTCATGATAATTTGCGATCCGGAAGTAGCGCAATTTCGGTCATTTCTATTGATTTTTACATAGGCTTGTCATTGTAATAAGTTCTCTTTTCCGATTCTTAATCTCCGAATTGGAAGCGAAGCGAAGAACAATTCCCTTCTTGGTGTTCTATAATGATATTTTCCTCTAGAAAAAATGGTAAAAAAAATTCCCCATTTTTGCAACGTGTTTCTTTTTATGCGAATTTAAAACAGTGTTTTCATGTAACTTTAAGTGAATAGCTATAAACTTTTAGACGACTATTAGTTCATAAATTTCCTTTAAAAATTTGATTTTTTAAAAGCATCACCATGCTATTTTCTAAAATTATAAAGAAATTGCAAATTTAGTTATGAGTTTAGTCGAACTGTGTGGGTTTATATATCCAAAGAAATTTAATTATTTTTGGCTTGAGTTCGGCTTTAATTTAATTTTTCAATTAAATTATATTTTTATTTAGAGATAAATGTGAAGCATGTAGACAAAGAAAATTTTGACTGCGCGGAGTTCTTTACCGCTTAGACCACGCGATCAAAGTCGGTGGTTTGCAGTCAAGAGTTGAATATCATCTACTTCTAATCAATTCGGTCTGCCAGTCTTAAAGCCCTTATGACACTACATTTTTTCTTCATTTTTCAAGTTTTGGAGAATAGTGCAAATAGAATATAATGGGAAATTTTACCAGGTGCAAAGAGTTCAGCTATATTAAGATAAATACCAAATTGTCAAAGCTTTTACTAATGTTATCGATAAAAAATGGGAGCCTGCCAAAAAAAATTCAAAATGTTCAACTTAAAATTGACATTTCAAGCTTGAAACATTAAAGCGTTGCCAAGTAAGCGGTTTATTCACGAATTCAGCTACTTAGCGCCTCTTTTTTTAAATTTTTTTTTCTTTTGTCGTTTGATTTGAAATAAAAAGTAGGCAGCACTTAAAGAAGCTATTACGTTTTGTTTACATTTTCTATAGTTGTTTCTTTCTATCATTTGCTATTTTTTTTTTCAATCCTATAGGAAAACAATGCAAGAAAAATGTAGTGTCATAAGGGCTTTAGAGCTGTATTTCATTTGATAGTTATTGATATTCACTTTTGTCTTTTGTTTTGTGTTAAGCTTCTGTTTATTATTTCTCTATTCTAGTATGAATTATCATTTATAATTACAAGTACTAGTGTGTGTGAGTGTTTGCTACACGATCAATATATATTGACCGCGATCCAGTATAGCGGTATTTATTGAACGTATAGCATGCAGTATTGATGGATTGTGATCCATATCGCAGAATAGCCTAATATTCTGAAATCTAGATTCCAGATCGTGGATCACGCGACAAATATTGAACGTGTAGCATACTTCGTGATATCAATCGCGATACTTTGGTAAAAAGTACAAAAATAAAAAAAATTTAAGAAATAAAATAAAAAATATTAGCGATATGCAGTACAAAAACTTAAACAAATAAGAAACATAAATATTTTACAAAATGTTGGCATATTTTGTGGCTATAAGGTGTAATGGCACAAAATAGTGAAATTGAGTATATGTATGCGTGTTTGTGATTTCCTCGCGACATTTTTTAATCAACGAACCGCACAGAACAAAAATTATGTAAATACTGACGCGATAAATATTGAACATGTGGCATACCCGCGCGAACCATCAATCCATTAAAATGGGTCGCGATCCAAATATCACAATATATATTGAACGTGTAGCAGTGCCCTTAGAGTTTAACAATTAAGTTATTAGTTTAGTCGAACTGTATGGGCTTATATCCAAAGAAATTTAATTAGTTTTGGCTTGAGTTCGGTTTTAATTTAATTTTTCAATTAAATTATATTTTTATTTAGAGATAAATGTGAAGCATGTATACAAAGAAAATCGACTTTGGTCGAGTGGTCTAGGCGGTAAAGAACTCTGATGAGATTAGCGGGAGCTATCGAAACGTCAGTTCAACCCTCCGCGCTGTCAAAATTTTCTTTTTCTACATGCTTCAGAATTATCTCTACATAAAAATATAATTTAATTGAAAAATTAAATTAAAGCCGAACTCAAGCCAAAAATGATTAAATTTCTTTGGAAATTGCAAATTTTGTATGATTTACTTGCTTTTCTACTATTTATCGGCATATTTTTAATATAGATTCTTTTGAAGCAATGAAAATGTAGTTCCTTAAAAAGGCTTGCAATTTTTTTTTGCTGGGTTAATTTTAAACATTAATAATCTCTGACACTGTAATTTGTATAATGAAGAAATTACTCTACTTGAGTTTTATTAATTTTAACTTGAATTCAATTCAATATGCGTACCGATATTGCCGATATTTCTTTTTGAATATCGGTATCGTATCGTTACTTCCCTAATTTAAATTTTATTTTCTACTTACCTCATGTGATTAATTAAATTTGATTTTTTGCCAAAAGTCTTATCACAGTCTGTACATTTATGTTTACGTATTCTGCGATGTACTGTTATCATATGAGCATTGAGTGATGCACGTTTCGTAAATGACTTTTCACAAAGCGTACAGTGAATATCTTTAATTGTTTTATGTACAAGCTCGTGACGTTGCAAATTTCTTGGAGATTTGAACGTCACTAAACAATTTTTACATTGATATTCTCTTTCATTGATATGTGTGAACTTGTGCGACTTTAAATTGCTCGATGTTGTAAAAAATGCTGAGCATATTTCACATTGAAAACGTTTGCCGGCTGAATATGCTGTTGATGATCTTTTTAACATATCATTCTGGTTAATATTACAAATATCGCTGTTGGTGTTGTTGTGTGTACGTTGATGTATTAAAAGTTTATTCGATGTAATAAATTCACGAGAACAAGTCTGAAAAATAAAAAAGCTGATTGAGTAAAAACTAATTCATATGTACATTAGGGTAATGAGTTTTTTTACTATTTTTGCAAATATCAAATTTTACATGCCTCTAGCCAAAATGCCCATAAAAAAATATAGAGAAACGCCATCTTACTTTCATACTGTTGTCAAAAAGTGGCCGCACCAAACGAATTTAAATTTGGTCTGTGTGTTAAAACATGAAATTAACCAACTAGTTTTCCTTACCTCTTTACATTTGGATAAAATTTTATACGAATGATGCCTCTGGCAAAACTGATATTGGTGCAGAATATAAGCTAACTGGTTTGCCTAGTTCGCCAAATATCGCAACTTTAGAATAGGAAAATTCATAAAAAATGTACTAAACTAACTTCACAAAAATATGTATGTATTTAAAACTACTTATCCTAGATATTCCATTTATGTGTCATGTTAAAGGGCACAAAATTTCCCTTAACATGTATCTTTTTAAGAACTTTAAAAATACTATTCTTCAAGAAAATCGCCCGCAAACATAAAGTTCGTAAAATTTCAGCTACGAATAATGAAAAATTAGATCAAATCATATGTCCATTTTGTGCCTATTAATATGTCCGTTTTTAAAATTTTTACTGAACTTTACTGCATTTTACTAAATTGCGTTCGTTTACACAAAATACAGTAAATGAGAACACAAATTGAGAGCGTAAAGTGACAGTTCATGACTGATTACATGATCCAATTATTAGGTCAATGCAACTCTCCTAAAGATTTTTTGCATGGTTGTGTTTTGACCGTTACAATCGTCGTAAACAATCGCCAAGCTGTCAAAAGTTGTTTATATTTTTGGCCGCCATTGCTGTTATATACAGAGAGCGAGGCTGGTCGGCTTATAGCCGCTGCTCAGCCGCAGCCGATGATTTTTCTTGCTGCTTAGCCGCCGCCGACTTTAGCGGCTAATTTCGTATATGGATTTTATTTTAATTTGCTGAATTAATATAAAATAAAATTTTTAATAATTTTTTCAAGACTACACGTAAAAAACAATTTTGTATCGAATGAAAAAAGTTGAAGATCGAGGAGATCCAACAAAATATAACAAAGTTTTAAGCTATTAAGAATGGGTTTTTGACTGCGAGATTAGAGATTAAGTTAAATTTAATATCTGTATTTACTGTTTGAGTTGACTTTTTTTAAACTGTTTTTTGCTATTTTAGCGGCCAATTTTGGTGGTTTAATCCTAAACCATCAAAATAAATTAAAAAATAAGTCAACTCAAAGAGTAAATACAAATATTAAATTCAGCTTAATCCCTAATTTCGCAGCCAAAAACTTACTCTAAGTGTAAAAAGCTGATTTTAATTCTCATACAAAATTATTTTCAAACTAAACAAAAATGTTTAATACAATCTGATTTAAATTAATTTTGTATTAAAAGTAACTAAAAAATAATATAGCTGTTTTCGCTTAAGGGCTAATAACCTTCTTATTTTTTATCAGAATTTAGCGATTCCATCTATCATGTGTCGTCACAAAATTATCTTTGAAATACAGCCCGAAAAAATATACTTAGTATATTTTTTCATCTTAATGGAGCAGTTTAAATGATAGTTTTTGGGAAAAGGTCTAAAAAATATATTTTTTTAAATTTTAAGGCCTGTAACTCTATCTTTTTTTTATACGATCATTGTATTGAATGAAATAATAGAGAGATATCTATACAACAGTGTGCAATTTATTTTATTCAGATGAGCCGTTCTCGGAATTTTTGCGAAAGTGAGCATTAAGAAATATAAATGAATTTAATTTTCGTGTTCAGCGACCCCAATGTTTTTTTTTTGCAAGATATGACAAAGACTTAGAAATTCGAAAATTTGCTTCATATTTCATCTTAAGTTTGTCTGAAATCTGACCTTGTATGTATAATATAGTGGATATTTTGAGTGCAATGAGTTATTACAGCTATAAAGAATATATAATGTTGTATCATATGATGTTTCACAAATTGATCGATTTGATCTCATATTTAAAATCTTGATGCTGCGGTAGAGGGCTAAAAGTAGGTCCCAATATTTTTTTTCATTATTTTCCCATGTATCTATATATAAAATGCAACCTTCTTTTTGCTATTCGCAATTGAAATTCGCAAAAAAATCGCTCGCTCCACTCTAATGTACGGCTGTCAGATTAGGCGATTTATGGTCAAAAAGTTTCGGAAATATGACGGTTTTAACATTTACATTACATAACCCTTTCTTGGAGTTTTTTCGCCTAATTTTTGTCGACAAAAATATAGCTAGTAATTCTTCTAAAGAATAGTCGGCTAACAGCCACCGCCGCCGACTATTATGTATCGGCTTCGATCTCTGGTTATATATTTGTTTACATTTTACCAGAACGAGAAAATACACACAAAACACGTTTTTCTTGCTGTTGTAGACAGCTGTTTTTGACAAAATGCCTGTTGTTTTTTGTATTGTTGTACTGGTGCATAGACCTGTATTATTAGATCCATGATCTAATAATACAGGTCTATGCACCAGTCCAACAATACAAAAAACAACAGGCATTTTGTTTGTGTAAACAATCGTAAAGATGTCAAAAACAGCTGTCTACAACAGCAAGAAAAACGTGTTTTGTGTGTATTTTCTCGTTCTGGTAAAATGTAAACAAATATATAACCAGAGAGCAATGCCGATACATAATAGTCGGCGGCGGTGGCTGTTAGCCGGCTGAAGCCGACTATTTTTTAGAAGAATTACTAGCTATATTTTTATCGACAAAAATTAGGCGAAAAAAACTCCAAAAATGGGTTATGTAATGTGAATGTTAAAACCGTCATATTTCCGAAACTTTTTGACCATACGTCGCCTAATCTGACAGCCGTACATTAGAGTGGAGCGTGCGATTTTTTTTGCGAATTTCAATTGCGAATAGCAAAAAAAGGTTGCATTTTATTTTGAGATACATGGGAAAAATAATGAAAAATATATTGGGACCTACTTTTAGCCCTCTACCGCAGCATCAAGATTTTAGATATCAAATCGATCAATTTGTGAAACATCATATGATGCAACATTATATATTCTTTATGGCTGTAATAACTAATTACACTCAAAATATCCACTATTTTATACATACAAGGTCAGATTTCAGACAAACTTAAGATGAAATATGAAGCAAATTTTCGAATTTCTAAGTCTTTGTCATATCTTGCAAAAAAAAACATTCGAGTTCGCTGAACACGAAAATTATATTAATTTATTTTTCTAAATACGCGCTTTCCCGATATTCCCGAAATACAAGTTTTTTGTTTTCTAGTTTATTGGTAAAAATTCCGAGAACGGCTCATCTGAATAAAATAAATTGCACACTGTTGTATAGATATCTCTCTATTCTTTCATTCAATACACTGATTGTGCCGAGCGTATAAAAAAAGTATAGAGTTACAGGCCTTAAAATTGAAAAATATATATTTTTAGACCTTTTCCCAAAAACTATAATTTAAACTGCTCTATTAAGATGAAAAAATATACTAAGCATATTTTTTTCGGGCTGTATTTCAAATATAATTTTGTAACGACACATGATGGATGAAATCACTAAATTCTAATAAAAAATAAGAAGGTTATTATCCCTTAAGCGAAAACAGCTATATTATTTTTTAGTTACTTTTAATACAAAATTAATTTAAATCAGATTGTATTAATTTAAGAGACCGAACAGTTATAAGAAATATGCAAAAAAGTTGAGACATAACTGTTAAAATATGAGAAATGTTTTTTTGTCTTGAAATAACTGTTATTTTTAACAAATATGCATTTGCCTCTGTTTATAATTCTTATAATTAACAACAATTTTTTTCTGTTGCTCATAACTTTTATTTTCAATTTATATTTTTTACGTTGTTTGATAACAGTTATTATTGAAAAATAATTTTTTCCGTTGCTCATAACTGTTATTTTCAACGTTTACTTATTTACGTTGCCTAACAATAGTTATTGGAAAAAAGTTTCTTATGTTACTCATGAATTTCATTTTCAACATTTATTTCATTTTGTCATTCCTTACAATTTTAGCGAATTTTAATCAATTTAAAAATGTTTCGCGAATTTCGCCATTTTCGCGATAGAAGTGATTTTTGACCAGTTGCTGATTGTTTTACAGTTTTCCCATTTTTAATCAATGCCAGAATTTTGTTATCTTTCCGATTTTAGCAAGCATTTGCGAATTTTCGTCATTTTCGCAATTTTCTAAGAATTTTTGTCATTCCTTACATTTTTAGAATTTTTAATAAGTTTTGAGAATGTTTTAAATTTTGCAAATTTTCGCAGAGAAAGTGATTTTTGCCAGTCGCTGGCTTTTAAGAGTTTTGTAGATTTTGAATCAATATTAAACTTTGCTATCTTTCCACTTTTATCGAGTTTTTGCACATTTTCGTCATTTTCGCGATTTTTTCCTGTTTTTTTTTATTTTTTTACATTTTTAGTGGTTTTTAATCAAATTTTGGGATTGTTTCCAATTTTGCAATTTTTGCAAATTTTAGCGATATACACAACGAATTTTTTAGCTTTTATAATTTTCTCGACGCTGATTAAGTTTACGTGTTAATGCGCAAAGACGCAGGACTTTGCTTAAATGCTTTGCAACTGATGCTTTGCCGCTCGCCATTTTAATAACGTAAAAAATAAATGTTGAAAATAAAATTTATGAGCAACGTAAAATTTTTTTTCCAATAATAACTATTATTAGGCAACGTAAATAAATAAATGTTGAAAATAAAAGTTATGAGCAAGGGAAAAAATTATTTTTCAATAATAACTGTTATGAAGCAACGTCAAAAATATAAATTGAAAATAAAAATTATAAGCAACGTTGATTTATTGTAACTTTTTTAATTCAAAAATAATTTTAACAGTTATTTTGGGTCTATTAAACATTTTTTTTTCGTTTGAAAATAATTTTGTATGGGAATTAAAATCAGCTTTTTACACTTAATGCCTTAAAACTTTCTTATATTTTGTCGCATCTCCTCGATCTTCAACTTTTTTCATTCGGTACGAAACTGTTTTTTACGTGTAGCCTTGAAAAAGTTATTAAAAATTTTGTTTTATATTATTTAAGCAAATTAAAATAAAATTCATATACGAAATTAGCCGTTAAGGTCGGCGGCGGCTAAGCAGCAAGAAAAATGATCGGCTGCGGCTGAGCAGCGGCTATAAGCCGATCAGCCTCGCTCTCTGTATATAACAGCAATGGCGTCCAAAAATATAAACAACTTTTGACAGCTTGGCGATTGTTTACGACGATTGTAACGGTCAAAACACAACCCTGCAAAAAATCATCAGGAGAGTTGCATTGACCTAATAATTGGATCATGATTAGATCATGACTGAGTATTTACAAATTTTTACTGCAGAAATTTTTGCTAGTAAAATTTAGTAAGATGAAAAACATATGATTCAAATGGTAAACAAACAAAAGTAAGTAGAAAAAAGTATATAATTTGTAAAAACATTTAACGAAAAATATTAAATAAAACTGGCACAAAAATAAAAGGTGAATAGTTATTATGAGATTTTTCGCTTGTTACTTCAAGCACATATCATTAAAAAGGAAATAAACGTTTTAGAAACCATTTGGTTTGTTTTGTTTGTATTACTTTAATTTGCTTGTGTTGTGAAAGTGCTAAGTACTTGACTACTTAGTACTGCACTTGTTTTTAAGGTAATCAATAGCAAACACAAATGATAATGTACTTCTGAATAAATTTAAGTAGACGCAAAATAGAAAAATCAAATAAAGTATAAAAAAAGCAAAAGGAAAAGATTACATAAAGTGAATTATTTATATTTTCTTAAAATTTTCGTGTAAATGTTTTTCAGCACTAGTTTATTTGCCATCAGCAGTTTCCTTAATCTTACGAATTTTTACTATTTTTCCGTTCGCGTACTTTTTGGGACAATGGCATTTTTTGAGAGTAAATTTTTCAGTTTACTCAGTAATTACTGCATTTTACTGCAAAAGTAAACGAACGGATCTAATATGACACCGTACTGTAATATCTACGATAAGTAGTTTTAAAAAATCCTCCTATTCTAAAAAGCAGCGGAATAAACAAATAAGGGAGGGGGAAAAATCTGAATCAGCTGTTTAGTGTTTACAGTTTATTCTGCACGCAAAAGTTCAGTAATAGAAATTAATAAAAATTTTATGTTTTCGTTGATAATAACATTGTGTGTTAATACAAGTATTTGCTTTTGCTTAAATAAATAGTAAGATGTACAGTGTAGTCACTCAGATGCTCTCGGAAGAATTTTATGCGGAGGAAGTGCAGCGAAAACTGGGCCAAGGCCAGATGCATTCAATCCCCAATGATTGTGTGTAAAAAGGAAATTGTAAATTTTTTAATCCGCAATAAATCTTCCATTTACTTATTATGTGAACTTAAAGGATGCGTGCAAAATTGAGTGTGTTTTAAAACTTTATTCCGAAGGCGTGAATAAAAATTCCTAAATAAATGATAATATAATTGTTTCACATTTTTTAATTTGAATTTAAAATGTTTGCATTAGTTCCCTTCAAAATGTTTGGGGAAAAAACTCGCAAGAATTTCTCCCTCTCCTTCACAAAAGATGCGCCTAAACATGGCCAAAATCTCTCAGAGATAGTCAAAAATTTACTTAAGTTCAATTTTCAAAGTTTTGTAAAAAAATTCACAAATACAATTGAACAATGCGACTTATATTTTCAAATAGTGTGGATCCTAGGCTACAATGTTCATATGGTCCACATGGGCTACAAGTAAAGATGTGCCCAAACATGGCCAAAATCTCTGATAGTCAAAAATTTACTTAAGTTCAATTTTCAAAGTTTTGTAAAAAAATTCACAAATACAATTGAACAATGCGACTTATATTTTCGAATAGTGTGGATCCTAATCTACAATGTTCATATGGTCCACATGGGCTACAAGTAAAGATGTGCCCAAACATGACCAAAATCTCTCAGAGATAGTCAAAAATTTACTTAAGTTCAATTTTCAAAGCTTTGTAAAAAAATTCACAAATACAATTGAACAATTCGACTTATATTTTCGAATAGTGTGGATCCTAGGCTACAATTTTCATATAGTCCACATGGACTACAAGTAAAGATGCGCCTAAACATGGCCAAAATCTCTCAGAGATAGTCAAAAATTTACTTAAGTTCAATTTTCAAAGTTTAGTAAAAAAATTCACAAATACAATTGAACAATGCAACTTATATTTTCGAATAGTGTGGATCCTAGGCTACAATTTTCATATGGTCCATATGGACTACAAGTAAAGATGCGCCCAAACATGGCCAAAATCTCTCAGAGATAGTAAAAAATTTACTTAAGTTCAATTTTCAAAGTTTTGTAAAAAAATTCACAAATACAATTGAACAATGCGACTTATATTTTCGAATAGTGTGGATCCTAGGCTACAATTTTCATATGGTCCACATGGACTACAAGTAAAGATGCGCCCAAACATGGCCAAAATCTCTCAGAGATAGTAAAAAATTTACTTAAGTTCAATTTTCAAAGTTTTGTAAAAAAATTCACAAATACAATTGAACAATGCAACTTATATTTTCGAATAGTGTGGATCCTAGTCTGCAATGTTCATATGGTCCACATGGGCTACAAGTAAAGATGTGCCCAAACATGGCCAAAATCTCTCATTCGTAATATGAGCGTTTGTAGAGGAGTTCCTTGCGCTCAAATCCTCATCATTTTTTTCTGCCCACGTTGACTCCTTCCCAAAAAAAATGTGGCCGTCCCTAAGAGAATCCACATTTCAAAAATCGGGCATAACTCCCCAAAAAAATGTGGTCATCCCTTAGAGAGTCCACATTTAAAAAATCTTGTTAACAGAGTAATGTTAACCTGTTAACAGAGTTCTGTTAAATTCTATGATTTTTGTCTAGGGTTTTATCATTAGTTACAGCATTGATGAACTCGCTCAAAGTAGTTCTATTTCTGGTGAAACATCAATCAATTTAACACGTGGTCACAGTCTAACCAGACGCGACACGAGCCGGAAGATATTGTCGTCTCAGCCGAAGTGGCCGGCATCACAAAAGAGAAATAAGAAAGTATTAGTGTTTCCTTTTCTTTTGTTTTACGCATACATTTGTAAACTGTGCAACAATTTTAATTGGATATAATAAACACCAACACGTAATTGTTGTCTCTTTCTCATAAAAACCTAATTTGGGATAATTTGGCATAAAAACCTAATTTGGGCAATTTGCAACTGTCAAAGTTGACGTGACTGGTCAGACTGTGACGTGGTTGTCATAGGACGGAAGTGATCCAAAGAGCTGAATGGTATGCGCTTAGAAGGTTGTCTAGAACAATTTTTGACATAAACAACAGCCTTAGAATATTAAATTCAGTACCCGTAGTGATCGGTATGCAATGAAAATGGTAAAACTTTGGAACTAGTTCCGATTTTTTTGCTGGGTATTTAAATAGCAGAAATAAAAATACAAATGCTTGTACATAAAATTTTTTTAGTTAAAATATCTGCAAACAGTAGAAATAAAGTTCATTTCAATGTAATTGTGGAATATTTGATCAATTTAGTTGAATTTGTGCTTTGCAAGAGCTTGCCATTTTTTTTGTGTTTGACTCCCATAATATTTCGAGTGTAACCTTTACGATTTAGCCTTAAGTTGAAAAGTTTTCTGCCACCCAATTCAAGCCTTTTAAACTCTTTTACCGGCCACTGCTGCAGTCAAATTAAAGAAAAATATCGAATCTTACCGTATTTAATATTTTTAATTTCTTAAAAATGAACAATTTCTTAATAATTCATTAAAATTATAAAAAGTTAATTTTTTCATGAATTTTTTAAACATTTATTTCGTAAACAAAAGATCTAAAAATTTTACTAGCAAAAACTTTCAACAATTTTTTTTCTCTCAACTTTTTATGCTCTTTTTTCACTCTCTCGTTCAGTGTTGCCAGAAGCTTTTCGAAGAAAATCATCATTTGGCGGAATAATAATCATATTTGGATATAAAAAATCATCACAAACTTTTATTCCAAAGCTGAACAATGAGACTTTTACAGCAAACTAAAACAAAAACGTGTTTTTTTAGATTATATGATTTCCTTCATGTCATATTCTAGATAGGAGAGTTACTGCTTTTTTGGCAACCAATATTAAAAAGATACTTGTAAAAAATTCGTGAAAAGGTTTGAAAAGCGGCAGCGATCAGAGAAGTATATAAAATATCGCCATGACTGTAATAACATAAAAAAATGCGACAAAACCACTTCCACCGCGAAAAAAACTCGGAAAACACAATTATATGCACTGGTATACAAAAAAACATTTTTCATCTTTTAAATAAAAATATTTGGAATATACAAACTTTAATGCATAAATCCGTTTTCAGTTTTTTCCTATCACGTACAGATTTTTGAATGGGCATGACTAAGATTTTCAATACGTACATCAGTATAGTTTACCCTAACTTGAGAATGGTTTATCCAATTTCAATAAACACAATATGCAGAATAAAATTACCTTTAAGTCATTTATATCTAATTCTTTTTAATTTCCATCTGCTTCGGAGTTATTCAGAAATTAGCGGCGAAAAATGCGTTTTTCATGCAAAGTGATTTTTTTTCAATTAAGTTATGAGTTTTAGTCGAACTGTATGTATGTATATGGGTTTATATCCAAAGAAATTTAATTATTTTGGCTTGAGCTCGGCTTTAATTTAATTTTTCAATTAAATTATATTTTTATTTATAGATAAATGTGAAGCATGTAGACAAAGAAAAATTTGACTGCATGGAGGGTTGAACTGACAAGTTTCGATAGCTCCCGCTAATATCTTCAGAGTTCTCTTCCGCTTAGACCACTCGACCAAAGAAATTTTTTTCCGTTTTCAAAAAGTCATGAAAAAATAGGTATGTATACTCGTATTAGGAATATAATAAGCCATAAACCATTAAAATCGAAAGTAAATGTCGATTTTATTCACAATTAGTTGAGGAAACTAGTACACACACAAATTTTAATTTTCCCTTTGTATGAAAGTTGTGATTTTTATGAACTGGCCACCTTCACTTAATTGCGAATAAAATCAACATTTGCCATCGATTTTCATGATGATGGCTTATTTTATTTCTAGTTATCCTACCTGTCAGACTAATGATAACAATTTAAAGTTTTTGCAGTTTTAATTTCGAGTTTTTGAAAACGAACAATTAATTTTGCAAAAAAAAATTTCGCCGATAATTTCTGAAGAACTCCAAAACAGTTGGAAATATAAAAAATTAGTATGCATGATTGGCTTATTTATTCAAATCGGATAATTCGTTATTGAGTTAGGGTGAAATATACTGACGTAGCTATTTGAAATATTAGTCATACCCATTAAAAAAAAACCTGTACATGATAGAAACAAATTTAAAAATTATTTGAATTTACCCAATAAACTTTGTACATCCCACAAAAATTTTAATCATCGAACATGATTGATAGTTTTATCATTCAAAATCATCTTTCAGAACTGATGAATGCACCTCAATAGACTTTTATATTAAAAACGTTTGAAAATTATATATTAATTGATCCAAACAACTACCAAAAGTAAGGCATGATATATTTCAATAACTATTTATATATCGTCACAGAAAATGCAGAAAGCGCTATCTAACATTTTAAAAGTTTTACAGAAGAAGCATAAAACTTGTTGAAATGAAAAATATATGGGCAATTCATGCAAAATTTCGCAATAAATATATAAATTTGTTGGTCCTGTTTTAATTATATTGTAAAATTGTACACTAATTGTCAATATATTTTTTCATTTAAACAGGTTTCATCCTTCTCCTGTAAAACTTTTAATATGTCCGATGGGGCTTTTTGCATTTTCTTTGACGATATACATATAAACAGTATAAAAAAATTATAATTTGCGAGAAAAAATATCATCATTTGGGGAAAAAAATCATCATATCATATTTTGGTTAAAAAATCATCAAAAATATGATAAAATCAGCATTCTGGCAATGCTGCTCTCGTTGCTAGTTTTTCGAGTAGGTGAACACTTCCCAGTAACAAATATGTAGTAACAATTAGTAACAACTTTCAGTTATTGAACAGACCTCTTATGTATGCTAAATTACCGCTGGGTTGTTTCAAACGATCTGTTTCAGTGTGTGATGTAGAGATGGGTGCGTGTCGTGTTTTTTCGTGACACGAACACGCAACGACTTAACACGAAGTGTTCGTGACAGAAAATCTGATTTCGTTCGCGTTCGTGTCGCGTCGTGTTGAGCACACTTGTCACGAAAAAACACGAAACGATTTTCAGATTAAAATATGTATGAATGCAGAAGCTCGCCGAACAAGATTATTGAGCGAAAATCTTGAAAAGTTACTGTTCTCAACAAAAAAATATGTAAATAAAAATACAAATAGAATATGAAACGTTAAAATAGAAGAAAAATATGTCTTTGAATATAAAAAATTTTGTTTTTTTTGGATTTGATTTTGTGCGTGTTGTGTCGTATTCGTGTTTGGAAAATTTTGGGTGTGTGTGTTTCGTACGTGTTGGACATCCGGGATTCGTGTCCGTGTTGTGTTGGAAAACGTCGACACGCGCCCATCTCTAGTGTGATGGTTAAATGAATGGCAGAATTGAATTTCGATATACATATGTATGTAGTTTGACTAATAAAAATTTGTGCGAGCACAAGATACTACCACTAATGTCTATATGTATGTACGTCTGAAGTTAAATATAATTGAGACGATAAAAAGGTTTTATTTCTTTTTTTTTCTATAGAATACAATAAACGTCTTTCAGTTAACAATCCCAGCGCAAAGTTGCACAACGTTACGGCGCAACAGATAGTGAGAGTTCCTAATTATTAAGAGTACTTGTTCTACAAAAAACAAATTGTACATATAAACAACAAATAAAGAAGATAAAGCAAAATAATAAACATAAACAAAAAAGTATTTAAGGCTAACTAACGCGTGTAAAAGATTTCAAATTTGTTTAAAAAAAATAGAAATGCAAACATGGTTACGTATATCACTTTTATTGTGTTCATTTGGCTTCTTTCGGGAAATGCGCCCATCTGAACCATTCGTTGTCGAATATCTAACCGGTCCTGATCGTAATGTTACAAACGAGGAATTAAATCGTGAAATTTATCCTTTAGGCACATACGCGGTGCTGATTCAATTGATATTGGTATTTTTGGTTACCGATATACTACGTTATAAGCCCATAATTATACTTTCGGCCCTTGCTGGTATTATACTCTTTGCCATTCTGTTGTGGACAGATACGGTATGGGAATTAATGGTTGGACAAATATTTTATGGCACTTTTATGGCAACTGAGGTAGCCTACTACACGTATATTTATACTAAGGTGGAAAAATCACATTATCAAATTGTTTCGGGCCATACACGCTCGGCAATACTCTGTGGCAAATTTCTAGGTGCCGTTTTTGCTCAGGTCTTAGTGTCCACGGACAGTTTAAATTATCGAGGTTTGCATTACATATCTTTTGCTTCACAAATTGTTTCATTGACAATTGCATTTGCATTGCCGCCTGTACATCAAAGCATTTACTTTTACAAAGCTGGCGATAATGTTGCTGAAAGCGGCATTGATAATGTTCCGCCCAATGGCAATACCGAACTAGCATTACAAATAAAAGGTATGTAAAATAGTAATATTCCAAATAAATGACTTGCTTCTTATTTACTTATATGGGAAATTATGTGAATGCTTTATGTTTTGCTCGTTAACATTCAATTCGTTCAAAATACAATTAAGTTAAAAAAAGTATAAAGAATTTTTTTAAGTGCTCCAATGCACGATGGGCCAGGATCCAAGAATTTTGGCCATAAATAGAATATTGATTTAGTGGTTTTATAAAATATTGCATTGGGTGTTTTTGGCATCACTGATTGATTTCAAATATGAAATTAAAATTTTAAAATTCAAGATGGCGGATCCAATATGGCAGTCAAAATTTTTAAAAAATCTACCTTTTATTTTTTTTATATGGCAAAAGAAACTCTGGGGATTTGTGATACATAGATACTATATAATTTTATTTTTTTAGTGGTTTCCATAAAAATTTTCTACTCAAATCGATTGCTTGGTGTTGTGTTTAATGAAACAACATAAGAACTTTTATTTTATTAATTAAATTCATTTATTAAATTCATCACTTATTAAGAATAATATATATGTATATATAAAAACCACTTGTTGCTTCGTCCACCGCTAATACTCTTATGCCTTTTATTTAACTCTTTCTTGTGTCTTGCCATTTGCATTAACAGTGATGCCAACACTTGGGTTCTATAAACAGTACATTAACGGTACCATGCTGTGGTGAATGTGTTTAATGCATAAAAAACTGCTTCAAAAAAGCAGATTTTTACTATTATAGAGTAAAGTTAGTGCTTACAAACCTGCTGATTTTTGTAGCTCTGAAAATCGTCACCAATTTCAGCATTAAAACTGAAAATATACACTCTAAAACATTTTTGTTGAAAAATAGGTCGATAATAGTCGGCAACACTTTACAGATTATTATCGACCTAAAATTACACACGCATTATTTTTCAACAAAATGTTTTTACTAAAAAAGTGATTGGCTGAGTGCAGGTTTGAACCGCGACCTCCTGACTGCTAGTGTGACGTATCTACCATTCAGCCATAGCCGTATTATATTTTATGTTACATTTTTTCCACTCGGACTAAATATGTTTAATTTGAAAAGTTTTTTCTTTAATAAAATAACTACAAAATCGATGTAATTTTAGACAAGGAGAAATTTTCAACACAAATTTAGACAATATATGACCGTAAATTTGAAGTAATGTTTTAGAGTGTATGGAAAAAATGTTTCGATGTGGATTGGCGGCTCTAACGCCATTTTTAATTCTTATTATTTCGTAACTTTTTTTTTACTAATTTTATATTCGCAGTAAAAAAGTTGCTTCCAATAAAGCAGGTTTCTACTATTATGGAATAAAAGTAGCGCTGACAAACCTGCTGATATCGCTGCTGATTTTTGTATGGCGAGTTCCCGGATTGGTGTACTACATTTTTTCTCACAAAAGCGCTTTTGAAGCGCTGAAAATCATCGTCATTTTCAGCACTAGAACTGAAAATATATGAAAAAAATGGTTCGATGTGAATTGGCGTCGTTGACGTCATTTTGAGTTTTTCTTATTTCGTTTCTTTATTTATTTTTATTAATTTCATATTTTTACTCAATGTTTGTTATTTTAACTTCAACTAGTATCGAATCTTCAGGTTTGAAGTCCAACGTACCAATCACTCGACCAAAAACACTGTTGCAAAATGGCACCAAGGAACTCAAATAAACTTACTCTTCATTCTCGCTTAAAAACCTGTTTTGGATCAGCCCTATAAAATCAGTTTTTTTGTATAGCTTGTGTACGAAGCTCTTGTATAAGTAAAAAGCAAATACTTTTCTCGCTTCAAAACCTGCATTGTTGTGACGCTATGAAATCAGCTTCTGAACAAGTTCATATTTTAAAGCGAATTATGAAGCGCTTTATTTCTGTAGTGCTTCAAAAAACGTGAAATTTTTTTACTGGGTTTTTACTCACTGTTTGTTATTTTAATTTCAACTAGTTTCGAACTAAGCTCCTTCAGGTTTGAAATCCATCGCACCGACCACTCGGTCAAGGGCCTATTCACATATTACGTAACGCTATTTGCGGAGGGCCGTTAATAAATTAAATGACTTTTCAGTTCTGTTAAGTTTTCAAAATGTCAATATCAGTTAATGCTAAAAAAAGTTTCGGCAAGTTTCGGATTCGGCCGAATATTCGACCTTTTTGCCAAATATTAGGTTCGGTTCGGGTTCACCCTCAAAAACCTGATTTCGATCAGACTCTATCAAATAAAGTAAGTGAAAATTTATCCCCTTCTTGTTGACCGATTGATTTGAAATTTGGTGAACCCCTTTACGTTTGCAGACAACACAATTTTGTGATTAGAAAAGTGTGCTGCGCCACGCCCATACAAAGAAATATTTAGTTTTGTTGACCGACTGAATACCATTACTTTTGATGGCAATACAATCTTTAGTTTTACCCCCTAACTGCTGATCGATTGATCTGAAGTTTGGTAAACATATTTACTTTTGATGACAATACAATATTGTGATTAAAGAAGTTTGCAGCGCTCGCCCATAAAACGTTATAAGTATTTATGAATCCAAATTGATTATTAGGCTAACGTTTGTGTCTTGTTTGGGTCAAATCTAGTAATTGAAACCCAAATTGTTAATATAGGCTAATGTTCGTAACGTTATAGGGTGAATTCCAAAACATCAAAATACATTGCAGTGATGCGACTTTACTCTGTTTACAAAAACAAAGCACCTAAGAATTTGCATCACTACAATGTATTTTGATGTTTTGGAACTCGACCAAACTCAGGAAGAATTAGACATTCTGCCTGTTCATAGGATCCGAAACGGAATTGGATTGGAAACGAAATTCCAATCCAATTCCAATTGTGAGTGCGTTCATGAAAACGTAACGAAATTGCTTTGTTCAAAAACTGTTTATTTTCTTTCAAAACTAAAAAAATATCGTTTACTCGACCAAGTCACCTTTCAAACACAAAATACTAAATCAAATTCGGTTCAGCCGTTTAGGCTCTACGAGGGAACAGACAGACACACAGATACACAGACACCAAATGCACACTACAAACTTTTGGTTGGGGGTGAAAAAAGTGCGTAATCTCCACGAACATTAATTTTAAAAATGCAAAATCTTTTTAACTTCCTAATACTATTTCGGCGATATCTTCCTATTTTCTTATAAGTGGTTATCTGGCGATATTGCTAGTTTATCATCTAGAAGAATCGCTTCCTGAAGGAAGTATCTTCCGCAATACGAAAGCGATTATTGCCGCAATAATATTTTTCATCCAGGCAATACGTTTGACAATACATATGGTGTATTTCTGTGTTTGCTGAGTGTTCTCGTTTTTGTTAATTTTTGATAGTTCTTGTAGCCGTTTACATCAAACATTAACCAACTTCTTATTATGTTCTACGTTTTTATTAGCTCGCTTTGGTGTAAGTATGTTCGGGTGGATTGTTATAAAATATTTTAAATTAACTTCCTGATAAGCTACACTGAAAAAACTCCATGCAACATATGCACGAAAACGCTCGTACATATTACGAAATATTTCGTAATTTCGCACCACGAAATTCTGTCGTAAAATATACGAAATGTACGAAAATAATCAAAAAAGAAAAGTAAAAAAAAGTATGGCTCAACCTGGGCACGAACTCGCAATCTTCATATTTCAAGTCATGTACTCTACCCACTGAGCCACTTTCTACTTATTTTATAAAAGCTAAAAATTTGTTTTATTTACTTACATCTGAAAAATACGTCAATTTATAAAATATTATTTTAATTTATTTTTTCATTTCAGAATACCTGCCTTGCAATATGAAGATTGCGAGTTCGTGCCCCGCTTGAACCATACTTTTTTTTACTTTAATTTTTTAATTATTTTCGTACATTTCGTATATTTTACGAGCGTTTTCGTGCATATGTTGCATGGAATTTTTTCAGTGAAGGAAATATGTTTACGAAAGGTATTCGTTACTTTCGTAAATTCAAAAAAATATTGCCTAAATGTTTTTTCGTAATATATACGAAAGTTTCGTATATTCTACGAAAAAACTCACTACGAAAGTTTTTTTCGTAAAATGTTACATGGATTATTTTCAGTGTATGGACTTCATATTTGGCACAAGCAAACAATACAAATTTATGACTAGAAAAGTGGGCAGTGGGCCACGCCTATAAAAAGTAAATAGGCTAAAATGCCTATTTTTACTTAACCGATTTCTATGAAATTTTGCATACATATTTGGTTTTCCCGACAGTCTGTTTTAAAAACTTAATATAAAAAAAATGTATATCTTTAATAAGTATTTAACTTTTTTTTTAGATTCTGCAACAATCGAAACACCAGCTAAAATGGTAAAACCGAAGTTTTCGTGGAAAAACGCTTTTACTTTACTTTTACAACATACTGTTAGTGCGTATTCCAATCGTAGTATACTTAAGTGGAGCATTTGGTGGTCTTTAGCAACTTGTGGTCAGCTTCAAGTCATTTCCTATGCACAAATCCTGTGGAAAGAGATTGCTGAAAAACATGAAAGCTTTTATAATGGCGGCGTAGAAGCAACCGTAACTCTTTTGGGAGCTGCAGCAGCAATGGCTGCTGGTCTTATGACTGCGGTGCAAGAAAAGAAATGGCATATGTGGATTTTAACAATATGTTCAATACTAATGGGTGCTTTTCTTATAATATCAGCGGTTACTAATGTACTTTGGGTAGCATACGTTATGTATATTCTATTTGGTGTCTTTTATTTCTTTGTAATAACAATAGCCAGTGCTATTGTGGCACAGAATTTAAGTGAGGATAGTTTTGGTTTAATATTCGGCATAAACACCTTAGTAGCATTAATATTACAGACCATTTTAACTCTGATTGTTGTTACCGACTCAGTGGGTTTTGGTTTGGATGCTAGAAATCAATATATTGTTTATGGAATATACTTTCTAGCATTAGCCATAGTTTATTGTTTAGCTGTTATTGTAGGCAAAATTATTATCTGCTGTAGGAAATCAAGTGAAATGAGTGTAAAATCTGTAGAATCGTAAGTATGCACACCAGATTATATGTAATTTTAATTATTTAATAGTCCGTTCTAGAGATGGGCGCGTGTCGTGTTTTTTTCGTGACACGAACACGCACGAGGCAACACGAAGTGTTCGTGGCGGCAGAAAATCTGATTTCGTTCGTATTCGGGTCGAGTCGTGTTGAACAATCTTGACACGAAAAAACATGAAAGGATTTTAAGATTAAAATATGTATGAATGCAGAAGCTTGCCAAACAGGTATTAGATATATGTAGCTCCACTTTTTTTATTACTCTTAAGCCGCACAAGATTATTGAGTGAAAATCTTGATAAATTACTGTTTCTTCACAAAAATATGTATACAATAATTCCCCAGCAAAAATAAAATTGGTACAAGGAAGCAGGTAGATTAATTAGAAGTGCTTCGGAGATGCGGAAAAGCACACAGTGCATCCCCTCTGCCTTACGAGGATGCAATAACGTAAGCGAGCGAAGAAACTTACCACACACACGATGAATTTGGTCGGCTATTTATGTTTTTTCATGTGTTTTAAACACGAAGTTTTTTATTCAACTCAAACTTTTTTATAGTGCATCATCTCTCGCTTACATGGGTATAAATATGGATGCGAGTGTGATTTTTGCTTCGAAATTTAATTTTTTTATTCATCCATTAAATTGTGTGTGAAAATAAATGTGCCTCGATAGCTTAGTGGTTAGTGTTCTAGTCTACCATACGGAGATCGTGGGATCGATTCCTGATGCAATACGCGAACAAAAAGTATTTAATTAAAGTAAATTGTAGTGTAATATAATTTCCAATTGTATTTGTACCATTTAATACATAAATAAATATAAAAACAACATAAAATAATGGCAAATAAAAAACTAATCCAAGTGTGGTAAAATTGTGGTATAAGGAGCAACACAGTTTTTAATTATATACATATAAAAAAGACATGAGGTTAATGCATCTAGGATGCGCAGAAAGAAGTTCATGCCTCCAGACCTACCAAGTGGGGCATCCCATACAAAAATCATGTAATACCGAAGCAGGTTGGTAAGTTAGAGTACCGAAATCTCTCCCTTACAAACCTGCTTCCGGTAGACGGATATTTTTGCTGGGTCTTGGAAAAAACCGACTAAATTTAGGTTTGACACTGCCCCCATATTTTATCAACTAATTGTGTGTGCGAAGTTTCATAAAATCGGTTAAGCACATGTAGTTAAAATGAATATTAACTATTAATGGGCGTGGCACTGCCCACTTTTCTAACCACAATGGTTTATTGTAACGATAACTAAATGTGTATGCAAAGTTTCATAAGAATCGGTTAAGTAAAAGTACTTAAAATGCTTATTTACTTTTCATGGGCGTGGCACTGCCCACTTTTCTAAACACAATGTTGTATTGCAACGATAACTAAAGGTCGGAGTTTTGAGGGAACATGCATAAAAAAATACATGACGACTTGATAACCTTTCTCCTTTTTTTGAAGTCGGTTAAAAATACAAATAGAGCAAACGTTAAAATAAAAGAAAAATATGTCTTTGAATATAAACAAATTTTGTTTTTTGTTTGCTTTTGGATTTGATTTCGTGCGTGTTGTGTCGTGTCGTGTCGTATTTTGAAAAATTTTGCCGTACGTGTTTCGTACGTGTTGGTCATCCCGGTATTCGTGTTCGGGTCGTGTCGTGTTGGAAAATTTCAACACGCGCCCATCTCTAGTCCGTTCAGACTGCAGCCTAATTAAGATTTTCTTGAAACTTGAAATCAACTACACACCCCTTATAGTACATATATCGATATATTCCAAAATGTTAGTTTTTCTGTCATCTATAAGTAAAATACCTGCAAAATATTTTTTATTTAGTCCATTAGTCCTATAGTCAATTTTCGCTTATAAGCCACCAAGATTTGGGTTGAAATATCTTAAATATATGCAAGTTATGGAAGATATAATCCAAAATGCAAAAGTCAAAAATAATAAATTGTGTAATCATAATTTTATGAAAATATTACTAATATTGAAGTAGAAATTGTTTTTATTTTAGCAATCTTAATTGCAATATTAGTGAATTGAGTAAATAAGGAAGTAATTTCTTAACGTTAGTTTTATTTTTCTTTCTTAAAAGAAATAATTATATGGGGATTCGCATATAAGCCACAAATTGGCTTATATAAAAATCAAGATATAGTCCAATTCGCCTTATAGTCCACAAAAAGGGTGCAAATGAGGCAGTGGACTATAAGCGAATTTTACTGTATAATTAAGTTGTTTTCTGTAATTTAAAGTTTCTTTTTAGGGTTCCGATTAGTGTTTTTCATTCGGGATTTCCAGGGAAAAAATTTCCGGGATCCCGCACATTTTCCGAAAAAAAAATCCCGGGAAATTTGTGCGGGAATTCCCGGGATTTTTTTTGTAATATTGTTATGTCAACTTTACTTTGTAAGCATACATTTTTAGTGCTGCTCTTAGAAAAATATGAAAAATAAAATAAAAAATATACACATAATTGAAATTCTTTGGATCAATGCCCATACAGTTCGACCCAAATACATAATTTCAATTCTTAACACTACAGCACGAAGCATTAAAATATCTTTGATTATTTTCAATATATCAGGAAAAATAAACACGTATGAACCATAGACTTCGAAAGCAGAAGGCTTTTAAACTAGGTATGAGAAAAAGAAAAAGCACAAATAGTGTTTGGCTAAGACAAATATGGTGAAATTTTTAATATACTAAAAAAAAACTTATCTAAGTTTGGAAAAACTCTCCTCACTTGTAAAGAGCTTTATGCAAATTGGTCTAAAGCTGGATATTTATCTGCTTGAGTTTGAGGGCTTAGAGTATAAGAAGAACTCTGATGATGTGATCGTGGTTGATCCCGAAAATATAATGGTGTTAAGTTCGACCCTTATACAAAGTCAAGAATTTGTCTTTGTCTTTGAAAAATAATTTCTCAATAAAACTAATTAAATTTTTGGACCAATTCATTATTTCACTTCAATTTTGTTTAGCAATATGAATTGCTCATTATTGGCCTATAAAATAAAGCATAAATCATATTTCGCATAAATCTTTCCTGGTTATAAAGCTAGAGCAATTATAAAAAAGTCTCAAATTGGTAAAATTTTTACTTTAGATGGCTACTAGTCAGAAGTTATACAATAAGAAAAATTTAATTTTCTTATTAAAATTAAAAAGCATGCGACAGGGCACATCTTCATACATATTTGTTGGGATTACTCTGTAAAAAACTGAAATTATATTTTTTAACTTACTTTTAATGCATTAATAAATTTATTTAATAGATTTTATTAACTTTTTTTTTTGTTCAAATAAATTCAGTTAAATGATATATTGTATAGGTTTTGTATTGGGCGGTAATTCTCGGGAATTCCCGGGAAATTGAAAAATCAATCCCGCTTTCCCGGGAAATGAAAAAGTCCGGGAAAAGAAAAACTCTAGTTCCGATACACCAAAAGTGTAAAGGAACCCTATTGTTTTCGCTACGCTGTCCGTCCGTCTGTCTCTCACAGGCTGTTTTCTCGGGAACCGTAAGAGCTACGGACCTGAAATTTTTACAGGATATGTAGAGCTTTTGCCGCTACAACAACAAATATATGACAGGGTGTTCTAAAGCGAGCAACGAAAAATGTTGAAATACTAATGTAATGTTTTCTCGGGAACCGTAAAAGCTACGGACCTGAAATTTTCACAGAACATGTAAAACTTATAAACATATGACACCTAAAAATTAAAGGGTGTTCTTAGGCGAGCAACGAAATATGTTGAAATACTAATGTAATATGCAGACACATATATAGACACTTAAAATTTTCAAAGTTCGTGTTAATTGGTGTAGTCTGTAGAATAGACTACACCAATTAACACCGATATTTAAAACAATAAAAATTAAAGGGTGTTCTATCAGTCAATGTAATTTTACTATGTAATTTAGACAATCTGCTCTATCTTCGGAACCGTAAGAGCTACTGACCTGAAATTTTTACATAATATGTAAAACTTCGGCCGCTACAACAACAAATATATGACAGTTAAAAATTAAAGGGTGTTCTAAAGCGAGCAACGCAACATGTTGAAATACTAATGTAAGTACCGACACTTATATATAGACACTTTAAATTTTCAAAGTAAGTGCTAATTGGTGTAGTCTGTAGAGTAGACTACACCAATTAACACCGATATTTAAAACAATAAAAATTAAAGGGTATTCTATTAGTTATTGTAATTTTGACTATGTAATTGAGACAATATGCTGTATCTTGGAAACCGTAAGATGTAAAATCTTGAAATTTTAAAACACCCTAAAACTAAAAAAATCCAAAATTAAAAAAATTTCAAAACGAAAAAAACGTTAAAATGAAAAAAGCGCTTAAAGGAAAAAAGCGCCAAAATTAAAAAAATTGCTAAAACGCAATATATCACCAAAATTTAAAAGATCGCAAAAAAAACTAAAAAACGTCAAAAATCGAAAAAGTCTTCAAAACGAAAAATCGCTAAAACTAAATTATCAAAAAATGAAAAAAATCACAAAAACGAAAATAAACGAAAAAAAACGCAAAAACCAAAAAAAAGCGCCAAAACTAAACAACACCAAAAACCAAAAGAAATCGCCAAAACGAAAAAAGTGTCAAAACAAAAAAAAATCGCTAAAAATAAAAAACCACAAGAAACCGAAAAAAGTCCCCAAAAACGAAAAAAGCGCCAAAAAATAAAAAAAAAATCGCGACAACAAAAATACATCGCTAAAACTAAAAATATCGTCAGAAAGTGAAAACGTTAAATAAATGCCATAACCAAAAAATCGCCAAAACTAAACAAATCGGCAAAAAACAAAAAAAATTGCAAAAAACGAAAAATCGACAGAAAAAAATTAAAAAAAAAATCACGAAAAGCGCAAAAACAAAAAAAACAACGAAAAATACTTAAAAAAATAAAAAACTAAAATTAAACAAGAAAGCACAACGAAAAAACTCTCAAAGTGACAAACGGGGCAAAAACAAAAAGGGATATACATACATATGTGTATCCGTACGGAACCCTTCGTGTGCGAGCCAAAGTCGCACTTTACTTAATTTTTTTAGAACTAAACATTACAACTGTGGGGAGTAAACAAAATAAGCTGGCAATCATTTCATTTAAAAAATTAACCAATTTGTTGCTGTTACATAGATACATGCATACATATTAAAATACATAAATGGCTAAAATGCATGTTTCGGCTAATTCTAAGCTTTTTTGTAAACTAAAGCCTCTGATTTGTAAATATTCTTTCAATAATAGCATTGACTTTGTATTCATATAATATTTCGAAGTTATTGATTATTATGTTAAGGTGCGTTACGTTATATTCAGAAAGATGGGAGGTGTAGCGCCTTCGGAAAGTTCCGCAGCTACTGTGTACGTTGAAAAATTTATTTGATGTGGATTTTCCCTTATTTCTTGGAATATTAATCATGCCTGATTTTGAGCCGCCACCGCAGCAGAAAGGGCAGTATTATGATGTGGGGTACTGTAACGTACTATGGAACAATAGAATCACAATTTCCAAGCGGCAGGATGACTGGCGAAACCTATAAAGCTGTGCTTAATTCGAGTTTTACAGAACTAACGGTTCTTTTCACAATTTACGATTAAAAGTTAACGTAGACTTTAACAGTAAGTTTTGTATGCCGAACATGCCGTTAAAGTGTCCACGTTAACTTTTAATCGCATATTATGAAAATGGCTTTAATGGAATTTTTATACCGATTCCATGAACAACAACAGGATACGTGCCTCTAGTGCTAACAATTGAAAATTATGTATTAAGTCCAACTATATGGGTTTTAATTAGGGCTTTTTCCCGGAATTTCCCATCCCGGGAATTCCCGGGGAATCGCTTATTTTCATTTCCCGCTTTCCCGGGAATTCCCGGGATTAAAAATATATTTCTACACATAAAAAAAGTACTGATTTTGGTATCCAAAAATTCTTCTTTGCTTTAAATTGTTATCGTTCATCATGAAAAAATATCTATGTAAGGGGAAAGAAATCAAGGCTTAAAGTGTATATATATTAAATTATTTTGGATTGAAGAACGAAGAAAAAAAGTTGCGTCTTTAATTAATTATTTAAAAGAACCAAATTTTTTTTTTTATTAAAAGAAACTGCAATATTTTTCAATATACTGCAAAATGCACGATAATTAAATAAGCCAAAAATCTTTATGCTCGTTTTTTATGCATTTAATGTCGAAGAAAATGAATTCCGGTTGAGAAAATTTTCACATCTCAGAGGAGAAAATTTTTAAGGCCAGCCGAAGGCTGCTAATGAAGAAAACCGTCGGTAAGCGAAATTGGGTTTGCAAATACCTCAGAGAAGAGTCTTTAAGACCGGCCGAGGCAGGCAATGCAGAAAATCGTTAGTAAGCGAAACCGCATTTTGAAATACCTCAGAGGAGAAAAACCCTTAATCCCGGCCGAAGGCCGGTAGTGCGAAAATCCCTCAGCAAGTGAAGTAGGAAATACCTCAGAGGAGTTAATAGCCTTTAAGACTGGCCGAAGGACGGCACTGCAAAAAACCATCATTAAGCGAAACCGCCTTTTAAAATACCTCAGAGGAGAAAATCGTTAATCGGTAATGCAGACAACCCTCAGTAAGTGAAACCGGTTTTGTAAACACTTCAGAGGAGAAAATCCTTAAGACCGGCCGAAGGACGCCAATACACAAAAACTTCACTAAGCGAACACGATTTTCTGAATACAGCAAAGCAGTGAAATCTTTGCACCCGGGAAGAAACATTTTCTTCTCTGAAGTATTTGCAAGTCCGGCTTCTCTTACTAAGGGCTGTGTGAATTTCCGGCCTTGGGACCGGCTTAAGGATTTTCTCCTCTGAGGTATTTAGAAAACCGGCTTCGATTACTAAAGATTTTCTACATTGCTGGCTTTCGTCGGAGCTTAGGGAATTTGTCCTGAGGTGTGTATTTAGAAAACCGGCAACGCTCAGTAAAGAATTTCTGAAAAAATTTTGTTATATCTCACGAGCCCATAAAAAATTTTTAAGTCGGTTTTAAAATACCGGCAATACCAAAAATCTTCAGTAAACGAAACCGGTTTTGGAAATACTTCAGAGGAGAAAACCGTTAAGCCCGGCAATGCGAACAACCCTCGGCCGAAGGCTGGCAGCGCAAAAACCCTCAGTAAGCGAAGCCGCCTTTGGAAATACCTCAGAGCCCGGCCGAAGGCGGGAAATACCGGGAATACATAAATCTTCAGTAAGCAAAGCAGGTTTTGGAAATAGCTCAGAGGAAAAAGCTCTTAAGCCCGTCTTCGTTTACTAAGGGTTTTTGGAATTGCCCGCCTTTGGCTGTTCTTAAGGAATTTGTCCTCTGAGGTATTTAGAAAACAATCTACGGTAGGGTTGCCAGATTCCAATAGTACTTCAGCTTGACATTCGATTAAAATCAGCTTGATTTTCAAAAGAGAACTTGACACACTAAAGTATTTATGTAATGTGAAGTTTATTTAATAGTCTAAATAAAGAATATTGCAAACATAACAAAACAATATAAAAACATCCCTAGAGGGAAAAGAACCTGTCAAAAAAGAGTTCGCGTGACTGGTTCCCAAAGCTTAGCAACCGGTTAGATTCCGAAACTTTATGTAAAAAATTCCGGTAACTTTTAAATCACGTTGCATTGGAGGAGGTCAAATGGCATAATTAAAACACTCAGTGACAGTTTCTAGACCCAAACTTAAGGTACTTGTCTTGTGATGGTTTCTTTAATACTAATTAATTTGAAATTATGTGTTTTTAGTCGAACTATATGGGTTTTATCCAAAGAAATTTTTTTTATTATTCAGACTTAAGTTCGTTCAATTTAATTTTAGAATTAACGGCCCTTTTCATAATGTATGATTAAGAATTAACGTGGACTTTAACGGTAAGTTTTGTATGCCGAACTTGCGGTTAAAGTCCACGTTAACTTTTAATCGTACATTGTGAAAAGGGCCGTAAATCATTTTTATTGAGAAATGATTTTTCAAGGCATGTAATATTTGAAAAAGAACAAATAGACATTTTTCGACCCCTACATAAGTCAAGAAATTGGTCTTTGTTCTTTTGCAATTATTAATGTTTTGAAAAATCCTTTCTCAATAAAAACGATTTAATTGTAAAATTAAATTGAACGAACTTAAGCCTGAATAATAAAAAAATTTCTCTAGTTAATTTACTGTACTGTACAGTCATAGGACAAGTACGTTCAAAGCAATTGGCGCAACATTTACCGCAAGATGTTTATTAAGTTATTAGGAAGTTCATATGCGCATTTCACTGGGACTAACGCAGATCATTAGGGAACTTCTACCCAAAAATCTTAGAGAAATTTAAAATAACATGAAAGTCAAAACATGAGCTCCATAGTCAATCGCGATTTCCCCTATTGGTATATCGAATAGCGGCTTCGCTGAGCTAAAATTTACTACTTATCGAGGAGAAAATGCTTAAGCACTGCCTGCTATGCAAAAATCTTTACTTAGCGAAGCTGATTTTCGATATACTGAGAGGAGAAAATCGTTAAGCCCGGCAGAAGGCCGGTTATGCAAAAAGCTTTAATCAGCGAAACCGAGAGAAAGAAATCCTTAAGCCCGGCCGAAGGCTGGCTACGCAGAAAATCTTTAGTAATAAAAATAATATTTCTCAAAAATGTTCAATTGATTTCCAAATATTTCTTTGGGCTGACATACTTTAAGCATTGTTAATTTGTTTTCATTTTTAAAAGTATGGACATTATGAGACATTTAAAAGTTTTATGTCTATATATATAAATGTCATAAAGTCCATCGACATTATGACACTTTCAAAAGCCTTTCAACAAGGTTGAAAGAAAAAGTACTTTAAGTTTTGATTAAACATTGAGAGAAAACCATAAACCGAGACATAAACAATTTGTACTTAAACATTGTCGGCCACCTTGCAACGACGTGTGTTTTCGATAAAAATATTGTTCTTTTTTCATTTATAATTTACTTTGTATCTTTTTGTCTCATATCTTTTAAAATTAAATAAAGCTCAGCTTCAAATAAAGAATGATTCAATGATTCATTTTGCTTATATAAAAATCAATTAATTCCGAAAATTAACACTTTTTGGTAAATATTTTATTACGTTGTTCAATTACTGAGAATTCCCGGGATTCCGGGAATTTCTTTTTTATTTCCCGCTCTCCCAGGAAACAAAAAAGTCCGCGAATAAAACCTAGTCGCAATTTAAAAAATATGGAGATAACTCAAATTTTTAATATAAATAAATTTGTTACTAAACATCGTAGAAAGGTGGTAATTACACGATACGCCTTAAAATTCTGCATTTATAAATACCACTACTTGTAAAAAACTGTCGTAACTCGAATTAAGTGCTTTTGTCTAAAGTCCATATTATGTATTTACAGTACATTAAAAATATTTTTTTTTTCGTTGAATGTACTCTAAATAAGAATGTACTCTAAATAACGACGCTCAAAGCTCTGATTTACATATATCTGTGGTCACAAGCCTTAACCGCCTAAGTCGAGTTAGGATGAAACTGAGTTATTGGTGCTATCGTGCTCGGCATGTATGAATCTACTTGCTATAAATTTTTGGTAATTGTATCTTTTTTGATATAATATCTATCCATAAAAGACCTAATAGCTTAAGTAATTTTTTTATATTATTGTTTTGGATTAACCATGATGAAATAATATAGGTGGTATTACTAGCGCAACAAATACAACATTACAACAGAAAAAAATAATAATTTTTGTTTGTGTAATGTCGTCGTATAAATCAAAAATTATTGTAAACAAAAATCAAAAGGACGCGCAGCAAGTGATGAATTACATATATTATTGAATTAAAAAAAAACACACACACATACGCGTTTACCGTCGGAGTTATTCCTTATAATATATAAATTTAAATTATTAAAAACTTTAGTAAAATAAACTAATCACAATTTCAACAAAGTACACAACACGTGGACTTTTTTTATAAACATAAACAAGACTTTGACAGCGATCTCGACATACAATGCTCGAGCAAAAAATTGTCATCTGGCGTAGTAATGCCACCTATATTATTTCATCATGGGATTAACAGCTTAACTAATAATTCACCGACGTTAGTTTCCTAACTCAAATTAAGTGTTTCATACTTCTACATTCTTACTTTGGAATAATGGCCTAAATCAATTTAAGATATGATAATTAGAAACATACATGGGCAATTCAAAGGGAGCTTGCATATTGTTCTACACCGTATTTTGTATTTAAATACTACCTGATACTTTGAACAGCTTATATCTCATAACGGTTATAATTTCTTTAATTTTTCCCGAAAAGTTAACTTTAAAATCGTTAACGTATTAAATTGCGATGTCTTTTATATTTTTATTTTTCACAAACACATTTTTTTATTTATTTTCTAGATTTTAATTTAATTTATTTTATTTTAAACATCAAAATTTGAAAGAAAATAATAAAATATGAAATACAATTTTTTTTAAAACACATGCCATTCATGTGTAAAATTTTATGAATTTTTTGTTTGAAAATATTAAATAAAATTTTATGCATGCATAAAATAATATGAAATATGAAAAATATGACTGATATGGCAGCACTTTGAATTGCCCAACAGTTTTTATTATTGCCTAAATCAAACTTACGTCGTTATTCCGCAATAGGAAGTAAACATTTTATTTTCCTAAGTTGAGTTACTTTGTTATTCCGAATTACAACATCAATTTTTGATAGGCATAAATTAAGTTGAGTTCTTTTTCCAAACTAAAAAATCACTTTACGAAAATATTATTTCAAGTTAAATTCTTATTCCAAACTTGAATTAAAAAAAAAATTGTTGTTTAAGTAGACTTTAGTCTTTATTTCAAACTATGAATATTGAAATTAAAAAAAAAAAATGTTGTAAAAAATTATATGCAAAATGTCTGACAGAGCATTAAAGAAGATAGAATTAGAAAAGCTTCAGGAAGAACGTCCTAAGGAAAAAAGTAAGTGGATAAAAGTTAGTTTATTAGTATTTTTAGATTTTTTAATTTAATATTCATTTAAGAACCAGTATGTTACGTAAGATATTGTTGATTTGTAAAATTTATACTAATGTCACATACCTCTTACGACAAAATAAAATCCTTGTAAAACTTTTATTTTTAAATTATATAAAAGGTGTTTTTTTAATTAAATATCTTAGAAAAATTTTTTATGTTCAAGGAATCCAAAGTGAAAATATAACATAAGTCGACAAATTATGAATTATCAGTAAGGAATAAGAACTTAATTCAACATGAGAGATAAAATCATACAAAGGTTGACATAAAATAAAGACGTAAGATGACTTAGGTGCACTAAAAGTTAGTTTTTTCGTGTGGCTCAGAAGCCTAACTTAACTTTAGCATTGTGAATTTTTTACTCAATTTGCCATAAGAGCCTAACTGTCTTTTTCGCTATTATCTCTCGACTGAAACGCTAAAGAACTATTTTTTTTAAAGAGATGATTAAAAGAATATGCTTTCTTGGAATCTGTAAAAAAATAAACAACAAAAAAGCAACTCCTGATTCACAGTGAGGGGTTTAAAGTTTAAACTGCTCTTCTGAAAACCTTGGAAAACAGACTTAGGCGGTTAAGGCTTGTGACCACAGATATATCGATGGCTTAATATAGAAGAGGGTCTTCTCGAGTTTATTTATTTTACAGGAGAAAGAAAAAACTAAATATATATGCTTAATTCACAACAATTTGTATCGCCTTTCTTGTATCAAATAGACTTTTTGTTTATTTGTTTGTGAACACCTAGTGAAATTTGTATCGGCTTGTAACAGAGTTGTCAGACATCGCGATATCTCGCAATTTGTTTGGCGTCTGACGTTTTAAAACTTACAAGAAATAATTTTTGGCGATTTTATTTCTACTTTTGGCAATTGTCTGATCAATTTTTATGATTGTTTTATAACAATTTATATTAAAAGATGTATTATATAAAAACAAATTTATTATCAAATATGTATATATTAAGAAAAACTATATAAAATTGATTTTGGCGACTTTTGGCGATTTTTAAAATAAATTTGTCGAATTAGGTCGGAAAAAATCTGACAGCCCTGGCTTGCAATATCGTATTCATGGACAAAGGAAGAAATACAGCCAAAAAGTAGGCTACAATTTTTTACTTTGTACATATAAAGGGCAATATACACAGTCAACATGCTTGACAAGCGTGGTAATAGTATGTGTGAAATTTCGTTAGTTTAGTGACACCGACGACGATTGATGGAAAATCTACTTGGTTTTGATTTTTCGTCAAGCACACGTACACGAATCTGACATCAAGCTGATTGATTGTGTATTATGCCCTTAAGGGAAAAATTCCATGAAATACTACGAAATTCTCACTACACAATGCAAAATAATCGAAGCTATTATAAGTAAATGAGATATTAGATTACACGTTTATTACAATATGTTGTACTCTCAGTATTTCACGTTTTACTAAAAGACAGGCAGATTTGTTAATTATAAAATAACAAATTTAATAAAAAATTTCGGCAACGTTCAACAATTATTTTTCAACAACTAAAAAATATTTTTCCAAATATTTTTAAAACAAATTTCAATGATTGCTTTATTTTCAATACCCCCTCTCAATCAGATAGTCCCAGACATCTTCTAAAATTTTGGAAACGAGTAACATCTGTAGCTTTCGTAAAAATATCTGCTAACTGTTCATGAGTACCGATGTGTTCAATCTTGATTTTATTATTCAATACACTGTCACGAACAAAGTGGTGTGTAATATCAATATGTCTTGCACGTTTACTTTCCAGATTTGTTGCCATTCCAATACAGCCACGATTATCTTCATAAATAATAACAGCCTTATTTCCAGGTATAACATTTAAGTCGTTAAGTAGACCTTTCAACCAAATGGCTTCAGTAGTAGCTAAACTCAATGCAATATATTCAGCTTCACTTGATGATTTTGCTACGGTTGGTTGTTTCTTGCTACACCAGGAAACAGTACAACCAAAAATTTCAACAACATATCCACTTACAGATTTTCGATCAGTCGCATCTGACGCCCAGTCTGCATCAACATATCCAACAATAGGTTTTTCATTTGAAACTTTAAACGTAAGTTTAAGTGACTCTGTTCCTTTTAAATATCTTACAATTCGTTTTAAGTGCTGCCAATGGGTTTCACATGGATTTTGTTGATACCTTCCCATATAACCGACAGGGTAACATATATCAGGTCTCGAGCATAACATCAAATACATTAAACTGCCAAGTAACTCTCGATAAGGATTACAGCTTTCAGACTCTGGTTCATACTTTAATTGTAACCCTTTTTCCATTGGGCTCTTGACAGCATTACATTCAACCATACCAAACCTTTTTAACAATTTCTCTATGGAAGACTCTTGCGATATTAAGAGTTCGTTGTGACTCAACATCGTCACATTCCAAGGAAAAATTTTAGACTACCACAATCTGACATATCAAAGCGTATTGCTAAATCTTTCTTTAATTTCTCAATACTAATTAACTTGTTTCCAGCAACAAGTAGATCATCAACGTACATTACAACAATTAGATCATCCTCATGTTCAGTAGATAATTTCGTGTAAAGGCAGTAATCATGCCTTGATCTTTTGAATCCCAGCGAAATCGGAAAATCATTAAATTTAATGTTCCAACATCTTGGTGCTTGCTTAAGGCCATACAAGGATTTATTCAGTTTGCAAACCATCCCATCGGGCGCTTCAACTCCCTCTGGAATTGCCATATAGACATTCTCCTTAAGATCACCATGTAAAAATGTTGTCTTTACATCAAGTTGATGAAATATATATTGACGATGTAAACCAACCGCTAAAACCACACGAATAGTCGTCAATTTTGCAACAGGAGCATAAGTTTCGAAGAAATCAACAACATGTCTTTGTTGAAATCCCTTAGCAACAAGTCGAGCTTTATATTGTTACGTTTTTAGTCCTTTACATAAAAACGGTTTTATTATTTTCACAGGATTCGTTGAATTGCAATAAAATAAAACACAGATATTTATTTTACAAATAAATTCTCAGTAACACTTTATTTATTACTTTAAAAACACGTACAACTAAACGCGATGTACACACTAACTATTCTTGGCGATGTTTACTCGTCTAAGTTTAAAAACACACTTCTCCTTGTCGTCTGGCAGCCTCCCCTTATATAGTAAATTATAAAACCTTCTGGTAACTTCGCTAACTTTCTGGAATGGAGTTGTCTCTTTTTATCTTTAAGTGTACGGCATGATCATTTTGGTCTTGCTATGGTGCAATGTATGTGCGTGTGTAGATGCATGAGATTATTCTTCGGTTTGTTTATCTTCGCACACACACATACTCTAATGCTTGCAACTTAACAAATTACGCTGTCATCAAGTCTACATCTCTTGCAGTTTAAGTTTAATGTCACTGTTTGTAATTGCGATTAAGCAGTCTCGAATAATCTTGAAAGTTCTAGCTACCGTTTCCTGAAGATTCCGGAAACTTCCATTTTCCGTTATTTTGAATTCTATTGGCAGTTGTCGAGTGATGCCAAGTTTAATTGTGGTACTTGGTTGCCAGGTTTTGATTTTATTACAGTGATTTAGGGGTATAAAGCAGATAATGATCGGGTTGTCAGTTTGTGTCGTTACATTTGAATCTGCATTTTCATTTCGTAACACTGCCGCCCACTTAAGCCTGTTCGTCCCGAATAGGCACACAATCACCTTTTCCATAGTGCGCCAGTGGTTCAAACTTAATTTTTGTCTTCCGTCCAATGTACTGCTCTATCATGTGTACGACGTCATTCATCCTTTCGATGATACCACGGATCTCTGCTTCCAACTTGTAGTTATCCCATAACAGTCTCTTTTCCGTGCTATAAGCGTGTGTACCACATCCACTGGGTACTGCTCGATTATAATTATTAACTGAGTACATGTGACTATTTCTGTTGTAATCTGTTCCTTTGCCGGTAGATGAACTAAAGACTTCTTTACTTGTACCGGCCGAAGTGTAGCTGTAACTACTTCCTTTACGCGCAGATCTTGCAGAGGCTGGAGTGGCATCAAATCTCATCGGAGAGCGTGTATCGTCATACCCTGGGCCTTTATTACCTTTACGTTCATTAATACTGCACTCATTGGCACCACGTTGTCTTATACCTTTTATGAAACCATCACGCGCCGCAGAAATTTGCATTTGTTGACGTTTAATTTCTCGAAGCTCTATTTCTAGCTTCTCACGCTCTAATTTTTGGCGCTCCCGTTCCAAGCGTAATGATTCAGCCTCTCGTTGCAAACGTTTTCGTTCCACAGCCAATTTCGTACGCTCCTCAGCTAGTCGGGCTTCCTTCAGGCGCAGACGCTCTCTTATTTCTTTATGCCGTCTGTCTTCGTTACGTGCTTCAGGTTGATGACACTGCTCCTGTTGTCGCCCTTGATAACAGCCATCACAATGAGACTTTTGATGACTCTTCCATTTATTATTCCATGATGGCGAGACAGATTTTGTTTGCTTTCTTGCTGCGTTGCAGTTGCGCTGGATATGGCCTTTCTCTCCGCAGCTATAGCATTTTATTCGCACTTTGTTTTTATTTAAAGCCAATGCTTGCACTACTGCCTCCTTGATGCTAGAGACTAGATCACTCTCATTTTCGGCAATGACCTCCACGTTCCGCACCTTGCACACCTGTGGCTTCCAAATCACCCTAGCAGTCTCCTGAGCTAGTGCAAATGAAACCATTTCTGCGAATGTAGCCTTTTGTGTAGCACACACTGCAAGCTTGATGTCAGGATCACGGATGCCATTAACAAACGCCTCTGTTTTGACATGATCCAGGAATGGGTGGTTTTCACCTGGATACGTAAGCTGCACTAACCGCTCAATTTCCATTGCGAAATCTTGTAGAGACTCATTGGGCTTTTGTCCTCTACATCGCAATTCCATGCGGTATATATCTCGCTTATGTTCGCCACCATATTTCCGCTGCAGTGCCGCCATTATGTCATCAAAATTATTTCTGCAGCTCCCTGGTACGGTTTCAAGTACTTCTGCTGCGGCTCCTTTTAAGGCCAAAATCAGCTCTATGGCCTTTTCTTCACTGTTCCAACCATTTTTGCTGGCAACTGTTTCGAACTGGAACTTGAAGATGTTCAAAGGTGCGCTGCCATCGAAACAAGGCGTCTTTACTCTGCTGGAAGCCTCTGGAATAACTCTCACTGGCCCTCCTTGACACTGAAGATTAACAATTTTTGCTTCCAGTTCATGTAATTTCTCGTCCACATCTTTTACATGCACTTCGACGCCGCCAATTTCTAGGCTATGGAGTTTGTTCTCTAGTTCTGAGAGTTTCTCGTCAAATTTGCTGACTTGTACTTCAATGCCATCTACTCTTCTATTTATGGCCTCAGAAATTTCTTGAAGTTTCTCATTTGTGGCCTTAGATGTTTCTTGAAGTTTCTCATTTGTGGCCTTAGATGTTTCTTGAACTTCGGCCTTGACTTCAGCCAGCATTCTCTCATTGTTAGCTCTAGATGTTTCTTGAACTTCAGCCAGCATTCTCTCATTGTTAGCTCTAGATGTTTCTTGAACTTCAGCCAGCATTCTCTCATTGTTACCTCTAGATGTTTCTTTAACTTCTTGAAATTTTTCCATCATAGCGGCGAACATTGTGCTTAAATCCATGTTGCTTGTCGTGGCACGAGTACATACCTCTATTTCCTCTTTATCCTCAAATTCGTATGTCCCGATGTCGATGCCACGCTGCTTGAACTCATCTATCAGCCTCTTCTGAAGTTCCACTTTATTGCCTGTTGTTGGCAGTTCCAGCTTACTCAGCTCTTTTTTTAGCTGCTCAACTTTTAGCTCTTCAAACTTCATGGCTTCTATTTTTTTTAATGTCCTTTTGTAATTTTTATTTTAATTAATAATGTTTTTTTTATTAATGTCCTTTTTATTATTATTAACGTCCTTTTTATTAATTAATAATGTCCTTTTTTTTTTTTTTAATTAATAATGTCCTTTTTACTTTATTTTGCAATTTTACTTCTGACACCAATTGTTACGTTTTTAGTCCTTTACATAAAAACGGTTTTATTATTTTCACAGGATTCGTTGAATTGCAATAAAATAAAACACAGATATTTATTTTACAAATAAATTCTCAGTAACACTTTATTTATTACTTTAAAAACACGTACAACTAAACGCGATGTACACACTAACTATTCTTGGCGATGTTTACTCGTCTAAGTTTAAAAACACACTTCTCCTTGTCGTCTGGCAGCCTCCCCTTATATAGTAAATTATAAAACCTTCTGGTAACTTCGCTAACTTTCTGGAATGGAGTTGTCTCTTTTTATCTTTAAGTGTACGGCATGATCATTTTGGTCTTGCTATGGTGCAATGTATGTGCGTGTGTAGATGCATGAGATTATTCTTCGGTTTGTTTATCTTCGCACACACACATACTCTAATGCTTGCAACTTAACAAATTACGCTATCATCAAGTCTACATCTCTTGCAGTTTAAGTTTAATGTCACTGTTTGTAATTGCGATTAAGCAGTCTCGAATAATCTTGAAAGTTCTAGCTACCGTTTCCTGAAGATTCCGGAAACTTCCATTTTCCGTTATTTTGAATTCTATTGGCAGTTGTCGAGTGATGCCAAGTTTAATTGTGGTACTTGGTTGCCAGGTTTTGATTTTATTACAGTGATTTAGGGGTATAAAGCAGATAATGATCGGGTTGTCAGTTTGTGTCGTTACATTTGAATCTGCATTTTCATTTCGTAACACTGCCGCCCACTTAAGCCTGTTCGTCCCGAATAGGCACACAATCACCTTTTCCATAGTGCGCCAGTGGTTCAAACTTAATTTTTGTCTTCCGTCCAATGTACTGCTCTATCATGTGTACGACGTCATTCATCCTTTCGATGATACCACGGATCTCTGCTTCCAACTTGTAGTTATCCCATAACAGTCTCTTTTCCGTGCTATAAGCGTGTGTACCACATCCACTGGGTACTGCTCGATTATAATTATTAACTGAGTACATGTGACTATTTCTGTTGTAATCTGTTCCTTTGCCGGTAGATGAACTAAAGACTTCTTTACTTGTACCGGCCGAAGTGTAGCTGTAACTACTTCCTTTACGCGCAGATCTTGCAGAGGCTGGAGTGGCATCAAATCTCATCGGAGAGCGTGTATCGTCATACCCTGGGCCTTTATTACCTTTACGTTCATTAATACTGCACTCATTGGCACCACGTTGTCTTATACCTTTTATGAAACCATCACGCGCCGCAGAAATTTGCATTTGTTGACGTTTAATTTCTCGAAGCTCTATTTCTAGCTTCTCACGCTCTAATTTTTGGCGCTCCCGTTCCAAGCGTAATGATTCAGCCTCTCGTTGCAAACGTTTTCGTTCCACAGCCAATTTCGTACGCTCCTCAGCTAGTCGGGCTTCCTTCAGGCGCAGACGCTCTCTTATTTCTTTATGCCGTCTGTCTTCGTTACGTGCTTCAGGTTGATGACACTGCTCCTGTTGTCGCCCTTGATAACAGCCATCACAATGAGACTTTTGATGACTCTTCCATTTATTATTCCATGATGGCGAGACAGATTTTGTTTGCTTTCTTGCTGCGTTGCAGTTGCGCTGGATATGGCCTTTCTCTCCGCAGCTATAGCATTTTATTCGCACTTTGTTTTTATTTAAAGCCAATGCTTGCACTACTGCCTCCTTGATGCTAGAGACTAGATCACTCTCATTTTCGGCAATGACCTCCACGTTCCGCACCTTGCACACCTGTGGCTTCCAAATCACCCTAGCAGTCTCCTGAGCTAGTGCAAATGAAACCATTTCTGCGAATGTAGCCTTTTGTGTAGCACACACTGCAAGCTTGATGTCAGGATCACGGATGCCATTAACAAACGCCTCTGTTTTGACATGATCCAGGAATGGGTGGTTTTCACCTGGATACGTAAGCTGCACTAACCGCTCAATTTCCATTGCGAAATCTTGTAGAGACTCATTGGGCTTTTGTCCTCTACATCGCAATTCCATGCGGTATATATCTCGCTTATGTTCGCCACCATATTTCCGCTGCAGTGCCGCCATTATGTCATCAAAATTATTTCTGCAGCTCCCTGGTACGGTTTCAAGTACTTCTGCTGCGGCTCCTTTTAAGGCCAAAATCAGCTCTATGGCCTTTTCTTCACTGTTCCAACCATTTTTGCTGGCAACTGTTTCGAACTGGAACTTGAAGATGTTCAAAGGTGCGCTGCCATCGAAACAAGGCGTCTTTACTCTGCTGGAAGCCTCTGGAATAACTCTCACTGGCCCTCCTTGACACTGAAGATTAACAATTTTTGCTTCCAGTTCATGTAATTTCTCGTCCACATCTTTTACATGCACTTCGACGCCGCCAATTTCTAGGCTATGGAGTTTGTTCTCTAGTTCTGAGAGTTTCTCGTCAAATTTGCTGACTTGTACTTCAATGCCATCTACTCTTCTATTTATGGCCTCAGAAATTTCTTGAAGTTTCTCATTTGTGGCCTTAGATGTTTCTTGAAGTTTCTCATTTGTGGCCTTAGATGTTTCTTGAACTTCGGCCTTGACTTCAGCCAGCATTCTCTCATTGTTAGCTCTAGATGTTTCTTGAACTTCAGCCAGCATTCTCTCATTGTTAGCTCTAGATGTTTCTTGAACTTCAGCCAGCATTCTCTCATTGTTACCTCTAGATGTTTCTTTAACTTCTTGAAATTTTTCCATCATAGCGGCGAACATTGTGCTTAAATCCATGTTGCTTGTCGTGGCACGAGTACATACCTCTATTTCCTCTTTATCCTCAAATTCGTATGTCCCGATGTCGATGCCACGCTGCTTGAACTCATCTATCAGCCTCTTCTGAAGTTCCACTTTATTGCCTGTTGTTGGCAGTTCCAGCTTACTCAGCTCTTTTTTTAGCTGCTCAACTTTTAGCTCTTCAAACTTCATGGCTTCTATTTTTTTTAATGTCCTTTTGTAATTTTTATTTTAATTAATAATGTTTTTTTTATTAATGTCCTTTTTATTATTATTAACGTCCTTTTTATTAATTAATAATGTCCTTTTTTTTTTTTTTTAATTAATAATGTCCTTTTTACTTTATTTTGCAATTTTACTTCTGACACCAATTGTTACGTTTTTAGTCCTTTACATAAAAACGGTTTTATTATTTTCACAGGATTCGTTGAATTGCAATAAAATAAAACACAGATATTTATTTTACAAATAAATTCTCAGTAACACTTTATTTATTACTTTAAAAACACGTACAACTAAACGCGATGTACACACTAACTATTCTTGGCGATGTTTACTCGTCTAAGTTTAAAAACACACTTCTCCTTGTCGTCTGGCAGCCTCCCCTTATATAGTAAATTATAAAACCTTCTGGTAACTTCGCTAACTTTCTGGAATGGAGTTGTCTCTTTTTATCTTTAAGTGTACGGCATGATCATTTTGGTCTTGCTATGGTGCAATGTATGTGCGTGTGTAGATGCATGAGATTATTCTTCGGTTTGTTTATCTTCGCACACACACATACTCTAATGCTTGCAACTTAACAAATTACGCTATCATCAAGTCTACATCTCTTGCAGTTTAAGTTTAATGTCACTGTTTGTAATTGCGATTAAGCAGTCTCGAATAATCTTGAAAGTTCTAGCTACCGTTTCCTGAAGATTCCGGAAACTTCCATTTTCCGTTATTTTGAATTCTATTGGCAGTTGTCGAGTGATGCCAAGTTTAATTGTGGTACTTGGTTGCCAGGTTTTGATTTTATTACAGTGATTTAGGGGTATAAAGCAGATAATGATCGGGTTGTCAGTTTGTGTCGTTACATTTGAATCTGCATTTTCATTTCGTAACAATATTTTGTTTCATTACCATTTTCATCCTTTTTGATACAAAATACCCACTTTGTTTTTATAAGTTTTGTGTTCTTAGGGACTTGTACGAATTGCAACAAGCCGAGCTTTATATTTTGTTTCATTACCATTTTCATCCTCTTTGATACAAAATACCCACTTTGTTTTTATAAGTTTTGTGTTCTTAGGGACTTGTACGAATTGCCAAACTTTATTTTTGTCCATCGATTTCAGCTCATCATTAATTGCCTTAAGCCACTTATCAGCATCTCCAAGAGACTTAATGGTATTATACGTTTCCGGGATAATTTTATTTGAAACACTAGCACCTAGTCCAGTTATATAATCTAGTAGTTTTCTAGGTAATCGTCTTTCCCTACTACTGGATCGAACTGAAGTGGAGTCTTGAGGTACAATAACATCTTCAGTTAAGTCAAGAGTGTTGTTCATAATAGGCGAAATATTATTATCAAGATCATCGATATTTGATGAATTCAAAATTTCACCAGAAACGCCTACAGTTGTAGGCACAGCATCCTCACATTCACTTTCTCCCTCTTGCTCGTGACTTCTTTTAACTATCACCACATCTTTACTGACCTCATTATTAACTGCTTCAAATGGAAAACTATTCTCTTCAAATTTCACATCCCTTGCTACAATTACTTTCCGTTTCTGCATATCCCAGAGCCTATAGCCATTTGGTGCATATCCAACCATAACTGCTTTCTTACTTCTGACATCAAACTTCTTACGACACTGGTGGGGTATCCATGCAAACGCCTTACAACCAAAAACTCTAATTTTATCAAATTTCGGTTTGACACCAAACCACATTTCTGCCGGAGTTATCAAATTTTCAAGGCTTCTTGTTGGACAACGATTTAATAAATACACAGCACTTAGAACTGGTTCACACCACATTGACTTAGGAGATTTTGATTCAATCAACATTTATCTTACCTTATCAGCTATTGTGCGATTAAACCTCTCTGCAACGCCATTTTGTTGAGGAGTATATGCGACGGTCGGTTCTACCTGAATACCTTTTCTTTTGTACCATTCGGATTGTTCTTTCGATAAGTATTCTCTACCTTGATCGACTGTTAATTTTGAAATAGAAATATCACAAAACATACTAGTCACAAGGGCTTCATATTCTTGAAAGTATTTGAATACATCAGATTTCTTCTTGATCAGGTATATCATAGCAAAATGAGTGTAGTCATCTATAAAACTCACAAAATATTTAGATCCATTCCATGCAACTGGATCAATAGGTCCACAAACATCGGAATGGATTCGCTCCAATATCCTTTTAGCTCTTACTCGAGTATCATCAAAAAGCTCTCTACACTGTTTACCTTGTACACAGACATCGCAAAAGCCAATAGATTTCATCTTTATGTTTAAGCCACTAATAAGATTAGATTTCGCTAAATTCTGAAGACCACTTTCCCCAATATGACCAAGTCGACGATGCCATAGTGAAGCATCGTTTAAAACACAGGAAGAAGCAGATGAATTGTTTATGCTAATGACAATTTCATATAAATTCCCACGCAAATTAGCAGTAGCAATTATTTCCTTATTCTTTAAAATAATTGCTTTATTTCCAACGAGTTTGACTTCCATACCAGCACTTATAAGTTTTCTTACTGATAGCAAATTGTCACGTAGATCAGGAACATAGAGAACTTCTTTCATCAGAATTGAGACCCCTTTATTACTTTCACCTCTTATTTCGCCTTGATGCTTTGCAATAACAAATTAATTGTTCTTGGCAACATTTATTTCAACTCTTTCTTTTAGTTGAACTTAATTTTGAAAACACCACCTTTCATTTGATAAATGGTCACTTGCACCAGAATCCAGCTTGAAGATTACGTTGGTGCCTTTTTCTTTGTATGTTGGTTTTGTATTTTTACCAACCATGAAGCACACACTTCTTTGATTAGCAACACGAGCATCAGCATTTTTGCAATCACGAGCCTGATGACCGAATTTGTTGCACTTAAAACATTTACCATTGAACTTCCGGAATTTGTGGGTTTTCTTACTAGCAAAGGCTGTTTTTTGTTCGGTGCTTTCCTAAGTTCGGTCAGATAATTTGGCTTCCTCTGACATAAGTCTTTCTTTTACTAAATTAAATGTTAACTTACCATCTCCAACATTTTGTAATGCAGTTATTAATGGGTTGAATTTTTCTAGCATCTTCAATAGTAGCACCAGCCATTTTAAATTGACGAATCAAGTTTTCAAATGCCATTATATGGACATTCACAATATCACCTTCATTCATACGCATTTTTGATAATTTCTTCCGCATCAGCAACTGGTTTACCAAGGATTTCTTAGCGAACACAGATTGCAAACTCTCCCACATTTCTTTCGTGGTATTTTTCTCTCGAACGTAATTCAAGCAATCTGAATGTAAGAATCCTACCAAACGATCTTTTGCTTTCTTATCGCTCTTCATAAACGTCTCACGAGCTGCTACATCTGTTGGTGGATCGCCGGTTAGAACGCCCAATAATCCCAATGAGTCCAAATGTAACTTCACTCGAAACTGCCAATCATCAAAACTCGAGTCGTTAAACTGCGGTATACCATGAGATTCTTTTGAGTCGCCCATAACCTGTTGTACTCTCAGTATTTCACGTTTTAATAAAAGACAGGCAGATTTGTTAATTATAAAATAACAAATTTAATAAAAAATTTCGGCAACGTTCAACAATTATTTTTCAACAACTAAAAAATATATTTCCAAATATTTTTAAAACAAATTTCAATGATTGCTTTATTTTCAATACAATCTAAGTACTTAGATTGCTCGCTTAGAACGTCATCCTGACATCATCGATTATTATCTAGGTATTTCCTTTCATTTACCACTGGGTACATACAAATACTCTCAGACAGCACACACAAATACTCTCTGAGTACCGTAATAAATACAACCTTTTCAAAACATATGAAATAAAAGTGTATTGAATGCACTAATTTTTATACGAAAATTATCAACAACAAGTTTACACTATTGTATTCAACACAATATTACACTCGATACAAAGATACAAGAGGTTTTGTGAATTAAGCAATAGAAACGGTTTTATACAAAACATTTCTAAAACATAAATCCGATATTTTCAACCGTAGACTACTTATATATTTCTTTAAGGAGGGCTATTGAGAAGTAATGCCGCCAATACACGATGTATTATTTCATGAAATTTTTTATTTGCTATAGGATGGGAACGAAAGGAAGTTGCGTGGAAAAAGTGCTATTTAAGTAAATTTCAGAAGGCTTTGGTTAATTTCCTTTACTCCATTTGCTTCTGCACGCTTGTAATAAATAAACAAATATAAAAGTTCCATGTAGAAAATTTCAAGAAACTTGTACTCGTGTAAATTTAATATTAGATATAGAACCCAAAGCACTTAACACGATGGCGAGCAATCTAGGTATCACCCTCAGATGGGTACGAGGGCACGAGTCCGTTTCAGGCAACATCATTGCGGATGATCTGGCTAAGAGGGGAACCTTGCTTCGGGACGTCGATATTGACAATCTCTGCGGGCTCCCACTGTCATCTTGCTGGAGACGAATTGACGCTGCCTTCTTGCAGTTGGCTCAAACCAGATGGTACAATGAACCAACTTGCTCTACTGCGAGACAATATGGCCTCGCCTTGACTCAAACAGAACTAAACAACTTCTAGATTTCACGAAACCACACCTGCGCAACCTCATGGCAACGGTCACGGGGCACTGCACCTTTGGAACCCACGCTAGACGTATGGGTCTCCCATACAATGACTACTGCACAAGCTGTAATGACGTAGAAGAAGAGGAGAATGTAATGCACCCTTTATGCCTTTGTCCAGCTCTGGAGGACCACCGCCTTCGCCTACTGGGCAAAAGACTCTTCGGTAGCCTCTCCGAGTTCTCAGAAATAGAACTCAAGAACATAAGTTCCTTCATTAGGAGCAGCGGGTGGTTCACTCGCTGACTACCCAAATGGCGTTTTTAAATCACGAACGACCCTTCCTGCACGGAACTCCGTACGCCTTACCTCTCTCTCTCTCTCTCTTCTCTTCTAACTAACTTCTAATATCTCTATTAACTCCTCTCCTTTCACTCTATTTGATACACTGTCCTGTTCTGTCTTCCCTTTCCTTTCCTTTACAGGTATCACAAAGGGACCATTATTATTCGACCCAAGTGGGCTGGAACCCTTTCTTTATAATTTTCACCAGCGACCTGATAACCTAACCTAACCTAACCTATAGAACCCAAAATAAGAAAAGGAGCAGTCATTGAAAACTGCCGACAGAAGTGAAAACTTTAAATTACGAAGTCTCAGCCACTAAAATGTGTATTCTGGTTTTCATATACAACTAGCTGTTACCCCGCGACTTCGTCCGCGTAGGGTAATTAATAGTTTTCATGTTAAGAGTACCCAGCCTTCTCCCCAGTCTTACTCCTCCAGCCTTATGCAACAACTTTAAGGACTATAAAAAACTACATTATGTATGAGGAGTAAACTTATTTCCCCTCCTATTCCGTCAGGCTTCTGCTTAACTGTGCACTTTATTTTCAAACTAACATATGCCTAGTTTGAAGACTCTAACTATTACAGCTCTCCAGATGTAGAATAACTAAAACTTTTTTGTATGATTTCGTATGATTACGCTAATTATTTTTCTAGTTTTCTTCCTAATTATTTTCAAAGTAACCTTGAGTACTCTGACTATTACAACTTTCTAGACATAATATGACTAAAATTTTTTATGATGGGTACTCTTCTGCCCGTTCCTATCTCGTCAGTTTTCTGCTTGTCCACGCACATTAGTTTGAGAGTGGCATACGCTAAATTGTAGGATTCTAACTATTGCAGCTAACTAGATATGGTACAACAAAGTTTTTTTTAGCATGTTTGTACATACATATTATGAAAAAAAAAGTTCATAATCTATTGTTCATATATTTTATTAATCTATTTTATTTTTCTACACCTGTATACAATTAGAAATCCATTGGATAACAATAAAAGTATTATAAGGCAAAATGAAATATAAAAACCAAATTAAACCTTTAAGAAATTTATTATTTGACATATTGTCATAATTATATTTTAAATGAAATTTATTTGTGGATGGTTATTAAGCAATTGTCTATATGCATTTCATTGGCGCTTTTACCAAATCGTCAGTAGACTTCAACCACAACTTTGAACAGTTACAAACCTCTTATTTTATGCACAGACTTTCAAAAATCATTTGAGAATTTACAAACGATAATATTTTTGAATGTCACAAGAGAATAAAATAAGTGTAGTAGGCTTAGAAACTTATACAAAACCCAACAAGTATTTTTTATTCGATATAAATAAAAAACAGGAATTATTTCATACGCAATATGAATTTACTTTTTAATAAATAAATTTATGAAATCGAAGTTGCTTTGAACAAAAATTTCAATATTTTGTCAACAAATTCTGGAATGTGTTTTTTATTTATATAGTGTACAAATACAGTTCGTTTGAAATAGTCTGTTTGGCAGAAAGTAAAGAATTGTGCCTAGTACAACAGGCTATACAAGTCCAATACTTTAATTTTTTAAAATATTTTTATTAAGAAATATGAATTAATTTACGTAAAAATTCCTAACTGCACGTCTCCACGCGCAATATTTATTTCTGAACATAAGAAATAACGTCGGCAGAATAACAGCACAAATATGTTCATGTACAGGCTTATGTCCTCAGCTATAGAACACGTATTGTGGTATTGAACATAAATTTTAAAAATTCACTGTGAAAGAATTGATGTTTTTCATTTTTATTTTAATTTACTGAATTTTGTTTAAAACTATTTTATTTAAATTTGCTTTATTTTATTTAAAAAAATGGTATCTTTACCACAGCTACAAGTTTCTTTTGTTTAATTCACGCAAAGAACAAATGTCGATCAAATTTGAGAGCTTATGTTCAGCATTATTTCTTGAACATAGGTTTGAACAATTATGTCGGAATTTATTTGCAAATAAATGTTTCTGTGGTCCACACGTGAATATATGGTGTTGGAAATAGAATTTGGCAGATGAGAACATAATTATTTCCAAGTTTATTGCTCGTGGAGACCCCAGTAACGTGGATGAAAAAAGTTTGGAAAAAAATTTTCATGTTAAATTCATAGCATTTATGAAAAAATTCCTTGGATATAAGTATTTTTTTTTTTGTGTAGAAAAAATAAAATATTTCATTTATAGAATCAAATTGCCTAACGTGCCTATAGAAGTTTTCACTTCAAAAACAAAAAAAGACAAAAAGAAAATAAAATCGACTATAAAACAATGGATTTTTATCTACGATTAATCGGTTAAATAATCGGAATGAAAAATGGTTGATCGAAAATCAATTTTTCGCTTTGTTTACCATTCACTAATACCTATCATACAAAAATGTGCATGAACAATATAAATAAAGTTCATGAAATTTTCCTTGGCATCAACATTAATGTGTTGTTTCCACAATGCAAACAAGCACTGCTTGTCTAAAATTTATATGAAAAGCACTCAGTTTTTTACTGATTTCTATACACATTTTGTACTCAAGTCGCTTGTTTGCATTGTGGAAACAGCACATAAAAAAAGTATACCAGTAGATTTACTGAGTTCAGTGTTGAATGTACGTAAATGATTTTGCGAAAATGCAAATGCAAAATATCGTAGCTTTTCTATGAAGTACAACAACAAAATGAGCTAAATTTTATAAAGCTACGATATTTTGTAGTTGCAATTTCGCAAGACTATTTTCATCAAACACTGAACGCCGCTATTGTAATAATATAGAACTCACCAGACATTTAAAAGGCTTTTCTCCAGAATGAATGAGTTTATGTATTTTTAAATAACCTTTGTAATGAAAAACCTTGCCACATTCTAAACACTTATCTGGAGTTTTTAAGGATTTCTTGGAATGTTTGTTTCCACTTCTTGTCAATTTCTTTAGAGCCGCTGCTTTTTTATCCATTTTATCTTGATTCAAAGCAAGTTCGAAATCCTGTTGCTCTTGCATCTTGATGTTTTCAAAGGTTTTTGTCAATAATTGTGTACCTAAAGAAATTTTCGTTTTTGTTGTCATAAAAACATTGCTCAATGAGGCGTCCTCAGCTTCAGATCTTGTTAAACTGCTAACATCGATTTCGACATCATTTAAGAGTTCCACATCGTCGTTACCTACTACTTCAACCATGTCATTAGTAACATCATGACGATCAAACATATCACATATGTTGGCGTACATGGAAACGGGGGAACAATCTGTGTCCGCTTTAATAAAATCTGAATTTGGCAATTCGTTGCTATTTAAGATGCTACAGAGATTAAAGTGAATTTGTCATCGAAATTTTATTTCTATTTAATCATATAAATTCACAATAATCTCACCTTGAAGATGGAAATGATGTTGGCAAACCAAAATACTCCCTTAGTCGTCTTTCAGACGCATCGGCTAGTTGTTGCAAATTAAAGGCATCTAGAAGGCGATACAAACAGGATTGACACAGCAAATCGGGTAATGTATCGTCTAAAGGTAGCTGCAATAAGAATTTTGTAGCTTAATAATAAGCATAGGTTTGATTTCAAATTATTGTATGTGCTTATGTACCTTCAAAATATGCAACTTTTCCAACATTTCTATAGGCCGTATAAGAAACGTCGGACTGTAAATCGAAACCAATAAATCATTTTTTAAACAAATTCTACAGATTTTTTGATATTCGGATAACGACAATGCTTCCATTTTATTATGCTAATATGCTCTTTTTTATCACAATTTTATAAATTTTCCGTTTGAATTAAAGAATGCAAAACCGCATAAGCCCCAATTAGCCTGTGCACCAGTGGTTGGAATATAAACACAAAATACAATATAAACAAATGCAACAATGTCGTTGACAATGCTTCAGTGCTGGAAAACGATAAAAATTTATTGAAGCCCCTCATAGACGGCATGTTTATTACAACTACCTTGTCAGCTTTGTGACATGTCTTTTAATATTATTTATTTAGGTTATAGTTTATTCGACCTTTTTAATTGTATTGAAAAATAATAAACTTATTATTTTTGAGCTCGAGGTCTTTAGCGTATAAAATATTCTTTATTGCCTATACATATTTCGCCACATACATACATCGCGTAGCATCATCAGGGCTAATATTCTAAAAATATAGATACAAAAACTTACAATAATAAGTATTATAACATCAATCATAAACAAAAGAAATTATAAGGATAAGGCATAAAAGCAAATAAATAAAAAACACAATAACAACACACAACATAAACAATACTACTCACATTCAACTTTACACACGCATATAATTAAATTACAGCAGTTTCCATGCCATCGTCTAACATTGCACCGTTAGTTAAACTTAACTTGTACTGTTTATGATGTAAATATTGCACTATGATTTCAACTTATTTTCTTATTAACTAAATGTCTATATATTTTTGCACAGTTCTCAGTGTCAGCTTTACAATTTATTCTCTTCGAAATAGGTGTATTAATTATATGGAGCATTTCCAACATGTAGGCGCGTTTATAATTGTTCTCACTTTGCAATATTCCTGTTTTCTCAAAATCTGGAGTGCGATTCGTTTGCATAGCGAAATATAGGCAATAAAGAATACATATTATCTACGCTAAAGACCTCGAGCTCAAATATAATAAGTTTATTATTTTTCAATTTTAATATTATTTTTCAGAAGAGTTCGTCATTTGCATACAAATCACAGACTTGTTTGCATGTTTGATACACAATAATGCGAAAACCGCTTAATGGATTTGGATGAATTTTTTTACTAACTAGACCCTTCTTTTTACAACATTTCGAAGATTATTTGAAAGAGAAAGCAAATCTTGTTTTCTAATGTGGTTTCTAATTTGACGAGGTATCTCATTCATACTATCTTAGTAAGAACATTTTATTCTTATTTTTAACCGACCTCAAAACTCCACCATTTATGATCCGATTTCGGATTTTTTTTATTTATTCAAAAGGATGTACTTCCAGATTGGTAACGTTTTCAACTACTTCTACTCAACCGATTCTTATGAAACTTTGCACACACGTTAAGTTTGAATACTACTCATGATCACAAAAGTGGGCAGTGCCACGCCCATGCAAACTAAATATTAATTTTCAACAACTTCTACTAACCCGATTCGTAAGAAACTTTGCATACACCTTTAATTATCGTTACAATAAAACATTTGCTCAATTCACAACCTATTGTAAGTGTTGTAGGTCGTCAGGCTGTACAACAGTTGTACAATTGTTGTTGGTAATTTCCATATAAACATCTGCTACAACACCTACAATATTTTTCCCTATGTTTATTGAATATTGTCGAATGGGATCAGGAATGGATAAGCTTAGAAAATGTTTATATATTTTTATTATACTTATCTTAATTTTTCTGTATTAAGTTAGAAAAAATTTGTGTAATTATATATATAAATAAAAATTTCAATAGAATTTTCAACTAATACTGATTTCCTTTTAGTTGAACAAAATATATTTTAAAAATTTTTTGATACCAAAAACAGAAAATCAATTTTGCATCCCTGTTCATGGAATATCAATTAATGTGAATGTCAATTCAAGCAAAGAAGAAAAAAAATAAACGACAGATATTTTGAAATTTTGTATAAATTAATAGAAATAACTTAAAGAAAAAAATTAACAAATTTAATTTATAAAATGGAGATAGTCCGGTAAAGAGAAGAAGCCGATGTAAAATAGTAATCGGCGGCGGCTAAGACCAAATATAGTCAGCGGCGGCTATTAGCCGGCTAAGAGCCGAAAAATTTTCGCCGGCGGCGGCTACCCAAATTTATCGGCTAACAGAGTATTTCTTGTTTACTTATAAGCTCTGGCAACGGTCAAATAATCACGCCAACGTTCTAAGTGTGTGCGTGCGGTCGTGCTTTTTCGGCTACACGTACGCGTTGTCGGGTCTGATTGATGAAAATCAAAAAGTTTTGATATTTTAATTTGATGAGCAATTACTTGATCGTCGCCAATTGTGATTGACCTAAGCAATATCAGTTGCTTTGTGATTATAGCGATGGACAGATGCACTGACGAACAAAAAAATTATTTTAGGTTTCTGAAAAATTTTTTTATTTTTTTATATTTTTTTATTATTTCGGCTTTCTAGTTCAATAATTGAATTAATGTAAATTCAAATTATTTTTATTAAGAGTGGAGTGCTGGAATATTCAAATCAGATTAGCAGAACGGATCAGTACTACTGATTTCGACGGCCGCTACGCTCGTCATCATCAGCGTTCTTGTTCGCTTTTACCACTTATGAAGGTGGATGCTTTTTTCAATGAAACATCAGCTATTTAACTAATTTTTGCCAGTAAATAGAATACAAGGCTTATTTTCCATGGTAAATTCTTGCATTTTTATTTCAACTAAATTTAGTCAGCTTTGAAATTTCACCTATCTGATTAATATCCAACACTACCACACTTATTGTTTTTCGCTTTTGATGAGTATTCTTTTTTTAATACATTCACTCAAAGCTGTTTGTTTGGTTTTTGTTATTATACATGCCTTTAACAGTCTTCAGTTGCTTGTCTTGATTTTTTTAGTTCTAGGCAGCCAACCGAGAAGTAAACACATGCATATAACTTATTGCAACGGGCCGATTGCATAGTAATTATTTTACGTAATTTTTATTTTATTTGAACTAATAGGTAAAGTCTGAAAATTTTTTTTATTATTTCGGCTTTCTAGTTCAATAATTGAATTAATGTAAATTCAAATTATTTTTCATTGAACGATACCAACGCTTACCATCCTTATGGACCATAATGGTGGAAGCATATATATTAAAAAAGTAAACAATATAATGTTTTTTGTGTAATTTTTTAAAATAACAATATGCCAATAACAAGAAATCTTTATCCGATGACGACATGCTTGCAAACGAACGCTGGGAAGTCACAATACAAATGCTGATTGATGAATTTATTTGTACATCGCCGTTTAAGCGACAAGCACACGACACACACATATGCATTGATTGACGTGTTTATTTGACCGTCGCCAGATACTTTTACATACAATGCATATTTATAACAGGTATACTCGGCCCAATATACTTGCCTTTCTAAAAGATTTACTGCCTTATTTATGAAAATAATTTTCATAAGAAATTTTTTTCATATGTTTCAAAACCAAATTGAATATTTTTAAATGCGCATGTTAGTAAATACCCTCTTTTTATTATAAAAAATCGGCTTAGCCGCTAGCCGATATTAGCCGCAGTAGTCGGCGGCGGCTAAGTGATTGTGACAATTATCGGCGGCGGCTATTAGCCGATTCCCATTTCGTTATACATATGCAAATGTTTGACATTTTTAAAAGTTTCACAGCACCTATGCAAAGCGAATTAATACCAAGTGGCCTTAGTGGCCTTTCACACTTTGGACATTTCTTTCCGGACAGAAAAATTATGTTGGCGAGGGGAAGAAAAGGTAAAGGGTGCAGTACACGACTATCTGTACTGGATATTTTTCGTTTTTGTTTTCTACTTTTCGCAATACATACACACATCAAGCAAACAAAGCAACAAACTAACACAAATTCACACACATCAAGTAAACAAATCGGACATTTCTTGACGAAGTGTGAAAACTTCAGGACAGTTCAAAAGAGAATTTAAAAAATGTCTGTCAAGAAATGTCTCAACTGTGAAAGGGGCCTTATCATCAAAACAACACACATACAAAGTAGGCGTAAGACTATTTTTATATGTGTTTGGACAGTTCGGGTTAAAGTTTTTCTCTTTTCTTATATAGAGTTTGATTGATGGGGTGTAATCAGCTGATGGTCATCTGTGATGATAAGGCTACCTGGTACTGAATACGCCTTGCACCTATGTATAACAGAGCGTTCACAACTACCATAGTTGTAGTTAATACAATGTACAATCTACAGTAGGTTGTGAATTAAGTAATTATGTTTAGAAAAGTGGACAGTGCCACTAGTATGCAAAAACCGGAATTTTCCAAGAAACCGGTTTTCGAATTATTCGAAAAATTGCTTTTTTAAAAACCCCGTCATGTTAAATGTATATTCGTTTTTTGTTATTTCTCTTTGTCCTTTTCGCACTCTCAGCATTAAGCCTGTTACTGGGGGTCTACATTAGCCATGAACTTGGTATGAACATCATGTCTGACATCGCATATGGCTAATGTAGACCGCTCATGTCCATGTTTCGTCCATGCTCTGACATCGATGCCCGAACATATGCCTGAGCATCAATGTTCGCCATGAGATTCGCCGTTAACATCCATTTTTAATAGAAAGAAAAGGGACAGAAAGAAATTGTTAAATATTCCATTTCTATTGCACTACCACCAAATACATTTATAAGGCAGAACATGGACATCGCACGTATTCACCACAACAAAGAAGTTGATAAATTTTTTGCAGTTGCTCTGCCGGCGTCATGTTCATGTTATGTTGAAGTCAATGGTTCGTGAAGACGTAGGGTTATAATCGTCAAAAAAGGCATGGATAAAAAGTCTGTAATGTAAATATGTGTGACTTTTCGTAGGCGACTTAAAAGAAAATAGTTAAAAAAAAGCCGCCTCACCGACCAACCAGACGCGACACGAACAGCAATCTATTGCCTACTCATTGTTGACAGACTGGCGTTCAAAAGAGAAATAAGAAAGTATTGATGTTCAATTCTGTTTTTCGCATACATACGTAATATTTGCAACACTTTTATTTGGATAAAATGAAACAAGAACATATATTTGTTGTCTCTTTCTCAAACGGCTGCCCTCAAAAAATGATTTGGGCCATTTTTAACTATCACTATTGTCGTGTCTGGTTGGTCGGTGGCTGCCTGCAATAACATAATTTTGACAATTGTTGCAATATATGTTAACATATTTGTTGCTAGTCGAGACGTGGGGTTACACATGTTACGTGTAGACCTAAGTTAATGTCTCGTGAAGACGCTGTGTCTGTGGCTGTGTACTCCTTGATACATTCATACATAAATATTTAACATTTAATTGTTTTTTGGAAAGAAAATGGATCCAGTGAGAAGTCTTCGAATTTTAAGTGCTTTAAAGCAATTAGGAGAGTTAATGGACGCATCGGATGAAGAGTTTAGAAAGGAGCGTAAGATATGGGTTAATCCGTTTCTGGCAAAGAGGAAAACCCACAACTTGGAAGCTTATCTTTTAAGGGATATATTGTGGGATGAAAAGGAGTATGGAAACTTCTGTCGCTTGCGAATTGACAGCTTCGAAAAAATTCTAGGATTTGTAAGTGAATCAAATTGTTCATAAAAGTGTAGGGCTCCATACAACAAAATGTGTCCATAAAAAATTTTACATTTTACTCAAGATGTGTTGCATTACTACAGGTCAGATCGGCTATTTTCTATTGAATTAAAAATATAAATAACCGTTGCCATAGTTTACTGCCTTGTAGGATATCACTTAAGCTTTAAATTTCGTTGTTAGGTACTTGTAATTTAAAATTACATCTTTCTGCTTTCCATAACAAATATATGTATACTTACATATTGTGACCCAAGGCGAATTCATACTAGGTGGCTGCAAGAGCCCAGCTGTTTACGTAAATGCTTACACATTTGGGCTGTCAGCAGTGGTAATGTATCAGCTTTTTTGACAGCACAAATGTAAATTCTCCACGGCGAATTCTCTTGCGACTACCTGGTGTTGATCTACCTTGATTGTGACCTTAAATGCAAAGGAGAGTACTTACATACATACATAAACCATGATATAAAAAATAATTTTTTTAAACATGATATACTTATACCCAAGGCATATTCATTACAGGTACCACCATAACTAAAACAAATACAACACCAAAAACACATGTATTTTGTTGGTAGAAATACCCCAGAAATATGTCAAATCCATTAACTGTGAGTCGCACACATTCATAAGCTCTCTAAAATTTACTAACACATGCCCGTTGTTGATAGAAAACTCCCAGCCATGTGTCAAAATCTATTGTCTGTGTGACGCACACATTCTCAAATTTACTAAAACAGCTGTTCTTATAGTGGTACCTGTTCAATATACCTTGAGTGGTACCTGTTCAATATACCTTGCTTATTCCATGTACATTAATTATTTCAATTTCGAATAGCAAAAAAAGGTTGCATTTTATTTTTAGATACATGGAAAAAATAATGAAAAAAATATTGGGACCTACTATTAGCCCTCTACCGCAGCATCAAGATTTTGAATATGAGATCAAGTCGATCGATTTGTGAAACATCATATGATGCAACATTATATATTCTTTATATGTTATAACTCATCACTCAAAATATCCACTATTTTATACATACAAGGTCAGATTATAGATAAACTTAAGATGGAATAATGAAACAAATTTTCGAACTTCTAAGTCTTTGTCATATCTTGCAAAAAACACATTTTCTAAAATAATTTGAGGTCGCTGACCACGAAAGTTATATTAATTTATTTTTCTTAATGCGCGTATTCCCGATATTCGCGAAAATTTTTTTTTAGCTTTTTCGTTTATTGGCGAAAATTCCGAGAACGGCTCATCTGAATACAATAAATTGCACACTGTTGTATAGATATCTCTATATTCTTTCATTCAATACACTAATTGTGCCGATCGTATAAAAAATTTATAAAATGCCTGTAACATTAAAAGTTTAAAAAAGTATATTTTTAGACCTTTCCCAAAAACTATCATTGTAAATTGCTCCATTAAGATGAAAAACTATACTAAGTATATTTTTTTCGGGCTGTATTTCAAAGATAGTTTTGTGACGATCACATGATGGATGCCATCGCTAAATTCTGATAAACAAAATAAGAGTTATTAGCCCTTAAGCGAAAACAGCTATATTATTTTTTAGTTATTTTTCATACAAAATTAATTTAAATCAGTTTGTATTAAAATTTTTTTTCATTGAAAATAATTTTGTATGGGAAATAAAATCAGCTTAATGGCTTATAACTTTCTTATATTTTATCAGATCTCCTCGATCTTGGACTTTTTACATTCGGCACAAAAATGTTTTTTACGTGTAGCCTTAAACAATTATTAAAATTTTTTTTCTATATTAACACTGCAATATTTATTGCTGAGCACAAGCAAAAACGTCGGCAAAACAATTTTATTTTTGTGTATCTTGCTTGAGGCGGAGAACACGTATAGCAATTTTTTCCTTAATTTTTACGCATTCATGGGGCAGATAGTGCCTAATATATATCGCGACCTTAGTATTGTTTTGGCCCACCGACCATTTTTAAAAAAATTGAGTTAAGTATGGGGTATATATATTTTGAATACCCTCTTTCAGAATCCAAAAACTGTTTCGCGAAATTGTTCCTGGTTTCTGAGATATCAAGCATTCATTGTGCTCGATATCATCATTTTGATAAATTTAAAAAAAAAAATTTTTTTTTTAAATAAAAAAATAAAAATCAGAAATCAAGTAAAATACCAAGTTTCATCAATATTAACTTTTTATTCCATGTAAATATCTTTTCTAATAACATTTATACGCTTATTTTCAATAAAAAGTAGAAAATTTCATCTCAATAACAAGTTACTCAATACACAGCAGTTAGTACACATATGGAGCAACAAACGCTACTTTTTACAAATAAAATAAAAAAGTGGTTGCTGGAGCACAAAACAAGATATTTTACTTTCAGTAAAAAGATGTTAATTTCTAATCGGATCGATGAAAATTCACAAAAATGTACATTTTTCTTCCAAACATATGACGGAAGCAGTGCTGAGAATACAAAAAAATTCTATCGGATATATTTTGAGAAAACTTTATGTAAATGTTCTTTGTTGTTTTTCTCCATTCCGACTTTTTGGCATATGGGCTAAACCAATACTAAGGTCGCGATATGGCACCAATGTAAAAATATGACTAATTTATATTTATTTGTTTTTATATTATATTTGCTGATGATGTCTTTTTATATTTTGCCCGAATTTGCTGTTTTGTAAAAATAAATAAGTAAAACAAAAGTGACAGCACATTGCTTGGCAATAATTGCTCGAGCAATCAGCAAAGCAATTATTGCGCAATGGATTGCCACTCATGGCAATCTGGGGTTCACACGTAGCAATTGTTATACACAATTGTTATAAGCAATCAAATTTGACGTTTGCGGCAATAAATATTGCTACGTGGAGACCGCACGTAACACTGCGTCTTCACGTAGCAATATTTATTGCTGAGCACAGGCAAAAACGTCGGCAGAATAATTTTATTTTTTTGCCTCTTGCTTGAGGCGGAGAACACGTATAGCGATTTTTTCCACAATTTTTACATATTCATGGGGCAGGTAGTGCCTAATATATACCCCTACAAGAACAGTGACAGTCATTTGATCGATCATATGACTGGTAGTGCTGATAGAAATATCCATCATCAGGTAGAACAAAGTTTCTATCATTTTCTTAAAACAATTAGAAAAAACTGATGGGAACTTTTGTGTACGTGTGATTTTGCGTCTTTGTCGAACTTATGAATTCTATCGACTATAGAACATATAGCTGAACTGCTCACTCCACTGCTTTTTACTAATCATTAATGATATAAATTGTAGTCACAGCTGACGAATCAGTCCTGATGAATATATCGGTCAAAGCTGATTAGTCAGGCTTGATGAATATATCGGTCAAAGCTGATTAGTCAGGCTTGATGAAAATATCCATCACAGCTGACTAATCAGTCTTGATGAATATATCGGTCAAAGCTGACGGATATATGTGTCTATTGTAATAAAACACAATTTACTATTTTTTATATATGTATATATTATATTCAACAATAAAAAGCAATGTTGTTTTTTTTTTTTTTGATGTTGTACTTGTTTTATTCTTGCCACTAGCTTGTAATAAATGTATCTTGAAAGACACCTAGTTCATTGCTATTGAATACCTATGAGGTAAAAGATTTTTCAATGATTATGCAAATTACACTATGCTAGCCGCAAAATGTAAGGACTCACCTTAGTATACATACTTACATATCGCTTGCTATCGTTTGCCCTTTTCGGGCTAGATTTAGCCCGTTTTAAGTTTGATTTTTAGCAACTGGCAACCCAACTGAAGTTCGGTTGCCATCGATAATCGAGCCATGAATCTCGGATTTTTCCGGCGAAATGTGTTTTTTTATTATTTCATTAATAGTATAAATAGTATTTACATGGGACTTTTTCATTGGCATTGAAATTTCATTGGCATTATTTTACGTAGTTATAATGAAAAAAGTTTCAACTACCAATAAATGTCAATGCTTTTATTTTAATTATAATTGTTTAAATACTTGTAATGAAAAAACAATGAAATCTATGAACTACCAATTGCACTTGAAGAAAAAATAATTGTTCATATAAATACAAATATATAAGTTGAATAACTAAAAAACATGACCTTTGGAGCAATTCCTTACATGTTAGTGTGGTATTTGAAAAATAAATGAGCTGATGCAAAACAAATGAGAGCAAATATTACAAATGTAAAATAATATTTGGCATGGCAATGCAAAATTATGTAAAAATAAATCAGCGGCTTCTTCTCTGCATCCGAAAATTATTTAAAATTCATTAAAAGTCACCAATATTAGGAAATGCCGAAATATCAGCAAAATTCGCAAAAAAAAATAGCTAACATCGCGTTTTTTGTGATATTTTGGCATTCCTTTCAAACTTAGCGATTTTTAATAAATTTTAGGGCTTATTTCCGATATTGCAATTTTTCGCGACTTTTCACTATTTTCGCGATAGAAGAGCTTTTTTCAGTTTTTTGGCTTTCATTAGAGTTTTAAAGATTTTTAATAAATTTTGAGCTTCTATCTTTTCGACATTAGCATGTTTTTGCGAAATTTCGCAATTTTCGTGATTTTTTTTCTGAATTTTTAGCATTCCTAACAATTTCAGCTATTTTTAACCGGTGTTAGAGCTTGTTTGAAATTTTGCAATTTTTCGCGACTTTTCGCTATTTTTGCGATAGAAGTGATTTTTTCAGTTTTTTTGGCTTTCATTAGAGTTTTACCGATTTTTAATCAATTTCAGAGTTTTCTATCTCTTCGAAACTAGCAAGTTTTTCCGAATTTTCGCCAATTTTGCGATTTTTTCTGAATTTTTGGCATTCCTTACAAGTTCAGCTATTTTTAAGCAGTGTTTGAGCTTGTTTTGCAATTTTGTAAGTTTTCGCGACTTTTCCCTATTTTCGCGATAGTAGTGATTTTTAAAATTTTTGGCTTTCGTTAGAGTTTTACCGATTTTTAATAAATTTCAGAGTTTTCTATCTTTTCGATATTAGCAAGCTTTTGCGAATTTTCGCTATTTTCTCGTTTTTTCTGAACTGTTGACGTTCCTTCCAATTTCAGGTATTTTAAAGCAATGTTAGGTCTTGTTTGCAATTTTGCAAGTTTTCTCGAATTTTCGCTATTTTTGTGATAAAAGTGAATTTTTTGCCAGTTCTTGGCTTTTTACAGTTTTACCGATTTTTAATAAGTCTTTGCTATTTCCTAGATGTGTGCCAGTTTTTGCAAATTTTCGCAGTTTTTCCAAATTTGTTCATTCCTTAAATTTTTAGCGATTTTTTATAAAATCTAGTTTTTTTCAATTATAGAATTTTTCCCGAATTTTCGCAACTTTGTAAGCTCTTTCGAATGTTGCATATTCATGTACAAATAGTGCATATGTATGAGATTGTTTTTGATTCGTGGTCTGTTGGAATGGTTTGTTTATGCCAGGAAATTTTTCAGGTCTTTTTTCCCCGTTTTCATTTTGTAATTAATTTCGAATCGAGATTTTCAGAATCACTCAAAATCGAACCATGTTTAATTTATAAAATCATCCACAATTTGAACTATTGTTTCAACGGCCACTTTTATCAAAAGAAATATATTGCGAGTGATTTTACATAATGATAATGCTTAGAGAAATTGTGAGCAGTAGTTAATGATAATGATTTTGTTTTTTAAATATTTAGAATTAAATCTTTTCATGAAAAAGCACTATAATTGTTTAACGTAATGGAAATGCCAAAAATTTAAATAGCACTACTTATTAATCAATGCTATTGCAATCGACAATTAATTAGTCAGTTTAATGAATTACTCCCATGGATGTAAACATGGGAGTAATTCAAGAGGAAATTAGTAAAAACGATGTTGCCGCGTTAATTCATAAGACGATATTGTTAGAATAAAGGAAGAAATAGTTTTCAAAAATTAAAAATGTACCCATATTGATCAAAAAGTAGATTTGCGCGTTTTTTTGTTTGGGGGTAAACATTTTTTTTTCGCGTTTTGGATTATCGATTCTGACCACAGATTTATTAGAGGGAAATAGAATAGTATTCTTAAAAAATCTTTTTTTCTATTATTATTTAAGAATATAATAATAATAATAATAATAATAATAATAATAATAATATTCTTATAAAATCAGTGTACCTTAACTTTTTATTTTGCAACTAATTTATACTGAAGTGCAATTGGCTAAGTATTTTGGTATCATTGTAGATTATAAACCTGATATTGCATATGTTGATCTGCTTGTTATAATTATTAAATATGTACTTGAAAATGGAGAAACCGTTAAAACAATTTTAGGTTTAACAGACTTCAAAAAAAGGGGAAAGGTTATCAATTCGTTATGTATTTTTTTATGTATGTTTCCTCAAAACTCCCTCATTTGTGAACCGATCTCGGATTTTTTTTTTCTCTATTCAAAAGGATGTAATTCCAGATTGGTCCCGTTGAAAAGTGGGTGTGGTCACGCCCATACAAAGTAAATACACATTTCTTTTCAACTACTTCTACTCAACCGATTCTTATGAAAGTTTGCACACACATTAAACTTCTGTTTAAATACTACATCAGGATAAAAAAGTGGTCTGTGCCACGCCAATGCAAAGTAGATATTATTTTCAACAGCTTTTACTAAACCGATTCATATGAAACTTTGCATACACCTTTAGTTATTGTTACAATACAAATTTATGTTTAGAAAAGTGGGCAGTGCCACGCCCATGAAAATTAAATAAGCATTTTAACTACTTCTACTTAGACGATTCTTATGAAACTTTGCATACACACGTTTAGTTATCGTTAATATACAACATTGTGGTTAGAAAAGTGGTCAGTGCCACGCCCATGTAAAGTAAATATTCATTTTAACTACTTCTACTTATGCGATTAGTTCTCTGATAAAATATGGGGTCGCGGCGCCACACGCCTATTTCCTAGTCGGTTTTTTTTTGCCAAGAATTATTTTTTACCAAATACTGTGCACAAAGCTAAGTATGTATGTTGAATATGCCGTGTTAAACTCTTTAGAAACAAATAGTTTGGACATAATGGACTGCCGTGGCCAAACTTATGATAATGCAACCCAGCAAAATATAAATGAATGTGTTCAAAATTAAATAGTGTTTCGTGGTTTTTTGAGCACTTGTTTCTTCGAATGCATTCTGAATGCCATCGTAAATAAAGCTATACTTTTTGAACTCATTAAAAATGCATGCGATTTCACTAGGTAATATATTGCATAAAATATCCACTGAAAAAGGCATGCAAAAACGGAATTAAATCATTACATTGGCACATTTTCATAAAACAAGTCTTAGCTCCAGAAAAAAATAAGGAGACAATAGCTCAGTGGTAGAGAGCATGTCTTAACAGTCAGAAGAGCATGGTTCGTATCCCAGCTGCGGCAATATTTGTTTTATTTTAATTTTTTTATATTCACATGAAAAAACGTCATCGAATCAGGGAACTTGCATGGGTTCAATTCATTCATTTTAATTGAGATCAATTTATTTAAATTTTCATGTAAACACATGACCTCCAATGTCACGCCTGTGTTAAAATCATGCATGTTTCACCTAAATCGAACCACTCCGTCGTCATTCAAACATATGATTAAACTACTTTCTTGTCACGGAAGATTTTGCTGGGAAGTAATATGTCAGGTATATATTCAGAACTTCAGGCATGCACTCGTGCAGTTGAATCTGCACCGAAGCAGTCGATTCTTTTCACTTTGCAACAATTTAAATTTTTGACGTAATTTTATTTGAACTGAATAGGTTTAAGTTGAAAGTTATAATTTCGGCTTATGTTCATTATTTGAATTAATGTAAATTACACTGTGCTTGAATTTGCTACTTCTTTTTTAACAAGCTAGCCGTTTTTCGAAGTTAGTTCTCGTTTTCGTGTTATTCGCGATTTAAAATTAATATGCCAAAGTAGCACAAAAACCATATTTTTGTACTTTTGCAAACATTTTCGAATTTTAACATAATGCGGCACTTTGATTTTTTTTCGTGAAAAATCAATTTTATTCCGTAAATGTTTTAGTAAAACGTAAACTTTTAAAATTTTAAGTTTTAATCATCTATGAAATTCTCATAAATTTACATAAAAAAATTCGAAAAAATGTAAAAAAAATTATTTCGCAAAAAAATCGCAGAAAATCTTAATGCTGTTCATATATACTCAAATTAGTTAAATTTTAATCTGAAAATTATGCCAAAAGTTAAAAATGTTGTTTTTATGTTAATTTAATGAGAACATTTTAAATCATGAATATCGCAAAAACGAGAGCAAACTTCAAAAAACGGCTGACACCATCGAATTCAGCGTACTCGAATTATCTTTACCAGTATGTTGCCCAGCTTGTTACATTTTGAGACTAGCATAGTGTTATTATTAAGAGTGAAATATTAGAATATCTAATCAGATTAGCAGAACGTATCTGCACTGCCGATTTCATCGGCCTCATCAGCGTTCTTTGTTCATTATTTAACCATTAGTTTAACGAAAAAGCATACGAGAACTTCCTATATTAATTTTTCGTTCAAACACTCCAAAGCTCTTATTATTTTTGCCGTTTGCTTGTTGAGCCTTTTCCTACAATATCTACAAATCGCTGGGGGAGCTTGGCGCAGCGGACAAATTTAACACTAAAAGCTTTAGAAAAAGAGTAGTCTGCAATAATTGACGCATTAGAATTTATTGCGGAAAACAAAGACGAGAAACCGACTACGCGATCTGAAGCTATAAGCTAAATTAGAGCATCTAGAAAAAGCTAATCTAGTCATTGTCTGGAATGTAATTTTTTTATATTGTTTTAATGCTGCTAGTAAGAAACTTCAAGAGGATCTCACGCTGATTTATCAACAGTTATCCAAGTTTATGGCTCTTTAGCCTCATTTGTTCTGGATATGAGAAATACACAATTTTCTGAATTTGAAGAAACCCCCAAAGCGTTATCTAGAGTTCAAGATTATTATCATTATGCTTTTTTAAACTTCTACTTTTTTGATATTTGTCTAAAATATGTAGATACAAATGAGTTAAGATAGTCAAGCAAAAAAACTCGTCAAAAAGTATCCTGATGATCTAGAAGAGACAGCAAATGAATGCATTCATTTCCATTATTAACTCAAAGATTCATTGGTAAATACTGAAGATGTGCGTTCAACGCAAAATATATCCGATATATTACATTCACGAATCTTCAAGATCTTTACCCCAAGATTTAAGATTTTTTTGGGTAACATTGCTACAAATTGTTCAACAGAAAGATCGCATTATTTTTTAAAAAGTTATATTTTAAAGTTACTTTTATTTTTCACCAAAACTTTAGTTATTATTTAATGTATGCATACACACTTGAGTAGCTGAGAAGCAAAACTCCTTTCGTTACAAACATTTTTTACTTTTGATGACAATTGATTCTGACAGATCTTTTGGCACTTTATAAGAAGAAATATAAATATTGTATCGAATCATGTCCCTTTCTATATTTTTATATGACCTAAAATTGCAGTTAGTAACAAAACTGGTTCGATCCGCTCACCCCACCTTTTCAAAACTCCTTCCATGCTCTGCATCAAAACTTGCTGGTTCACTGTTTTGGCCTTTCTTTTCTGAAATTGCTGCCCAGGCCAAAATAAATATATGACTGCTTTAGGAAGGCTGTGCAAGTTTTCGCCTCAATCATGAAGTTCCAAAAAATTACTAAATTTTATCCTGTAGTTCAACATACATTGAGTCCTACCGATTGGGTATTCGGGAAGAATAAAACATAATTTAAAATAGACACGATAATAAAGCCAAGCAAATATTGGGATTTGCTTATTGAATTCTGTTCAACACAGGAAGTTTGGGGAGAGTTTTCTATATTCCTATGACTAGGAAACTGATGTAGCTCCTGTGATGGAAGTACCAAGTTAAATAAATTGAAAATTCAAACCTTCAAAGCGAATGATCATAGAAAACACACGGAAAGGAATGTTGACTCTACAAGGAGAGATTAACTATTGGCTAAATTCTTGAAACGAGGAAAACAAATTCCAGACATTATTCCAGGTCTACTTCCCATCAATGTGGAGGGAGGTTAAACTTGAAAAGCAAAAATATATTGGAATCTTTTTCAACAAATTCTTTGGGGAAAATTGGAGAGATAATATAGACTTGCACTTTTTTGATAATCACTTCTATATGTATAATCAACAAGACATAAATTTAAAAAATCAAAAAAACCCGACTGCGTAAAAAAAATAAAAGAAAACAACTTTAAACCATCACAGGTCCTAAATGGTCATTCGAAAAAATCATAAGAGAAACCTAAAGGTGATTTTCAAATACCTGTCGAATGATACCCATTTTGATATTGTTCGCCGACTTTTTATTTTTTTTTGTATTTACAAAATGGCGGCTATTGGCCGCCATATTGAATTTTGAATACTGTCATATCTTTATTGACACTCCCGGGACTAAGACAAATCCAGACAAAATCATCAAAATCGGCCTACGCGTTCGGTTTATATAGTGCCGCGAACACACATACATACATAGACTGATAAACACAATACCCTTTGCGTCGCGCAGTCGGGTAAAAAGGGCGGCATATCGAATAGTGCCTAGGGCGGAAGCAGGCTTAAATCTGAAACTGCATACATATCGTTATTTTAATTTTGAAAAAACGTGTCTAACATAAAAAATTTTATAAAAAATATATTAAAAAAGCGTACATAACCGCCCTTATTCAAGTTGTCGTCGTGAGCACAAAACAATGTCGCCTTGCGTTGTCTGCTTCAAATTGCTATTCCAATTGTCGTTATAAGCATTTATCGATGACTGTCAACATGTACATATTTGGTATTCTCTAATAGCATGTTTCCACTACAGGCTGAATTACTTTATTTGCGCTTCCAATTGCTTTAATGAATTTACCTGTTTCCACTAAACATTCGTTTTTTAAATAGGTACCTTTTGGGAAAGGTTGTTTTCGAAAAATTTAGTCTTCTCGAAAGCGTCCTTTTTATAAGAGGAACTTTTTAAAATATATATTTACATACCTTTTAATAAATTAAAAAAGTTTTCTTGAACAAGGTATTTTTGGGAAAGCCTCTTTTCGGGAAAAGTACTTTTTGGAAAATGTAGCTTTTAGGAAATGTAGTTATTTGGAAAAGGTACTTTTTTTGAAACAAGTACATTTTTGAAATGTTGGCACCTTTTCTGTATTGATTACTTTTACGTTGTTAGTATTTTACATTTTCTGACAAGATACTTCCCCAACAAACCAAAACTTTCGGCTTTTTCTGAAGTCAGACTTGTAACGAATTCGTCAAGACATTTCGCTAGTTTGTCTGAACGAATTTCTTTCGAATACATTTATTTAATATGAGTTTGTGCAAATAAAACTTTTTAAAAAACAATAAAAATTTGATTTATAAGTAAGTAAAAACCGATGAAAAGCTTTCAGATTGTATTAAAGAAATATAATATATGAAGAAAATTTAAAAGCAATATTCATTCGCTAATTACAGTTTTGAATCTAAATTTTCATGGACAAGAGTCTATGCAGGAAATCTTTACTCTGCGAAGATACTATTCAACATACATAAAGAAGAAAACCTTTAAGGCCGGCCGAAGACCGTCTCAGCAGAAAATCTTTACTCAGAGAAGCCACTGTTCGGCATACATAGAGCAGAAAACCCTTAAACACAGCCAAAGGAGGGCTAGGAAGAAAATCTCTACACATTGCCTTGAAGAATTTTAAGTATATTAAGATTCTAAAAGGTGTTTTGTAACCTCAAATAAAAGTAAATAACGGCTCCATGAAAAATCGCCCAAAACCAAATCCCCCAAAAATAGAAATGAAAAATCGCCCAAAATTTCAAAATGAAAAATCGCCCAAAAAAATTAAAAATCGCCCAAAATTTAAAAATGAAAAATCACCAAAAAAAAAAAATATGAAAAATCGCCAAAAAAAATGAAATATCGCCCAAAATTAAAAAACACAAAAAAAATTTAAAATTATAGTAATTTAATTTTTATATTGAAAATAAAAAAATTAAATTTATTTGCTGGAGTTTAAGCAATTGTCTATATGCAGCATTTCGTTGGTGCTTTACGAACTCATCAGTAGACTTCAAACACAATTTTAAACAGTTACAAACCCTTTATCTTATGTACAAACTTTTTTTTTTAAACCATTTGAGAATTTACTAATAACTACATAAATTTATTTATTTATTTATAATAATATACCTTAAAAATTAATTTCTAAAATATACAGAAGGCGCCGGGTGACTAGACCATATGCGCTCAAAAACTAAAAATTATTGTTGTTTCGTTATAATCCAATAAAATAATAAATAAAAGTAAAAAATAAATTCATATAGAGAAATAAATGAAGAAAAAGAAAAAGAAAAAAAAATCGTTTTTTCCCCTTTTTCCTCAGATTGAGTCTACGAAAATCAAAAGAAAAGAAATTTTTATAAATATGTACAAAAGAATATCGAACTTAATCTATACATCTTGAATGCCATGGCTCAGGAGGCCTTGCCTGATAGATGATAAATTTGCTACCGTTGTGCAGTCTATTATTTCCTCCAAGTGTTCACCAATCCTGGATATTGGGCATTCTGTTAAAATGTGTGAAACGGATAGTATAACATTGCAATGGGAGCATTTTACCGGATCAGTTCGGTCGAAATAATGCTGAGTATTAAAAATTGCTTTACCAACTCTCAATCGACTCAGCATCACACAGTCGCTTCTCGTAAAGCAACAATTATATCTGGGTCTTTGATGGATAGGATGAAGTTGTTTTTGCAGGCTACGGAATTGGTTCGAAATAACATTTGAAATGCATGGAATGTCTGTTATCTCAGGTATGCTCTGTGCATCTTTGGCTGCCTTATCAGCGTATTCGTTCCCCTCAATACCAATATGTGATGGAATCCATAATATTAATATCTTCGGGTTTCCATGTGGTAAATTGACGATGTTGTCGTAAGTTCCATTATGATTCTTAGATAAAGTTTTGGTAGCACTAAGGCTGTCCGTACAAATAATTGTTTTGACCTTTTTTTGAATAGCGTATGAAATGGCGGCTTTGATGGCACCCAATTCTGCAGAAAAAACCCCTGCCTCATCAGGTAAGCGTTCTCTAAAAACACTAGTAAAATGTGCTGGACCAGTTTGTTGAATAACTGAGTATGTTGTTACACCACTGTTGACTGAGCCGTCGGTATAGATTACCATTTCAGGACTAAAAGATGTTAATTTAGTTTGCAAACTCTTTTTAAAAATAATGGGGTTTATATTGTTTTTGCTATGAACGCTTAGGCTTATATCAGTCATAACACAGTCAGATCTTTGAGGAATTAAGTCAGGCCTATCTGGTAATGATATACGATGTTTCGCAAATAACATTACAATTTCCCTGATGGCAGAAGGTAAACGTATTTCGTTGCGTCCAATGTGGCTCCAAAAAATTTTATGGAGCCCATCGGAGGGGATTGTCATAGCCCTCGATGCCATATTGACAGCAGTCTTTTCCAACAAAAATTGGAAATTTTGATATCCGGCCTCTTGTCTAAGCTTTTCCAATGGAGTAGTTCTTAATAGTCCAGATGAAGTTCTGTAACAGTTATTCATAACAGTGTCCAAAGTTCTGACATTTTTCTTTGAAGTCCATCCGTAGATCGTAATACAGTGTAACAGCGTGCCAGTGACAAGCGACTGACATATTCCAAGTGCAGTATTAAAATGAGGGCCCTTGTTTCGTGAGCATATTAGTTTCAGGAGGTTGTTTATTTTGCTAAGTTTTGATGATACGTGTTTTACATGGGCATTCCATAGCAAATTTCTCGTGAATAATATTCCCAAAATTCTCATCTGATCATTAATGGCAATGTCAAAACCCCTGATGTTAATTCTGTCAATAATACATTCCCTTTTTCTGCAAACATGTAGAATCTCTGCCTTCTCAATTGGTATAACGGCGCCTCTGTCTTTTGCCCACTGGTGGATGGCTTCATCCAGATTTTCTAGTTTCAAGCAAACATCATCATAATCTCCTCCAGCAATTGCGAATATATTATCTGCATAAATACCAACGTAGTCCATGCCCGGCACAGCCTCAATAGCCTTTGCCAAAGAGTTTGCGTAAATTGTATACAAAACCACAGACAATGGTGACCCCTGTGGAACCCCATTATCAATAGTATAATTTCCGGAAAAAAATCCATCTATTCTGACAGTAACTCTCCGATTGGAAAGAAAAGATCTGATCAGTTCCATAATGGTCTTAGGTATTCCCCATTCATTCATCTCATGTATTATAAAAGTAAGCACTACCTTGTCAAAAGCTTTCTCCACATCCTCAGAAATAACTAAACTATGAATACGATTCTTCAGGTTATACTGCAGTACTTCCTCCATCTGATGACATATACTATGGACACCGTGTCGAGGTATGAAAGCGTGCTGTATTGTTGAAACATGAAATTCTGCTATTCTCCAGAATCTTCTAGCCAATATTTTTTCCAAAATTTTAGAAAGAACTGGTAACAAAGATATTGGACGGTATCCATAAAGTCGACTGGGATCCTTTCCGGGCTTAGGAATTGGTGCCAAAATAGCAATTTTCCAATCCTGGGGAAATACACTTTTTGACAATATGTTATTATACAATTCACACAGGCGGAATTTTAATTTGCCAGGAAGATTTTTTATCATTGAATACGTTATTTTGTCTTGAGCCGGTGTTGATCCTTTTAATGTCATCATAATGCCGTTTAGCTCCGAAACACTTATTTTGAAAGACAAGAAATTCCGTTCCTCACAACACTGCGTAAGATTCTCAATACATAAATTTTTCTTTGATGTTACTATGTCCCGATCCAGTGTACTGTCAGAGCTAATTGAAGTCCAGTATTCAGCAAATTTCTCAGCAATTTCCCGAGGATGTGTATAGCTGCTGTTATCAGCAAATATTGGGGGAAAATTATTCATCTTCTCAGACCTTAAGTTATTGACCTTTTTCCACAAGTAGCGAATGTCCATTGATGGTTTTAAGGAGTTTAAAAAATTATCCCAGGTTGTCTTTTTCGCAATTTTACATTCTCTTTTTACTTTGGCGCATATTTTTCTGTACTCCAAGCAGTTGAACTGGTTGCGACATCTCTTAAAATTTCTCCATGCTATCTGTCTTAATCGAATCAATTTTGCAATATGGGAATTAAACCAAACAGGGTTATTTTTTTGTTTAGGTCTTCTACTCAAAGGTATGCTTTCATTTGCCGACTTTCTAATAATGCGTTTTATTTGTGCCGCTTCTCGGTTTATGTTTGTCGATGATGGAAACTGATTACTTACTTGAGATACTTTATCAACAAAAAGAGGCCAATTTGCTCTGACGTCATTAAATCGCGGAGAGAATTTTTTTTTTATATTATCTGTGTTATTGGTAATCCTTATAGGAAAATGATCACTAACTTCGGGTATAGGTAAAACACTCCATACCAGTGTAGGTGCTAAATCTACGCTAGCCATCGTTACATCGACGGCGGTGAGGGTGTTCCTGGTGTTGAACAACGTTGGCGATCCGTTGTTCATGATAACCAAATTATTGTCATCGGCAAAGTTTTCCCAAATCCTCCCACTAGTGGAGTTAGTACTTGATCCCCATAAAGTGTTCTGTGAATTTAGGTCTCCCATTATCAAATGATGCACCTCCTCAGCCGGAAATATATTATCCAACATTGATGTTGTTAATCTTATGTCGCATTCTTTGTATATGTTGGTTATACGAATTTTCACATTAGATTTTATTATTATTGTCTGAAAAAGAATATCGCCAGCTGATGTTATATGCTGCGTTACATTTATATTGTTTTTAACAAGTAGTGCAATGCCAGATTTTGCATACGCGAAATCCTTGTTATGGTGATACATCTTATATCCAGGTATATGAAGAAGATGTTTATTCTTGTCTACGATGTGCGTCTCTTGTAGGGCTATTATATTCGGTTTATGCGATGCGATTAGAAGCTCAAGGGCGTATTTGTGGTTAATAAACCCTTGTATGTTCCACTGCAAAATATTAAGTTCGATATTCATAAAAATTTATAAGTTATTTTTTGCTAACTGTTTTGGTATTTTTTACTTTCTTGTAGGTGTTAGGTGTTATTATTACATTAAGTTCTGGAAAAGATTTGTACAATTTAGATGTTGGTGATGTGCTATTTGAGTCTGATCTAGATGGAGATTCTAGACCCAAACCATTGTTTATTTCATCAATAATAATCTCTTCAGTTATGTTTTTATCGATATTTAAGTTCATGTCATAATCTGATGCATTGTCATCACTGAAAATTGAGTCATTTTCATGACTATAATCTTTGCTTGTGTTGGTATCATTACTTGTGTGGAGTGTTTTGTTTTGTGCATTTGCACTAAAAGCCTTGAGTGTTTCTAATTCTTCCTGGTTATTATTCGCTATTGATATTTGTTGAGTTGAGAATATGTTGTTTTCTGAGTTTTTTGCTTGTGTACTCTGATTATCTTGAACAGCGGGTTGCATACATTTATCTGTGGTTATTTGTGTTGTTGGAGTAGTAAAAGTTATGTTTTCTGGTAATATTGGTGAGGCAGATAAATTTGATGTATTGTTAAAAAGAAAATCTGTGGTTTTTTCAGTTGCTTCTGTTGTGAGAGGATTTGTATGTTTGTTTGTATTGGTGATTGTTTCTGATATTACATTGTCTTTCTTATTTTGTTTTATTTGTTTGGTTGTAGTCGGTAGATTTTTTGCTGGTTGTCCACCTAATATTTGTGCGTAAGTTTGTGTATTTCTTGCATTTCTTTTTATGGGCTTTAGGGTGTTGAGTGTTGGATTGTCATTAAAGATTTCCCAAGCTTCACGATTAGTGCATCGTCTTGATATTCTGAGATAGTTTACTGACTTATGCTTCCAGAATGTTGGACAGTCTGGATCATTCGATGTATGAGACTCTAGTTGACAATTGACGCAATACTTACGTCCACATGGGTTATGTGGTGTTGGTGTCCCGCATTCTTTACATATCTCTACATTTCGACAACGTTTTTTGGTATGACCCAGTTTCTGGCAATTTTGGCATTTCATAGGATTTGGGATAAACTCATCAACTGTGACCTTTTCCCACCCAAGTTTAAGATTTTCTGGTCGATATATGAGATCAAAAGTCAAAACTGCAGCGCCTGTAGCTTTCATTTCATTACCTTCAAATCTCATCATTTTTCTTACTTCGACTACTTTTTGAGGTTTCAGTGAATCAAGAAGCTCTTCTTCACTTATAGAGATAATATTTCTAGAGAATATGCGACCTTGAATTGTGTTTAACGTTTTATGGAGAATGATTTTTACCGGAATGCAGTCAATATAATTTGCTTTTAGATATTGGTCAGCAACTCTTCTATTTGGTACTTTTATTAAGAGGTCGCCACTTCTCATCTCCGTGACTTCCAAACGTTCCTTGCTTATATAATTCAGACCTCGCTCGACTTGGAAAACGTTATAGGATGCTAGAGGGCGCGTTTCAACTTCTGGTTTAGTTGGTACAGTGGACGCAACCAGGTACCTCGGAAGATGCTGCTCATTACTGGAAATTTCTGGTAGAGGAATGAAATCATCGGGGCGTGGGCGTTTACTTTTGTTTGGTTTGCCTTTTTCGGCCAAGGAACCCAGTTCCCTGAACCTATTATAATTTGGGGGATGAACCCCGTTCATGGCGTAAGGATGTGCACTATAGTTTGTGTTTGTGGAAAAATGCAGACAAAAATTAATTTATTTGACCGATAAAATCTGTAAAATTTTTTCCTTTCTTTATCTCTTCGCCTTCTTACTGCGATTTAAACACAAAAAAAAAAGAGCGCGAAAAAAAAACAACCAGATTAACACACTATCAGAGCAAAAACGATGTTAATGCGGCGAATGCCAGACAGCGACTGTTACTACATAAATGATTTTCAAAAAATAAGCATAGTAGGCTTTGAAACTTATGCAAAACCCAGCAAACAATTTTTTATTCGATATGAACCTATTTTATTTTTCTACACCTTCATACAATTAGAAATCCATCGGATAACAATAAAAGTACCTATAAGGCAAAATGAAAAATAAAATCTAAGTTAAACCTTTATGAAATTTATTTGACATATTGTCACAATTTTATTTTAAATGAAATTTATTTGCTGGAGTTTAAGCATTTCAACACACTTGAGAAACTATAATTTTTCTACTTGAAAATGCACTAAATCGTAACTTTTTTTCCACGCACAAACACTTTTTAGTTTTATTTAATTTTTTATTTGTTTTAATATAAATTTTAGATATCTTATTGCTGTAATTTTAAAATATGACAAAAATCTCTAAAACGCAATAAAACTAACCAATTTTATGTTTATTTTTAAATTAATTAATTGATTTTTCTATATCTGCACAACAATGGGGTAGCGAAGCACACCGGGTATAGCTAGTCACATAATATTGAAGTGGATAATTAAAATGATGGAAATAATTTTAAATACACAACTATTAAAAGAGTTGAAGAAAGCTCTAAACGAAATTGTACCTATATATCGTTACGATTTCGTACCGACATGTCGTAACGATTTCGTACCTACACGTCGTTGCGAATTCGTACCGACATATCGTTACGATTTCGTAGCTACATAACGTTACGAAGTCGTGTAAACCCTTTCATAAAAAAATCGTTACGATTTCGGGAAGATTTCGGTTCCGAAATCGGAAAATTTTGCCGAACAGTCGTTACGAATTCTTTACGAAATCGGAACATTTGGTTTGGTGGATCTTTACAACAGTACTTTTTTCAGAAGGTACACTTTTTTAAGTGGTACTTTTTTTAAATCATGTTCAGGAAAAGTACTTTTTGAAATGGATGGTTTTACGAAAGTAAGCATTGGTATATTATGGTGTTTGCTGGGATAACAATCTCAAAGTAGTGGTTTCAAACAAAGTAAATCTAATATATATGTATGTATGTATGTACTTTTTAGGTGAATTTAAAAATAAAAAAACAAGATACCGTAATGAGACTCGCAATAAGCCCACGGATCCGTTTGGCAATAACCTTGCGTTTTTTGGCCACCGGCGATTCACTAAAATCCATGGAGCGTGTAAGCCAAATTTCTAGGAAAACTATAAGCAAGTTCTTACCGGAAGTTTTAAACGCGATAGTTGAGTGTTTACAATCTGAGTATTTGAAGGTAAGACATAGCACGAAGATTATTCTGTAAATAAACAATAATTTTTTATTGTCATATAGCTTCCATCTAATGAAAACGACTGGCACGAAGTGGCTAATGGCTTCGACAATTTATGGCAATTTCCACATACATTGGGGGCAATGGATGGAAAGCATATTAGAATAAAATCTCCACCGCATTCGGGATCAGACTTCTTTAACAACAACGGATTTTACAGCATTGTCCTCTTTGCTGTGGTCGATGCTAACAGCAAATTTTTATATATTGATGTAGGTGGAAACAGTCGAGCATCTGATACTGTAATTTTTAAAAATTCTTCTCTCTACAAAATGATGAAAGAGGGCAAACTAAATGTACCAACAGACAGACCACTCAAAGGGCAAAAAGTCAATACCCCATATTATTTTATAGGCAATGAAATTTTTGGGTTGAATCGACATGTATTGAAGGCTTATGACCGAAATTCAACGTTATCAACTGCACAAGAAGTTTTCAACTATAGGCTGAGCCGTGCAAGTATGCCGGCTGATATTGCATTTGATAGGCTAGCCTCCAGATTTAAAATTTTTCATCGCGTTATTGAAGTTAACGTTGAGACGTGTGATTTGTTAGTAAAAGCCTGTTGTATACTACATAATTACTTATCTAAAAACATGACAGAGCCTTACATACAAGAGAAGCAATTACCAAATCTGCCAGAAACCATGTCACCGCTACCACCACAATGTCAGGACGAAGTTAGATTCGCCAAAGAAATGCGAAATAACGTTGCAAAGTATCTCGTCACAGACGGAGACGTGTCTTTTCAATGAAGTAAGATCAAAAAGCAGGTAGAAAATACAGCATCAGTTACGATTAATTAAACAAAACGGTCCTTTTCAGGACCACTTTCTACAATGAACAATCGGCTCGTTTTAGGGCCACCAAATCAGTAATAAAGAAATTAAATTTTCGTTTTACGAAAGGCTATTTAGTTTTAAAAATTATTTCAGTTTTATCTATGTATACCTATAACTAGATGAGCCTGTCCGCTTCGCGTGCTTACAGTTCGCTTTCTGACTATAAGGCGTTTGTAAAATATAATATACGGCCATGTTCTGTATTTCATGTGGAATTAAAATGTGCGGAATTATCAAAGAATTGTTGTTGTAAATTAATATTTATAACAACAATGCTTTGATAATTCCACACATTTTAATTCCACATGAAATACAGAACATACCTGATTAACAGGTATTTGATAAAAATCGATTTCGAAAACGAACGCATTTTAAAATATGTTTTTTAACAATATTTCTTTATAAAAAAGAACTAGTACAAATATTATAAAAATATTGCTTTGTAAAATAAAATTTTATCACAAAAATTATAAAAATTGGATGGAAAGTTTATTAAAAATTACCTTAGAAGTGCTTTGTTTTCAAAATCGATTTCCATCACATATCTGAAAGTTCTTTAGTAAGATTTAAATTTCCCTTAATACAAAATAAACAGTGCTACCAAAGTAAAAAAAAATATATTTCTAATATCCAGCAACATTTGCATTAGTTAAATTGGGTATTTTCGCTTTTTTCTAATTTAACTTCGAAATGAGATACAGTGAACCAAAAAAAAAAAACTTGTACACTTTCTTCATTGAAATAATTCGATCTTTGGAATGATTTTCCGTCATCCCACGTCAAATTTGGTTGATAAACAGATCGGTTTCGGCTATGTGCCATCTTAGTATTTAATAGAACACTGAAGATGATACATAGCCAAAACCGGTCTGTTTATCAACCAAAATTGACGTGGGATGACGGAAAATCGTTTCAAATTCAAACAAACCCCGTCGGAAGAAAAACAACACTAATTGAACCAATATGAAATAAACCCGACAAACTATATACCAAATTAGTGGGTAGACTCTATAGACTTTGAAGCCGCAAAAATGTTTTTGAACATTCTCTTGGAAAAATGTTAGTAATTCACAGAAACAAAAAACATTTCCTTACGCAAAAAAAACATGCACTTCAAATAAAAGAAAAACTTGTATACGGAAGCAAACATTTTAATTATTTTATTTATGGCATTTTGCTTCCCTTACGCCCTAAAGCTGGATTCATGTACCCATTGTTTCCGAACAAAATTTTTGTCCGGACAAAATTTGTTTTAATGAGAGTTTTTTGCAACACGATTCACACATTTCGAACAATTTGTCTGGAAAATCCAAGCTACCATATGTTATATGTAAATAAAAAATAAACATATCGGACAAATTTTTTTTAGCAATTGGATAAAATACAAGTGTTTATGTTAATAACTATTAATCTAAATACTATGATATTACTTGCATAGAACATTTATAGAAATAAAACAAGAAATTATAGAATTCTTATAAAATCATTATTTGATGTGGCAACTCAGTTCAACTTTGTCCGGACAAAAATTAAAATTAAACCAATTCAAGCTGAAAATGTTCCGAACAAAATTATTTCTCTTCTTTTCTCTCTCTCAAGAAGAGAGAGACGTCAAAGTACATATAAAACATTTTGTCCGGACAAAAATTTTGTTCGGAAACAATGGGTGAGGTGAATCCAGCTTAAGTCGAAAAAAATTAGCAAATTTCCCTATGTAATTTGTAGTAATTTTATGCAAAATATTCCATAGTGGACCTCAAAGATTTTCTTTCATTTTAATTGAAAAATTTATTAGTCTTGAGGGCCCTATTTTCCTAGCTATTGCCCATGAGGCTTAAATAGAAGCTTCCGAGATGGCGAAACTTACGAATATGACATTATTTTGCATCAGGTCATTAGCTTTTGGGACTATATGTTGTTTTTCGTCATAATGATACAACACAATAACGTAATCTTAGAACATTTAGATAGCTAAATTGTCGGAATATTTTGTGCAAAGTTATGAAATAGCCTGTTAACTTCACGTCCTTAATAAAAATAGCTATATATTTATCTACCTCATTTTATCTTATTGTAGTCTAACCTCATAATATTGGATTTACATTTCGAGGATTTAAAAAATTGTCCTGCTTTCTCCTCCGATATTGATAAGTTATTAAATTTACTTTTCGCTAGCGACTAACTGATGAAAAAAATAAATTTCGGATAATGTATTACCAACCGGCGAATAGAAATTTAATAAGTGGTGGAGTTCACGCAACATTCGGTAACTGTGTACTCGTTAAATTTGTAAAATTTTTCATATTCTTGCCTATTCACTGTCGACAAAAATTTACTACTATTAACAGCCTCTTCCCATTTTCTATGCCTTAGAGAATAGTAAGTGGCTGTCAGTAATAGTAAATTGTTGTCGATGACGAGTAGAAATGTGCCAATTTTTTGGTATTGTCTTGACGTGACATTGACAAATAGTTACGGAATAAGAGGGATTGTGCTGCTGTAAAATTATTTTAAAAGTTTTTGACAACTAAATGTATGGGAAATTTTACCAATTTAACGAGTAAACAGTTACCGAATGTTGCGTGAACTCCACCATTGTTTTCAACATAGATTATACATAGAGTCAACTGGGCTGCTGTCAAAAAAATTTACAACTCTCTTCACACCTATGGGTATTTTGTTATCCAACACTGAGAGAGGCAACTCAACACTTATCAGAGAGCGTAATTTTTGCACTTGAAAATTCACTAAAATTTATTTTTTGCACACACAAACACTATTTTATATTATTAAATTTTTTTATTTGCCATATAATAAATTTTATGTTTCTTCTTGCTGTAATTTTAAAATATGTATTTGCTTAATTTTGTTGATATTTGAGTGTTGAAATTTATCAAAGTTTTCGACCGTTTTTTTTCATTCAACAGTATTGCATTTTTGATACTATTTGGGACAATTTTTTTTAGTGCCAAATAGAAAAATTGGAAAAAAATGTTTAGCGAATCAAAATTTTTTGCGCTGAATTGCATTAAAAATAATTCTAGATTTATATTTTCATTAATTAATGCAAAATTAATTGTATATAACAACAAAAATTCGTGTTTAAAATATATAAATTTTGTACAACTAAGTAAGTATGGTTTTGTAGCTGTGGGGAATATTTTATTTTAAACCAATACTAAAACAAAATGTTCTACTAACACATTCTTAGAGTTAGGTTTTTGAAGTTTTAGTTAATTATCTACGTATAATCCATGGAAACTACCTTCTATTTATTATATCATGGTATAATCTATGGTTTTCAATATCGGAGTAGAAAGTAGAGCAATTCTTTAAATCCTCAAAATGTAAAGTCAATATTATGAGGTTAGCTTACAATAAGACAAAATGAAGTAGACAAATAGCTATTTTTTAGGGGGGACGTGAAGTTAACAGATTATTTTATAATTTTGCAAAAAAAAATTCTGACAATTTAGTCTATTTGGCCTAAGATTACGCCATTTTGTTGGATCATTATGACGAGATACAGCATATAGTCCATATGTCAATTTCGTACGTTTCGCCATCTCAGAAGTTTCTAATTAAGCCCCGTCGGCAACAGCTAGGAAAATGTGGTTCTTTAGATTAATCAATTTTTGAATTAATTGAAAAGAAAGCGTTTTAGGTGTCCCATAGTGCATAAAATTACTACAAATTACACAGGGAAATTGGTAAATTTTTTCCCGAATCGACTTAGAGACGTAAGGGAAGCAAAATGTCATAAATAACATAATTAAAATTGTTGCTTCCGTATACAGTACCTCGTTTCTGTAACTTGTGTCCCATAGTGCATAAAATTACAACAAATTACACAGGGAAATTGGTAAATTTTTTCCCGAATCGACTTAGAGACGTAAGGGAAGCAAAATGTCATAAATAACATAATTAAAATTGTTGCTTCCGTATACAGTACCTCGTTTCTGTAACTTGTGAGAAGTTCTCACATTGAGAAAAAATTAATAATTATAAAAAAATTCCAAGAGTGTTCAAAAACAGTTTTTTACCTAAGTTTGAACCAGGACTCTAAAGTACCTGCGCACCGAATTTCATGAAAATCCGTTTAGTGGTTTTTGCGTGATGTGTGTTCGGACAGACAAAAATTTATCGGTTTCTAAAAACCGGCCCACTTGGGTCCTTTGGTCCCTTCGTGATTGATGCGTTGGATGGATAGGAACGAAATTCAAATCGGTTTTCTGCAAAACAATTTTTTAGTTATGGCGTCGTTTGAGTAAATGAGCGATATGTATATCAGTGAGATATGTATATTTATTTATTTATTTCTGTAATATAAAGCCTTCGCGCATATTTGTGTGTTACAAATCTCTTGCTGTTAAAGCTCAATATATAAGAAAAGTTAAAACTGGTTTAATTTACTTTTATTGTATTCCGCTAGCTTTGAATATACTAAAGAACTCACGGTATATTCAATATCATTTTTCTGTTGTTGTGTCAAGTTTGCTTCATATATTTTATTTACTAAAAGTTGAAATAGTCGGGATGTTATGGTAATTGGATTGGTAGATTCTTTGGCAGAAGATGAAGCCGACTCTTGATTTGTAAGTACGTCATCGTCACTCGATAAATCTGTACTTACTTCACTTGTTGGGGATGACATTTTTACTCTTTTCGCACATCTAAAAAATTTTAAATTATTGAAATGTCATAGTATTTTTTATTATCTATTATATATGTACAATATACATACGGTGTAAACACAGAAAAATCGTCTAAGAATCGTAAATCATCAGCATACTTATATTGCGTCACGAATCCCTCCTCTGTTGTAGTTTTAATCCTATATCTTCTGTAAGAATCCCTCAAACTTTTCCACCTTCTGCAAGCATCATCACCTACGTATTATATATATATAACTTATTTTGCAACTAATTGAAATTAAGTTTTTTAATAATTTTTCTTACCAGTTACTCCAACCCTTTTACCAATTTTGTGCCACAAACGCTTCTTATATGAAAAATGTTTGTATTGAGGTGACTTCAAGTCGTAGATACACTCATATTTTTTCACTTCATCTATTAATTTTTGTGAGAAATTCCGTTTTCTTAATTCTTCCTATATAAAAAAAGTAAAACTATATGTCATATGCTTAGATTAATACAATAACATTGCTTTCCAAATATTTAGTTTTAGAAGTTAAAAGATTCTAATGCATTTTTTAGGGTAATTAGGATATGTAAAATAGTTTTGCTATCGTCCAGATAACGATACGTTTGTGTTTTTCGATGTATACTTGATGCGCCATCTAGAGTCAAAGAAAGTGATCTATATCTAGTTTGAAAGGCTACAAAATTACGCGTCGAACAGTGGCTTTAATCGGATAAAAAGTTACCGAATTATAGGAAAACAAATTTAAAATTTTATAAAAATTTCAACTTTTAAGAAATTTATTATTTGACATATTGTCATAATTTAATTTTAAACTAAACTTATTTGCTGATGGTTAAACATTGTCTATATGCATTTCATTGGTGCTTTACCAAATCGTCAGTAGACTTCAACCATACTTTTGAACAGTGATAAGGGTTTATAACTGTTCAAAGGTATGGTTGAAGTCTACTGACGATTTAGTAAAGCACCACTGAAATGCATATAGACAGTGCTTAACCATAAGCAAATAAATTTCATTTAAAATGAAATTTTTAACTTTTTTACCAATTGTTGTCTATTCGCAAAATGTTTTGTACCAAAAATAATAATATAATCCGAGTTGAAAAATGTTTTTTAACAGTCTATTCGATTTCAAAAATTTTAAGCCATCCATAATGGAACGAAATCGGATAAAAACTAAAAATGTTAGCATTTAAATTTACTAGCATACCCTTTATTTAATATTCTTTATTTAATATTTTGTTCTGAAAATCACATGGTTTCAAATCACTTGTGATTTCAAAATCACAATTGTGATTTGATGGTGTTCTGAAAAGCACAAAATTTTTTACTTTTCGGTGTGATTTTATCTTTTCGAAAACACAAGAAAACAGCTGATTTTTTTTTTCATTTGGTGGCATTTCTTAAAAAAAGTTGCAATTAATTAGTTTTATAAAAAAAGTGATTTTTAGAACATGCCTGTATAGTACAATTTTTAGTAAATTTAAATTTGGTCTTTTTATTATATATTTTTTAAAGTGAAGTAACACAATCAGGAATTTTTTCTTTAATCTATTACAAACTCTAGAGTCGATTCGAGAACCGTAATAAGACTCAATGTGTTACCTTCTTTGGGAAAAGGATAGTGTAGTGAGAACTCTGCCATTGCTCGTTTTTTGATAAATTTTGTAGATCAGTGCTGCAGCCTCTCTGGTGTCAAGTAGAGGCATTAATTTGTTTAAGCTGTGTAAATGGTAAAATAATATAAAGGTAGCCGCATAACTAAACAAATGTACATTTTGTGGTTGGACATGTCAGACGTTAATAGAGAGAGTATGTGTGGCTTTGTATAATATAAGCAGCAGGCATACGTGTGGTATTTTGTGTGCAACGTAGTTATTTAACATATAAACATTTGACAGCTCGTATTACGAAACAAGCAAATGAATAATAATCTGCTGGCGTTCCAGGGCTACCTAGTATATTATTATACCACGGCTGTGCATCCATTTATTAGTTATTTTACTTCACCGACGATTCTGCTACCGACGATGGAGGTTGCTGCGATGTACATTAGGCAATGTCAGTACTAATCGCTGCCGCTACTGCTAAAGTGATCAGTGCTATGCCTTCATCACTTTAACATCAGAAAAATTCATGATGTAGTTGGCTTGCCTGAAACTAGTCTTGAACTTAAGACCTCAGAGTTTGTAGTCAACGTACCATCTCAGCCAACAGTACCCTCATTTAGCATTTTTAGTTTTTATCCGATTTCGGTCATTTATATTTTTATCCGATTTCGGTCATTTATATGTAGCTTAAAATTTTTGAAATCGAATAAACTATTCAATAAAATTTTTTAACTATGGATTTTGTTATTATTTGTAATAAAAAATAGCTTCCGAATGAATAGACAACACTTGGTGAAAAACGTTGAAAATTTCATAAAATTTTAAATTTGATATCCTAAAGCTCAGTCACTTTTTTATCCTATCAAAGTAAACTATCCACTATTCGACGCGTAATTTTGTAGCATTTCAAACAAGATATTGATCACTTTAATCGAACAAGATTTTGACTCTGGGTGGCGCTTTAAAGGAAAGTGTACAACGAAAAACATAAATGTACCATTATCTGGACTGTGGCCGAAATGAAAAAAAATATTTTTTGCGTGTTTACCACATCTTAATTACCCTAAAAAGATGCATTAGAAAATTACACATACATTGGGAAAAGTTGTACTTTCTTCGCTGTCATTACTTGTCTCTGGTACGGTCGAAAGCTCTTCGTCTATATTAACAGTCTCCTTTGTGCTAGTATCCGGATTAAAACCTTCAGTTTTAAGGCCCTCATCTGCAGACGATGCTTCTAAAAATTCTCGAACATCGTCCAATGAGTTCTCGAAACTATGTTTTGTTTGTTTTGCAAAAGGTTCATATTCAAATTCATAATCACTGGATAAGTCCGTACTTACTTCAGCATCGGCTGATGAAGGAGTGATGGTCTTTGAACTTCAATAATAAAAATGTTATAGTCTAAGTTCCGAAATTTGCCCATCTTACAGCCGGATGAATATATGTATGTTACATATTCCGTGATAGGTATCAGATGAGTAAAGTTCGGTCTTAGATGAAAAGTATATAAATAAGATAATTTTAACGCATAGCTTACTGTTTATCTCCAGAAAAATTGTCTAGAAATTTCAAAGATTCTGCATATTTATATGGCTTACGAAAACCAGTGTGGGTAAGAGCTATTTGTTTATTCCTTTTATAGGTATCTCTTATATATTTCCACTTCTTTTTACTTTCAATGGCTAAACAAATATAAAAATTTTATAACAACTGCATAGTAAAATACTTTGGATAATGTTCTTACCAGTTTTGCCAGTTTCTTTTCCAATTTGCGCCCATAAGCGCTCCTTGTATTCAAATTCTTTATATTGCGGATTTTTCATATTATATAGACATTCATTTTTTTTAACTTCCTCTATTAGCTTGATGTTCATATCATCTTTTTTAATACGCTTTTTTATTTTCATATCCATATCTTGAAATTTTTTATTTTTTTGTTTGATTCTAATTTATGCTACAAGGAGAATCAGTAACGATTTATTTGGTTATTGAGCCTTCTCCAAGAGAATCGCGCAGACCAATTTTGTATAGGAAGTAGGGATGGGGAAGTGAAAAAAATATATCGACATATCGCGACCTCATTTCTGGTTTAGCTCATATGCCAAAGAGTCGGAATGGAGAAAAACACAAAGAAGATTTACATGAAGTTTCCTCAAAATATACCCGATAGAATTTTATTTCGTATTTTCACCATTGCTTCCGGCATATGTTTGGAAGAAAAATGTAAATTTTTATTTTTCATCAATCCGGTTAGAAATTAACTTATTTTTACTGAAAGTAAAAAATCTTGTTTTCTGCTGCATTTGCCACTTTTTTATTTTATTTGCAAAAAGTAGCTTTTTGTGATGCATTTCTATACTAACTGCTGTGTATTGACTAATGGTCTGCATCGGATTTATTAAAAGCAAAAGCAACTTGAATCAAAGGAAAAAAAAAATTATACAACACTCAAATAAATATAAGAGTAAAATGTGTTAAGTACTCGAGTATACTCGAGTATAAAATTATTTTAATGTTTACTCAAATAAGTGAGTTTATTTAAAGTGCTACTAGTAATTTTTGCGTTTATTTCTTTTTGGTTTTGCAAAGCTAACACAATAACTTCATGTTTTTTAGTGTATGTATGTATGCATATATGTATGTGTGTTTTTAAAGGAAAGTAACAACATAACACAAAGCCATTTGCCTCCACTGAAGTATGAAATTACTCGTTCATGTATTCAAACACTCAAATAATATTTGAATGTTTTGTGTATGAATATAATTGCGACCGAACCTTGCTATGGTTTGCTATTTTCAAATGAGTTTTATACATATTCGAAACAAACTTGTAAACCATATGCGTCGTTTGAATAGCATTAAGTATTACATTCACTTCATTCACTCTTGTGTTTTACAACATTAACTCTCTTCGTTCTATTTGAGTGTTTATTATTTAAATGAATGTTGTTTTCTTTGTGTGCGGCCAAACAAATGAATGTAGTCTTGCTACTCTCTAGTATTGACTAACTTGTTATTGAAATGAAATTTTCTACTTTTTATTGAAAATAAGCGTATAAATGTTATTAGAAGATATTTTCATGGAATAAAAAGTCAATATTGATGAAACTTGGTATCAAGGTAGATCAACACCAGGTAGTCGCAAGAGTATGAATTCGCCTTGCTTGGTATTTTACTTGATTTCTGATATTTATTTTTTTTATTTAAAAAATTTTGTTTTTCAAAAAATTTATCAAAATTAATGATATCAGGCACATGAATGCTTGATATCTCAGAAGCCAGAAAAAATTTCGCGACACAGGGGGGTTATGTATTTCGATTCGAAACGAAAATCATTCGTATTTGTGTACCTTATACATTGTGATTCGAAAATGTTTTCTTTCGAATCAAAATACATAATAACCCCTCAGGTTTCGAATTCTGAAAGAGGGTATTCAAAACATATATGCCCCATACAAAACTGGTTTTTTTTAATGTTTTAAATTTAATTTTAGAATGTCAAGGTCAATATGCGGATTCGTTGTTCCTTCGACGAACTATAATTTACCAACGATGTTTGCCAACATGCTTCCACAATTTTAAATACAAAACCATTCATTTTTGAAGTAATCCCTCTGTTCATAGAATCCAATACGGATTGGTTTGGCATCATTTTCTCTACAAAACCGGTTGATTGCGTTCATGAAAACCGTTTGTGCTTGAATTTGGAAATTTTCCGTTCAGAAACGGAATTGGAGTTCAGGATCCCATTAATTTATGCATTTAATAGCTAGAACATATTTTTCCCATCTTCTAATCACTAAAAATACAACTTTGTAAACGATATGCTGAATTTTGAACACAAATAACCACTTTTTGAACAAACCAATTTCGTTACGTTTTAATGAACCTATTCACAACTGGATGTGGATTGGAATTCCGTTTCCAATCCAATTCCGTATCGGATTCTATGAACAGGCTGAATGTGTTGTTTCCACAATGCAAACAAGCACTGCTTGTCTAAAATTTACATATATGAAAAGCACTCTGATTTTTTAATGATTTCCATACAATTTTTTTTTACTTAAATCGCTTGTTTGTATTGTGTAAACAGCACATAAATATGAGGGCTAGCATTCACCTCAAACTAGGAAAACCCTCACCCAACGGACTCATCTTTATGAAAATAAGGTTTCTTCACTAGCGAATGTGAGCTTAACGTTTTTATAGTGACGGCATCGGCAAAATAGTGAAAAAGACAAACTCTGGCAAAGTGCCTATAAACTTAAGAGCTTCTGTTAAACATGAGGGCGGCTCATCAACCATGAGGGGCTTCATATCGGCATAACATTGATGCCAAAGTACAGATAATTGAAGGAATAAAGAATGCGCATATGACCATTTACATTATAAGAAACCGTTTCGTAGTGGTTACAGAAAAACTGCATCTAAACGGCTGTTACACTATCATGCATGACTAAGACCTTAAGTGTGGGCCGTTCTTTGGAATACAGCTGTTGTTGTATAATGTCAAATCCAAGTTGGAACGCCCCCCTCAATCTTCTGATTTAGTTTTCACTAATTATTTATGGACCTTTTTGAAGAAAATAGTGCAAAATATTACTCGCCCTTAGTGAAATAAAGAAAACCAATTTTAATCACCGAATGGTTAGAGGATACTTCTAAATTCATGTAAAATATTTGCTCTTTCAATGTCCAAGAGACGAATGGAAGTTTAAATTTAAAATTGGCTTAAAAAGTTACTAAGTTACTACTTTTGTGGGACGCCAAAAAATAGGAAATGTTATTTTTCTTTAAAAATTTTAGTTATGAAAAAATGCAGTATTTATACGTTACATGTATTAAAAACAATATATTGCAATAAAAAATAACGAAAGATATTTATTTTTATTCTCTTAAGATCTAAAAATCAAATCGTCCGTAGATTTTAGTGGCATAGAGTAGATCATTTGAGCATTTCAAAAAATCGCATTCACCTTCAAAATCGAAAGTTATCGATAAAAAAAAACGATTTTTTGAGACTTCACTTGCACAGATTTTAAATTTTTAAACGGTGTCGAATAGTGTATATTTAAAAATTTTATTTTGATTTATATTTCATAGAAATATCATCAAAAGAAAAATTATTTTTATTTTTCTCCGATATTTTAATGTTGCGTATTTTTTAGCAACACTTCATTTACGAAGTAATTACCCAAGAATGGTATAATTCTTAATGTTAACCCACCCAGATCCTTTCCTATTTTACTTCAATGAGTTTTATATTGTACTCCACCACGAATCAAAATCTTTCGTAGAATTTTACCGTTGATTAACAAACGCCAATGCGAGTGAGACGCAAAACTCCGGATGGCCAATAAACCAACAACGGATTGGTTGCACTTGAAAAATAATTGCAAGGATACTTGATGTTTACCCGTGCATTTCTGCTTTCAATAAACCCTAATGCATTGGAGATCACACTTTTGTAGCATATAGAAGTCATTTATTACCCCCTAATGGATCTTGCGAACAGACAAATGAAAAGAACTTGATTTTGGGGTGTTAACACTGCTACTCTCTTCAAAGTAACTTTGGTCAAAGTTTGTTTTAAAACACAAGTTAATCAAAGGTATACGGCCATGTTCTGAAAACCATTTCTTTTTGAAATCGCAAAATTACAAAAATGAAAAACAGTGTTCTTTTAATCGGACAATTTAGTGCATTCGAAGTTGAGTTCGAATAAAATATCTGAAACATAAAAATAAATTAAAAAGTTGCAATAAATGACCGTTTTAGTTGAATTTTTTTCCGAAATTTTGCGGTTTCAAAACGAAATGGGTTTCAGAACATGGCCGATAGACTTTATACTTAGAAATGCAACTCAACTGGATGTGGAATTGTTGATGTCAGACGAGGTCGCAGGTACATATATAGAATTGGTTCACGATCCTCCAGCCTCTTTGGTGAGCTTTTGGGCTATTATGAAGGCCGTCGACAAGGCGGTAGATAAGAAAATTTCCAAACTACTAATATTAACGGACAGCATGATGTCCTGTAAAACACTCAACTCTGATTCAACGCAGGATTACATAGTAGCTATGAATCACAACAAAATCTTTCACTCTGGATCCTTGGGCATGTTGGAATAAGTTTCAACGAAAGTGCAGACCAAGCAGCAAAGATTGCAGTGAACGAAGGCACTAATTTGAATGAAACTATTCGAACCATAAGATGTCAACTAAGAAACATTGGAACGAACGTTATATCAATGCCTCCTTAGATACAGGAAGGAGTTTCGCTGAAATTTTTCCCCAAATTCCATGGCACTTTAAATGAGACCTAACACCCCACGATACTAAAATGATTAACATACTACTTTCCGGCCATGTTTATTACAGATTCTCCGATCCACAGAACTGTGCATGCTCCACATGTAGTCAACAAACCCCAGACTGCCTTATATTTCATTGTCCTGATTTTGCTCCTTTTAGAGCAAATTATAAAATTTTCAACTCAACAATATCCAGGAGCTGCTCAAAACCAATAACCACAGTACTTATCGGTTGTTGACAAAATTTATAAACTAAGCCGGGATTGAACTTTAAGTTTCCTTTTTGATATGAGATACCCTAGCAATATTAGTTAAATACTAGCCAACATTTACTCGAAGAGCAAAAAAAAAGAAATGCAACTATTTTATTTAAAAATTATTTTCTTACTTTTTTTAAACAAATTTTCCACTACAAGACAACACAAAGTAAAACAAGAAAAATAGATGTATACAATGCAGAATTATACAGCTGGTGGTGATTCTACACATGGCATATCAACACCAGGTAGTCGCAAGAGAGTTCGCAGTGGAGAATTTACATTTTGGTTGTCAAAACAGCTGATACATGGTAGAATAATACAGGTAGTGGTGAAGCGTTAACGAACTTTTTTTTTGAGTTCGACTCTGTCAAAAGTTGTTTATGTTATACCAACACACACCCACACTACTGAAAAAAACATGGCGAAGTAAACACACACATGTGAACATATAAATTTTTTTTTTCAAATTTTCTTTTGTGCTTTTTGACAACCTCGGACATAAACAACAATAAAAAGCCGTGTTGTTTTTGCTGTTGTTGGGTTGTTGTATCTTCGCTACTACCTGTAGTATAATTCTACCATGAGCTGATACATTAACACTGCTGACAGTATGAATTCGCCTTGTTTGGGCCATGAACCAGTAATAGGTACATGCATCAAACTTCATATATAAAAAATTTTGTTTAGGTTTTTTATATATGAAGTCTGACATCTTTACGATGGTAAACAATAAACAGCTGTTTAGTTGCATTGACCTGATTATTGGATCATGAACAAAACAAAAGGAAACACTAAAGCCCTGTGCAGACGGTTCTCAGATCTGCCAATGTGCTGACGATGTACTGGTAGTTAGTTTTAGCCTTTTCCTGTTAACCGATTGATCTGAGATTTAGTGGACACCTTTACTTAAAATTACTCTACACTTAAGTATTTAAAAAAGTGGGCGGCGCCACGCCCATAAAAAGTAATACTTAGTTTTAGCCCTTTCCTGTTAACCGATTGATCTGAGATTTAGTATACACCTTTACTTACGATGACTATACAATTTAGTAATTACAAAAGTAGGCGGCGCCACGCCCTTGAAAAATAATACTTAGTTTTGGTACACGCCTTTACTTTTGATTACTACACAATTTTAAGATTAGAAAGTGGGCTTGCCCACGTTCTTAAAAAGTAATATCGGTTTTTACCTCCTTCCTCTTGACCGACTGATCTGAAATTTGGTAAATAGCTTTACCTTTCACGCCAATACAATTTAGTGTTAAAAATGGGTGGCGCCACGCCCATAAAAAGTAATACCTAATTTTAGCCCTTTCCTGTTAACCGAATATTCTGAGATTTGCTGGACACCTTTACTTACGGTGACTATACAATTTTGTAATTAAAAAGGGGGCGGCGCCACGCCCATAAAAATTAATATTAAGTCTTAGCCCTTTTCTGTTAACCGATTGAACTGAAATCTGCTGAACACATTACATTTTCATGACGGATTGATCTGATGACGTTACTTTTATATGTATGTATTCAGTATTATTGTAAATCACAGATGCCGCCACCACAAACTGGTGATTTAGTTATTTGTCTATAAACACCTCAATATGGATATCAAACGAAAGGGTTTGACTAGTAGAATACAGTACGCAATCAAAAACTTCCAATTCCCAGTACAACATGGGGGGTTATATTCATGCATAGATATTGTCAGCCCCCTGAATATTGGTATTAAATGAAAGCTCTCGGATACTACAATGCAGTACCCCCGAAAAAATCCAAATCCAAGGTACAATCCGAAACTAAATGCCAGATCATAGAGCGTAGGACATAAAGTAAAAAACTAAAATATTTAAAAATAAAATAAGTAAAAACATTTTTAAGTTAAATGGTTTTATTATAATGAAACATAATAATGGTGCGGAAAGTAATCTTATTTCAAAGGTTTGACTTCGTGTTTGCTGGGTATGTACAATCACATATTTGTAAAAGGTTTTCCAGACTAACACTCTTTAAATGCGAAGTTGTTGGGAACCATAACATTTACGGTCCCTGGAAATACTCTTGCTTGCAAAGTTCTACTCTCAATTCGTTCGCCATCCACTGTTAATATACCATTGTTGTCGTGCGGCTCTAAACGAAAAGCAACAACTCTTTCTACTCTAATAAAATCGTTATTTGTTTTTGGTAAATGAGTGCCAGAGCTCATGTTAATGAGAAAGTTGAATAATTGCGATCGACTTATACCTCCACGTATTATAACCAAGTATATTATGCCATCATTTAGCTTTGCGTGTGGTGAAAAGTAACAATCACTTCCTAAATGACTTTGATAGACGGCATGAATCATGACAAACTCGCCATCCTCGACAAACCATGTATTGGGAAGAGGATCTTCAAGTGCAGGTAACGTATTTTTATCTAAGTGGCCTAGCCGAAAACCATGACATTCCTCGGCGTTTCCCGAGGCAAGCAAGTCTGTTTCATAGTAATCACTATTATCGGCAATACTGTGGTAAAGGCTATCAGCTATGGAATAGTAAGTACTAACTCTTGAACCAGATGAAAGTAAACTATTACAGCGAGAACGGTAAGATTGATTCGCAACTGTTTCCAAGGATATTACGTCTTCAAATTCTGGATTAGAAATATTTAGTGTGTGCTTTTTTAATTCATAATGAGGTGGAAATGTATTACAACGCATGCTGTTCTGCAAATTTGCTTTATTCATATCCTCTCGAGTACCTTGTTGCTCTGAATTATTCTTAAGTAAATATGATACTCTTCCACGATATGTACGCAAATTTATTAAACGGTAAAGTGTCCAAATCGTAAATCTTTGATAACCTAATGATCGCAAGCGCTCACTTTCGATATCGATGTCAGAGATTAAACCCCATCCAACTGATAGAAATGAATACATAATCTATTAAAAAAAAATTAGGTTTTGCAATTCAATCAAAAATTTTTTTTCATACTTTGTTGTCTTGTTCTATTTCTACTACGTCCATTAGCGCCGATTGGCCGCTGACAAGCGACAATGCTGCCCCTAATATTGGTTTCGGCTCATACGGTTCCCTACAAGTAATAAATAATAGTAAATTAAGTATATAATCACAATATTTATAAAAACACCTACTGAAAATAATGTGCTATTGAACGGGCTAAGCCATTACCCGAACCGCACGGAACAATTCCAAGCGCAACATTATGAATAACTCTGTTCCAGTCTTTGCGCTTCAGTAAGCCGTTTAGTATTTCGTGAAACAAACCATCACCTCCAATGGCAACAATTCCACTCCAAAGAGATATATTTTTTTGACGCACAAAGTTATATGCATAATTCGAATGTTTAGTAACATGAAGATCGTACGCAATATCTGCCTCATTAAGAACAGTTACAACGTTATGATTGAACAAATCCAGCGCTTTTCCAGAACCTGACTTCGGATTTAATAGAATCAGAAGACGTTTGGATTCTAATGATGTTTGCTCATTTTTATAAAGCGCAAGGGACCGCATGTTACAAAGTAAGATATGATTATTTCTATGAGATTTTAAAGTGTTGTACCATTTTTCAGCCTCACGCATATTGTCTTCATGGTTGTCATATGAACGGAATCGTAGTGTAATAACAGTACGTACACGACGTGAAGTTTTTCTAAGATTCTTTTTAAGTACATATGCAAAGACATATAGATACGCGTCTTCTGTTTCTTCACTTACATTTTTTTTCTTCTCCGTTATACTGGGTGTACATGCTCCACATGTACCAACAGCTCCGAAACTAGCTGCCTTTTGAATCCAAACACAACGTCCTCCAATAATATCGAAAATATTTACTATATGATCCTTCTGTCCTCCGACTGATGTGTCACGAGACAACAGCAATCCGTTGGAATTAAGACTAACATGATATGTATTACCATTTTTACTGTTTGAGTAAAATGTATCTCTTAATTCTTTAGCAAGACCTGAATCGGCTAACTTCTCCGAATCGCGTTCAATATTCATTGAAAGGTGCTGCATTTTACTTGTGTTCCCTTAAAATTTGTTTACATTTTTAAATATTTTTTGCAGATGCATGATACAATAATACAGGTACCAGAGAAACAAGCCGAGGCAAAATTATCGGCAGCGGCGGCTGGGCAGATTCTGGGTCGGCGGCGGTGCGCCGACAGAATTTTCCGCGACTCACCTATTTATGGATATTTTTGGGAAAAAAGGGCTTAAGTCAAAGCGTATTAATACCAAGTGGCCTTATTAGTGCAACAACAACTGGACTTTACCAATCTGTCATGTTAAATGCATACATAAAAAGTTGTTGTTTAGTTCTTTTTACATAGAGTTTGACACTTTGGTAAAGTCAGCTGATGCTCATTTTTACTAATAGGGCCACTTGGTATCAATTCGTCTTGGCGTAAGTCCAGTTTAGTGACACAGCTCTAAATATAAAAAAAAATTACATAGGGGGGGTAGAAAATGCGAAAATAAGAAGAAAATTTTGAATTAAAACATTGGGGGAAACGCATAGTTTTCGAGTTATGTTCATCTGAGGTTTTCATATATATATATATATATATATATATATATATATATATATATATATATATATATATATATATATATATATATATATATATATATATATATATATATATATATATATATATATATATATATATATATATATATATATATATATATATATATATATATATATATATATATATATATATATATATATATATATATATATATATATATATATATATATATATAAATATATATATATATATATATATATATATATATATATATATATATATATATATATATATATATATATATATATATATATATATATATATATATATATATATATATATAATATATATATATATATATATATATATATATATATATATATATATATATATATATATATATATATATATATTATATATATATATATATATATATATATATATATATATATATATATATATATATATATATATATATATATATATATATATATATATATATATATATGAAAACCTCAGATGAACATAACTCGAAAACTATGCGTTTCCCCCAATGTTTTAATTCAAAATTTTCTTCTTATTTTCCGAAAAATTACATAGGGGGGGTAGAAAATGCGAAAATAAGAAGAAAATTTTGAATTAAAACATTGGGGGAAACGCATAGTTTTCGAGTTATGTTCATCTGAGGTTTTCATATATATATATATATATATATATATATATATATATATATATATATATATATATATATATATATATATATATATATATATATATATATAAATATATATATATATATATATATATATATATATATATATATATATATATATATATATATATATATATATATATATATATATATATATATATATATATATATATATATATATATATATATATATATATATATATATATATATATATATATATATATATATATATATATATATATATATATATATATATATATATATATATATATATATATATATATATATATATATATATATATGAAAACTTCAGAGGCCGATAACTCGAAAACTATGCGTTTACCCAAATGTTTTAATTTCACATTTTCTTCTTATTTTTGCATTTTTTCATTTGGAGCTGTCACTAAACTGGACTTATTCCAAAAAAAGTACTAAAAAATATTTTTCGAAAAAAAAGTACGCAAATTTGCAACCCAGTTGTGAAAAAATTGAAACGAACTCGGCGGCTGGTTTTGAGCCGATGTAATCGGCGGCGGCGCAATATGTGAAAAAGCAGCCGGCGGCGGCGCGCTGTCGGCTTGAAATCGACTAGATTGTTTCTCTGACAGGTACATGCACTAAGCTGTGTTCTCACCAGTGTTCGAAAATAAACCGAACGTTATTTTATGTACTGTATACACAAGCAGAAACGATATCTATTTTTTAGTGTCTGTGGATATTTAAGCAACCCGAACACAACACATAACGATTTTTTAATTCAAGTAGCAAACATTACACCCCGTCTTCACGAGACATATTTTTGTTCTAGCATTTGTCAAACTTCATACATAAAAACATCAGAAAAATGTTAGTGCTATTTTTCCATATCGACTTTGAATTTTGTCAAGACAAATCAATGAGTCGCGAAGACGCTATGTTATGTAGCGTTTTGTTTTTTGTCAAGAAACAGTACAATTGTAGTGGTTGCGTACTACATACATTATATTTTAGCATTTTATAGTGTTCTTTTGTCATCATATACAACTACGCACTCAAGTATACATGCACGAGAGCCAAACAAATACTAATGCTAAATACACAAAATATACATTAAGAATAATGTTCTGTGCCGAACACAACGAAGTGTACTGTTTTTCAACGAAAAACAGAACACTATTAAATGTTCTTATCTTTATATTGAGTTTGTTAAAAACAGTATTTTCGTTGGGTACAAGATCACTAACAGAAATACCGTACTTCTTTTTTAATGTATTTCCTACACAACCACTATTTGCGTTTGTGTATTACAATATTCTACCGTACAGAACGTTAAAGTACATTATATAAGGTAAATTTTCGAACACTGGTTATCACTATGTGTATTTGTCTTATGGAATGTCACTTTTTTATACACGTGTAATTTCATGTGCATCTCGAAATTTGCGGTTTACATAAGGTTTATAATTTTTGTGTTCACCTGTTGGTATGTTACGTACATTTGACATAACCTATAAAGCAAAACAATTATAAAACAGCCGAGTGGTTATACATATTTTATTGTTATATCGCGACCTAAGTATTGTTTTGGTCCATATGCCAAAAAGTCGGAATGGAGAAAAACAACAAAGAAGATTTACATAGTTTTCTCAAAATATATCCGATAGAATTTTTTTGTATTCTCACCACAGCTTCCGGCATACGAAAGTGGCGCTACTCTGTTCTGCTGTGTACGTTGAAAAATTAAGTTGATGTCATTTTTCCCTTGTTCCTTGGAATATTAATCATGCCCAATTATTTCTGAATATAACGTTACGAAGCTTAGCCTAATAATCAATTTGGATTCATGAAGTTAAATAAATGTTCGATGAAATAAAAAATTTAAATTTCGAGTAAAAATTTATTCGAGTAATTTAGGTCGATTAATCGGCTAAAAAATTTTATGTCCATTTTCCTTTTTTGATTAAGTTTTTGCAGATTTCTTAAAAATTTTTGAAATAATGTGAAATTTGCCACTCAATTCAAACGTTATTTCATACTAATAGACCGCAAGTTCAAAGAATTAAGTAAATTATGCAGTAGCAATAAATATCTTGTACAAAAATTCGGATATATCAAGCAAAAATTATTTGAAATAAAGAAGAGATTTCAAGAGCAACTAGTTAATTAGATTTTTCGTATTAAGATGTCGAATGTAATCAACGGTGGAATTCAGTAACATATTAAAAGCATTCACATTCAAATTGAAAACATTAAAAAATTACCTGTCATGCATCTAGAAAAAACAAAGAATTGATCAGATGAATTGGAAATGCTTTTTAATTCACTTTTCTCAAATTCTCTAGCGTCTACTATTATTGAAAGGTCATTAGTAATGTGAGAAATGTTCAATCGAAAAAAATATTTGAGTTTTTGTTTCTGTTGTAAAACGCGTAAATAAATATGTTGTTCAACACTGAAAAATATGTACGAGATTTTAAAAGGTGGGATAACTAGCACAGCTGACTAGCCTGATTAAACGTCAAACTTAGTGGATGTTGATGATATGCTCATAATATCACCAGTATGTTCAAACTATCTAAAGGGCATAAAGGCCATGTCAGATAAAACTTTTGCTTCGCGTTGCGTTACAGATTCGCTTTGACATCTAAGATGAAATGTACATACTTATACGAAACATGTTACATAAAGCACTTTTAACGCAGCGTGAAGCGAAAAGTTCGGCAACTCTCATCTTTTTGCTTGCTTTGACAATCAGCTGGAATAATTTTCTATTATTATATTGCCAAACGAAACATATCGTGCGTTTGAATCTGTTTTAATAAGAGGTATATAAGTATGTACATATGTGCCATTTATTTATTTATAATAAATCGTAAAATAACATATTGACTTTTATTTTTATAACAAAAAAAAAAGTAGTAACTAGCAAAATTATCAACTACTTTTTTTGGTAAACGAGCAATGTGCGAGTGCTGTCAAAGTTTTCATTGTGTCATACACCTTTTGCTTTACACTTTTCTACCAAAGTTAGAAACGTCACGCAAAGCGACAAAGTTGTATCTGACACGGCCTTCATACACAATCAATCAGCTTGATGTCAGATTCGTGTACGTGTGCTTGACGAAAAATCAAATCCAAGTAGATTTTCCATCAAGCGTCGTCGGTGTCACTAATACTAACGATATTTCACACATACTATTACCACGCTTGTCAAGCATGTTGACTGTGTATATTGCTCTTAACACCATATAAAGACTGCCTCCTGTATGGTGTTTGATATTTACTTAAACGCCTTTCAGACTATTAGATTTAGAATTAATATTTGCTAAAAACTCAAATCTTAAGTAAAAATCCAACAGTGTGAAAGCAAATTGTTATGATCTGTCAAATTTTAGGAAAATTTCTAAACAATCACATTTTTCATTTCATCAGGGTTGTCTTTTGCACAAACAAACGTAGCAATAACAAAAACAATTGTGTATATGTTCGCCAGCATAAATAAAGAAAAACGAACAAATTTGCTTTATTGCAAATTATTTATGTTACGTTTTATTTTGAATGTGATTCCAAAGTAAGTTTCCAGCGTAAGTTTGAAGAAAATCGGTCCAGCAGTTTGGAAGTTATCATCCATTTTCTTTGGGTTTTTTTTAATTTAGTACATATTATTTTAATTACTATACAAGTTATTAAACAATTTTATATTATAAAAATATTAGTTTCCTTAAACACAGAAAAAACTCAATTATTTGCACGAGTACCGCAAGAATTAGTAGTCATTGTTTTGCATCATTGCGATTCAAGAGACAAATAAAAAAGTACAGCGGTGCCATCATATAGCTTAAAAATTCGTTAAATCGTTGTTTAGTTAAAATATTAATTATGAATGCGAATTTTTCATAAAGCTTTTTTAGGACTAAAATGTTTTTTAACTAAACTGTATTTGAAACCTATAGGAAGATTTTTCTATGAATACGACCGTTAAATTTTGAAATGACACCGAAAAATTATAAATTGCTTATGCCAACTCATCGGTAGACCTTCAACCATGATGCTTAAATCCACGATAAATAACAACTTTTTGATGAATAGACATTTTTATATCTTATTTGCAAATCTAGAAAAAAGAGTTCTAAACTTATTTAGCATTTTATACGTAAATTTATTAAGTTTCTTTTAACATACATTTTCTTAAACTAACTTATGTATGTATATGTACAATAGAGCGACTAGACTTGTATGAAGATGAAAACCCTGTTTTTGTACCCCTCTCAAATTAAAAACCGGTCTTTTTAATGAGGTTTCCTAAAACATTTGAGGGGCCTAGCGGTGTCTAAACATTTTTATTTTTTTTATTTTTTTGCATATTTTCGTATTTTCTCCCAATACAACATATAAAAAAATGTAATCGTTTGAAGGATCCTTTCAAGCTGCATACAATGCTGCTTTAAATTTTACCATTCATACTATCAACAATGCTGTATTCCATAAAAACACGATTTTTTAAGAGTTTTTATTGCCTCCATGAAAAATCGCCCAAAACCAAATCGCCTAAAAATATAAATGAAAAATCGCCAAAAATTTCAAAATGAAAAATCGCCCAAAATTTAAAAATGAAAAATCACAAAAAATGAAAAATCGCCCAAAAAAATGAAATATCACCCAAAATTAAAAAACACAAAAATAAAATTTTAAATTATAGTAAATTAATTTTTATATTGAAAAAAAAAGAAAACTTACAGAAAAGCATAAATAGTCTTCGTTTCTTACTGAATTGCAATAAAAGTATGAATAAAAGGCAATATTTTCCATCGGCCGAAAATTATAGTATGGCTTTCCAAGGGTAATTTAGATAATTATCATAGATACAACAAAAATTTATAAACATATAATACAGCAATTCCATGAAAAATCAATCACTTTTTAATGATAGGTCTCCGATTTTGATGAAACTGGTACGATTGTTCAGTTTGGTGTTAGAAGACAATTTTGATTAAAAATTTTTTTTTAATTGAAAATTTTGAAAATTCGACATTAAAAATTTTCAATACTTTTTTTGTAATTGTCATAACTTTGGTTCTACTGGTGATAATTTAAAAAGTATTTTTTTATAATATTAAGGACTAAGCAAGGACTAGAAAGTAATTTTTAACTAAAAATTTTTCTATAAAAAAATTTTTTTTCATAAAAAAAATTTTTTTAGCCAAAATAAATTTTTATTTCTTAATTTTAAGAAAAATACATCTTCGATTTTTTTATTTTTTGTGCGGATATAGCTCGTTTTATTATTTATTAACACTATAATTTTCAAAGTGGTGAAATTTCTAGTTTTCGTGCTACAGATTAAAATACACAAACACTAAGGAAGGAAAAAATTTTTATGTATCAAAATTTGTATAAGTAATTTTTATTTTTTACGGACTAAATGCACAGAAAAAAACTATAATTCGTATTTTATTACTAAATTCATAAATTCAAATATTTTTTTTACGAAAATGGGACCTGTCACAAAATTCGTAAAATTAAAAACTAAAATTCGTAAATATTTTATAAAAAAAAAAACGAATTTTTTTCTATTAAAATTTTCTATTGGAATATTAAAAAATCATAAAAAAATATAATAAAATTTAAAAACAAATTCAAACACATGCGAGTTAAAATAAAAAGCTATGATAATTTTTTCTGTGCAAGTTGAAATGTTCCTATATAACTCTTGAATGCTTAAAGAAACTCTCCGAAGATTTGTTTTGCAGTTTTTGTGTCTAGGTTTATCCAAAGGATTGCAACAAACTTTCTTAAAAGGCATTTCTACTGCTTTAAATAAATATAAATTGCTGGTTATATGAAAAACTTTTTTTATTTTCTTCTGATATTCGCTATAAAAACACGGCACACGAAAAGAAAAAGTTTTATTAGCAATATTGACATGCGAAGTATTTTTAAATTTTTTAAGAATCACACATTTTAGTTTTTCGTCTTTGTTGACACATAACAATTTTTTCCTTCTTTATTGTTTGTGTATTTTAATCTGTAGCTCGAAAACAAGAAATATCACCACTTTGAAAATTATAGGGTTAATAAAGAATAAAATGAGCTATATCCGCACAAAAAAAAATTTAAGATGTATTTTTCTTAAAATTTAGAAATAAAAATTTATTTTGGCTAAAAAAAAATTTTTTTTAAGAAAAATTTTTGAGTTAAAAAGTACTTTCTAGTCCTTGCTTAGTCCTTAATATTATAACAAAATAATTCTTTAATTATCACCAGTAGAACCAAAGTTATGTTAATTAAAAAAAAAAGTATTGAAAATTTTGAATGTCGAATAATTTTCAAAATTTTCAATTAAAAAAAAATTTTTTTATCAAAATTGTCTGATAACACCAAACTGAACAATCGTACCAAGTTTCATCGAAATCGGAGACCTATCATTAAAAAGTGATTGATTTTCCATGGAATTGCTGCGCGACATTTTTTAATATTAGTAGCCTTCGGAATGCTTGATTTGGGACGTGCTTGTGGAAAGATTTTAAACTATGGTATGTCAAATCTCGGCTTCGCTTACGACAATTTTCAATATTAGTAGACTTTCCGTGTAATTGTCGTAAGCGAAAACCAGATTTGATGAACCATAGAGTTTAAAATTCTTCCACCCGGCCGAAGGCCGTCTACACGAAAAGTCGTCGAAAGCACGTACCAAATTAAACATTCCGAAGGCAACTTATATTGAAAATTGTCGTAAGCGAAGCAAAGACTTGATTCCACCTGCACGAAGGATTTTAAACTCTATGGTATGTCAAATATCTGCTTCGTTTTTGACAATTTTTTATATTACTGAACCTTGGAATGGTAACTTGAGAAACGCTTTCGACGATTTCCCGTATAGCCGGCCTTCGGCTGGGCGGAAGGATTTTCAACTCTATGGTATGTTAAATCTCGGCTTCGCTTACGACAATTTTCAATATTAACAGCCTTCGGAATGCTTAATTTGGTATGTGCTTTCAACGACTTTCCATGTAGCCGCCCTTTGGCCGGGTGGAAGGATTTTAAACTTTTACTGCTGTAGAAGCGAAATAATGATGGAGATGGAACACATTGGAGAAGCTTTAAATTATTTAATATAATATAATATTTTAAATTCTATATTCGATTTTGATGATTACCAGAATTTTTAAGTGTAAAATTTTGGCCGATTTTTCATATGAAAAATAACTTAAAATTTGTGTGGAAAAATTTTGGGCGATTTTTCATTTTTATTTTTGGGCGATTTGGTTTTGGGCGATTTTTCATGGAGCCAAATTTTACTTTTTTAGGAATTATTTGATTTGAGGCATTGTTTATTTATTTTTTACTTATTTCTGTTCTTAGAAACGTGAGAACTTTTGCAATAACTACAAACAGAAATAAATAAACAATGCCTCAAATTATATGCGTAATACTAAAAAAAGTAAAATTTATTTCAATATAAGTGGCACCTGCAATAAAAACGTTAAAAAAATCGTGGTTTTTATGGAAACACTCATTGCTGATGGTATGAATGATAAAGTTTAATGCACCACTGGATGCAGCTTGAAAAATCTTTCAAACGATGTAATTTTTTTTATGTTGTCTTGGGAGAAAATACCAAAATATGCAAAAAAACTACCAAAATATACCTCTTTTAGACACGGCCCAGCTCACGGGCGGCATCGCTAGACCCCGCAAATGTTTTGGGAAACCTCATTAAAAAAAACGATCATTAATATGAGAGGGGTAACAAAAAATGTTTTTCTGTGAGTCGCTTTAATGTACAATCGTTACCTTATTATAGAAACGCCCTAACTCATTATTTTTTCAAATCGAGTTTTTTTTTTGCATATTTCGATAAATGAACGAATCTCTAATCCATCGAAATAGGTAAAAATCGATTTTAAGAAATAATGATTAGTGCGTTTTTATATTATGTTTTTATAAATATATGCAGGTAATCGAAAAATCAGTAAACTTATTTGGAGTAAAATGTTTCTTTTTTAATTTAAACACAACTTTTTCCACGATTGTAAAAAGTGAAATCACTGTTCTTGCTTTTTTCAATGCCCTACACGATTTTGGAACTGGATCTAGCATATTTATAAAGAATGCAAAAAGTCATCACCCTAATGTACATATCGTTACCTTAATATAGAAACAGCCTAACTCATTATTTCTATAGATGAACTTCTAATTTATCGAAATGTGCAAACAAAAAAACGATTTGGAAAAAAATTAGTTACGGCGTTTCTATATTAAGCTAACGATGTGTACATACAAACGTATGAGTGCTAATTATTTCATTCGCAACGAAAATTCCCAAATAAATACATACATATATAACTAAAGGATTGGTATTACATATCAAGTTATTTTTCCACTCATTAAACTTGATAACGTTGCTTTTGTCATGCTTTGCGATAAATTTCACCTGATCCGTATGAAAAACGCCGCTCTTTAGAGTTACTTGCTACCAAAACATCTTCATCGTATTGGTTAAGTTTTTGCATTTTAGGACGCATTATACCACGAACATCCTTAAGTGATATATCTAAATCTTTAAATGCATTGAGCATAAATACAGCACTTATCACCACCAAAAATCCACATACATCGCCCAAAATATCATCGAAACGCATATGGGTGAACTCCTTAAAAATAATAGCCGAAGCGGTTATAACCAATGTCGTAAACATAACATAGTAGATGGGTGTTACAATTCCAGTGTTAAATATATCTAAAGCTTTATTTAAATAGTTCATTTGTACTGCTATGAAGGTTACGGACACTATAATCAAAAACCAAGGCATCCAAGTGGCAAAGTCATTTTTTCCGGCTATAGTATCACGTAAGGCTAAACCTAAGGCCTTGCAAGACATGACCGTCAATGAGCCGATGCCGGAGCATAGAAAAATATAAATAAAAACATTTGTATGACCATGTCGAGGTGCTACAAAACAAGCTACAAATATGGTTGAACTAATTATTATGATAACATACAATATAAAGCCAGGATCCTGTAATTTTTCAAATAATATTTGTAGATCTTCGATTTCTTTTTCTTTGGGAGAATGAAGCACTATAATAGTAGATCCAATGATGCACAGAAAACAACCCAATTTGCCAAGTAAATTGAGTTTTTCGTTAAGAAACTTTGAAGCCATTACTGCTGATACTATAACACTTAGAGCTCCTAACGGAGTAACGAGTGAAGCTGGAGCAAATGCGTATGCAGCAAAATTAGCAGCTTCACCTAGTCCCACTAAAATGAAAACAAAAACGTTATATGTGTAAAAACGTTATATGTATGTATACATACGTAAAAATTAATATCATGTGATGGTAACCTAGCGTCTTCACGAGCCATTGATTTGTCTTGACAAAAGTCAGAGTCGATATGAAAAAATAGCACTAACATTTTCCTAATGTTTTTATGTATGAAGTTTGACAAATGTTAGAACAAAATTATGTCTCGTGAAGACGGGGTGTAAGGGCAGCCAGCATATTTATTATTATTTTTTTTTTAAACATGTTATAAACTAGAAAAGTAACTCATTTATCACTATAAACTAATTGAAACTGGTTTATCGCAGGTAATATGCAAAACACGTAAATAAATAAAATGGCATTAAAAAGTGAAATTTGAAAAAAGTGTAACTCATGCCCTTTTCGAAATGACTGGTTCAATTGATTACGATTACAAATATGTAATCTAAAAATAATTGGGATTACTTGGGGCTACTTGCAAATAATCTAAAATAATCAACATTATTCAAAAAATATCTGACTATTTTCTAAGATACATATGTATGTAAAGGCGAAATAAATAATATATATAAATAATATATGTATATAAAAATATATATCGTCACAGAAAATGCAAAAAGCCCTATTTAACATATTAAAAGTTTTACAGGAGAAGCATAAAACTTGTTTAAATGAAACCTATATTGACAATTAGTGCAAAATCTTACAATACAAGTAAAAAAGGACACACAAATTTATATATTTCTTGTAAAATTTTGCACTAATTGTCAATATATTTTTTCATGTAAACAAGTTTTATGATTCTCCTGTTAAACTTTTAAAATGTTAGATAGGGCTTTTTGCATTTTCTGTGACGACATGTACATTAGCGCGATTCGACTTGTATGAAGATGAAGAACGTATTTTTGTTACCTCTCTCAAATTAAAGACCGGTATTTTTAATGAGATTTCCTAAACGATTTGAGGGGTCTAGCGATGACCGCCTGTGAGCTGGACCATGTATAAAAAAGGCATATTTTTGTAGTTTTTTTTTTTGCATATTTTCGTGTTTTCTCCTTATATTAAAATAAATGTTACTTTTTTAAGGAATTATTTGATTTGAAGCATTGTTTATTTTTTCTGTTCTTAGAAACATGCGAACTTTTGCAATAACAGAAATAAATAAACAATCCCTCAAATTATATAATACTAAAAAAAAGGAAATGTGTATTTACTTTGTATGGGCGTGACCACACCCACTTTTCAACAGGACCAATCTGGAAGTAAATCCTTTTGAATAGAGAAAAAAAAAATACGAAATCGGTTCATAAATGGCGGAGTTTTGAGGGAACATACATACAAAAAAAAAATATATACATGACGCATTGATAACCTTTCTCATTTTTTTGAAGTCGGTTAAAAATGCCTTAAAAATAAGAAAAGTAGAAATAAATTTTTTAATTCGAAAAATAAATTTAGCCTTCTTTAGGCTAAATGAAAAATAAAAAAAAGCTAGAAAAAACCCACGAAGCTAAAACCAAATTTCGAGGCTAAAAGACAAAGGGTAGTATGAAGAAAAAGTATTTGATTTTTACTTAAAAGTTTGTTTTAAAACCCAAAATTCTTCGTTTTATATTCAATAATTTCCAGAATTTTGTGTTTTAAAACAAATTTTTAAGTAAAAAGCAAATACTTTTTTTATTCATACTACCCAAAGAGGCTAAATCTAGCATCAAAAAGGCTAAGCTGGCAGCGCTGGTGCTAGAACACTCACATTTCTTTGTATTGTCTTTCTCTGCTCGATATATCAGTGTCAATATGGAATAACCGCTTAAGTCGACTTGAGAAAACAAATTTCCTAAAAGCTTTGAAGCTACTGCTAAGTGTATTCCTACATATACGATTCTAATTTGGCGTGATACTTTCCTTTGTTAGGTAGGTTTGAAAGCACTGCAAGCTTCAACTGAATCAATAAATGTAGATTTAGCATTTCTCCTGCACTCTTACATTCATCGCTTCATACGTACTTACTATATACATACATATCTATGGTATTGTTTAACTTACTTGTTAACAATCCGGCCCACCAAATCCATTCCTTTAGGTAACCAAATCCTCCGGCCGATGCTCTTACTTCTCCATGGCGGCTAAGACGTATTAAGGCTTTTTTCTTTATGATAAAACTCGAGCCTATGAAAAAACACGAGCTAATTGCCAAACCTACGCCAATATAAAAGTCGGTTTGGTCATAAAGTTCTGATAAAGAGAGCGTAGTAGAAGAATCGACAGAAGATGAAGTACTACTGCTGTCTACTGCCACAGAGGCTGGTGACATCCCTACTTGAGGGGTTTCACTTGACATTTGACTGTTTTCCTAGCTGATTCCCAAAATTTAGACGTTACTGGTGGTAAATAAAACAAATGACGATTATTATCAAACAGGTAACATGACTCACTAACAGACTATAGAAAATGTTTACTACTGATAATGTATCTATGTACACTACTTACTTATTGTTCCAATTAATGAATTCTTTTACTATGTGAATAACCGAAAGCCTATACTTTGAAAACCACTGCCCTTATTATCAAAGGTTTATAATAAATAACTTTATTGTTTTCCTTGTTTTACTCTTCTTTATTTTGGTTTCAGATGGATCCAAGGCGAATTCAGTAGGAATTTGCTTTGCGAGGGATATTTAATAAGTTCACCTGGCTAGACATATTTCTGATCAGCGTTGCCACTGTAAAAAAATTTTTCCTACTAAATTTTAAGTAGATTTTTGTTCTTGATCTTGTTTTGCTTGCTCATTCTTGTTTGGATCACCATGTTTAATTTCTTCATATTGTCTTTTTTGGTATTCAATTGCTTATGTCATTTGATGGTTTCTTCATAAACGTACATTATTTTTGTATTTTTCATAAAATAGTACTTACCTTTTTGTTACATTTTTCATATCTCATATATATATATATATATATATATATATATATATATATATATATATATATATATATATATATATATATATATATATATATATATATATATATATATATATATATATATATATATATATATATATATATATATATATATATATATATATATATATACATATATATATATATATATATATATATATATATATATATATATATATATATATATATATATATATATATATATATATTTTGTTTTTATTTTTTTCTTCAAACTCACATCAAACTATACATGTGAGGTTTTTTGCACTAAGACAGTAAAAAAAATGCCTGTTTGATCAAACAGTTTGATAAATTGCCAATCCGCTTAAGCATGGTAGAATAATATAACAGGTAGCCGCATAACTAGACAAATGAACATTTTGGCATACAAAATGTCAAACATTAATAGAGAGGGTATGTGTGTGTTTGTATAACAAAGGCAGCAAACATACGTGTGGTATTGTATGTGCAACGTAGTTATTTCACATATACATAACATTTAACAGTTCGTACCATAAAAAAAGGAAATAAAATAATAATCAGCTGGAACATAAGGTGGAAGCATATATATTAAAAAAGTAAACAATATGAGATGTTTTTTTGTGTAATTTTTTTAAAATAACAATATGCCAATAACAAGAAATCATTATCCGATGACGACATGCTTGCAAACGAACGCTGCGAAGTCACAATACAAATGTTGATTGATGAATTTATTTGTACATCGCCGTTTAAGCTACAAGCACACGACACTCACACATATGCATTGATTGACGTGTTTATTTGATCGTGGCCAGTTACTTTAACCATTTTCTTGTCACTGACATCTTGAAACGATTTTGGTGCAGAAGAAATATATTTCAGATCCCCAGCGAAAAAAATGCTTTTCCCCAAAAAAATCCCCTGGCGATTTGCACGAAATTTTTATGCACAAGCACAAAAAATATATCCCCTATTTGGAGACAAATCCCCAAAACTGGGAACGCTGCTTGCTTGCGTGAATAAAAACATATCTCTGCACAAATCTACGTGATTACTTTTCCGTGTAGAAAAAGATAAGTGAATAATTTCAAACTTAGAATTCTGGCAGAGATGCGAAAAAGCTCGGGAAACTGCGCTGCTTTTTTCAAGCATTAAACGAAAAGCTTCTTAATTGCATTTTCTATACATTTTTCAGTTCTCAACTGTCAGTCGTTGCTTAAAAATAATTGCACTAGCGACGAAAATGTTTTCTTATTGTGCACGTTTGGGTTGTGGAACAACAAAAACAGCAAACGAATTAACAAGGCGAGCATTGACTAAATTTTACGCAGCTGCTGCGCCGCAAACACAACGAAAATATCAAGTTTTATTGTCAAAATCCAGAAGTTTCCTGTTAGCTGTCAGATATCATCATATTTGCAGTCAGAAAATTACTGCAAGTTTACCGGTTTGTTTTGCAAATTCTTCAACAAATTTTGGTGTAGCTTTTAAACGTGATTTTGCAAAAATGGCTTTAAAAAGTTTCCAGGAACATCAAGTTGTACCTGATGTTATTGACAGTGCCCCAAACGAATTATTAAATGTTTGCTACGGCGACATTCAAGTCAAAGAAGGCAATGTGTTGACGCCAACTCAAGTGCAGAATAAGCCAGAAATAAGCTGGAATGCTGATGATAACTCTTTTTACACTGTTTGCATGACCGATCCCGACGCTCCCAGTCGCAAAGAACCCACTTTCCGTGAATGGCATCATTGGCTTGTTGTCAACGTGCCTGGCTGTAAGGTTAGTTCTGGCGAAGTTTTATCAGACTACATTGGATCGGGACCGCCACAAGGTACTGGTCTACATCGATACATATTTTTGGTATACAAACAGCCATCAAAATTGTCATTCGATGAAAAACGATTACCCAATAACAGCGGAGATGGTCGTGGTGGTTTCAAGATTGCCGCATTCGCTAAAAAATATAATTTAGGTGATCCTGTTGCTGGTAACTTGTACCAAGCTGAGTGGGATGATTATGTACCTAAGTTGTATGCCAAATTGGAAGGCAAATAAATTTGTATCCAAAGCGAAAATAGCAATGTCATGGAAGTTACATAATGAAAAAAAATATTTGTTTTAAAGACTGAAGTCAAGTTTCATTTTGAGAAGATTGTTTGAAGCTAATAAATAAATTGTCGTACAATAAAAGTTTTTATTCTTTGTCCCCAAAACTTTCAGCTGTTTTCAATGGGTTGCTTGGTGGTAAAATAAAAAAAAGAATGCTTTCATTCTCAATGTTCGTTTGTGAATACATATTGTCACATGAAACGCAAAACGCCCTAACGATATACCGCGACTTTAGTATTGTTTTGGTCCAAATGCCAAAAAGTCGGAATGGAGAAAAACAAATAAGATTACATAGTTTTCTCAAAATATATCCGATAGAATTTTTTTGTATTCTCACCACTGCTTCCGGCATATGTTTGGAAGAAAAATGTACATTTTTGTGAATTTTCATCAATCCGGTAGCCACTTTTTTATTTTAATTGTAAAAAGTAGCTTTTGTTGCTCCATGTGTATACTAACTGCTGTGTATTGAGTAACTTGTTATTGAGATGAAATTTTCTACTTTTTATTGAAAATAAGCGTATAAATGTTATTAGAAAAGATATTTACATGGAATAAAAAGTTAATATTGATGAAACTTGGTATTTTACTTGATTTCTGATTTTAATTTTTTTATTTGAAAAATTTATCAAAAATGATATCGAGCACAATGAATGATGATATCTCAGAAACCAGGAATAATTTCCCGAAACAGTTTTTCGATTCTGAAAGAGGATATTCAAAATATATATACCCCATACTTAACTTTTTTTAAATGGTCGGTGGGCCAAAACAATACTAAGGTCGCGATATATCGAAATATCGATATTTTTTCAACAATGATAATTCATACGTAGTCCCCAAAAATTTTTTAAATAAAACAAAAAAAGTACCTTATAAATAATTAAGCTGGAAAGAGTTAATTTTCAAGATCCTTACTGTTCCACCAATTTTATGGAACATACATCAACAAAATTATACTCAAAGAATGATCATTTTTCGAATAGACAAAATATAAATAAAACAAAAGATTTTGTTAGTAATATTCAGGGCTCGGACTTTCATGCAACTAAAAATTGATTTTAAGCGCCTAACAAATGCACGTAAAAATTAAAAATACCAAAAATATGCATTTACCTACGATCAAAGTACCAATGCTAAAATAATATGAAAATATATTTTTTAATTTTTTATTATTACAGAAAAAAACAAAACAAACATAATTGGCTCAATTATTTAGTGCAACCGAACCATTGCCTCGTTTCTGCATTTCTCGCATCGTAAAATATCTCACATGAAACGTGTAAATTGAAACAAAAACGAAGTAAAAAGTTATTTTCCAATAGTTATTGGATGCATGTGAGAAAAAGCGTTTCTGTAAAACATTTTGTGAAAAGTTTTTCACTAACGCCGTCAAAATTTCTCACATTTGAAAACGATGCGAGAAGTATTTTTAAAATTAAAAATATTAAATTATAGATTTTGAAACTATACATGGATAATGTAAGCAAGTTTATTTACTTGATTATTTTGTTTTAAACTAGTTTTTTATAAGTATTGAAGAAAATAGAAATTATCTCTTGGCTGATGTCTAGTCGCCGACTGTTCTTTTTATTACGATCCCGCTCCGCCGAATGCAAAAGCTGAACACGTTTTATTTTGCGCTGAAAATAAGACTAAAGTATTTTATAATGATTTTAAGCTACGGCATATCATCGTTGGAAAGATAAAAGTTGTAGAATACATTCAATAAAGTGTTTTTTGTTTAAGAAATAATATAGTTCTGTATGAAAATATTTCAACGCCGCCGCCAAAACTTTTCCATCGGCTTATTGCTCTGTTTGACACTTGAATGATTGGAATATTCCAATAAATACGCTGGCTTTTCGCATTGAAATACAGAAACAGTTTCGACTCACAAATCGAGAAGCGATGAAATTTTTTGTTTCACACTTCATGTGAAAACTTTTACGATGCGAGAAATACAGAAACGAGGCACATAGTTGCGTTGCCAGTCGGCAACTGAAAATTAATGGTTGCCAGAAAGCAACTGAATTGACAACTCTTAATTGCCAGTTGCCATCAGTAGTATAATTTTCAGCAACTGGCAACCCAACTGAGGCTCCTTTGCCGTCCATAATCGGCCTATTGATATTTGTTTAAAAAAATTGAGAAATATGCATTAACAATTTTTTAGAGCTCCTAAAGTATGCATTTATTGCCAAAATATGCACTTACCACCAAAATATTCGACTACAAATCGATGCCAAACTACTTAAATTTTGATGAATCGCCTAGACAATTAGTCAATACCTCTTTACCTATCACCACAAAAAACATGCATTGCATGAAAGTCCGAGCCCTGTTAATATTCTATTTGATGAAGACTGTGCCGAAATGTATTTAAAAATTGCACGAAAAACAAAACCAAAGCTAAAAAATTTCCAATTTGATACCATCGATATATTTGGAAAAATATATCGATATATTTGGCAAAATATATCGATATATTGAAATTAAAAATATCGACGATATCTATACATATGTATCGATATATTTTTAAGAAAATATCGATATATCGATATTTTTGCCCATCCCTAGTCTATACCATGATGAAATAATATTATTTCATCATGGTCTATACCTGATATATTTTTATCATGATAAATGTCTAGTGTCCGACCAAACGTTCGGGTGTCGGAGTTCGGCAAAAAGCTGTGTTAGGTTGATGATCGGCGTTCGGTAAAATTTGCACCGAACACCGAACTTTGTAAAATAGTTTTTTTTTATATTTATATATCATGAAAAATACGCACTATCAATTTGTTAATTTTGTATTTATTAAATAAATAAGTCATAGCTAAAAAAAAAGTTAAGTTAGGGCCTTATTTTCTATATCCCTGCGCCTCACTTTTTCACCGTTTGGCAACTTTGGTATTCTGCGTTCCGTTCCCCCGTGTCATTTCGATTGTATGTATTCTGCATTACGATCGTAGCCACGTTTTTGCAAGTTGTTTATTTACTGACGGAAAGTTGTTCGATTTTTGCTTGTGTGGTTAAAAAAGTGTACAATTAAATAACATATAAAATGCTTTAAATTTATTTTGTAATCAGCGTTACCGTTGAAAATTTTCAAAAAGGGGCTCAAAAAGGGGATTTTGAAAATAAAAGGGGCACAAAAAGGGGATTTCTGAGAAAAAAGGCAACTTTAATAACAAGAATATATATGATTAGGTTAACATTTTAGAAATACTTTTTGACAATTCTATCAAAACTCAAACTACTAATAAAATTGGACTTATTAATAAATAATATGCATTACGTGAAATCTGGGCAAAAATTTAACGGAAATATTGTACCATTATCATATTGCTGCAAAACAAAATTTGTCCAAGAGCAGTGCTTAATCAGAATAGTTTACAGTATAACTTCCCCGCGAATTGTTAGTTTTTAATACATTATTGATCTTTCTAAGCCGATAAAACAATTTGAAATTTAAATGGAGGTCGGCGAAAATCTCTATCTGAAGCTGAAAGAGTTAAAATTAAATGTTATGCTAAAGAAGGTCTTACTCATGATCAAATTTGAAAAAAAAGTATAAAAAAGTATTGAAATTCAAAATTGTGTGAGTAATTTTTGTAAAATAAAACAAAAATTGTTTGTAAGATTTTATATTGCCAACAAAAACAAACTATCGTATATTATTGTTGTTTTCAACATAAATTCTCACAAGAAATTTTCGTTTTCTATTACAAAAACTGGCAGTCAATGAGACTAGCTATGGAAAGAACATGAAAGGAGACAACGCAGCAGCTGAAAGAAAGCAGCGAAAATAACGAAAAAATTGGTACCATGTACCAATAATACAGTTCTGTGCAAGAGATCAGCTGTTCCTTTGTTTTCATGCCGAGGTTGTCAAACTTCATATAAAAAAGTATAAACAATATTTTTTTATATATAGTTATTTTGACAATCTCAGGAGGAAGGCGTTTTTTGCACTGATGCACAGAGCTGTATTATTGGATCATGGTTGGTACTAAAGCTAAGTGGTTTGGCGATTGTAGAATGCGGTAATACATAACACTGGTTTACAAATTTTTATTTAAAGGTGTCGTTGTTAAGCGAAATAAAAACTCCGGCAGATTTTCTAGGGTTGCAGCGTTTTTATTCTATAAAAAAATATAATTTTTAACAATTGAAAAATAATAAAATAAACAGAAAACTTACAAAATATTTTCTTTCCAACGACAATCAAATTGAAATTATAAATGATCGACATAAAAAAGAAAGTACATACATATACATAAATGTATTTAAAACAAAGGTTACAAATAATTTTAAAATAAAAAATTAACAAGTAACAATTAAACAAGTAGTAATCATAAACATCCTATCCCCCGTAAATCGCCTTAGATTTACTCTGTATCTAGGATTGCCAATTTTGACAAAGGTATTTTTAAAACATTTTCTGAAGTTATAACGTCTGCTGAGCGAGCTATTCCATCTATTCCATAATAAAGTTGAGTTATTCTTCCAATTTTCCACTTCGATCTTGCAACATTAGCATCACATATGTATGTAAACTATACTTCCAATAGTAACTGGATTTGAAGGAAAGCACCATTTTGTTCTTCTTGTTAGATCTGGCAAATAGTCTTGTATCCACCTTTTCCACCAAAAATCGCTAAAAGTTCTTAAAATTCGCCATTGTTTTCGGACACATAGTTTTTTGGGATCATAGACAGATGGAGTTTGTGTTGAATTAGTACATCCTAGCAGAAAATGGTTCGGAGTAAGAGGTTCAGAGTCATCAATTGTAATTGGTATATTTACTATATTTTCTGCTTCAATAAGCAACCCTTGAAATGTTTCCAGTTGTAATATTTTCTGGTTCATTGTTAAACTTAACACCTTCTTTACAGACTGTATCAGTCTCTTCCATGCTCCACCCTCACTTGGATTTAGAGGTGTATTAAAAATCCACTTAATTCCGAGGGATGCGACCTTGCATGACACTATTTCGTTATCAATAAAATCGAGTTCAATTCCGACAACGTTTTTTCAATACGTCCTGAAGCTCTTATGATTTTATTGTCTAAGAAGGGGTTGAGTGATTTTAACGAACTTTCTTTTGAAACTGATTTACCATATTTCATTTTTCATTTCATTTCATTTCATTTCATTTATTTAACTTAATCGAGCCCATAGGGCCATATATGATTAATAATTACATTAATGCGATATCATCTAATTACATAGGTATATATTTACATACATATTCAGGCATGTCCCTAAAAAGTAGTGAGTTTGAAATTCACAAGGTAGCATTTTATTTTTGACGGTCTGGAAAGTAGTATATTATCATTAAATATTAAAATTTAGATGCAAAGAATAGAACATCAAAAATTTTAACGAATTGATTTCAATTGAATCCTAGAGGACATACCTGATTATGATTATTAAGATTAAGTGCTTAACTTTATTTATCATAACTCCAAATAAACTGTTAAAACAAGTGCACACTTTATATACGTTATACGTATGAATGAATAAGTATTACCCGTAGTGGCCATACAATTTCCTCTTGTAGGTAGAGGGGGAATATTTAAAACTCCTAAGATCTAGGGGAAGGCGGTTATAAAGCCTGCACACTCGTATCAAGAACGACCTTTCGAAAATTGAGTTATTGACTCGAGGCAAAATTAGCTGAGGATTGCGAGTTGATCTGGTAAAACGAGGTAACTGTGAAAAAGACGAGAATGAGTCAGATTTAATAAACAAGTAGAAACTACTTAAAACTCTTATGCTGACAAAATCCAGAAAAGAGCATTTTAAAAATATTTTTGAATAATCTGACACATGTTGTGAAATTTTTAAGCTAAAAATGTATCTAACAATGCGGTTAAATATTAGTTTGACGCGATTCATGTTCGTAGCCGTACAACCACTATAGACCTCCAAGCAATAAGTGATATGGGTCATTAACAAGGAGTGAGCCAATTTGATTTTCGTAGCTATAGGTAAATAACAAGTAAGATTATATAAGGTTCTTAACACCATGTTCACTCTAGCTGAAATATTGGATATGTGGTTCTCAAAGCTTAATTTAACATCCAACATAAGGTCAATATATTCGCGTTGAAACATTTCGGCTTCTGACAATTGTATTACAAACATTTCGGCCTTATTTTTTTCGTCATAAGTTAGCTCTCCACTAAGTATTTGTTCACAATCTATCTTTCTTTTTACGTTTGTGAAATATCGAAAACTCCACGCTATAGTTCGTTTATATTTGCTCCACTTAGAAAATCGTTTAATGTTGGGATGAACTGGACTAACGTGCATTATAGTCATAGTTATGTATTTGGAACGTAATTCATCATTGGATTTGTTTTGAGAATCATTCATATTACCTTCGCTTGGCCAATACTGTTAATCTTGTAAAAGAAATTCTGGACCAAGCGTCCAACGTCCACTTGGATTATATCTTGGAGGTATTTTTGCCCGAGTTGCTTCATCCGCAGGATTATTTTTGCCCGACAGCCAATGCCATTGTTGAACACTGCTTGATTCAAGTATTTCTGATACTCTGTTGGCTACATACTGTTTATATTTACGATGATCCGATCGAATCCAAAGAATTACAGAATTTGAATCACTCCAGAAAACAACTTTAGAGATTTTGATCGTATGATTTTTTCCAAAAAAATTTTTAGACGCACACCCATCACCGCGGCTTGCAATTCCAATTTTGGTATTGTGTGGTAACGAGTAGGTGCACATGAAGTTTTACCCATTACAAATACGACTGTAACTTGTTCATCAATTTTAATTCTAAAGTAAGACACAGCAGATAGTGCATCTTCACTAGCATCCACAAATATATGTAAGTCGACGTCTGCATACTCGAACTTTTTCATATAACACCTATTGATTTTGAAGCTTTCAATTCTAGGTAGCTCTTCCATCCACGATTTCCATATTTTATTCAGCTGTTCAGGAAGTTTTTCGTCCCAATCAATCCCAGATTTCCATACTTTTTGCATTAACAACTTTGCAGTGATCATAAAATCACATAGGAAGCCGAAAGGGTCAAAAATTGACATTATAAGACATAGCAATTCTCTCTTTGTTGGTATTTTTTCAAAGTTTAAAATTTCGGGTTTAACTTTATTTAATTTTAATTTAAATGTTAAGAGATCAGATTTGCATAACCAATACATACCGAGAATTCTACTTTCGTTACCTTCAACATTAATGACAAGATTTGTATCAGTGTCACTATAACTTTGCATAATCTTTTCAGAGTTCGATACAACTTTCTTTAACTCAAAACCACCATCACTATGAATATTAATAACGTCTTTTATTACCTTCAGAGCTTCACTTTCACTTTCGGTTTACAATTCCTTCTACAGCTCGAGGTAGAGTCCTTAAATATTTCGGCGTTGAAGTTTTTAGCGAATAGTGCAATCGCTGGAGAGCAGGTCGCGCCAAAGATGATTCTCTGCATTATATAAGTATCCACAGGTTTAGACTTATCTCCATTTCGCCATAAAAACCGTTGGGACTGTTGATCTGTTTTAGTTACATGGACCTGATGAAACATCTCTTTTATGTCTCCTATAACAGCATACGATGCTTGCCGAAATTTCATTAGAACTGCTAGTAATGGATTATTGATATCAGGACCCTATAAAAGAGCATCGTTAAAAGAAATATTATTGACTTTTGCTGCCGCATCAAATACGAGTCTGATTCCTGGTTTATTTGGATTGATAACTCCAAAGTGAGGAAGATAAAATGTTTTTGGTGAGGTTATTTTAGCTTCTTCTGCCGTTAATTTGCGAGCATATCCTTTTTGAATATAATCTTTAATTTTTTCACAATATTTTATTGCGTATTGGGAATCACGTTCCATTTTCTTCTCAACAATAAGGAGTCGCTTATACGCTAAAGGAAAGCTATTAGGAAATGAGGCGAAGTTTTCTCTCCAAAGTAAACCGCACTCGAATCTTTGTCCCTTCTTCTTAATTGTAGTATTCATAATATTTACTGAACTTTCATCTTCCGTGCTCATTAAGGGCTTCACCTCAACTTTAATACCAAACGTTTCGATATCAAAATATTCTCTCATCATATTTTCCATAACTTCTTCATCTTCTTTTATTTGATTTACCATCACTGCATATTTTTGAGTTGGTCTAACATTAACAAACCCTTTTGGTCCATACACAATCCAACCAAGACGTGTATTGATTGCTATAGGACCTGGTTTCTGAGAACATATTGGGGCTTCTAGTGGAGTTGTAAGATACGCGTGAGCAAGGCTTATAATAATACGAGGTTGAACCCTTTCATAAAAGTTTATAGGAAGTTTGCTGAGTGGAGAGTTTTTTTGAAATATGTCACAACTTTGAAGGGATTGTCTTGGCAGTGATAAATTATCAATGGTATAAACATTTGACATATTAGCTGTGTTCATTTACTGAAAATTGTTAACAATTGTTAACAATTTTTGATAGAAAGTGTTCATTAACTCCAAAAATTTTCAACGAGAGAGCGTCAAAAGAGAGCAACAAATTGAGACACAAAAAAATTGTTGAAAATTCTTGATAGTAAAATTTTTACTTTCAATAATTGTTCAAACAGCTGTTTTGTGTTTGTATTTACAAATGAAGTTTGCTAAAAGAAGTTGGGAAATAAAAATATTTTTGCAAAATTTAAGAAATTCTAAGTGAATGTTAATTTTTAAAGCGATGAAATATATTAATACGATAGAAAACCAATTTTTGTTTAATTTAGGACCAACCGCACAAAAATAAGATGTCTAAAGCAATGGAATTTAGCAACACAGGATCTAGTACATCAGGGCCAGAGGATGTTGCAGCAAATTTTAGTATTGCAAATATTATGAGTATCTAGATACTCGGTACTTTACACTATGGCGGTAGATAATCCAATTAGTTCATACATAAATATATTTAATGTTAATGTAAATTTGACTATGTAATTTAGACAATTAGCAGTATCTTGGAAACCATAAGAGGGAATTTCTTGAAATTAAAAAAAAAGCTAATATGTACTAAATATTTCAAAATTAAAAAAATGTCAAAACGAAAAATCGCCAAAATGAAAAAGCGTTTAACGGAAAAAACACCAAAATTGCAAAAAAATTACTAAAACGCAAAAAATCACCAAAACTAAAAAGATCGCCAAAAAAACTTAAAAAAAAACCCAAAAACCGAAAAAAGTCGCCAAAACGAAAAAAACACTAAAACTAAAAATATCGTCAAAAACGAAAATTCGCCAAAAATGGAAAAAATCACCAAAGCGAAAAAAGCGTCAAAGCTAAAAAATCGCCAAACACCGAAAATTTGCTAAAACGAAAGTGTCAAACCCAAAAAATCGCTAAAACTAAAAAAATCAGCAAACACCGAAAAAATTCCCAAAACCCAAAAAAGCGCCAAAACTAAAATAAATCTCTAAAAAATCGTCAAAAAGTAAAAAAAAAACGTTAAAACAAAAAAAACGCTAAAACAAAAATATTGCCAAAACTAACGAAAATACACAAATAAACATACGTTATTCTGGCATATTCTGTGTTTCACAAAAAATAAAATAATGTGAATTTTCTTGGCATTGTTGTTATAAAAAATTATTTATAACAACAATGCTATGAGAAATACACATAATTTTATTTTTTTGTGAAACACAGAACATGCCAAAATGACGTTAACATAAAAATATTTCTGCAACTTTCGATTGATAATTGGTAATTGGTAATGTAATCCATATATAAATTTTTTAAATATTGTACTTCATTACAAAATAATTTGTTTTTGTTTTCATTACCTCAAAAGTTTAAAATTTCAGATATGTACCCTTTTTTCAATTTCTTATTCAATTTTGTTGAAAAGAAATAATAATAAATGCCGAAATCACATTATTTTTATAGTAATAGGTACATATATTACATTTTTCCACATATAGGAGTAGTTATTAAGTACTCATATATACCTATATATTATAACACTATTTTAGCTTGAAAATTTTGGATGGTAAAGTGTTCATTTACTTTTTATTATTTTTGAGAGTAATTTTACAAAATTCCTTTTTACTCTCTCGTTGATGGAAAGTGATAGGAAAGTAAATGAACAAAGCTATTATATATTGTAGCATCATCATGTACTCCACTAATTTGTAACGTCACAATTTCGCACTCATGTTTAGACGTATGCTGATTTAACCATTTCAGCTCTAAAAAGTCCCTTGATCTATCAATACCCAAACTCTTTATTAGTTCCTTATCAATAATTGTTGCATTTGCTCCATCATCTATGAAGGCATAAGTTATAATTTTGTTATTATTTGCATATAAATTCACTGGGACAACTTGAAATAAAACATTATCACAATATGTTTCTAGAAGATAGCTTTGAAGGCTTTTACTGCTAGAATTATTTAGAAAATCTTCATGAATTAAGGGGTAATGCCTTTTACCGCATATATTGCATATTCTTTTTGAAAAACATTTAGCTACTTGATGTCCCCTTTTTAGGCAACAAAAGCAGAGTTTCAAAGTCTTTATTCGATCAATCCGACAGGCAATGGGTGAATTCAAAAACATAGAGCAATCTTCTAGCTGTTTACAGTCACCTTGACATACAATGCATTTTGAAATATTCACATTCGTTTGGTAAATATTTCGTATCTTGACGCCAGCCTTAATTTGTTCAAACTTCTCAATGGGAAGAGTATCCGTCACAATATTTGCTACCTTGCGGACAGAATTTATCCACGAACTGAAATCTAAAACTGTTGGTGGATCCTGTAACGACAAACATTTTTCAGCCCACTGTATTTGTCGAGAACTAGGCAATTTACTAAATAGTTCACTTATAAGGGAAGGATTTGATATATAATTATTTGCATTGATACTTTTAAAAAATGCTGACATATTTATCACTTTCTTCGCAAAATCTATCAAACCGGATAAGTCATTTTCTGGAATTGGCAAAATATAACGAACCTTTTGAACTTGACTCCTTAAAAGCTGCTCCGGGCGACCAAAGGTTTCTCTTCATATATCAATGATATCTTGAACATTTGCCGAATTATAGAGCAAGTCTTCCACAGTCTCTCTTGCGCGAGATTTTAAAGATTCCCGAAGTCGTAGTATATTTTGTAAATTAGAATATCCGAACTCCCTGGTTGTATTTTGAAAGTCTTCGATAAAAATTGCCCATTCTTCTGGAGTACCATTAAGCTCCGGTAAGGGGTATATAATTTTTGGTTTAGAAAAAACAGATGCTGGTTGTTCCAATTCAAGTAACGGCTCTCTGTTCTGAATGGTAGAATTATTTCTACGTGGTTCATATCAGTTTTCGTTAGCGTTTTCAACAGAGCCAGATGCTCCTTTATTCTGTGATGTAAACATCTTTTGCATTTTAACATTTGATGCTGCAACTCTTTTCGCATACTTTCAAATTTCTTCTCAATTTCTTGTGAAAAGTTATCAAATAACACTCTTGACTGCTGATCAATATTAACTACATTTTCCACTACAGAAGATACAGTTGGCGATGTTAGTTCAACACATTCTGTTTAGACTTCTTGGAACGTTTCATCTAAGGGATCGTTTTCTTGAACTACACTATCTGTCTTCTCCAATGGAACTGTCTTAGTTCCTTTGTCTTTCTTTGGTGTGCGTAGGGCTGGCATTATATCAGCTATTTCACACAAATTTGACAGAACGGAAACTTATATTTTAATAAAAAATTATTGTCGTTGTTAAGCGAAATAAAAACTCCGGCAGATTTTCTATGTTTGCAGCGTTTTTATTCTATAAAAAATATAATTTTTAACAATTGAAAAATAATAAAATAAACAGAAAACTTACAAAATATTTTCTTTGCAACGACAATCAAATTGAAATTATAAATGATCGACATAAAAAAGAAAGTACATACATATAAATGTATTTAAAACAAAGGTTACAAATAATTTTAAAATAACAAAAAATTAACAAGTAACAATTAAACAAGTAGTAATCATCAACAAAAGGTAAGTATGATATACTAAGTACAAGAAAAATAAAATAAAAAGTTTTTCATTTCGGCCATTGTCTATATACCGGTACGTTTGCGTTTTCGATGTATACTTCCCGTTAAAGCGCTATCCACATTCCAAGGTAGGTTTAATTAAAGTGCTATTGTTTGAAAGGATACAAAATTACGTGTCGAATAGTGGATAAGTGACTTTGATAGGATAAAAAATGATTTAGTTATAGGGGATCAAATTTAATTTTTTTTAATATATATCGTTTTTCACCACGTGTTGGCTATTCGGAAGCTGTTTTGTACCAGAAATAAAAAAAAAATCCTAGCTAAATACCTTTATTGAATTGTCTATTCGATTTTAAAAATTTCAAGCAATAATGGACCAAAATCGGATAAAAATTAAAAATGCTAAAAGAAAAAAAAAAAAAAAAACGAAAACACTAGCATTTCAATTTACTAGCAAATCTTTTATTTAATAGTTTTGTTTTATTTTGATTTTTACTACTTAGTGCATTTTTTTAGTAAATTTAAATGTTTGTGTTTTGTTTTTTTATTATACCATTTTCAGTTTTTATCCAATTTCGATCCATTATGGCTTAACTTTTTTTTTTATCGAATAGACTATTCAATAGAAGTTTACAACTATGGATTTTGCTATTATTTGTGGTACAGCTTCCGAAGAGACAGCAAGAAATTTTGTTAAATTTGACCACCAATAACTTCAGTAATTTTTTATAAGATCAAAGCCAATTATCCACTATTCGATGCGTAATTTTGAAGCTTTTCAAATAATATATAAATCACTTCAATCGAACCAGATTTTGACACTGGGAAGTATACATCGAAAAAACACAATGTACCGTTATCTGGAAATTGCCGAAATTAAACATTTTTCTTTACTTTTCTCGTATTAAGCATATTTTAATCACCCTAAAAAATCCATTAGAAATTTTATACATTTTGCTTGTAAAGCAATGTAATGTAATACTGAGTTTGCAAAAAAAAACACCACTTAGTTCAATGCGTAAGGAAAATTGTCTAAAGTATCTCTTCATTTAGTAAAGTGTCAAAAAAGTGGCAAGAATTACAAAAAGTATCACATTTGGGTGCATTTTGTAAAAGTAGCAAAATAGTATCCAAGCAGTCGAAAAAGTGGCAAACTGCCACTTTAGTAGCACCAACGGTAACGCTGTTTGTAATAAATTTTTTATTATTTTTTCAAATTTTAAAGGTTTTTTAATTTATTGTTGGTTTTACTTCCCAAATGCACTCGAAGTTATTAAAACGAACAGGAGCTAAATTTTCAGTATCTGATACAGTTAAAAAGCTGCTAAATATAAAATATAATTGGCAAAAAGATTTAAAAATAATATTTTGTCAGACCTTAAATAGAAATCATGCGGACTATTTGCTTATTTCAAAGCAAATAGAATTGATTAAAGTCCTTATTAAGGAACAAATAGAATTGGATCAAGCAAACAATTTTAGTGAAAGACTTCGGAAAATAGTTCCTGGACCTTTTGCTTACAAAGAGATTTTCAAAATTGTTGGTAAGAAAAAATTGTCAGATGTTAAAAATGTTTCTCTAAACGGTTTGATTATTCAGGATAAATTTGAAAAATTAAATGCCTTAAAAAATCATTTCTCTTCTATTTACCAAAATTCTCCGTTAGATAGGGATACATCAAATATTGAGCAAACAATTAATGATGTTTTTTCGGAAGTACGAAATTATATTATAATCTTTGATAACAGTTTTTCTTCATTGAATACTCAAGGGAATCTCAATTTTACTTCATTTAGTTCTGTTATTGAATTTTCTAAATTAATTAATAATAAAAAATCATGTGGCTTAGACAAAATATCGAATTTTTTGATAAGGAAATTTCCAAAAAAATGCATTCAAATATTTAACTATAATTTATAACAATTGTATTAATAATTGTTATTTTCTAAAAGATTGGAAAATAGCAAAAATCATTCCAATACAGAAACAAAATAATAATACTGACATTGGAAACTTAAGACCGATTTCTCTGTTATCTAACTTAGGTAAGCTGTTTGAGAAAATTATTCGAGAAAAGATGGATCTAATGGGTGATTTTATAAGAACTATCGGAAAGTAAAAAAGAAAAAAACACATAAAATTCAGAAAAATGCATGAAATATTTATTTGGATCGATAGTTGGGTCGATATAATTTAATGTTTGAAGATTATTTCATGCAAATGTTGGCCGCGGCTGCGCCTCAAATGGTCCATCCGCTTAGTCCAATTTTGGCATACTCTTTCCAACATTTCGGCCGGTATCTCACGAATAATGTTGGCAATGTTGGCTTCCAGTGCGTCAATCGAAGCGGGCTTGTCGCTATAGACATTAGCCTTAACATAGCCCCACAAAAAATAGTCTAGAGGCGTTAAATCGCACGATCTGGGCGGCCAATTGACTGGTCCCAAGCGTGAAATAAACTGTTCACCGAACTCGCCTCTCAATTGGTCCATTGTTTCGCGTGCTGTGTGGCATGTGGCACCGTCTTGTTGAAACCACATGTCATGCAAGTCAAGCTCTTCCATTTTGGGCAGAAAAAAGTTTGTTATCATCGCACGGTAGCGCTCACCATTCACAGTAACGTTGTGATTCGCATCATCTTTGAAGAAATACGGCCCAATGATGCCGCCAGCCCATAATCCGCACCAAACGGTTGTTTTTTGTGGATGCATTGGTAGCTCTTGCAATGCTTCTGGCTGCTCTTCACTCCAAATACGGCAGTTTTGCTTGTTCACGTATCCATTCAACCAGAAATGAGCCTCGTCGCTGAACACAATTCTTCGATAAAAAAGTGGATCTTCATCTAACTTAACAGAGCACGCATTTTGGTAATAAAATTCAATAATTTGCAAGCGTTGTTCGTTTGTAAGACGATTCATGATTAAATTATAGACCAAACTGAAGATGTTTGACAGTGACACAAGATACAAAACGTGCGTGAGCTGTCAAAACTAGTGTTGCCAAAAAGATAATAGCAAAAAAATCACTCGTTAGATTTGGCAGAACCATATATATATCTCCATATCAGTTTGGATTTAAAAAAGGAAGTTCTACAACACACGCATTATTAAAATTCCATAATGATATAATACAACATCTTAGGAATCGTTAATGTACTGTTGAGATTTCTCTTGATATTGAAAAGGCTTTTGATAGAGTATATCATAATGGTATCTTGCATAAAATGAATACATTAGGCCTTAAGGCTTCTATAATAAATCTTATTAAAAGTTTTTTTTTCAAAATAGAAAGTTTTGCATTGAAATGGATAGTACTCTTTCCCAAGTTGGGGATGTAACTTGTGGAGTTCCGCAAGGTTCAATTCTGTCTCCCCATTTATATAATATATTTATATCAGATTTTCCACATGTGTTTAATAATTCGCTGGGGATTCTTTACGCGGACGACTCCCTTTTATACGCTCACGATGAATCACCACTAGTTGCGCTACAACGGGCACAATCACATCTTAATCACGTTAATGATTTCTATCCGTTTTGGGGCATAAAAATAAATGTATTAAAAAGTCATGCAATATGCTTACGAAATGCATCTGGAAAATGCAATTATAAAGTTGTTCCAGAAAGCAAAAGTTTGAAGTTGTCATTGAATGGAAATGAAATTTCATTTAGAGATGATATAAAATACCTTGGCGTTAATTTCAACAAACTTGTTAAATTTAATAAACATGTTTCATACAATATTGAAAAAGCTAATAAAGTAAAAGGGGCTCTTTCCATCTTAATTAATAATAAATCTTTACCAGTGAAGACTAAACTAGTTCTATACAAGGTCAATATTAGACCGATATTAGTATACGCGTTTCCAATTTGGTTCAGTATTTCACCAACTTTTATGAAACAACTGAAAGTATTTGAAAGAAAATGTGTACAAAGAAACTACAAAACACGATTGAAAAGATTTTGAAACGTTTTTATTTATGACAAGGCATCAGTAACACCCATTTCCAAATATACATTAAATCTGATGAAGCGATTTATTGATAGACTACATTTTTTTGAAGGCAATATAATGCTGGATATACTTGTTAGTGAACATGAAATTAGTTGGTATAATACAAATTACCTTTCCGCATTTGGTATTTTGCGGGAGCGTTTTGATGGTATTTCTGGACAAAGTTTTTATCATAGAATTACTCCTGGCATTCATAGAGGGTAATATATATATATATATATATATATATATATATAATTTTTTATTTATTTTTCTAGATTTAAGGTTTAGTTCTAAGATTTTTTTATTTTAAGTTTTAGTTTTAAGTATATTATAAATAGATTAATTACTCTATTAGGTAATGCAAATGTCGGGAGCAAACATTGTTGTTTCTGTGTAATATTTTAATTATTTAGTTATTTAATCTTTCATTTTCTAATTCCTTAAGCACGTGCACTATTCTTTTGTTTAAATAATTAAAATAATACTTTATAATTTTAAGTTTTCAATACCTTTAATGTTAAAAAAAATTGTTATGTAATTTTTAAAGTCTCAATAAACACAATCAATCAATCAATTATTGTTGGTCGGAAAACACAACACCTGATCCATATGAAAAGTTGGCGAATTTAATGGCAACGAAGGATGATATTGCGTTTGGATATCATAAGCGTCCCAAGAAAGAAGTGCAGTGTGTTTATTTAATAAATGTTTTCACAGTATTGAAGTTTTATTTATTTTCTTTATCACCTCCGCCGCAACAGGATTCCTCAAACTTAATTAGTTTGGACACAAACACTGCTTACTTGTATTCTGGCTTTTTCCTTTCTTTCTGCACTTAACTGATGTTTTTAATTAATTATAGCTGTCACAATATTTAGTTTTTATGTTTTTCACTAAATTAAATTTTTTACAATTTAACAATTACAATGTTTACAAAATTACTTATTTTTTCTGTTTCTATTTCATAAGTTTCATAGCAAAAATAGCTGGTTTAAACGTACTCTTCCCTTCTTCTTTTTCTTTCGATTAGGTTTTTTTCAGAATAGCATTTTTCGATTCGACCGTAACTGAATGTGGGAACGTAATCGAAATGCAGAATAGGGGTGAATATATGAAAAACAATTTTTTTTAAAACGTTTCAGTGAAAAATAACCCACTTTATGTGCCAAATCAAGCACAAGTTTTATTCAAGCGTTTGTGTTTAAATTTTTCGAGAAAAGTTGCAAAATTTTAAACAAGCCATAACTAATATTGGTTAAAAATCGGAAAACTGTAAGGAGTGCAAAAAAAATCGGTAAAAATCGCGAAAACTAGCAAAAACTTACTAAGAGCGGGATGATAACAAAGTCTAATATTGTTTAAAAATCGGCAAAACTGTTGCGAAGCTGCAAACATGCAAAAACTCGCTTTTATTGCGAACTTTGCTCAAATTCGCGGTAAGTTGCAAAATTTTAATCAAGCCATAATATTTATTAAAAATCACTAAAACTGTAAGAAATGCAAAAAATGCGGTAAGAACCGCGAAAATGACGAAAATTAAAAAATAATTACTAACAACAGGATTATAACAAAGTCTAGTACTGCTAAACAATCGGCAAAACTGTTAGGAAGCTGTAAACATGCCAAAAGTCGCTTTTATCGCGAACTTTGCGAAAATTCGCGAGAAGTTGCAAAATTTTGAACAAGCCATAATATTGATTAAAAATTACTAGAACTGTAAGGAATGCAAAAAATTCGGCAAAAATATCGAAAATTCGTAAAAACTCACTAACAGCGGGATGGTAACAAAGTCTAGTATTGTTTGCAAATCGGCAAAACTGTTGGGAAGCTGAAAACATGCCAAAAGTCAGTTTTATCGCGAACTTTGCGAAAATTCGCAAGAAGTTGCAAAATTTTTAACAACCCATAATATTGATTAAAAATCGCTCACTAACAGCGGAATGATAACAAAGCCTAATATTGTTTAAAAATCGGCAAAACTGTGGGGAAGCTGAAAACATGCAAAAAGTCGATTTTATCGCGAACTTTGCAAAAATTCGCGAGAAGTTGCAAAAGCGGAAACTACCCCTAAAATGTATTTAATGAAAAATATTGATATTAATTCATAGTTCTATGTGAGTATTGGGTATTCAAGTGATAAATGTAGCAATCCAACGCAATGTCGTAGTGCTTTACAAAATTTACTTATTTTTATTCTGCGTTTGCCTTAGTATGTGACGTGCGAGTGAGGTGTTTATCACTGGGGATATAGAAAATTAGGCCCTTTAAATTTTTATTTTCAATAAAAAAGTTCGGTTTCGCGTTCGGGTTCGGTTCTAAAATTTTTACCGAAGTTCGGGTTCGGTCTGAAAAAAGTGCGTTAGGTCGGACACTATAAATGTCAAATATCACATAGGAAATATAGCTAACATAAAACTAAAGGAACAAATCAAGTTTACCTACGTAGCTAAAAAAAGTACCCTATCCGATAATCAAAATATAAGAAAAAAAATGTCGGCGAGGCTTGGTTTCCGAGTTATGGGCCTCTGAAGTTCCAGTAGAAAATTGTGATTATATGGTGTATTTTTCATACAATGCGGTCAATATTGGTATCATTTTTTTATATACATACATATGTATGTATATAAAAACATAAAAATTAATATGTAAACATCGAAACTCAAAATTCAATTCAAACAGGTTACTTATATTAAAATTATAATATATTAGATGAAATTTATTTGCGCACTGTACATATATTTGATCTTATAAATGTACAATGTAACTAACATACATAACTAATATATTATAAGAAATTTAATATTTGACATATTGCCATATTTTTATTTTAAATCAAATTTATTTGCTGGTGTTTAAGCATTGTCTATATCCATTTCATTGGTGCTTTACCAAATCGTCAGTAGACTTCAAACAAACTTTTGAAAAGTTACAAACCCCTCATCTTATGTACAGACTTTAAAAAAATTATATTTGTAAATTCTGAAATGTATGAAATAATACCATATGGCGTTGTTTCTCAATTGATTGAGAAATAAAGCCATTACGGTGTTATTTCTCCTACAGCTCAATAGCATTTGAATCATTAAGAAATAACGCCATATGTAGTTATTTCTCAATTGATTGAGAAATAAGGCCATATGGCTATATTGCACATGGCTTTATTGCACTGCACCTGTTTGAAGCAATAATTTTGATTAAAATTCGCTAGAACTATAAGCAATGCAAAAAAATCTCCAAAAATATCAAAAATGGCGAAAATTCGCTAAAACTCACTAACAGCGGAATGATAACGAAGTCTAATTTGTTAAAAATCGGCAAAACTGTTGGGAAGATGAAAATATGCAAAAAGTCGCTTTTATGGCGAATTTCGCAAAAATTCGCGAGAAGTTGCAAAATCGGAAACTACCCCAAAATTTTATTAGAAGTCGCCAAAGCCGTTAAAAATAAAAAGTTCAGAAAAAATGCGAAAAATTGCAAGTTAGCGAAAAATTGCTAAATACCTGTAAATAATAAAATTCGCAAAAAATTGGAACTGCAAAAAATAATCATGATATAATAGGTCTGTTCAATAACTGAAAGTTGTTACTAGTTGTTACTGGAAACTGTTCACGTAGTCGAAAAACTAGTAACGAGAGAGTTAAAAAAGAGCATAAAAAGTTGCAAGTTTTTGCTAGTAATATTTTTACTAGAAGGAATTAGCCAAATAGCTGTTTAGATCTTTTGTTTATAAAATAAATTTTTGAAAAATTCATGAAAAAGTAAAATTTTTCTGATTTTATTGAATTATTAAGAAATTAATACTTTTTAAGAAGTCAAAAATATTATATACGGTAAGATTGCATATTTTTCTTTAATTTGACTGCAGCAGTGACTGTTAAAAGAGTTTAAAACGCCTGAATTGACTGGCAGAAAATTTTCCACCTTAAGGTTAAATCATAAAGGTTACACTCGAAATATTATGTGAGTCAAATGTAAGAAAAAAACTTGGCAAGTTCCTGCAAAGAACAAATTCAACTAAATTAATTTAAAAAATTCTACAATTACATTGAAATTAACTTTATTTTTACTGTTAACTAAAAAATCCTTATGTATAAGCAGTTGCATTTTTATTTCTGCTATTTAAATACTTTACACACAAAGTTTTATTTACGGACAGTTAAAAGGTAACACTTTTTATCCTAAGTTGCGTTCATGTACTTCAAAATGATAAAATTTTCATATATTTTTTACGATATGTCTAACTTTTCATAAAAAGTACTAACAGCTAATGAAAAGTTTTTTGGGTGTACAAACTGTTTATTTTGTTACTTGCAAATTTTTGCTAGTAAAGCGTTCATTTACTTTTTCATATCTTAAGAGTAATTTTACAAATTTCTGCTTTACTCTCTCATTGCTAGTTCCTGCTAGGAAAGTAAATGAACAGACCTAATATATAATCTTGCTATTTAATGAAAAATATTGATATTAATTCATAGTTCTATGTGAGTAGGTAACAATGGAATATTTATATATGTATTGGGAATTCAAGTGATAAATGTAGCAATCCAACGCAATGTCGAATGTTTTACAAAATTTACTTATTTTTACTCGGCGTTCACCTTAGTATGTGACGTGCTAGTGAGGTGTTTATCACTGGGGATATAGAAAATTAGGCCCTAATAATACAATTAATTAATTAATAATAATGGAGTTTATGATGGAATGGAGCTACTGATTTTTGATAAACATGTTTAGAAGTAAATTGAGTTTTATTAACAAGACTGTAATTATATTTAAAAAATGAAAATAAAAAATATTACTAAGAAGTCATTTAGTGCTAAGTTTTTTTTTTTCTCTTAAAGCGCAGTTACAACAGGAATTCGAATTTGCAGCATCTGTAAAAAGAGAAGTTTATATTATAATACACATTTATATGTCTTTTATCACTTAATATACATAATATGTAAGTATGTACGTAAAATTATAACAACCTTATTAGTTTTATCAAAAATTGCACGAGCTCTCTCTTGATTTAAGCGATAATTAACAAATTTATCAAATAAATAGCCATGTTTCATAGACTCCAAAAGTATGCGATCTTCACCAATGTCTAAAGTCAACTCGTGAGATGAAATCTAGTAATTTTAAATAGAACCTTCAAAGTAATAACATTTTCTACTAGCATCAAATTACTTACACATTTTGGTAAATAGAATTCAGCTTGAACTTCTTCCACCTCTTCATTTTTAATGCGTGCTCTCAACTTATATTCAGGCATAGTGGATGCTGCTTGGGCGATTTCCTTCTTAATACGTACAGAGTCTGTAGATTGCTGCTGTTTAACTTGTTCAGTTTTTTGTTTTAAACTCTTCAACTCCTTAACATCAATTTCTTGCACCAATGGTTTTTGAGCTTTTGCTGTATCCTCTTCCAGAGATTTTAATTTTTCCACATCCTCTTTGCTGGGATTTTGATAAGAACTCAATACAGTCTTAACATCATTTTGACGTACACGATGCGACACAAGAGTGCCAATAAATTTTCGATTATTTAAAATTATAGCCTTGTCAACTTTGATCTGAACGTTGTATTTATCATTAAGTGCTTCAGCAATGAGAGCCAAAAAGAAATCGCGAAAAAGTATAGATTTCTCAATTTTAATAAAAAAATTCGGATTGATTGCAATATCTACAACATCGACAGAGTTATTGGATTTATCTTTTGTTGTACGTGGCTCCGAGATGCTCATAGGTATACGAAATGAACTTGGTTCTTCAGAATTTAATATAGCTGTTAATTGAGTTTCGCTTATGTCCTCGGGTGAGGGAATATCCTCGGCTTGACAGACGTTAATAAAATATTTTTCGTTGGTATTGACTTTAAAGCTTTTAATACAAAATCCTGAAAAAGAAAATTTTGTTGTGTAGTGAATATTTAGAGAGTCGCAGAATCTGTTCTCAGGAATCGATCACAGAGAGAAATTTTATTTTTTTACTTATTTGTTAAATATTACAAAAACAATTATTTTTGTTTGAGAAGTCCAAAAGATAAGGGGTACCCCTTACAAATGTATTTACATTTACATCAATTAAATACTTATTATTTGGCTTACTTCAAGCTAAAAAATAAGTAGTCAAATAAACAAATTAAAATTTAAAAACTAAATTTATACGCATTATGTTTTATTTATATTTTCTAAATTTTACTTTATTTTTTGGTCCAGCCAGCGTTGCCAGAAGATTTTCGAAGAAAATCACCATTTGACGAAATAAAAATCATATTTTGATATAAAAAATCATCAGCAATTTTTTATTCTAAAATATTCAAATCGAAGCTGAACAATAAAACTTTTATATGAAACTAAAACAAAAACGCATTCTTATAAGTTTGTATGATTTCCTTACATTTCCTTTTGTAGCTATGGGAGCTAATAAGATTCTAATATTTTAAAAAATTTTATGTAATTGTTAAAATTTGTGAAAAAGAATTAATTTTGGGAGCAATCCCCAAAAAAAATTGTATATTAAAAACCAACATGACTGCAAGAATGTATATAAATGCGGCAGAATCACTTCCACCTCGAAAATGGTCGATTTCACGAACAAATTTCCAAAATTATAAAGAAGCTAAAAAAAATCGAAAAACGCAACTCAAGTAAATATTGAAAATTCGCTAAACCATGTTAACATAAAAAAAAGCTTTGAATTGGTTCGATATCACTAAAACCAATATGTAATTTTAGGATATTTTCGGTAAACCTTTTTTTAAATCACCAAAAATTGCAACAAATATATTTTAACCTCTATGTTTTCACGAGTTTCCCAAAAACTTTAAAGATAGACAAAATTCCTTAATCTAGAAAAAGTCTAATTTTATAAAATGGTATTGTCCAAAAACATATGTATAAAATATGTAAAGTTTTTGTAAAGTAAAAGATATGTTTTTGGTGCTTTGGTTTGATATACTAAAACCGCAACATTACAATGTGATTTGATATTTCGGAGGCACCCAAAAACTAAAGAAATCAATGAAAAATAAAGAAAATTCCGAAAAATAGTTAACCAGAGTACACACTACCGAACATGAATGACAGTTTGCTCAAATTTTCGCATAAGCGCGGAAAATTATTTTTTAAAAGAATTTATATGATGCTATAAAATGGAACGTTGTCTTTCTTATATAACAAGATTAGGGTTATGTTAACACAAAAGCATCCTAGGAGTTGTTAAATATTATGAAAAAATAAAAATAAATTATTTTCAACGAAGTGCGTTCAATTTTCGTACTTTCCATGATTTCCAGTAAATTTTTTTCCTGAATGACGGATTTAGCACCCAACATTAATGATAGTTTTGTCATTCAAAGCGGATGAAGTTTTGACAATTCGATAGTGTCTACCCTGCATTATACTTAAAAGTCGCTAAAACGGAAAAGTTTTTACTTTACAAGAACTAGCCAAATTCGCAGAATAAATAAATATATTCCAAAATTCAAAATACTTTAGTCAGAGAAAGTTTACATATTTAATTCAATGTAAGGCACAATGCATTACCATAAACTTTTATGTTAACAACTATGGAAAATTAGATTAATTTATTCAAATAATTAAAAAACGCAAGTTTTTAATACTTATTTAAATTCTATTCAAGCAAGTTAAAAAAATCATCATTTGGGAGAAAAAAATCATCTTTTGGGAAAGAAAATCATCAAATCATGTATTAGTTTAAAAAATCATCAAAAATATGAAAAAATCATCATTCTGGCAACGCTGGGTCCAGCTGTGATACGAACCTGTGCTCATTTAGATATGAAGACAAGAGCTTTACCCACTCAGCTATTGTTGACTTAGACTGAGTTTACATTATGATATTCTTCATGAAATTAGTTGCATGGAATTTTGTTTTATAGGCAAGAGGTGTAGAGAAGCAAACGGGGTAGGAAAAATGGCATGACTTCAATTTTCAGGGGATTTTTTTAAAAACTTTTTAAATTTTATTTTTTTTTAATAGTGTTTTGTATACATTTTATTAGCTGACAATTTTTTTCAATATTTAATTAAAAATATACGTGCATTGTTTTTATAACGAACGCACAAACTTTATTTCAAAAGAGAACTATCAAAAAAATGTCAAGACGATGCTTAAAAATTTCAACGTTTAAGCAGATGGTGAAATACGCAGCACCTTTACAACAGAATTGAAAAAAAATTCATGAAAAAATTTCATAATGTAAATTCAGTCTTATAAGTTTAAGCGACAAAAATTAGTTTTCATATACAAACACATGTGTACTCAAAAAGTGGTTGTCTACTTATTTCATTAATACATATCAACAAATTGTAACTACTTTCAGATAATGATAAAAATACGCACTAAATTTTATTAAAAACTAAGTAGTAGTTCTAATTTGAAGCGTAGTAATAAGATAAATAAGTACCACTTATTACTTTGTAACCCATTAATAAAGTACTACCGATTACAAACATGACAAAAGTTTTTGCTGGGAAAGCAGAGTTTAAGGAACCAATCCCATTTCTTCTATAGACTAGACTGGTCCAATATATAAAAACTGTCTGTGTACCAATGGAGAAAAAAAAGAAAGATATGTACCAAAATATTCAGAGAAATCGTTCAATATTTAGAGGTCGCTATAATATAACGGGTTTCAGAATTAAAAGCTTTGGATAAGTCTACCTACACTAAGGGAAAAATTACAATTTAAAAATAAAAACTCGTCATATTAATTCAATAATTTTCAATGCAAAAGGAAAATTTTACCGAAATAAACTAAATAAATAATTTTCAACTTTGAATAAGTCTGGTGCAATATTGAAATAAAAATGATCAACATGAACAGACTTTCGTTAATGTTTCTTATGGTTTTTCTCTGGGTGTAATAATAATAAAATACTTATTCTGCCTCTACAAAAGTTTTCCCTTATGTACTCGTGGTCCATAGTTATATTGGCCGTTGCCAAAAACGGGAATAATAAAAAAAAATTTTTTTTGAAAACAGTAACAATTTTTGTAACAATTTAAAGTACATAAAATTCTACATCACTGAACAAAAAATATTTTTTGTTTTATTTTCCGTTATGCTGCTACGTATTTCCAAATTAACTGTTCATTCTAAAATTCAGTAATTGTGCAAAAATCGAAGTGATGCGCTGAAAACCCATCATTTAGCAATACTTTTGTTCGACAAAAGTTTTCTTAAGGTGGATTTAGACTATCTGTGTTTTACATCTGACTTGTCAGTTTTTAGACCCACATGTAACTTTGCGTGTCTCAAAATTGTCCATTTACAGACGATTTTTAATTTTTGCTTTCACACGTATATGTATAATCGCATCTGACATAACCTCTAAGTGACGCCAACACATAATTGTTAACTGAAAACAGCTGATGTCAGATGAAAATAGAACGCGCTCTAATTGAAAATTTTGTCGCCTGACTTTAGTTTTGCAAATTTCAGGTGGCAATGTTTCAAAAGGTTCACACGACATGTATAGCTTTTGCAGTGGGAAATTTGGCAAGTCAGATGCAAAACACAGATAGTATAAAACCACCTTTACTCAAACAATTGACAGTGCTACCGCAGATTTCTCCACATACGGCAGCATTTTTATTTGTCTTGCAAAAGTATGCATATCGGTTGCACAAATTTACTGTATTTACGAATTCAGCCTTTTTGGTATTGTTCTTGAGCACAGTAAAAATAAAGTTTTTTTTTTAATTTTCAAAGTGAAATTTCTGTTTTTTTAAAGCAGGGCCTGAAACCGACCCCGAACCTGAACCCAAACGTGTCCAGGTTCGCTGTTTATGAAGACTTTGAACCCGAACCCGTTGAACCCTAAAATTCAGCAAGGTTCGGGTTCAAAAATATAAAAAACTAGAAGACCCGGTGAGCTTCGCCACACCCATCCCAACGAAATAAATTAAAGAAATGTACATTAAAAAAAACGCAGTTCCTTCTTCGTGTACTCAAAATAACTAATAAAAAAACTGAAATAGCGAAATTATTAATTTGATTTTGGTTATACTGAGAATAAATTTGGATTGTAAACAATTTCCTGGTTGAATTGGAGATATGACACGGGGTAAAAATAATTATGTTTTAATTTTTCTTTATCTTCACAACAATGGGGTAGCAAAACACATCGGGTGCATCGGGTCGCATAACTTGAATCTAAAACATTTTTCGTTAATGCCGTAAACTTTTTTAATTTTAATGAATTATTAAGAAATTAATACTTTTTAAGAAGTCAAAAATATTAAATACGGTAAGATTGGATATTTTTCTTTAATTTGACTGCAACAGTGGCTGTTAAAAGAGTTTAAGACGCCTGAATTGGGTGGCAGAAAATTTTCCACCTTAAGGCTAATCATAAAGGTTACACTCGAAATATTATGTGAGTCAAATATAAGAAAAAAACCTGGCAAGTTCCTGCAAAAAACAAATTCAACTAAATTAATAAAAAATTCCACAATTGCATTGAAACTAACTTTATTTCTTCTGTTTACAGATATTTTAACTAAAAAGTCCTTATGTATAAGCAGTTGTATTTTTATTTCTGCTATTTAAATACTTTACACATAAAGCTTTATTTACGGACAGTTAAAAGTAATACTTTTTATCCGAAGTTGTGTTCATGTACCTCAAAATGATACAATTTTCATATATTTTTTACGATATGTCTAACTTTTCATACAAATTACTAACAGCTAATGTAAAGTTTTTTGGGTGTACAAACTGTTTATTTTGTTACTTGCGAATTTTTGCTAGTAAAGCGTTCATTTACTTTTTCATATCTGGGAGAGTAATTTTACAAATTTCTGCTTTACTCTCTCGTTGCTAGTTTCAGCTAGGAAAGTAAATGAACAGACCTATTTTGTCAAATACGGTGTGTAGAATAAATGATGATGGAAAAGAAAGTGTTTTTTATTAGAAATATAAATACATTTTTGGAAAAACTGAGGGGATTAGGGCAAAATGCATTGAACATTTTTCCATTTTACCAAGTAAAAAATAGCAAATTCAGTGTGAACTGCATTATTATACATTTTTACAGCCAACATAATTTTTTGTGAAAAAATTTTAATGAAAATCTTTTACTTTATTTTATCGTTAGCGTTTACAATATCGTGTCACTATACTTCAAAATTCCCTCAGCAATACAGCTGCAAAATATTTTTGTGGCAACATTGATCAAGATATCGACGTAGTTGCGTAAAAAGGCCAATATCTCACCATTTTTACAGCAGATTGGCCCTTTTTACGCAACTATGTCGATATATTTTGGAACAAAATAAATTTATGTAAATAATTAAAAAAAAAATTTTTTTTGGGGTGTAAGTCTCCCCTCCTCCTATACCACCAGGATTTTGTTGAAAAGCGCAATTTAACCTACAAAAAATTAAGTCTCGTTTTTGTTATTCTTCAGATATAGGAAAATTAATAATTTCTTTGTATGGGTAGGGTTGTTATCCGACCTCTTTTTCCCTGACACTGTCCTCTTTTTTCCCGGACACGGACGGGAAGTAATTGGCATTGGATATCCAGCTTATGTTGTAAATAATACAATGCATGAGGAATGTGGTGTTATTCTAAGACGTTTAATTAATAATATGTATTTAAAGTATCGATGGTGTTGTGTAAAAAGGCCCAAAATAATATACATAGCTATAAGCAAGAATTCAAAATCTTTATTTTATTAACAATAAGACATTTTAACCGAACAATGAAAGTTTATTTAAAGTCTGTAGTAGGTATAGACAAAAAATATTGATATATCGATATTTTCTTAAAAATATATCGATATATATCCTCGATATTTTTAATTTCGTTATATCGATATATCGATATTTTTGGGTTCTCAGATGATGAAGAACTACTTTTTAATGAATTCTTTTGCTATAACCTTTTTTAAAAGTATAAAGGACAAAACTATGAGTTTATAAAAATTTCCCCAACATTTTAAATGACATTTGAAGTGCTGATAAATATAGAGCATAAACTTCGATTTATGCATTTATGTATGAAAATGTTCTCAAATGTGTATATACGTATGTACGTAAAACATTGGTCGGCGTTTCATAGCACAATTGTGCTGAGAGCATTCACACGTATTCTTACCCTCTTTTCATTTAGTCGTCAATGAGACAGCGACGAATGCACATGAGGCGGATGCTTACATATTTTTTTTAAGAATATTTATAGAGCAAACGCGATTGTCATTTCCAATTATTATGATATGCTAAAAATATTGCATCACATTTAAAACACGTTTTATTATAGAAATAAATTCAGTAAAGTGCGATATGGACTCGTACACCAAGGCTTCGGTACGAATACTTTATGCGTATATCCCCTTTTGCCTTTTGGCGATTTTCGTTTATTTTTAGGGCCTTTTTTAATGTTTTCGTTTAAGTATTTTTTCGGATGAATTTTGTGTTTTTTGGGACTTTTACCCTTTTTCGGTCACTAAATATACAAATTTCAAAAAAGTAGCAAAACATGTCCGCTTGTTTTTTGTTCTTATGATGATGCTTTTAATATTTGGTGTATACCTTAGTTAGATCCGAAGATAAAAGGCTACCGAATTTACTCGTTTTACACCTTTTTGCCCCTTAGCTTATGAATTTCTTAAAATCCCTTCTTAGTGGATCCGTGTGTCGAAAAAGAAACCTACATACAAAATTTTTTTCTATTAAAAAAAAAAACATTCAAACTACATAACAAATAGTTGTGCAGGAAAAAAGTACCAAAAAGAGCTCCTAATTTTACGCTTTATATATCCAAATATCAAAAAATTACCAAGTGCATTTGATGGCTTCTAAAGGAGAGAAGAAAACATTTTGAATTTCATTTCTATCTTTGTTATATTAGGAGATAAACGGCTTAACAAAAAAGTACCAAAATTATATTTTTACACTTTTTCGACCCCTAAATGTACAAATTTCAAAAAAAGTATCAAAGACCTGTCCGCTAATTTTTCTATCTTATTATGATGCTTTTTAAATTTTACTTACTTAGATTCGGAGATATAAGATTACCGATTTTACCCGTTTTAATCCCCTTAGAATTTAAGTTTTCAAAAATCTCTTCTTAGTGCATATATAAAAATATATTCATTCAGTATGTATAGCAATGTGAATAGAAAATACTTGTATGGAAAAAATACCAAAAAGGGCAACCAATTTTACCCGTTATATTTTAGAATTTCAAAAAAAGTACCAAAATGTGTTTTGGGGCCTCGTAAGGAGAGAATAATGCATTTCAAATTTAATGTTTATCTTGTTTACTTAAGAAGATAAAAGGTTAACAAAAAAAGTACCAAAATTATATTTTTACCCTTTTTCGGCCCATATATGTACAAATTTTAAAAACTATCAAACATCGGTCCGCTCATTTTTTTATCTTATCATGTTGCTTTTGAAATTTTATGTCTACCTTACTTAGATTCGGAGATATAAAGTTACCGATTTTACCCGTTTTTATCCATTTTAATCCCCTTAGAATTTAAATTTCCAAAAATCTCTTCTTAGTGAATATATACATCCAGCCATCTACAGAGCATCCTCAACGTACCCTGAAATTTTGGTTGAAATCGCTCGACCTGTTTTCGCAGTTAGTGGTGACATCAAAGTGTACACTTCTTTTTATATATATAGAAGATAGAGAAATAAAAAAACATTACATACGTTGTATACAATACCTCTGTAGACTTTATTCAATCCTTCGATTTGGACTTAGTTTTATATCGATACAGAAGAATCATAGAAAATAATTTTGATATTAATTATTCCAGCTTAGGAACTTTACAATTAGCATCGTTTGAGTTATAGAAAGAAGTAAAGTCGTGTTCAAATACACAGACGAATAATTACCGTGTTCAATATAATTATCCAAATCTCTGAAGTTAGCGGCAATTCAAGTGAAGCACAAATAAATGCATGGTGGACGATAAAAATGGGCATTGAAATTTGTTGTCACTTATAAAGATATATTCTAAGCTAATTCGAGATTGATGGCGACACATATCGTTAACTAAAATCCAAAATAAAGTAGACATTTTTGAAATTTTATAGGAGAGAAAATAAATCTATACATATAATAAAACTGTAAAAAGGGCGTCTGTACATGAAATATTTTTTGAAAATTTTTGTGGTGGCGTAAACAGTAATCGATATAGAGAACAAAAAGCCAAATTTTGGAATTTTTGTTCTTATAGTAGGAGTTACCTTCGGGCTAGTGATGGTCAAACCAAAAATAAATAAAACTAATTCATTTTATTTTAAACACCCAACGTTTCGTTTGTTTGCTTCAAACTTCTTCAGGGGTATATTTTATTTATAAAATCTAGCAACAAAACAATAGCTTAATAAATTTAAAATTCAACAATTGTTTAGCAATTAATTTTCAACTTACAAATTTTTGTTTTACATGTTAATATTTATCACTCATTACTTATAAATAAAAAACTGGACTTCACGACACAGAATTTGTATAAATAAAAAATAAATAATTAAATAAAAACAATACTACACAAAATTTTATTTGTCAACCTTAACGCTAATATCACAGAACTTGAACTAAATTAAACTATTGCAGCAGAATACTGTAGTTTGGTGTTATCTTTATCCTCCTTTGTATTCATTGTCCTTTGTATTTTTTGTTGTATCCTTAAACTTTCGAGAGTGTAACGTTTATTTGCTTTCTTCTCTTTGTCCAATATTTTTATATTTTCTAAATCAACTATATGTTTACATTGTTTTGCGTGAAGGGATAACGCTGTCGCCTCTTTTCCCTTCCTTATATCAGCTTTGTGTTCATTTACTCTCGTCCCTAGCTTTCTTTTTGTTGTCCCAATGTAAACTAAATCACAGCTTTCTCTCTCATTTCCATTGCATTTGATTTCGTACACAACATTGTTTATCTTTAATTTGTCAAGTTTTGTTTTATTATTTGTGAATAGGTTTCTTAAAGTTCTGTTTGATCTGTGTGCTATTCTTGTTGTTGGATCTTCGATTATATTATGTAGTGCTTTTGTTTCTGTAAGCTTTGGAATGTATGGTACACTGTAAAATTTCATATTTGTTTTTGTTTGTTGGTTTGTGGAAGTTTTATTTTCGTTTTTAAGAATTTTATTAATTAAATTATTTATTATGTAGGATGGGTAGTTATTTTTTCCTAATGTTTCCCATATCGTGTTTATATTTTGTCTTTTGTATCTTTTGTCACTTAATTGTAAGACTTTTTTGATGAAATTGTTGGCCGTATTCAGAATTTTTGTCTGACTGTCCGAACACGCTTCACGCAAAAATCACTGAGGCGATTTCCATGAAATTTGGTATAGAGGTACTTTAGAGTCCTGATTCATTCCATAGGGTACTTTTTACCGCGATAAAATATCTTATTTCTAAGTTAAAATAGAAAAAAAAACCAAAATATACACATTTTTACTTATATATGTATATAGATGTTGTTGGAAATTAGAAAGATGTTATTGTTTTTTTCAACGTTGGTAGCACTGTTTATTTTGGAACTTTAAAAAATATGTAAACAACGTTATATTATTATATTTTACAGACACTTTATAGTCATAAAGCGAACTTTAATCACGCGAAGCGAGCGGGCACATATAGTAATAAATAAAATACTTCAAATGACTGAAGTAAGGGGCTCTTCACATATTACTATTTTTGGAGTTTTTATACCCCCTCCCCCTTCGTAACGCTTTTTAAAGAATTTTTAGTATAAATTATCTAATCCGTAACAAATATTTGAAATATGTGAATAGCCCCTAAAATCTGTTTATTATCGATTTTAATTCGGCAGAGTTTTATGATAAAAGTTTTAAAATTTAGAGGGATATGCGTTTTGTTGTAATACGTAATATTTAATTACAAATTACATTTCGAATTTTTTGTTAGTTACGTAGTTTTGCATTTCAGCTGACGATATATTTTTTTTAACCTTCAATTGTAAATTGGATTTTTTTTTTCATTCAAATCTTAAAACTAAAATTGTTCAATGCTTGACAAAATATTGGGTTCAACGTTTGCATATTTGGTTGTCTTACGTCTTTCTTGTACGACTGAGAGTAAAAGTGTTTCTCCTTCTCAGCCGAATGTGGTCTCTAAAGTGGAAGATCCCAGTGGTAAATGAAACGAAGTACCTAGATAATAATCAGTGATGTCATGATAACGTTCTAAGCGAGCAATATAAGTACTTATATTGTAATGTACGTGCTCCACTAGAATTCAATGAAGCCTTTACAGACGATTAGGAGACTTAGACTATGCCGATGATATCTACATACGTTCAATGACACATCTCGTAAGCTGAGACTGTTAAACCCCCTTCACACCATGACAGTAACTGTCCTGATAGTACTGCCATGGAAGCTCATTTCTATTAGGAATTGTGTCAGTTAAGGTTACTGTCGCTCTATCAAGCCCAATTTGATATTGCGACTTTGCTGTCGTGACATCAACAGCCAGTAATCACGGCATAGTGTGAAGATCAACTTGGAGTGAACACAGACAATAATGTAACCAAACACCTTTGCGCACCGAAATCCTAAGACGGAAATGGAACTGGCTAGGTCACACATTACGCAAACCAGCAGATGACCTTACAAGAACAGCCATTGACAGTGGAAACCACAGTGGAGAAGGCAATTGGACAAAGAGCAAGAGCACGCAAGACATGGAGTGAAATAAAATCAATGGCACACAATAGATCTCACCGGAATGCATTTGTGTTGGCGCTATGCTCCACATTGGAACGACGGGAATACATATTTATATATACTTCTTTTCTAGCTGTTTCCCCTTGAATCTGTATTTTTTGTTTGTTTGAAAGGTGACTTAATCTAAAATCTTGTAATTGATGTTTGAAGTTGTCATCAGTTTTTTTTGGAGGTTTCTAAAATTTTCATGCTAATGTTAGTGAACCAGATTGTGAAGGGCGTAGGCGTAAACGTCTACGTCTTTTTTTGTAGTAGATTAAAGAATACAGGTTGTGTGTTACTTTAATCTATTACAAAAAAACGACATAGGCATTTACGCCAACGCCTGACACAATCAGACGTCTCATTATATTTCTTTTATGCCTTTAGGTTAAGAATAATACTGTGATGAATAAATACACGAAGCATAACATCACCAGAGTTCGATGAATGATAAGAAAGTTAGAGTCCATTAAGTCAAAACCGCCGATTTTATTTTTGCTATTTATTATTTATTGATTTTATACATATTTATTTATGTATGTGTGTATATATTATAATTTGTTATAATTAAATTGAATTTTTTGCACACATTCGCCATTTTAGTAAATCATCAAGTTTCAAGTTCAAGTTTCGCGAAAAACGCAAAGCGAATGAATATCTACTTTTGTGGCTTTTAAATTTTTATAAAATTCATTAAATCCTGGCCAATCCTGTTGACACATTTTCTAAAAGTACAAAATTAAGATAGTTTAGCAATTTTACAAAGAACTCAAAAAGTAAATATGTATGTAGTATGTATGTACCTTTAATTCCTTAATTGATTTGATGACGAAATAATGAAAACTTTTATCGTTGAGTAAATTGCTGGCATTAAATGCCAATACCGGTTCACCCGCTTGTACTTTTTTCATTATATCCACCGAAATATGCCATCTGACAATTAAAGCTTGATGTAGGAGAGCCATTGTAGGCTTAATTTGAAATTGTCGTAGTGCTGGCGCTATACAGTTCAATTGTATTGGAGATAAGGTATTTTGAAAATTCGGATCTTCCAAGTGCTTTTTATACTGAAACAACTTGAAGATATCGCGTAAAAAATAGTTTCTTTCGTCAATATCCACAGTCTTCATAATTGTTTGAACTCCTTTATTAAGAAGCTCATAAGAACGCTTATGAGATTCATAACTATTAGGCTTTAACAAGTAAAATATAGAATTTTTAACTTCAAAATCGCCAGGGTTAATAGGTGGTATTGACTTTTCAATGTACTTATATCGGGGCCACCATTTTGACCAATAGTCCTGAGGATTGGCTTTTAAATGGCCCGGTGCTGGCTTCATTAAACCAGTTTTTATAATGGGCACTTCAGGATTGTTTTGCTTTAGAATTGCTTGTTGGTTGTCATCCTTTAACTTCCTTGTTATATCAGTTACTACTTTGTTCACAGGCTTGGTTCGATTCTTGTCATCATGTAATTTTAGTCTTTTATTTGATTCTTGGCTATGATAGTTTGATTTCCTTGATATTGATGGTTTTCCCAAATCATTTTGATTAGGAAATACTTGCAAGTCGAGTAAGGATGGAATATTCCGATTTTGCAAACTTACATCGGTGGACCGTCTTAGTTTGGGAAATAAATCCAGTGTAAGTAATGAAGGTATATTTTTGTGATGAGCAGACTGATTTTGTTGTTTAGAAAAAATTCCGTCACTGTTTGGGTCTTTTTGGGTATTACCAAACATAATATTTTGGCGTGATGATTCATATTCCATTGTACCCGCAATACGATCATTTCTGTTTGCAGAATAAGCACGAGCACGTGGTTGCTCACACATTTCATTTCCGAAATCATCTTGTTGTGAACAATATTGTTCAGAAGTTGTCTCCGTAAAACTTCTAAAGGGTGAAGGTGATCTTGAAGATCGATAGTATATTGGCCTGACATCCAGTTTTAATGGAGAAAAAGATCTAGAACGATCTCGAATTGAGTCCCTTCTTATTTCACATTTGAAATTATCATCTTGGATATTTATTCCATAGTGTTTTCTTTGTTGAATTGGACTAGACCAGTTGTTAGGTGAACGTGATCTTGAAGAGTGATAACGTTCTGCTCTACAATCATTTTTCGGTGCAGAATGAGAATGCTGGCGATATTGTTCATTGACTCCTGTAGACGAAAAGCCATAACGTTCTTCTCTACGATCATTTCTCGTCGGAGAGAAGGGATACTGACGGTATTGTTCTTCATTATCAACTCTTTTTGGTGAACGTGATCTTGATGAGTGATGAGGTCCTTCTCTACGATCATTTCTCGGTGGAGAATAAGCATGCTGACGATATTGTTTATTGACCGCTGTAGATGGCAAAACATTACGTTCTTCTCTGCGATCATTTCGCGGAGGAGAGTAAGGAAACTGACGATATTGTTCTTCGTTGTAAACTCTATTTGGTGATCTTGACGAGTGATAATGTTCTTCTGTACGATAATTTCTCGATGAAGAATAGGGATGCTGACGATATTGCTCATCGACCACTCTATTTGGTGAAAGCGGTCTTGGAATATGATAACGTTCTTCTTTACGATCATTACCAGGTGGAGAATTTGTCCGCTGGTGATATTGTTCATGTATTCCTCTATTTGGTGAGCGAATACGTTCTTCTCTATGATTATATCTCGGCGGAGAATATGTACGCGGACGATATAGTTCTTCATTGTCAACTCCATTTGCTGAATGTGATATCGATGACTGTTTTTGTTTTTCTCTGCGACCAGTTTCAGTTACAGAATAAGGATGAGAATGGGATCCTTCATGAATTGTTTCGCTTCTTACATTGGCTCTGTTATCTAATTCTCGTGAAAAGTATTCTTCCCTTTCTCTTTCATGCAGTATATTTATACCTCGATTAGGAGAAAAAGATCTTGCTGGTCTATCTTTTCTGGAAGGTTCGTATACACGAGGGCGGGACCGAGAAAGGCTTCCTCGATCTTTATATTCACTGCGATTAAAATTTATATCATGTTGTTCTTCTTCAGCAAATGCCATTATGGGGGATGGTAGAGTTTTCCCAGAAATACCCTGCTCTTGATGTGTTATATTTTCTGTACAATTGTTCTGGTCACGTATTTTGTACAAAATTCTATCCATAACTTCCTGATGGCGGAACCCTCTTTTAAAATACTCATAACATTTTTGCTCTAAGAAATTAACATCAAAGTCCATATTCTTCGCCAAATCATATGCCTCATGGCGTGGCAAACCTAACTTCAATAGAAATTCTCTACGTTTATCCATTCCGTTCGATTGTGGTGCATGGGCATGAGAGACACCTTTTATTTCGTGCAAGCATAAATAGGTAGGATTTTCATTGTTTAAAGAATGCATTAAGGGCATGAAAATAGACAATAAAGATATATAATTTTTAAAATACATTAAAACAGTTTCACATTTTGAATATTTTTAGATTATAAATATTTAAGAGGGAACGTGGAATTTTTGAATATCGTATTATAAGATTTTTTATAAAAATATTGTTTGCTTCTTTTACAATCATTTAGTGGCATTTTTCTGTTAGGGCTTTGTAATTTATGTGGGTTCAGATATATTGTGTAAATATTCCACTATGGGAAGTTAGGTAAGATACAAAAACTGAAAATCACTCAACTCTTTGAGATGTTTTAATCTTGTGGGACGAACTTGTGGAATTGGAATAAATGGACGAATGTCAAAATATGCAAATAGCTGCGTTGCGTAGAAGGATTAACGACTTTATCATTGCTTAATGTTGTTCTCCACTTTTTTAAATGCAGCAAAGCGACCTTCTTTCCAGTATGCAGCCTTTGGCCTTTTAGTAAATAGCCTCCACATCAGTATTTTGTAGACACATTTTAGTAATATGAATTCTTTAAATTCTTGTTGTGTGGTATTTGGTAAGACACACGAATTCTAGTGGGCCATTACTTCTGTGTTCGTCTGAAATTTCATGGAGTTAAACCTGTTTTGCATCTCAAGTTTGTGCTCGTAAAAATAAAAACTTTCGGGGTGTGGCTTCCGTTGGATCACTAGTTGCTGTTGCAAAACCTCTGCTGTTGTCGAGAGTTCTTTCACAAAAGCATTAATTATTAGTATTAAGTAAGTGTGGGTCATTGGATGATGGTTGTAATTGGAGGAACTTTCCCACTTCAGTTGGTCTTAGCCATAGGTCGAAGGGGCGAATGGATGTGGACCTATTAGGGCAGTTAAACAAATATGCAGTACCGTGAGGGCTGTGGAGACAATAGGGGCAAATGTTTAAGGCACCGGGAACTATTCGTTCCTGGTAGCATTTTAGAATACTGCTCGATATGCCTCTTAACCGTGGCAGGATTAAGCGAGATTGTCTAGGGAGTTGCCGCTCACTGTCCGAAGTGGAGGAAGGTCGGGTGTTGGCGACCTCATCAAATTTATAGCTTTCAATAGCTTGAGTGACAACACTTCCGTGGCGTTCGCTACAGACATTGTGTTAACTTTGGGCGGGTTGAAGTTTGCTATGTCCTCGCGGTATCGACAAAAGTGCAAACGGACGTGTCTTGGGAAAGGGACTTGCCTCTGAACTTGATGATTAGGGTGGTTTGGCAGGTGACATGCTATCAAGAACAGCTTTGTTAGCATTAATGTCCTCACGTAGATGGTGAGTACTGGTAATTTTTACACATTCTATTTTGATTTGAAGTGCATTATTTTGGGTTGGTTGCAATGCTCGTAATTTAAGGGAAGGAGAGAGAGAGAGAGAGAGCGACCAATCGCTTTATATGCCGCTACTATTACCTTCTTGTTAATTCCCCAAGAGGTGTATGAAAGAGCTTTCAGGATTTCACTTTTTGGTTGATGAAGGTTGCGTGCGATGCGAGGGAGTCTGTCGAATACTACATCTAGGGCAAACGCGGTTCTTGCTTAAGTTTTTGGAAGGGCGGGAGGGGGCGGTAGGCCTTTCAAATGAAACAGATCATTTTGTAAAATTTCTTTTAGAAAGGGCGAAATATTGTTTTTTCCCCGCTGAATCCGCGCTTAACCTATTGTTTCAGGTCGTAGCAATAGATCTACCCTCGACAAATATGTCTAATTGCATCCTTACTTCCGTCGTCCAAGAAGTGCAAAGGGAACTGACGATTTTCAGGGTGATAGCTTCAAGTTACGTTCCTTCAGGAAGTCTGTAATGATGGCCAGGTTATTTTGACCTAATATCGGGAATGTTTGCATCGAATAAGATGATAGCGCAGACCCGTATGACAGCACCGATACTTCCTGAAGAGAGGCGGGAGCTCCAGATATATATTAAAAAGTATAGTTGACAGTAATTCTACTTGTGTCACAGCCATTTTAATCTTGCGGTAACTTGATTTATCATCTCCGAACTCCACAAACGCTTCCCTTCCATTTAGATAGTTCACAATCTGGAGTTTAATTTCGAGGGGAAGGGAAGGAGCTCATGCTATCAATAATCAGCAATAAAATGATCAACCGCGTCAATCTGGCTAGTTATCAAATTCAAAGCCATCGTGGGGTTATGGGATTCCCTGAAATAATGTTATGTTCAGACTGCTATCCCTGATGCAATATAGCTTCTAACAACTTTGTTACCGGTTATAAGAGGTGGACCACTAGTTGTAGAGTCAAGTGCTTGGCAGGATAATGAATTTAACACTGACATGGGAAAAGGATACATTAGCACAACAGGCTTTCTGCAAGACCCCAGATTTGCACTGGGAAATGAAATGGTCAAATGAAATGAAATGGTCTTTGTCATAGAGGAAGAATCAACCCAATCCAATATTATTCAAAGGAGCCTGCCAGCAGAAGCTAGATTAGTAGTAGTAGTTGATATAAAGCTTATCTCATAATATGTTCAAGAGATAAGACTTGTATTTAAATCGATACAATTCAATAGGATTTGTTTCCATCAATATCAAAGTAATCTTATAATATGATAAGTGAAAACTACCCAAATCCAATAGATATTTTTTATAGCCGATCTACATACATATGTATACGAGTATATACGAAAGAAATATGTAGAGAATCTTTTAGATTTTGAAATTTCGTTCGATATCGAATGCCGTAATTTGGCCCCTGGTTTTTTGAAGATTTTGCAAGAGGGCTCTAGGTTTAGCTCTTCTTCTTCTACTTGAACACGAGCATGAAGAAATTATTATTATTTTTTTATACAAACACAACTCGCGAAGCGATTAGCTTGTCTGCGGAAAATACCCAGGGTCTATGGCGGAATCGAACCCAAGACATCTGGACTAACAGGCTAGCATCGCTACCACTTAGTCTCAGCGGCACCAAAGTTGGAAGATCACCTGATCTACGCATCTACAAACAACTCCTTCTGGAACACCAAATAGCTAATCTTTCCCCCGTTTATGCAAACGGGCTTCTGATTTAACTAGCTCTTCCGCTTGGAATACCATCTGATCTGCGCACCTTCTGGATTTTCAGTTTATCCTGATTATGCATGCGGCCTGCAGATTTAGCGGAGCACCAGCTAGTTGGTGTTCTTCAAACGATTATGCAAGTGCGTTCAGGATTTAGCTAGTTCTTCCGCAATTATGTTTACGTGCACATCTCCGTGGCCTGATTGTTTAGAGCTTCAGATTGGGATATCTTGGAAAAATGTTTAGAGATGCTTGACACAAAAAAACCAATTTGGATGCCCTTTAGACAATCCACAGAGATTTTATCTTTATCTTGCTGTTGGTATATGTATATTCAAATATGATCTCCATATACGATATAATACCTCAGCCAGTTAAACGTTTTTAATGACTGACATTTCCGGCCGTATCAAGCTACTTTAATAGTGTCGTAAAGCCCATTTGGGTTCCTCAAGTACATCGTCTAAATTTGCTATCATTGATGATGCAGGCATGATTGCGAAATTCTCAGTGCTATATAGGATGTTCTATACATATATAGTATATACCTTTCTCAGCCCCAGTTTCATTGAGTCTATCCGCCAAAGTCAATTGATAGCCAAACAAATGCCATCATTAACTCGGATTACACTGGAGTTGGATTTCCTTACTGCAGGCTCCTATACCAACATTCACTAACTTTTAGCGATTCGATTAATGAAAAATTTCTCAACATATGTGATTCACTAACTTCTTGCTAACAATTTCATTTTAATTTTATATCAAGTGGCATCTCTGTTAAAACAAGCGAAAAGCACAAAGAGAAATAGAAAACAAAACTAGTGAATTTGTGCTTGCCAAACAGTAAATATAAACATTTTTTTCCACTGAAAAGCTGACTTTTGTCGTTTCAATAAAATCAAGAAAATTGTCTTTACTGAATAGCAACATCGTCAATTTTGTTGTTAATTTTTCTAAATGAGTTTATTATTGCTAAAAATGTGGTTAGTAAATCGCACTACAGCGCTCCAATTATGGGCTTAACTTTAAGATTAGTTAAACAACTTTATTTTTTTATTTTGGTTAAGATTAGAATTTTTTTAATTTACACATAATCCATAAAATAATTTTAATGATATTAATAATTATAAATTAACAAGCAATCAGTCTCATTGATAAAGAAATAATCTTGTAATTATTAATTTTGTTTTTGTAAATTATATTTGATATTAGTTAGGGAGCAATCGGAGAAATAACAACAAATTTTCGTTATCTAGCTGAATTTCAAATAACATAGCACTTCTAAATACTTATATGTATGTACATATGTATGTAACTAAGTACATATACAAATTTATTTTTATTTTATTACTACTTAAGTACTACTTATAGCCTTTTATACTATCTCACAAGCCGTTCGACATCTGTAGAAAATGCAACCCTGATGTAATGAGTTTATAGAAAGTTAAAAAAACAACAACAACACATTATATCAGGGTTGCATTTTCTACACAAGTCTAACCGCTTGTGGAATAGTCTAAAACTAGCTTTAGTAAGCAGTTCTGAATAACAGGTCGCCATAAGAAATTCAGACAACCTTCCTTTTGGTAGTACGCAGACGTCTTTTTATTTGGCAGCCTCAAGCGCTGTACAACTATAACTTCTAAACTAAAAAAGTGAAAGAGTTTTGAGGTAAAAATAAGGGTTTTCATATACTGTACGTTTCGATTTTTTCCGCGAGAAGTTCAAAGGTCATTTCTTGAAATCTTGAGCTCAAAGGGCTACATCTCAAAAAACTGGTTTTTAAAACATCTTAAAAAATATATCGGGAGTCTATATCAAAGATGTTCATTTCAGGCAGCGTTACCATATTTTTTTTTAAAAACCTGTTATTCTAAAAACTTTTTTTTGCCCTAAAAACCTTTTTTTCTACAAGTGGCAAAATTTTAAAAGAAAACACAAAAAAGTGTTTTTGGAGTTCATTTTAAGAAATGTACAAAAACGAGATAGTTGTAGCGGGAGTACACACAAGTAAACACTGTTGCAGTAATAAGGGAGTAAGAAAATATTAGATCGTATCATTGCATAAATAGTCTCTTAATATTTTCATCCGATATTCTATACCGCAAATTTTAAATTATGTACATATTAGCTATGGTCTATATACAATAACCAGCGTTGCCAGAATGATGATTTTATCATATTTTTGATGATTTTTAAAGCAAGATATGATTTTATGATTTTCTTTCCCAAATGATGATTTTTTTTCTCCCAAATTATGATTTTTCATACTTGCTTGAAAATATTTTAAATGGTTGTTTTAATTGTTAATATAAAAGTTTATGGTAGTTCATTGTGCAGCGGGTGAACTTTCTCTGACTAAAGTATTTTGAATTTTGGATAATAAGATTTCTCTGTTCTCCAAATTTAGTTAGTTCTTCTAAAATAATCACTTTTAAATTTTAGCGACTTTTAATATGTAAAGCGGTGTACATATTATCGAAATTGAGTGATGGTCAAAATTTCATCAGATTTGAATTTCTGCGCATCTACGTCACAATAGCAGATAAGCACAAACAACATCACACAAACACGTTTATTTGGTATAGGGCAATTTTGTTTACATTTCGATTTCAACGTCATTTTGACGTCACATCAGCACATAAAAGTTAACGGACATGCGCAATCTGTATTCTATCATTCTTGGTTCCACATCATAGCACCAGATATATATTTTTTAACAAATCATTGTTTATCGCAATTTGTAATTTTTATGCTACAAATAAAACTCTTGACTGACACTTTTTGGTACACACACCATCAGTCAAAAACCAATATGGCATCTGACTGTCAATCAACCGTAATTCTTTTTTAAATTGACTGTTGAATGACGAAATTAGTGCCCACACTATCTAGCAAGCAACAATTTGAAAAAAAATGTCACTCGTGTTCGATAGTGTATACCCCGCTTAACTATTCTTCGCAATTTTTTTATAAAGATATACATTGCTGGAAGAAATAATAGGAAAAATTATTTTCACAATAACGTCTCATACTTTTTTTGGGCTAAAATTTTATAGAGTGACAGTCCCAATCACCACACTCGAATCCCATAAAGCACCTCTGTGCTCTAAAAAATAAGAAGTTGAAACGTAAAAACTTACAAATAAACAGGTTATGTAGGACAGAATTCAGTAACCTTAGTACTCGTATTCTCCGGATATATGCGCCAATCTTGAGAGTTCAATGATGCGACGGTGTCAGGAAGTATTCAAAGAGGAGCTTCTACCAAATATTGAAATAATATTAGGATTAAATAGTAAAAACTAATTTTGTTCTGTAATATATAAAATGTCTCTATTATTTTTTCAAGGTATATATTTTTGAATTACATAAATTTCCGAATGCAGCAGGATTGTAATTTTTTGGTATTTTTTACATGGACGAATTGAATGCCTTGAATTTAATTTGTATATTAAATTTTATTTATGCAAAAGCATATAAATATTTAAGAAAATACTAAAAACTTTATGTGTCCCTGTTATTTCTTCCACCACTGTATACAAATATATATTTCATTGAATTCTTTAGTTTCTGGCTGCGTCCGAAATATGAAATCACATTGTGATGATGCAGATTTAGTAAAACAAAGCAACAGTCACTTATTTGACATTAAAAAACCGTTACATACTATAAACATGTGTTATTGGACACTTTTCGGAACTGGATTTTTCGTTACATATTTTATAAAATTAATTTTTTCGTGAATATGGAAATTTGTTAACATATAAAACTTTTGGGAAACTCGTTATGATGTGACTTTCATTAGTGATTTAAAAAAGCTTATGCGAAAATATCATACAGTTTTTATTTTAGTGACATTGATAATTTATTTTAAAGCTTTTTTGCTAATACTAGTATGTTTTCGATATATACTCGAGTTATGTTTTCAGAGCTTCTTTATAATTTTGTGCGTGAATTTGGCCATTTTCGCGGTGGAAGTGATTTTGCCACGTTCTTATATATTCTTACCGTCATGACAATTTTTAATATACTTTGGGGATTGCTCCTGATCTGAATACTTTTTCCCGAATTTTTACTATGTAGTTATTTCATAAAATGTATAATTGAAAAAAATACATAAAATTTTCAAATGTACAAGAATCTTTTATATATTTGGTTACCAAAAAAGTGTTAACTTTCCTATCTATAAGGAAATGTAAGTGTAAGGAAATCATATAAGCTTTGAAGAATGCGTTTTTGTTTTAGTTTTATATAAAAGTTTCATTGTTTGTCCTTGCTTTGAATATATTGGAATAAAATATTCAAGATGATTTTTTATATCAAAATATGATTTTTATTTCGTCAAATGATGATTTTCTTCGGAAAACTTCTGGCAACGCTGACAATAACTTCCAGTTTGTGTAAATAAAATAAAAATTTTCGTTGTGTACTTTGAACTGAAAACAAAATTGATTTTTTATTGTTGTTTCAATATAAATTCCCTAACGAAATTTTTTATTTTATTTACAAAAACGTTCAGTAAATGTCATCTCAAAAACGCAAACTTCTCAGGAGAGCGAAAAAACTAAATAGTTATTTCGCTCAATTTTGTAAGAGTAAACAATGTACCTTTTATAAGATGGTTTAAATCAGTGTTTAAATAATTTTTTCCAACTGTTTAAAATGAACCAATGCTTTTGTTTGTGTTTATGAAAAAAAACTAACAGCAGAAAACAGGGACCGTAACAGTTATAACGTTTATCGTAAGAGTTACATGATAACAGTTATATTCTGATTTTTTTGAGCAAAAATAACAGTTATTTTTAACTTATATTTTTTTCGAGCAAGAATAACAGTTATTTTAAACTTATATTTTTTTCGAGCAGAAATAAAAGTTATTTTTAACTTATATTTTGCGTATTTTATTTTTTTTTATTGAGATGACACATTTTATTATATCCAAAAAATGTATATAAAAGGCGCAAAACTTAACTTTTTGCTCTGAAATTTTCACTAAACGTGGAGAACACGTTAAATACACTATTTGCCATCAAAAATTCGTTTTCTCCAAAATTTGAGTTGACACATTTTGAATATAGGTCCTCCCTAAGAGACCAAAGAGAAATATATTAATGGAATTATTTACATTGGCTACTATTATTCTTCATTATTGGACAAAGAAAAAAATTAATATTGCCCACTTTGTTGTACCATCCACCTTGAGGATCTTTCGAAAGCTTAATCTGGGGAGGGCTTAGAAAAGCTGGAAAGATCCCAGAACACAAAGCTTTTACCATTGTTTTTTTGGTTTCAAAAAACTTATTGACTTCCACTCAGGGTTGTCAGATTTTTTCCGACCTATTTCACCAAATTGGTTTTAAAAATCGCCAAAGGTCGCCAAAATCAATTTTATGTAGTTTTTCTTAATATATATTTGATAATAAATTTGTTTTTATATAATACTTTTTTTAACATACATTTTTATAAAATGATCGTATAAAAATTTAGCAGAAAATCGCCAAAAGTAGAAATAAAATTGCCAAAAATTATTTCTTGTAAATTTTTCTCATCCAAATTCAAAACCCATTAATGATTATTGTTATTAATATAAGAAAACCACCAAAATCACATTGTTTTAATTTCTTGCAGACGAGTTTTCGTGGGATTTATTTTTTAAAATACTCTTTAAACAAAGTAATTTTCGCGAATTATAAAAATTTTTAACTTTAATTTAAAAAAAAATAGGCAATAATTTATCGCCAGTAAAATCGCCATGCCGCCAAATCAAAAATTTATACGCCAAGCAAGTTGAAAAATCGCCACGTTTGGCGAGAAATCGACACTTGTTTACAGTCATAACTATTCCACAATTTTTTTATTAAATAAAACGTACTTTACACTTAATTCATATGCACACTTAAGCGAAGTATGCAGCTCTGAATGAAATTCAGGCTGCCATAAGAAGTATGTGTAAAAAAACAAACGGAAATTCAGGTTGGTAAATTTCTTAAAGAAATTTCCGTTTACTAGTACGCAGTTCCAAAAGAAAAGTGCACGGAATTTTAGCATTTATTGTCTATTACAGGCATGCTATAACAATAAGTGGAGAATTTTTTCCGTCAACTGAAACAAAAATTAATGTTCAGACAATTGTTTGGTCACGTAATTTTTGACATTTCTAGTTTTTCGTACATTGTAATTAATTTTTAGTGTTTTTGTGTGTTGTAAATTAAAAAATATATAAATTTGTGTGTATGCAAACAAAATTCTGTATAGAATTCTACACGATTGTTTTTCCGTGTAGAAATAAGTACAAAACTCCAAACCTGAATTTCAGTGAGAACTGCATACTACGCTTTACTCGTAGTTTTCATACAATATTAACGATGAAAATTAATTTATATTAAAACCATAGAAAAAGTTTTTAAAGTGACAAATGTTGAAGTTAAGGTTTGAATACTTTTTGCTAACTAAAATTTTATTGCAAATACATCAAATAACAAATGAGAGAAAATTTATAAAATTATAACTGATATGTATACATACATATTTTTTTATGCATAACAATATTTATATGTATGCATATGTAATTAAAAAGAGTTCCAAAGCAACCAGCATAAATCAAGGTTAAGTTTTATGACCACTATGAACAGCAGGTCTAACGAATTATAACAAAACAAATTTTGATATCGTCATTGGTTCAAGGGTTTAGAAAAACAATTCAAAATTTTTTTAACATTATCACGATCATAAATGACGTGAAAATTTTTTAATGATAGCAAAATAATGAGAGCTTTCTATTCTCTAACATACATACATACATACATACATACATACATACATACATACATACATACATACATACATACATACATACATACATACATACATACATACATACATACATATGTATTTACATATACATATTGGATTGAACGATTTATTGTTATTTGAACGGTTTTGAGAATAATCAATTACACAGGCCAGCATGAATTTTGTGGTATTTTATTTAATTAAATCGAACGCAAGTTCTCGAGTTATAGAAAATTATTTGGTACAGCCTCTTTTTTATGTAACGGTAAATCTCGACAGCAATAGTCAATTCAACAAAAAGTAATTTAGAGGCATTGAAGCTCACTGCTATGTGCATCCAAATTGACTGAGAAACTCCAGGCTACAAAAAAACTTGAATTCGTTGGCCTGTGCAAAAAAGAATGCGAACGCAAATGCAGTTTTATTACTCATAAAATAGGTTCAATTATATTAATTTCTTTACTACATTTCTGTAAAAATTTTTTACACCACGTTATTTTCAAATAGAGATATTCCAGACAATTTTAGGACAGAGCATACATAACCTGACCAGACATCCCGCTTTAGGCGGGATTATCGCCCTTTTAAGAGGTCGATCCCGCCTCAAATTGTTATCTCGCTTTATTCCGCGTTTTCGAGTTTTAAAATTTATAGTTTTGTTTTTTTTATTATTCCCATATAAAGGGTCTGCGAGATAACTTTTTTTTTTTGAAAATGCTATAAAAAAACTACTGAATATTTTCTCAAATTTCTTTTTTTATTTGAAAGTACAATCCTTCCGGTTAATAATGAAGAATAGTTTCATTCAAATTGCTGCCTCGGCTGGCCATGCAGTAGCCTACACGATCGGTCCAATTTTTAAGCACATTATCGATTGTGTGCAGCTGTATTTCACCAATGGCTTCACGAATTTGTCTCTGGCTTGTCGGCGTAACACTTATCTTTGACGGCACCCCACAAATAATAGTCCAACGGTGTCAAATCGCAGCTCCGAGGTGGCCAAACGACATCAGCTCTGCGGCTGATAATGCGATCTTCAAAAACAGGGCGCAAAATATCGAGTGTAGCTTCGGTTGTGTGGCACGTAGCGCAGTCCTGTTGAAACCAAATGTTGCCAATAATCTCCTCTTCAATTTTTGTGAACAAAAATTCGTTCAACATGGCCCGATAACGATCGCCATTGACTGTAACGGCCACTCCTTACTCATTTTGGAAGAAAAATGGCCCAATTATGCCTCTGGACCAAAATCCGTACCAAACAGTGACTCGTTTTGGGTGCGTCGGCTTTTCAATGTATGCGTGCGGGTTTTCTGTGCCCCAAATGCGACAATTTTGCTCGTTTACATACCCGCCAAGATCAAAATGAGGTTCATCTGAAAAGATGATTTTTTTTGGCAAAATCGGCATCTTCTGTAAGTCGATCGCAGGCCCACTTAGCGAAGCGAAAACGCATTGGATGGTCAGTTGGCTTCAACTCCTGAACAAATTGGACTTTGTATGGAGTCATACCAAGGTCTTTATGCAAAATTCGTCTCAATGAAGTCTCCGAAATGTTCAATTGTTGAGAACGACGGTGAATTGATGTTGATGGCGCTTCACGCACACTTTCTGCCACATCAGCAATATTCTCGGGTGTACGCACTGTTTTTGGCTTTTCACGCTTTGCTTTATCGATGACGATGCCAGTTTCTTTCACTTTTTCACAAGATAACGAATATACGGAGCTGACGGTGCTTCTCTTCTTCCAAAATCCGTACGCAATTTTCCCACACATTCTGGAACATTACCATGATTTTCAAAGTAATGTCGCAATATTTCCCAGCGTTGTTCAAGCGTATACACAACCATATTCGTTCAGCGGAAGGATAAAACTAATTATCTGTCAAATCAGACATGAGCTAAGTGTTACCATTCACGAAATAAGCACTAGTTGAAAAAAAAAACGTTAGATGGCGGACCCTTTATATCGAAAATGTTTCAATTGAGCAAAATAGATTTCTTGTGTTGATCAAATAAAAACTCATTGAGTTAAAGGAAAGGAAACTTAAAAATTTCTAGTCCAAAGATGCTTAATTATTCGGGTTTAAATTCATTCAATATAATTCTTCAATTAAGGGACTATTTTCTATATCCCCAGTGATAAACACCTTACTCGCACGTCACATATTAAGGTGAACGCAGAATAAAAATAAGTAAATTTTGTAAAGCACTACGACATTGCGTTGGATTGCTACATTTATCACTTGAATTCCCAATACTTACATAGAACTATGAATTAATATCAATATTTTCCATTAAATATCAATATTATGTATTTATTATATCCTGATTATTTTTTGCAGTTATAATTGCGAATTTTATTATTTACAGGTAATTTCTTTATTACATATAGCAATTTTTCGCTAACTTGCAATTTTTTGGCGTTTTTTCTGAACTTTTTATTTTCAACGGCTTTGGCGATTTCTAATAAATTTTAGGGGTAGTTTCCGATTTTGCAACTTACGCGAATTTTTGCAAAGTTCGCGATAAAAGCAACTTTTTGCATGTTTTCAGCTTCCCAACAGTTTTGCCGATTTTTAAACAATATTAGACTTTGTTATCATCCCGCTGTTAGTGAGTTTTTGCGACTTTTCGTCATTTTCGATATTTTTGCCGAATTTTTTGCATTCCTTACAGTTCTAGCGATTTTTAATCAATATTATGGGTTGTTCAAAATTTTGCAACTTCTAGCGAATTTTCGCAAAGTTCGCAATAAAACCGACTTTTGGCATGTTTGCAGCTTTCTAACAGTTTTGCCGATTTTTAAACAATATTAGACTTTGTTATCATCCCGCTGTTAGTGAGTTTTTGCGACTTTTCGCCATTTTCGATATTTTTGCCGAATTTTTTGCATTCCTTACAGTTCTAGCGATTTTTAATCAATATTATGGGTTGTTCAAAATTTTGCAACTTCTAGCGAATTTTCGCAAAGTTTGCGATAAAACCGACTTTTGGCATGTTTGCAGCTTTCTAACAGTTTTGCAGATTTTTAAACAATATTAAGACTTACTAGTAGCGGGATGATAACGCTACTAGTAAGTTTTTGCGAATTTTCGCGATTTTTACCAATTTTTTTTTTGCATTCCTTACAGTTTTCCGATTTTTAATCAATATTAGTTATGGCTTGTTTAAAATTTTGCAACTTTTCTCGAAAAATTTAAACACAAACGCTTGAATAAAACTTGCGCTTGATTTGGCACATAAAGTGGGTTATTTTTCACTGAAACGTTTTATAAAATTTTTTTTTTTCATATATTAATTTAAAAAAATAACGTAACAATCAGGTGTTCAACACTAGCAATCACCTGCCATTGTAAAGTGTTTACCAAAATAGCAATTTAGCAAATTCTATGTGAAGTGCGGCGTAGGGATATAGAAAATAAGGCCCTAAATTATTTTTAGTGAGAAGGGAATTTGAAATGCATGCAATAATTGAAAAGACAAAGTCACATTCTTGAGTGTATAAGGGTTGAACTGAACACCACGATATGCCAAGATTAACCACGATATCATGATCAGAGCTCTTGTTATACCGTTCACAGTGTTAGGATGGTGAAGTCAAGTAGGGCACGTTGTATTGAAAATTATTGATTATTGCAAAAATTAAATTGAACGACTTAAAAACCTTAGAGTTCGACTAACATGACTAACATTGATACCCTCAACTTAAATTTGTTAAATTGATCCATTAAATCCATTAAATTGAAACGAAAATTCAGAAATAGCTTTCATAGCCCAAAGTTGAAACTAATTTGGTACCGAACACATGATACATAAAATGCTTAAGGGCCGGCAAAATAGAATAAACTTACAAGACATTAAGTGAAGAAACAGAACTACTTTTTATCAAAAATATTCGCTTGACTATAAACTGAATTTTATAAAAAATTACTTCGGATTTTTTCACTCATTGACTTATAATTTCTTAGTTTTGTCGGGTCCCAACGACTTCGTGTTTCATGTGTTAAAAGACAAAATTATCTTTAGCCTTAAAGCAATTTATAAAATTTTTGTTTCGTAAAAATGATGAATTTAAATTTTAAATTTTAAGGCCTGTAACTCAATAAATTTAATAAGAACATATCGTTAGCTGAAACGCAAAATTACATAACTACATTGCTTTTAATTTTATAGGAGAGAAAAAAAAAAAGACTAAATAAAATACATTAAGTGACTGAAATGATGCAAAAAGTCTCTTCATTTTCGTTTTAATGCAATTGATTTTTAAAATAACAGTTTGAAAATTTGTAGGGCCAAGCGCTTCGATGTAATAATTAATAACTGGAAATGCGACTTTAAACTTTTTGTTAGTTATGTTTTTTCGCATTTCAGCTAATGACATGGAACTGTGTAGTTGCATACATTTATAAAAAATCATATATAATCATCAGTGTATTTACAACATCCCGCTTTCCATGAGATATTTTATAAAAATCCCGCTTTTTTGCCATATTTTCAAAATCCCGCTTTTCAACCCTTCTTAGAATTTATTGCAATCATAATTGTAATGACACGAAATTTTGACGCCATGACAATATGGAGCGAAAATGAAACTATGCAAATTCTTTGTGATTTTCTCTCCCATTTATTAAGTTAAATAATTGTACTTTTAATAACCAGTGATGGGAACTCAGCGATTTTCCCGTCTAGCGATTTTGAGACCTGTTTATCGGGTAAAAAAGCGTTTTAGCTATTAGCGGAATATCTAGCGATTTTTTTGGGAGGCGATTTCATATATAATACTGTTTTTATATGGCCATTTCAAAGGATTTTGAAATAACACGATTGATAATAATAAAGCTGTCATATTTTAAGTCGTATCTTCTTTTTAACATAGACAGAATTTGATATGTATGCATACTAGGCTATTCATTCGGTTAGCCTTTAATCGGTTTATTACTACCCGATTAACTGACTGGTTAATTTATAATTGGCTATTTTCGATTAACGGTTAAGCCGGTTAATTTCAGACGATTATTTTTTTCATATTTTGTAGTATTATAACGTATTTTGTGTGTGTTTAATTATTAGTTTCGTTTCATATACAAAATGTATGTGTTTAGAAATTGTTTTTCATACATCCAAATGAGTGCGGTCAGTGACTTTAACTTAAGTAAAACATTAAAATCTTTGGACGTGGCTATAAGAGAGATTAGTTAAGACTCTGCTACTCTAATTGAACTTGAGGAAATTATGTATTAAGTTTTTGTTTAATAATTTTATAAAATCCAATAATACTGTTGCCAACGATTTAATTAAAAATCTAAGGATTAGATTTAATGAGAGACGAATTCAATTATTTTATACTTCCACTCAGGAATATTTCCTTCTGCAACAGTGTTTTAAAATACAGTACAAAAACGGAAACTAAGGAATTCGTAAATACTTTTTTTTACAGAATGTTCGTCACAGGATGAGTCAGATGATGACCTTACAACAGAAGAAACTATCGATAGTAATACAAGAAATGTTTTAACAAATCATTATCATTAACTTAGCATTTCTCAAAGCATTGTCATTATGCCAAATCATTCGTACTATATTTCTTAAAAACAAAAGTGGGCGTTGAAAAGGATATATGTATGTACATACATATAAACAATATCCCTTATTCCGTAACTATTTGTCGACGTCACATCAAGACAATACCAAAAAATTGGCACTTGTCTACTAGCTGTCGACAAAAATTTACTACTATTAACAGACTCTTCCCATTTTCTCTGCGTTAGAAAATAGTAAGTGGCTATCAGTAATAGTAAATTGTTGTCGATGACGAGTAGAAATGTGCCAAATGTTTGGTATTGTCTTGACGTGACGTCGACAAATAGTTACGGAATAAGGGGGAATAGTTCCCATTCTGGATGATTTTGTAAATTAAACATGGCTCGAGTTTGAATGATTTTGAAAACCTCCATTTGGACGGAATTACAAAATGAAAACGGGAGAAAAAAAAATCTGAAAAATCTCCCGGCATAAACGAACAATTTCAACAGCTTAAGAAACAAAAACAATCTCATACATAGCCTGACCAGATATCTCGCTTTTGGCGGAATTATTATGCTTTTTTAAGGTCGACCCCGCTTAAAAATTTTATCCCGCTTTTAGTATAAACATCTCACTATGTTGGAGTTTTAAAATTGAAAAAGCGATATAAAACTTTTAGACGTGATCGACCTTAAAAAAACAGCAAACTCCCGCCAAAAGCGGGATGTCTGGTCAGGTTACTCATACATAATATGTATGTATGTACTCGTATATGCACATACATACATATATGCCAGTTTCGGAAATGCCTTAAAATTTATTAAAAATCGGTAAATATCGGCCATGTCACACATTCCGATCGGAATGGTTTTAAATCCGTACTTGCATTCCGATCGTTTTTGTTCTGCAGTCTTCCTTCAGATTCCGTTTATTTTATATTTCGATTTTACAATGATAAAGTTGTTATACCTTGAGGCACTTGTTTACTCTTGTTTATAGAAGCAAAGCTCACAATAAGCTTTTTATTAACATGGAAAGCTTATGGGCAAATAATTATTTGACGCTCCTAAAAGTATGCACGTTTCTTAATATTTACTGCAAATGAAGTTAGAAGAAAAGTCTTTGTCAAATGACGAAAATTCGAATAAACTTGCTAATATGGAAAAGGTAGAAAATTGGTTAAAAATCTGTAAAATTAATAAAAACAAAAAACTGAATAAATCCATTCTATCGCGAATATAGCGAAGTTGCGAAAAATTTTAATATTGGAAATAAGTCGAAAGAAACACGATGTTAGGAAGTTTTTTTGTTGCGAATTTTGGCAAATTTTGCTGAGATTATGGCATTTCCTTAAGTTTTAGCGACTTTTAATCAATTTTAAATAGTTTTCGGACACAGGTAGAAGCTGTTGAGATATTGTTTTAGTCTTGTAATATTTGTTCTCATTTATCTTCTATCAGTTAGCTCATTTATCTTTCAAATAGCACACTCCTAATATGTTAGATTAGGAGCTGTTCAAAAAAGTTATAATTCTTAGTTATTGAACTTATACATTTTTTTTATATGAACAATTATTTTACCTTCAATTATAATAAGTAGTTGATAGGTTTCATTGTTTTTTCATAACAATTAGTTCAAAAATTATCATTAAAATAAAAGCGTTAGCATTTATTGCTAGTTGAAGGTGTTTTCATTATAATTGCATAAAACAATGCGAATGAAAATTCAATGCCAATGAGAAAGTCCCATGTATGATAAAAATAAGATATTATTTCGTCATATGATGATTTTCTTCGAAAAGCGTCTGGCAACGCTACTTTAAATATTAAACGAAAATTTGAAATCTGTATTTTATTTCAGCATGATCGTTAAGTGAATTTATATTTTAGAATGTTTTTAATGGTCACCAGAAATTTACAAGTTGTTCTCCTTTTTTAACTTTTATTTAATATTTCATTTATTTAACAATGACTTGACAATTTTATATTTCACACATTCATACACACATACATCTACAAAGATTTAAAACAATATAGTAATCAAACAAAGAGAACATAGCTTAGTAATCTTTTATTTTTATTTATGCAAAAAATACAAAGATTTCAGACCAGAGATGGCAAAGAGTTTTAAAATTGTGCCAACCGGCTCCTCAAATTGTACTTTTTTAAACTAAGTTGTACCAAAACTCATTTCTTAACATCATTATTTATGTACATATATAATTTATAGTGCATCTACATTTCCTTGAAATCTAGTAGATTTGATTTGAAATCTTTATCAAAATCTATACCGTTTACATCAAGCTTTTTTGAAAATTTTCAGGATTTCTGAATGAAACTTTTCCTAAACTACAAATAAAACAACTGCAAAATAGCTCATTCACACACCTTTTAAAGAAAAAAATCTTATACAGCGTAGTATTTTTTAGTACAATTCGGAAAAAACCCCTGGTTGCATCACTAAGTACTACTAGATTTTGAGTAGGTTTTGTATGGGAAATCTAGTAATAAAAAATAAATTTCAAAAATCAAAAAACCCGACTACGTAAACAACTAAAATACCAAAAAAAAACAAGTCCAGTGTGCGGAACATAGCGAATTTTACATCCGCGAACCATTATTGCGAAGATTTGAAGACCCGATCCACACTGGACTTGTTTTTTTACGCAGTCGGGTTTTTTGATTTTTTTTTTCAAGTTCACTTTTTACCAGGGACCGAAAATAACAGTTATTATTAAAATTTCAGTTCAAAAAGTCAGACAGAAATAATTTGTCTATACGATATTTGAGTATAGCAATGTGATGGCCGTGAGCTAAGAAATACAAATCTAAAAATATTTTTATTTTTTTACTTTTTTCAAAAAAGATATTTTTTTTTGTCAAAAATAAGTTAAAATTTTACCGAAATTTTTTTGGTCAAAAATAAAAGTTAAAATGTGACTGATATTTTTTTAGTAAAAAATAAAAGTTAAAATTTGACTGATATTTTTTTGGTCAAAAATAAAAGTTATATTTTGACCCATATTTTTTTGATCAAAAATAAAAGTTAAAATTTAATCGGATTTAGAAGTCGCTACCCCAGCATTCTTTGTTTATTTTAACCTCTTGTCATGCTTGATATTAGTGAGCAGGAGCATCAACTATTGAACCAATAGTTGGTGCTCCACTTACAAGTTAAATCGATGTTGATTAGTAGGATATTCACCATGTGAGATTATTAGCTCCAAATATTACTTGCTCTTTTTTGAAATTTTAACTTTTATTTTTGACCAAAAAAATATCGGTCAAATTTTAACTTTTATTTTTGACCGAAAAAATATCGGTCAAATTTAACTTTTATTTTTGACCAAAAAAATATCTTTCAAATTTTAACTTTTATTTTTGACATAAAAAATAACAGTAAAAAAATAACCATTATTTTTTGACCGAAAACATATTGGTCAAAAAATAACTATGTATTATTATTTGCTTTGCAACACACTTTATTGTTGCAAGGTGGCCGGCAATGTTTAAATACCAATTAAACTTGTTTGCTGTTTTATTGAGTGACTTGTGCGTATACTAAATTCTTCTTTTAGTATGTTGCTATAAATTTTATTGTTAATATACATATATAGATATATCTGTCTTTATCTCATAAACCGGTAGCGGTATTTAGATATTGTTGACCACCTATTTACATATTTTTCTCTATAATATATTTTACGGCATCTTAAGACGCATTCAAGTGCACTACGTGCTAAATTATTTTTGTGAAATATAATTCCAAGTTTTGAATAAAAAGTGAAGAGAATTCGTTCTCAATTTATATAATATTAAAAATCTAAATATAATTGTGTTTTACTTAAAAAAACATACCAGCGGATGGATATATGCAATTGGGGTTTTTGGTTGTTAAACAACTTAAATCCGTCACAGATCCTAAATGGTCATTCGAAATGAAAAACGATGAGAAACCTAAATACCTCTAGAATGATACCCGTTTTAATATAGTTCACCGACTTTTTTTATTTTTTTCGTATTCACAAAATGGCGTCTGTTGGCCGCCATAATGAATTTTGACTACTGTCATATCTTTAGTGACACTCGCAGGATTAAGACACAGCGATTGACGTAGGAATCATCAAAATCGGCCCAAGCGTTCCGTTTATATAGTGCCGCAAAGGAAAACACACACATACATACATACATAATACATACATAGGCTGATAAATACAATTTTCGGTCTAATGTGTTCTGAAGCTCTAATTCAGTTTAGCTACGAAAGGCGGAGTTCCGTATAAACGCCACTAAGTAAAGGGTTTTGCACACGGTTAAAATGATTGACAAGCATGTTAATAGTATGAGTGAAAATTTGTTAGTATGTGTGACATCGACGAAGCTTGATGGAAAATCAACAAATTTATATTTTTGGCATGCTTGCTGTCACATGCTTGTCCGTGTATAGTGTTAACCCATCAAGCCTGAAGAAATTTTCTTTATTTAGCGACTTTTTTATTTTTTACCATACAAACGAACAGCACAAAATCAAACTAAAAATTAATGCTTGGTAGGTCATCAAGCATAAAAATTTCACACAACAAGCACACGTACACGATTTTGACATCAAGCATTTTGACCGTGTCCAGGCACCTTAAGGCTCAACTATGAAGGAAACGAAGAAGCGGATTAACTCGCAAAAGAGAAATCCACTGCGAAGTTTTTGTATCAGCACCTGGAGTCGCACTAAGAACGGGACGATTTGACCCGATCAACTTGAAAAGTGGAGGGACTCAATTACTCGTGTGCAAGCTCAAATGGACACCAAAACTGTTACTTACTTTATTTCTGAAAGTTCTGAAAACATTAATTCATTTGATAAATTTTGGTCCAAAGTTTTCCCTTTTGTAACACTTTACTACGACCCCTTAGAATAAAAGGGTTTCAAGTAACTTTTTGGACAAAATGCCGTAGCCAGTTAAAAATGGTTCCAACTACATAGCATCACAACTTTCGCGAAAAAGCAGTTCCATATGCTATCTTAAAATGAAAGTAACAGCTAAAATTTATTCTAACTCAGAGATTTGGCTAATATATTGATTTAAAAATGTTCTTTTTGCAATTAGAACTTTGTTTTACTTTATTTCACATGGAACCGTTTTATTCTAATAGCTCGATTACTTGAAGATCATTACGAGCTAAAAACTAACTGGATTTATGTTATAAAAATTATGTTGTTCGCTGGGCTACATTTTTAATAAAAATGGTACCATAAAGGACGTTTTTTGTATAAGGTTCACAACTTTGATTTTTTTTAGATTTGTTACTGAGTGTATAATTTACGTAATACCGTAAAATTCGCTTATAGTCCACTGCCTCATTTGCACTTTTTTTGTGGACTATAAGGCGAATTGGACTATATCTTGATTTTTATATAAGCCAATTTTTAGCTTATATGCGAATCCCCGTATAATTATTTCTTTTAACAAAGAAAAATAAAACTAACGTTAAGAAATTACTTCTTTATTTACTCAATTCACAAATATTGCAATTAAGATTGCTAAAATAAAAACAAATTTTTCTTCAATATGAGTAATATTTTCATAAAATTATGATTACAAAATATATTTGGCCAATTCACAATCTGTTGTGTGTGTTGTAGATCGTATAAATGTTGTTGGTAATTTCCATATAAACATTTGTTTAAAAACATGTTTACTATAGGACTAATGGACTAAATAACAAATATTTTGCAGGTATTTTACTTATAGATGACAGAAAAACTAAGATTTTGGAATATATCGCTAATTCTACTATAAGCGGCGTGGCTTATAAACGAATTCTACTGTATGTGAATAGCCGCTTATAACTATCTATGAATGGAGTCAAGCGAATAGGGTCGATTTTAATACTCGCAATACCCAATGCTGTATACTTATGCAACGACGTATGACCGAACTTGCTGTTCCATCTATAGATATGGATGGTATGAATATTGGGGAATCAGAAGCGCTCGATGTTATTGGGATGAAAATCCAATGAGACGTTCGACGGACTGTCCATATTTTCAATTAACAAAAAGAAAAATACACAACACTCTCAAAAGAAGCATTCAAGTGTCCCTAGTTTCTTAAGATGGTGTAAGAGTTACTTCACTCCACTTAATCTTCTTAAAAATGTATACCACTTATGCATATCCGATCGAAAATCGAATACAACTCTCATGTATTGGCCAGCGCTTCAAAGTCTCTTTTGAAGTTACTCGAGAGCGAACATGAGAGGGCGAAGAAGCTCATCGGTGACAGAAGCGTAGTCAACTGTATTGACTTGCTGGACCATCGGCGCAATGTCGGGCTGTGTTTCGCTGTTTTATCGTTACTACAATGGATTTTATTCTGATAAAATCGGGAACTAGTTTCCGAAAGCCGCTCCTTTTTGCGAAAGACACGTGCTTCATTAAGATCACATCCATTTGTGGCCGATATGCAAGTGAATTGCACTACGCTTTACATAGAAAATTCGTTCTTTAGTAAAACAGTTCGTATGTGGAATAAACTCCCTACAGAAGTCTGTCCTGCAACCTTTAATATGGGAGAGATCAAATCATATGTTCATAAATATCACTACCTCCATCCTCCTTCCCATAACCAATTTTCCTAGTGCCGGCACAATGCATTGCGTGTGTAGGGGTCATTCCCTGAGTGTTGGTTGGAAAAAATGCATACGTTGCACTTCCGCGAGTCTATTAATCATAAAATGGCAAACCAAATTAAACACAAACCAATTATCAGCTGTCAAATTGGTTGTCAAACCACAGTTGGCAACACAACTTAAATATGCAGCCATCTAAAAAAGATAGCCTTTGCTATACATTTTTCTAATGGTTAGCTTTTCTGGGCAATACTTATTGAAGTTTAGTTTTTAATCTATGTGTAACTTTGTTTTCCAAATTGTGCTACATATTTTGTAATTTTATTCAGCTGCAATAGCGCTTAGGAATGAATGGACAAATAAGAATATTTCCACAGTGGAATATATGACCGCAAATATAGCTTAGGAATTTTTTTTAGTACTTTAGTGGATCATTTTGTACTTTTAAACTTCGTATAGTTCCAATAAATAAAGTACAATTGTACCAACTTTACCATATCTGCTATGATCAGAATCTAAGAACGGAAGAGACATAGAAAAATATTCTGTTATCATTCTCTTGCAAAAGAGAACAAATAACTCTGTAGGTAATTAAGAATAAAACTGACTAGTAAATCAATGTTTATTATTTATTTATTGTTTAATGTTAGTGTTGTATTTTTGTTTAATTTAAATTCGTTAAAAATTAAATACAAATTAATAGCAAATGTAAAAGCATTGCCGACTCAAAATTCAGTTGGTGCGCAGAGCTTAAACGCGTCGGTTTAAAATAAAAATAACGGATATTTTATAAAGAAAAAGGGTGAAATAAAAAAAAATAATTAAATAGTGGTGAAATATAACCACAAGATTGTACATACTTTGGGAAAATAGAGGTAATTAAAGCATTACAGGCGGTTGTTTTAAGAAAGAATGTGCTTGTGAGAAAGAACACAGAAATGTATGGTGAAAGTTTAGAATTAAATTTAAAAAAAAATATTATAAAATTAATAAACAAAAATAAATCAATTAGAATTTATGAATAAAACAAAAATTTATATGATGAATATATCGAAGATATTAAATAAATATCATTAAATTAATATTTTCAAAACCATCATCAGTATTTATGTACATACTTTTTGTGTATAATTGCTGTAATTATTGATTTTTTTAAGAAACATTTATTTTAAATCTCATTTTATATCGTAAATTTAAATATTTTACTAGGGGAATTTTTTGGTAGCTTCCGTTAAAATTTTAAATTAAAAATAAACTTCACAAAAATAACATGTACAATCAAATAAAAAAGTTATAAAAAGACAATTTAACAAAAAACTTATGGAGATATCTTTTCAGAATATGACTTCATTTTAGTGAATGAATGATTTGCTTTTTTTTATTTTTTGTCATTTATTTTTCAGTAAAATAACAAATAACATAAAAGAATTGTTAAAAACCCCTCTGAAAAATTAACATTTTTGATAAATTAACCTTCTATTAAAACTTTTTGAAAGTGAAATAAAAAATATATCTCAGTGTCAATGACCTAAAGAAAAACAATATTTTCTAGTTTATGTTTCAAACCTTTACGAAATGAAAATATGGCAACAACCTGTTGAATGAGAAAGAACCTTGACATGCAGTTCAGTGTGTGTATGTGTGTGTGCATGTGTGTTTATGTTTCCAATTGTCTCCAACTCACCACTTATTTATATGAAAGCGGGAAACGAAAATAAGCGATTTTGCCGGGAAGGGAAATCCCGCGAAAGCCCCTAATTAAAACAAAAAAAATTGTGAAGTATACTAAAATTTCTACGAAAAAAAAGATTTTTCGCGAAAAAAAGTAGATTTTTCACGAAAAAAATCACAGCGTCGTGTTATGTTGTGTTTACTGAGCCGATTTAAATTCGAAAACTTTCGCAAAAGTACAAAAATATGTTTTTTATGGTACTTCACCATAGTAATTTTAAATCGAGCGCTAACTTCGGAAAATGCCTAGGACCATTGAAATCAGCGTACTCGAGTTATTTTTACAAGTAGGGGGCCCAGCTTATTAAAGAAAAAAAGTTGCAAAATCAAGCACAAGTGACATTAATGCCATAAAATGGTCCTCTTAATAAAACCAATTTCCGGCATATTAACCCCTTAAAGACGTCATCAATGACGGGTGCACGGCAATGTTAAATCCTCGACAACAAATGCGGAACAAATCATCAAGAATGTTTTCGCGAAAATCTTTCACATTTCAATGCGAGACAATGTCGCTCAGATTGTCGTTCACATAATAATAGTGTGAACACGTGGCAATGATTATATGACTGACAATGTCGTTTGTCTACTCGTTAATGATTAAATAAGCAACAATGTCGCCTATTTTGTGGTCAATGATTACACAAGCAAATATGTCGTATATTATGTCGTCAATGATTACATAGGGTACAATGTCGTTTACCTTGTCGTCAACGATTACATAGCGACAATGTCACCTATTTAATCATAGAACGGACTTTAATTAATATTTTTAACCCACAACGTAACTTTTTTTCTTACTTGTTTTTCCCCGTTTCATTTAAATAATTCGATATTAAACCAAATTTGAGCGCTTTTCCGCAGAATTAATGAACAAATCTTGGAAAGCTTTGTGGAATTTAAGCGCATATACTCGTAGAAGTTGACACGACTTAAATTTATTATAAGTCGAGGCTATTATTGAAACTCTGAGGGAGTTGTTTTAAGAGAAATTAAATTAAAAATCAAATATCGCTAGCTTAGAGTGCAAAGGCGCCAACTGCACTTTTTTTTACAAAATTGAGATTTTAATGCAGAACCAAAAAGAATAAAAAAATACATCGTTTAAAAAAAAAAAAGGTTGGTAACTTTTTTTTCCATATGGTTTCGTATTGATGCGCAAAAGTGCCATGTACATAGCAGTCAAAAAGCGCGCGCTAAGTTCATTAAACACATGTGACTGTTGCTAAATTGTGCTGGTTGTTCGTTCGTGCTCCGCAAAAATTAGTTTATTGCTGTTTCTAACATTTATTTTACTCGCAAAAGGTAACATATTCTTATTATTGTTTTACAAATATTAACTAAATTATTACTACATTTATTAAAAGGTCTGTATGGCAAAAGACGAAAGTAATAACACTGCTTTACAAGCAGTTGAAAACAGCAATAACATTGACAACATTGATAAGGTGGCGTGTCTGCGGAAGAATTCGCAAGCATTTGGGTATATTTTGTTGAACAAAAAATTCTTCCTTACCTCAGTGACACAGAAATCTCGGCAAAAATTATATTTTACAGCGACGGATGCTCATACCAAAACAGAAATGTGACTATGAGTAATGCTTTATTAAATGCAGCTGTTAAACATCAAATAACAATAGAACAAAAAATTTTAGAAACTGGACACACGCAAATGGAGGCTGACAGCGTTCACTCACTCATCGAGCGCGCGTTGAAGCATCGGACTATAGACGTACCTGCAGAATATATTGCTATTTGTAAAGATGCTCGAAAGAACCCAGAACCTTATGAAGTGGAATATTTGGATCATACTTTTTTTAAAACATTTAGATACCTTCAATTCGTGAAAAGCATTCGTCCTGGCCGGGAAAAAGGTGATACCAAAGTCACTGATATTCGTGCGATAAGATATACAGCAGAAAAAGAAATGTTTTATAAATTGAGATTCCCAAATTCATGGCAACAACATCCTCAAAGAATAAATAAAACTATTTCTCCGTTAAATTGGTCTGATTTACCACAACTTCACAGTGAGAGAAAAAAAATTACAACTAGGAAATATGACGATTTGCAATATTTAAAAATGACCTTGCCAAAAGATCACCACAAGTTTTATGACGAACTACCTCACGAGTAATATACATATATCTTTAATGTAGGTGCTACATATTTTTTTATTTTATTTTATATAAGCAGCAATGAAGTAAGACTGCTAACTTGATTTCATGTGATAAAACCCTAAGAAATAAATTTTTTTATAATTAAATTTAAGTCAAAGCAAGACTGTATACAATGCAAATGTTTTTTACAATAAATATTAAATGCTATCGGCATTAAAAACACAAATTAATTCATATTATTTATATCAAATAAGAAAAATTTTCATATTATTTTTTATAGAAAAGGTGCTAAATGATATGCACAAATCAAAAACTAGCAACAGAAAGGGTGCTAAATGACAAAAACTCTTTTAAATCAAAGATACTATTTTTTTTAATTTTTTTACTTACTGTATATGTATGTAACAACAAAGCAAATAAAATTCCATTAAAAAAAATTTACAAAATATAATGTAAATTTTTTTATACAGTTTTTTGTATCTCCTGAAAAATTTCAAAAAGTGCAGTTGGCGCCTTTGCACTCTAAGCTAGCGATATGTACATTTAGATAGACTGTGGCTCAAGTTATGTAAAATTCGGCGCAGCTGATTATAATACGCAGCTGATTATAGTACTTAACATAAGAATCCTCCCGGAAATTTGACAAGAAAAATAAGAAACATTACGGCAAATTTTTTATAAAATTAGTCTTTATAGGATCTCTTAATGTGTAATAACTAGGGATGTAACGATACGCCGTTTTGCCGATCCGATACCGATACCAATATTTAAAAATAAATATCGCCGATACCGATTCCGATGCGAATATTGAAATTGAGTTCAAGTTTAGATCAACAAAACCCAAGTGCAATTTTTTTATTATACAAAATTACATTGTAAGAGAGAATATTTAAAATTGATTTTAACCCAGTATAAAATATTGGAAGTAATTTTTAAGGAGCTACATTTTCTTTGCTTCAAAAAATCTATATTAAAAATATGCAGATAATTAGTAGAAAAGCAAGAAAAAAATTTTAATTCCTTTGTAATTATAAAAAATACTCGCCATGCTTTTTAAAAAATCGATATTTTAAAGAACATTTATCAACTAATATTCTTCTAAATAACTTAATAGCTTAATTATTAAAAGTCTTCTAAAAGTTTATATTTGTTCACTTAAATTTCCATGAAAATAAAGTTTTGAGTTTAAATTCGCATAAAAAAAATTGTGAAAATGGGTAATTTTTTTATCCTTTTTCCTTGAGGAAAAACCATTATAGAACACCGAAAAAGAAATTTGTCCTAGCATCGCTCCCAATTCGGTGATTCGTAATCGAAAAACAGAACTTCTTGCAATGGCAAGGATATGTAAAACTAATTAGAAATTATCCAAATTTGCAATACTTCCGGATCGCGAATTCTACAATTTCATGACTTCTTTGGAGTGTCTTTTTTTGCTGGAATAAGATTTAAAAACAACGACTTGAATTTGAATTCATGGTAAAATTAACAAAAAATAAATAATTTTTTTTACAAAATAACAGCATAAAATACTATTAATTTTTAAAATTGATATTAATAAGATTTAAAAAATAACGAAGTGAATTTAATTCATGGCAAAATTGAACAAAAATAAATTATTTGTTAAAAAAAAACTCCGAAAAAAATTTTAAAAGTATCGTCGTATCGACAGTAAAATATCGCCGATACCGATGTATCGGAAAATTTGAAGTATCGCCGATATATCGGTATCGGTATTCGTTACATCCCTGGTAATAACTATAAAATGTATTTTCCTGAATTCTCTTAAAAATTGTTTTAGCATTGATTTTATATTAACTTTTAATTAAAAAAGATTTTTACATTAATAAAACAATCGAAATTTCGCCAATTTTCATTTAATAAATCTAATTAATTTATAAAATCCACCTTTCCCGGGAATTCAGGGAATTCCCAGGAACGAGATTTTTCTAATCTCGTCTCCAGGGAAGTGCAAAAGTCCGGGATATCCAAAACCCTACTCTAGATCCGAACTTAAGATACTTTTCGTGTGGTGGTTTCTTTAATACCAATCAAATTACTGTACTTTAAACAAATATTTTTGATTTGGAAAAAATCTGCTTGCACAGTGAGGATATTTTCTTGACATTTTTCTTCTAGTTAAGTGATATGTTCTCTTTTTACCACTCACTACTCGGGAACATATTTCATCACTCCCATTTCGCCAGTCATAGGACAAGTACGTTCAAGACAATTGGTACAAAATTTCCGCATGGGTTTCAAATATACCCAGAAAAAACTTTTGACATTTTTGTTATCCGCAGTACTTTTTTAATGGGCTACAAAGTAATGAGTGGTACTTATTTATCTTATTGCTATGCTCCAAATTAGAATTACTACTTAGTAATTAATAAAATTAGTACGTATTTATCTCACTACCTGAAAGTAGTTATAGTTTCTTATCTTTTAATAAAATAAGTAGACAAACACGTAGCATGTGTTTGTATGTGAAAACTAATTTTTGATGCTTAAACTTATAAGTCAGCAATAGCCAAGTGAGTAAAGCACTTGTCTTCAAATCTAAAACAGCACGGTTCGAATCCCAGCTGGGTAAAAAAAAGTGCGAAAAAATATAAATAATATATAGTGTAAAAAAAAACAATTTTATTTTGTTTATTTTACTGCATACTTATTTTTTAGCTTCAAGTAAGTCAAATAATAACTAGTTAATTGCTGTGACAATGTAAGTAAATTTGTAAGGGGTATCCCTTATTTTTTGAACTTCTCCAACAAAAATAACTAGCTATCGAGTCAAATTATAAGTAGTTACGGTTTAAATCTTCATATACTTTTTTGCCTACTAGTAAGCAAAGTTTTGCTGGGTATTTGTATGTTTTAAGTTCAATTAAATAATATCCGCTGGTAGCAGCATTTGTGTTTTCATTATAACATTCAAAAAAATTAACAAAATTACGCCAGTTTTAAAATAATCGTTAATAGCAATGGGACATTGTATTTTCAAAATTTAAGGCATGTTACTGTAGCAAAATTTCGTCCAGAATAAGATACTCGAAATTAATGACTGTTAACCCTGCGTTTAGATATGTAAGTACTTGCATGCAAGTTCTGTGTACGTATTATCAACGAAAAAGCAATTTGTATTCGTTTCTCTGTCTTTCTCATAGCTGAACCAAAAGTGTGTTAGTAGAAAAGTTTGAGTGTATTGAGTTTTTCGAACTTGCACTTGCATGTGTAAAGGCCAGGTAAGATTTTGCTTAAAACCGATTATTTTATTTATATTCATATCTTATATCTAGCTATTTCTATCTATCTATTTCCTGATTACAAATAATTATTTTAGTAAAATATGTATACAAATTATTACAAGGCCATCCATGCATATAAACAATTTATTCAGTGAAATTTTCAATGTACTAACGGATTAGAAAATCCCAGAAATCTATTAATATGCATATCCTAAAAATGCTTACGTCTTTAAAGTTTTCATTGTTTACAATTTTAGTACATTGCTTAAATTTAAAATCAATATGTATATGTATATCATAAAGAATCACGATCACGACTTTTATATAGTTTAAAAAGTTTTTATAAACAACATTCAAAGGAAATTCCAGGAAGAAGATTATACAAAAAACATCAATGACGTTTAGACCTTCAAACACCAGCTATCCAAACGCTAAATTTAATAAGTTACTCAGTCATCCATGACATTTTGGTTGGTTTTATGCCTTTTTTAGCACATGAGGTTTTACTTTAAGTTTGTTTTTATTTTCAAGTTTATAATATGTGAGTAAAACTCATCGAAATAAACAAATGCACACATACATACCCAGGAAATGCATTAATGCATTTCATTGGTGCTTTACAAAATCATCAGTAGATATCAACCATACTTTTGAAAAGTTTCAAACCTCTCATGTTTTCAAAAGTATGGTTGATGTATACTGATGATTTGGTAAAGCACCAATGAAATGCATATAGACATTGTTTAACCCTCAACAAGTAAATCTTTTTTGTTTGAAATAAAATTTTGGAGAATATCTCAAATAATAAAATTTAATTAATGCTTATTAAATTTATTTGAGATATATTCAAAATCAAACTGAAAATTCTCTGCCACCGCTCACAACTTATGTGTCCAGACGTGATGAATTTATGTAATTGTAAATGTCAAACTTTATATAAAAAACACAATTAGGGAATTCACAATGTGTATCTTAAAATTTGAGTAACGACGAAGTTTGCCGAATATTTCTCACTATTGACATCTATACATGTCACGAACTCAAAATACACAACAAACAAAACAACAACACAAGCACGATAGAGCAGCTAAATGTACAACTAATTACGTTTTGGGACAGTTATATTACTAGTTGTAACGTTACTAGTCAAGAAAGGACTGTCATCTTACTATTTCTAATGAGGCTAGTAACGATACTAGTCAAACAGCAACGTTTTGGAACAGTCATACAACTAGTTGTAATGAAACTAGTAATTTAAATTATTTTTTACAAATTGACATATTTTCAGGTGTAAATACATAAAACGAAATTTTAGCTCCAAATATAATAAGTGGAAAGTGGCTCAGTGGATAGAGTACATGCCTTGAAATATGAGGACTGTGTGTTCATACCGCAGTTGAGTCAAATGTTTTTTTAACATTTAAAAAACTATAAAAACTATTAATCATACCCAATTCTTTCTGAATATAACGTTACGAACCTTAGCCTAATAATCAATTTAGATTCACAAAACAAATACGTTCGAAATAATCATATTAATAAACAATTAGCTACTGGCTTGAGCTTTTCACATGTTTACATGTTCATATATACTTATGTATAAAATCAAACCAAAAAAGTTTGTCTTGAGTAGAACAAAAATCAGAAAAATGGGAATGAAGAAAATTAAACCGATGGCAACGCTGGGAAAGTGCACTTTAATATCAGCTTGAGAGCGATTTAATTCTCGTATTCAATTTTCACGAAAAAGTTGTATATATAAGAATTAAAATCACATTCAGCAGAGCCACCTGACAAGTGGTGTTCGCAAATACACGTGAGCACTGACGATGGGAGTGTAGCGGCTTCCGAAAGTGGCGCTACTCTGTTCTGCTGTGTACGTTGAAAAATTAAGTTGATGTTAATTTTTCCCTTGTTCCTTGGAATATTAATCATACCCAATTCTTTCTGAATATAACGTTACGAACCTTAGCCTAATAATCAATTTAGATTCACAAAGCAAATACGTTCGAAATAATCATATTAATAAACAATTAGCTACTAGCTTGATCTTTTCACATGTTTACATGTTCATATATACTTAAGTATAAAATCAAACCAAAAAATTTTGTCTTGAGTAGAACAAAAATCAGAAAAATGGGAACGAAGAAAAATAAACCGATGGCAACGCTGGGAAAGTGCACTTTAATATCAGCTTGAGAGTGATTTAATTCTCGTATTCAATTTTCACGAAAAAGTTGTATATATAAGAATTAAAATCACATTCAACAGAGCCACCTGACAAGTGGTGATAGCAAAGAAGTGTAGCGGCTTCCGAAAGTGGCGCTACTCTGTTCTGCTGTGTACGTTGAAAAATTAAGTTGATGTTAATTTTTCCCTTGTTCCTTGGAATAGTAATCATACCCAATTCTTTCTAAATATAACGTTACGAACCTTAGTCTAATAATCAATTTAGATTCATATAAATAAAGAAACTAGTAAGCGCACTAGTCTATAATAATTAGTATTTCAACTAGCATATAACTATGTACAAATGAGCTAGTTTGGCTCCTATGACAACCTAATGTTAAAATCGATAGTTCGATATATGGGAAAAAGACAGTTAGGCAACTAGTCTGAATAAAAAAGCAACTAGTATATTTCTAACCACATACTAGTAATTTTGTCTGCAGGGTATCAACATGCCAAAGAAATACCAATACACTTAAACCACACACAAATATTTTATTTAAAATATTGCCGCATTGGAAAAAACATGCTTCTTGGACGTTTAAACTTACCATCCGGTAATTCATTTACATGCAAAACAAAACAACAAACTTGCCAACCCATAATAAAATACTAAAATTGAAACGCCGTTATATTAAGGCCCCTATTATGATTCACAACTAAATTGATAGTTGAGTCGTAGTTGTCAAATTCTTATTATGGAATACAACTTCATCACAGCAGTTGTCTCAGTTTTTTACCAGTTGTGTTTTGGTTTTTATTTCGAGTATTGTGTTACTTTTAATTACTTTTAAAATGGTACTTTTAGGCGCCAATCTATCCCATTTGTCAACCCATATTGTTGCCATATCCATAAAACATAAAATCTCAAGAAAAAATAGTAAGTCCAAAACTAAATATATTTAAAATATTTTGTGTGGCTACTATGGTTTCAAAAAACAGAGTATAGATAAGAACCTTTTTTCGAACACTTTTTCGAAGACAACTAAAATTAGTTGTCAATCATAATACAAAAAAATGGTTGAGTTGGGTCGTATCATTGACAACTCAACCTAGTTGAGTTGTGAATCATAATAGGGGCCTAAGACACATTTTAAAACGCTGTTGTGAACTCCCTAAATATTATTTAACATTTTTAATATGAATTTTGACAATCATTATAACATAAATTCATCACGTATGGACAGTAAGTTATCAGCGGTGATGGAGAGTTTTCTGTTTGATTCTGACCCTGACATTTTATTATTATTATTAATAACTAAGATTGTACTATTATGCTAAAATCATATTAAAAAGAAAAATAGAATTTGATGTCATGAATAAAAACAAACAAAAATGTGATAACATTTTCTAATTTATTTGTTAAGTAGTCATTAAATATAAAATTCTAACAATGAAAAGTCTGTTTTTTACTATAGAACCTAGAAACCAAGTGCGATAAGATTTTAAGTTGTAAAATATGATACATATTATATGTAAATATCAAAATGAGCTAAAAAAACAACAACAACAACAACTAAGGAAAACGCAAAACAATTAATTAAACAATATAGAATCACCCAAAGAGTTTTTATATTTACACTCACTCATAAATAGCGGTGAAAGCTAGTTTTTAAAGGCCCAACTTTGTTGCCAAAAACTCCCATAAGTCAAAATGCATGAGATAAAATTTTGTACACTACCTTCAATATAAATATAAGGAATTAAATTTTTTCGATATGTTTTGTTGGGTAAAGTATGTTAAGGTGGCAACACAGTTTTCTTCACAACGATTTTAATGTTTTCATTTGTTTTGGCCTGATGATGTCAGAGTTCGCGCTATAATTAAAAATTTGAGGATAATCTTTGAGGTACCAGAGGGATGTTGGAAATATATTCTGTATCCGATAAGAATACCACAATTTTTATTTAAATATAAGCATTTATTAATGAATAAAAGTGACGGGGAAAAATTTGACTATTGATCCTTGTTCTGAACTTTGTGACAATTGACAAAATTATAACAAATAACAATTTTTATATGCTAGGCAATGTAAGAATTGTCACTTGTTATTATTATTTTGTCACAGAGCTTTTAGAATAAGGGAGTAACTATATAATATTTTCCAATGTCAACTTAAGGCGCTTTCATATTGTAATACAAGCTTTGAGATTTTTATTAGATTTTTTTTAAGACGAAAATCAAATCAAAACCAGTCTGACTGTCAAAAAATCTTCTCAATACATTTTGTTTCTACTTTATCATATTCCAAATAAAACGCAACATAAACAATTTGGAATAAATCAAATTTTTGGTTCTTCTTTTTTTCTTTATTTATGGCGGCAAACAAATACACAACTGTTTTTGTTATTCCTATGTTTGCTTGTGCAAAAGACAACTCTGATAAAATGAAAAATGTGATTGTTTAGAAAATTGACGAATACCATAATACTGTAAAATTTCTTTACGTATTATTTGACAAATCATAACAATTTGTTTTCACACTGTTGGGTTTTTACTTAAGATTTGAGTTTTTGACAAGTATTAATACTAAATCCAATAGTCTGAAGGCCGCTTTAGAATATTTATGTTGAATATAGAAAAGTGTATTGTACAACAATTTTAATTTCAACAATGGAAGTGTAGATAGAGGCTTTCGAAAACAGCGTTGTTATATTCTGCTGTGTTTGTGTTCAAATTGATGTTGATTTTTCCCTTGTTCATTGGAAATATTGATCATGTCTAATTCTTTCGGAGCATAACATTACGAACCTTAGCATATAACGAGTGATTTTTTTGCTATTATCTTTTTGGCAACACTAGTTTTGACAGCTCACGCACGTTTTGTATCTTGTGTCACTGTCAAACATCTTCAGTTTGGTCTATAATTTGAAGAATTGAAGCCAAACGACCTACCACAACGCCAAATTTTTGGTGAAAGGGCTCTTGAAAAGTTAGATGAAGATCCACTTTTTTATCGAAGAATTGTGTTCAGCGACGAGGCTCATTTCTGGTTGAATGGATACGTGAACAAGCAAAACTGCCGTATTTGGAGTGAAGAGCAGCCAGAAGCATTGCAAGAGCTACCAATGCATCCACAAAAAACAACCGTTTGGTGCGGATTATGGGCTGGCGGCATCATTGGGCCGTATTTCTTCAAAGATGATGCGAATCACAACGTTACTGTGAATGGTGAGCGCTACCGTGCGATGATAACAAACTTTTTTCTGCCCAAAATGGAAGAGCTTGACTTGCATGACATGTGGTTTCAACAAGACGGTGCCACATGCCACACAGCACGCGAAACAATGGACCAATTGAGAGGCGGGTTCGGTGAACAGTTTATTTCACGCTTGGGACCAGTCAATTGGCTGCCCAGATCGTGCGATTTAACGCCTCTAGACTATTTTTTGTGGGGCTATGTTAAGGCTAATGTCTATAGCGACAAGCCCGCTTCGATTGACGCACTGGAAGCCAACATTATTCGTGAGATACCGGCCGAAATGTTGGAAAGAGTATGCCAAAATTGGACTAAGCGGATGGACCATTTGAGGCGCAGCCGCGGCTAACATTTGCATGAAATAATCTTCAAACATTAAATTATATCGACCCAACTATCGATCCAAATAAATATTTCATGCATTTTTCTGAATTTTATGTGTTTTTTTTTTTTACTTTCCGATAGTTCTTATAAAATCACCCATTATAATCAATTCGAATTAAAAATATAATTAATTTCGAACTAATTACATAATAATATACAACTTTATTAAAGTTTAAAATCAATTTACTACTTACTGCGACAGAAGTTGGGATTTACACTTGGCGATAAAATTTTATGAAATATTGTTTCATACTCGTAGCTAAAAATAGCGGTTTTTAATCTTTGTGTTAAGTTTATAACTCTGTTATATTTACTAAGATTTATCACTAGAAAGCGTGAGTCTATTTTTCATTTGTATCAAAAATAAATGGGTCAGCTGTTTTTTGTTTGGTTTTTCGTCAATGTTTTTTTGTCCTGGTAAATTTAACACGCGTGTTTACTACAGCTTTTTGTGATGTTTTTTAACCAAAGCGTGGTAAACTAAAGTTCAGTACATTTTGTTGTTGCCTGTGGTAAATAATAGTACTTTAACCACATCTACTATATTAACAAGATCTACAAGGGTGAAAACCGCTAATGTCATAAACTCCACCTTAGCAACTTCTGAGAAACCTTCGCACAACCTTCTTTCTTCTAAAGAACCTGTCTGTCTCTATTATAAAATAAATTTAATTTTATAACATTTTTATTTCGTTTTCATATTAAAACATGTTTTGCACACATCTAATGTGTATTTGAAATCTTAAGTTATGCAATAATTTTTTAATATTCTAAAAAAGTCAGCGTATGAGTTAATGATTTTTTTTGTGAGTTTGTCTGTTATATTTGCTGAAATTTTGATTTTGCTTATGAGGGGAGATGTTCTGTTATAATTAGTTTTTAATTTTGATTACGATATAAAAAGCAACAATGTTTAATGATTTTAAGAATAACTATAAATGTTACATCCAGTTTTTAGTTAACAAGGTTATAAATAAAACAAATGTATGCATTTATATAAATGAACAAGTGAATTCAAATTATTTTATATTTTATAAATATGTATGCTTATTTTACACAGAAGTGTTCGTTTAAAATTTAGATGCTCAACAATTTGAATTGAGGCGAATTTAATTTTTATAACAGATATAGAACGATATGATGTAAATTTATTAAAAAAAGATTTTAAGATTTCTGTGATAGCCCATCCACCATCTAGAACAAAAGAGACAAAATAAAATAACTTTGCAACTATAATTTTGCAAAAACTATTCATTTCATTTTCCTAATTTTAGGACAACGTGGTCACAAGGGTTAATTAAAAATAATTTTATATATAATTTAGAATATCTAGTCAGTGTTGTCAGATTAGGGATTTCTCCCCAAATCGGGTATTTTCTTTTCGAAATGGAGATACAAAATTTTGTTTGGGGATTGGGGAATTCATTGGGGATAATTTTTATGCTTTGGGGATTTTATAAGATTTTTAGGGGATTTTTATTTTGCTTTATATATTTTTATTTATTTCTTTGATTATTTTAATTTCAATACATTGCGCTTCAAGAAAAAAAATATTAGAAACAAAATGCAGTACGAATTGCACTAATCTCTGTTGAGGCTTAGGGCCAGATTTTGTAAATACGAAAGCTGTTTTCGTTTTGAAATTTCTATGGAAACGTTTTGTTTGAAACTTAAATATACACCATATCGATGGTCATATGTTGAGTAAAATTACCTTTCATCCATATAATATCTGTGCAATAACAGCTAAAGTCGAGTTAGGACAAAATTGAGTTATTACTACCATTGCAAACTGGTTCGAAATCAATTTTTTGGGCATTAAATAATATTATAGTCTTCAATTTTGGCACATTTACATATTATGTCACATAATACAAATACAAAAATAAAAATAGCCAATCGGACCCCTCCCACACCACATTCCCATTGAATACTTGCAATTAACCCTAAATCGTCCCACCCATTATACAATATTATTGCACTTTTTATTGTACATATTATTGTCGTTTTGACCTATACAATGCAATAAATTGCACAATACTTTTAAATAAAATATTGCACAATTTTTCTGACGGCGAAAAAGTAAACATAACAATGAACAATGTTGCCAACACATTACACAATTTTCTTTTTTACATATAATTTTATACATATAATAAAATAATAATAAAACTGTAAAAATGGCGTGTCTGTACATGAAATATTTTTTGAAAATTTTTATTGTGGCGTAAACAGTATTCGATGTAGAGAACAAAAAACCAAATTTTGGAATTTTTGTTTGTCTGTCTGTCTGTTTGTCCGAACACGCTTCACGCAAAAACCACTGAAGCGATTTTCATGAAATTTGGTATAGAGGTACTTTATAGTCCTGATTCAAAAATAGGGTACTTTTTACCGCGATAAAATATCTCATTTCTAATTTAAAATAGAAAAAAAAACGAAAATGTACCCTATTTTACTTATATAAATGTTTTTGGAAATTAGATATTTTTTTAACGTTGGTAGCACTGTTTACTTTGTATAACGGGAACTTTAAAAAATATGTAAAAAACGTTATATTATTATATTTTACAGACACCTTATAGTCATAAAGCGATCTTCAAGCGCGCGAAGCGAGCGGGCACATCTAGTTGTGCAATAAAAATCAAAAGTATTTTGATTTTGGTCAATATATTGTGCAACTTTTTAACATGACATATACGTAAGCGATATTATTGTGCAATATGAAAAATTGCACAATTATATTACAAGTGTGTGGGGCGCTTAACCGTCTCACCAAATAAAAAATTATTTTTTTTTTGGTTTTCATTTAATAACTTAGTTTTTTTGTAATTTAAAACTAAGAAAAAAGCTAAAAAATCAAGAAAGAAAACAGGCGTGGCACTGCCCACTTTTTTTCATAATGTTGTATTATGGTCCCGGGAAATTGATGTGTGTGCAAAGATTCATAAGAGTTGGTTATATTAAAGTAAATGAAAAAAATTACTACTTTTGGGCGTGGCACTGCCCACTTTTCTAATCATACTGTTGTATTGTTATAATAACCAAAGGTATATATATGCAAAGTTTCATAATAATCGGTTTACACACAGAAAAAAAAGGAATATAAAATCCACATGCAGCAATTTTGATTGCAAATCATATTAAATTTACAAGAAATAATTTGTCGTTTGAGAGTGTTAGTGTTTACTTGCTTTGTTCATTGCTACAATTAATTCACTGTTCTGCTTAGTTGTGTGACTTGTTGTTGTTTATTCTTTCATGTGTCGTCTATGTATACGACAAAAAACGAATTACCAGCGAATATTTACTGCTGCTGGTTTTAAATTACCATTGTTTCATATTAATTTTAAACGGAAAATAATTAACCTAACCTTAAATCACCGTTAAAACAATTTTGTTATAAACGTTAAGTTTCATTTTCAATCGACATGACTATAACTTTAATTTCAAATAAGTTTTATCTTAAATAATCATTTAAATCATGTTGAATTAAAATGAAATGCATTTTACATACGATGGTATTTATTTAGTGTATAAGTAAAGAAAAGTTTGAAGCTGTTGTGGCTGCAGTGGTTAGCGCGTGGACTATCATGCAGGTGGCACGAGTTCAAATCTTGGCTGGGGCAGTCAGCTACAACGAAAAGTTTTCTGATGACTATCACGTAAGTAAAATAATTAATAAAATAGCTACATTAAAGTAATGTTGTTTCAGCTTGATATAACTTTAATTCAACATGATTCTTCGTGTTGTTCCAATATCAAATTCACATTGTTTCAACTTGAAATAACTTTGATTCAACATGATTCTTCGTGTTGTTCCAATATCAAATTCACGTTGTTTCAACTTGAAATAACTTTGATTCAACATGATTCTTCGTGTTGTTCCAATATCAAATTCACGTTGTTTCAACTCGAAATTACTTTGATTCAATATGATTTTTCGTATTGTTTCAGTATCAACTTCATTTTGATTTAACTGTACTGCAATATTAAATCAACATGAAATATAGTTAATTCAAAAGGAAAAATTTTCTTTCAAGATTATTTACAAAAATCATGTTGATTTAACATGAAACACCTATGAAGCAAAATCACTACCGAAAAATCTTGAGTTAATATGGTTTTCGACGATTTTACATGGAAATTTTTCTGTGTGTAGTGGAAGTAGTTGAAAAATAATATATTTTTTGCATGGGCGTGGCATTGCTCACTTTTTATAATGTAGTATTTTAACTATTACTTAATGTATGTTGAAAGTTTCATAATAAGCGGTTAAGTATAAGTAATTGAAAGAGAATATGTACGTATTATTTTGTGTGGGCGTGACTTGACGCTGCCTACTTTTCACCAGGGTCAATCAAAAAGTACACGTTTTTGACTTAAGAAAAATTCTGAAATCAGTTTATAAATGGCGGAGTTCTAAAGGAATACACATAAAAAAGCAAAATACATGACATTCAATAAAAAATTGTGCTAAAATGAAATGGAAATTTTAGGAGTTTGCCTCAAAATGGCGCTGGTATCTAACTACACACTTATAACACACCCTTTGACACAACACAACTTTTTGTCCACGAAACAAATAGGTTATGTTGACAAAAACTCACATATGTACTTACGAAACTCAATAATAACGACAAAGACAAAATAAATAAAAATTGTAATGAATGATTATTATCTACTTAGATTAGTACCAAATTTCCATTAATAATTTTTTATTTTCACATTTTTATTTAATGTTACTTTAACACCCGCTTTGGTAAAAAATTTCAACACGTTTTTAAACTTTCGAGTTTGAAAGCATGTCACACTGACTCTGTGGCTACCTGATTTTTTTGTATTGCATTTCTTGATTGCTTGGAGTGTTGATATTAAGAAAGTGTTTTCACTTTTATAATTTTCTTAAGGTTTTTCCTTTAATTTCTGCCAAAAAAATTGGATTTAGCACCAGAGTGCATTGTACTTACTCCTTACATTCAAATGCAGCTGCACTAAACATTTTATTATTGTAGCTCAAAAAATGAAAATTGTATATCCAAAAATCTAAACAACCAAAGTCGATATTCCGCTTTTATGATTCCGGAATAACAGCATATCTCAAGTTCGTTCCAACTAATTTTCTTAAATAGTCTCTTAAGTAGAATTAGGATTTTATTCTAAACTGTGCCGTGAGTGTATTCATACGAGTTTAGCCATTATTCCGTTTTGACTTTTGAATTTGACATTTATCATGATAAAAATATATCAAGTATAGACGTAAGGTCAGATGTCAAAAGGTTTTTTTGAAACATTTTTTGGTAAATGTTTTCACACCTAAGAAGGAATCTTCTAAAGCGAATTGGAGCGAATATACCTGGTATAAATGCTCGATAGTAGAAATTTGGCAAAACGATGTTTCAGTCTTAATTATTGAAATTCATGTTAATAAGTATTGAGTTATATACATATGCATATAGTATATTTAAATTTAACTTTTCCGGTTACACTGTTTAACTTGTTTTTAACTTAATTTTTTTAATTTTAATTTAGTTTATAACTCTTTCAGTGTTTTGTGGGCGTCTCAGATTTGTACGACACATATGTACATATTGCAGAAACATACATAAATACATTCATACTACATAAATATGCAATAAAGTTTATTAACCTTTGAATAATAGACAGAAAAGTATTTAAAATTTTTATTCTTGGTATTAAAGTTAGCTGGACTTATTTTTTAAAGCAACACATTGTTAAAGAAATATATGATTTTTCTTATCAACACACAATGATTCATTAACGTATAAATTTAATAAGCGATAAGGTAGTAAAACCAATATTTTCCATTTACGTATATCAAATATAACTTCAAGATTAGCTCTAAAAATAAAGTTATGAAAGGTAAATGTTAAGAATTGTGACAAGACATTTTGAGTACTTTATAATCTACACATGTAATTAAGAGAATCGATGTGATAAAGACCAACTACTGTTTTTTGTATTCATATGCTTATGTATGTGATATAAATTAATTTTAAATATGTATAAGCACCGGCTAGCAAATAAATTTTTTTTGCGTATAATTAAAAAAAAGATGAGGTGAGCTAGCAGAAAGCGAATGTGTTCTAGGAGTGAGGAATTGTTATCTTTTATACAACATAAACTTGCACCTATTATTCGCACGTCTACAACGGATGCAACCAGCGTTACCGTTGACAAATTTCAATTTTGTAAAAAAAGGACTCAACCGATTCTTATGAAACTTTGCACACACACATTAAGCTTCTGTTCGAATAATAAATACATCATGATTAAACAAGTGGGCAGTGCAACGCCCATGCAGATTAAATATCGTAAACCGATTCTTATGAAACTTTGCATACACATTTAGTTGTCATTACAATACAACATTATTGTAGTGCCACGCCCATGAAAAGTAAAAATTGATTTTAACTACTTCGACTTAACCGATTCTTATGAAACTTGGCACACACAATTAGTTCTTGTGAAAGTACAAGATGATGATCAAAAATGTGGGCAGTGCTATGCCTATTTTGTAGTTGGTTTTTTTTTGCAAGAATTATTATTTTTTAATTTATTGAAATATAAATATTTTTATTTATTTAATGAATTTTTAACTGTTTTTTGTACTGTTGTTTTTTAAATTTTTTAGTAAAATAAAATCACCCAGCAAAAACTTGGTAATGAGTTGTCATTACAGAACAACATACTTTTCAACCATAAACAACATACCGTCTGAATTACTTTACAGTAGTTGAACAATTACTTACTAGTAATTCAACAAGCCATTTATTCTCTTATTGGCAGAGTACTAGTGTTCTGCTTATCATACAGACGATAAACTGTTCAACCCCTGGGGAAGCAAAATTGATTTTTTTTAATTGTGTTCATGTTTGTGAAAACAAGTTTTATCAATAACAAAATAGTTGTGTACTAGCCTAGTGAGTAAAACATTTGATATAAAATAACACAATAACTGAAAATGGCATGAGTTCAATGCTTAGCAGAGACATTTAATTTTTATTGTGTTTTGTGAATCCAATGCCTTCTAAATATTGAAATTTATAACTTGTTATTTGTAATCAATTGTGGTAAGTACTTGCCTCCAATGACATCGCCATGTTAAAGCAATTGGTGATAATGCTAAAGTAGAAGTAGTGAAGGGTATGTTTATTAGCATTTTAACCCATTACTGTGCCATCAAAATTTTTCTTGGGCAGGTATGTGATGGAAATCGATTTTGAAAACGAAGCAATTTGAAATACCCTTTTTAATTTTAATGCACTTTTCATCCAATTTTTATAATTTTTGTGACCAAACTCTTTTTAATAAATAAATATTTTTATAATATTTGTAGTAAAGTTCTTTTTAAATATTCAGGTCTGTTCTGCATTCCATTCGGAATTAAAATAATCGTAATTTTCATATCATTGTTGTTATAAATATTAATTTGTAGTGTCCGACTGAACGTTCGGTGTCAGAGTTCGGCAAAAAGCTGTGTTCGGTTGATGTTCGGCGTTCGGTAAAATTTTCACCCAACACCGAACTTTGTATAATTTTTTTTATATATGTACATACATATTTATAATCATCAAACATACACAAAAATGCAGTCATATAAAATATTATCGAAAAAATCAACGTACTGCGAATTTGTTCATTTTGTATTTATTCATTAAATGAGTTATAATTAAAAAAATGTTAAGTTAAAATTCTTCTCTTCAATAAAAAAAAGTACGGTTTCGCGTTTGGCTTCGCTTCTAAAAAATCAACCGAAGTTCGGGTTCGGTCTGAAAAAAGTGCGTTCCGTCGGACACGATTAATTTGTAACAACAATGCTTTGATAATTCCGAACAATTTAATTCAGAACAGACCTGATTATTAAAAACACCTTTTAAAATTGCTTCGTGTTCGAAATTGATTTCTATCACATACCTGAATGATCCCGTTTCCATTTTTCTTTTCAAACTTTTGATCTAAATCGATAGTATCAATATTTAATTATACAATATCGACAAATATCGATTATGGCTACTATCGATAGTTTCCCATTACTACTATGTGCTGCAAAGTAATGCAGACGTTATGTAGTTTGTGTTGAAAAGTATGTTGTTTGGTAATTGCAACACATTACCAAGTTTTTGCTGGGAAAATTTCAAGCTTGTTTTTGTTTCAAGCACAAATAGATTTCTGGCTCAGAGTATAGTGTATAGTGTGCTAGACTATTAGCCGGGGTTCGCAGGTTCGATTCCTGCTAACACCCTGGGTGTTTATGCAGAAAGGCCGAAAAAGGCTTAAACAGTATGTATATGTGTTCGTTTAAAAAAAGTGCTGTCAGAACAATATATGTATATTGGATTCTATAAAGAGGTTGATTTTCTGATTTGAAATAAACTCAATCCGTCTAGCTTTGAAAAATAGTTAAAAATTTTTAAATGAGTTTGAAAATGGATGAACTGTGAAAAAGGAAATATTAAAAATATTTTTCATAAAAATAATAAATTTTCTATCCCTGACAGCAATTGATTCGTTACATAGCGTCTTCACGATCCATTGATTTGTCTTGACAAAAGTCAAAGTCGATATGAGAAAATAGCACTAACATTTTTCTGATGTTTTTATGTATGAAGTTTAACAAATGTTAAAACAAAATTATGTCTCGTGAAGACGGGGTGTTATGGTTTGCATAACATAGGTTACATTTGTTATCTTTTAAATTCAAAATGGCGGCCATGGGACAGCATAAAGTTAGAGCTAAAAATTAAAAATAATCAAAACTTATTGTGAGGGGTATCATATTTAAAAACATAAAAATACCAATCTAACGTTATACAACAAATTCAAAATGGCGGCCATGGAATATAACAGTCAGGGACCAAATATTAGAAGTCATTAAAACCTATCGTAATGGGTATCATATTAAAGAGCATAGAAATAACATTCGAACGGTATATCATAAATTCGAAACTGCGCACATGGGGCAGCATAAGTAAGGGACCTACAATTAAAAATCTGCGCGACACTATATAACTATTAGTGTGCATTTTTGTTGCAGTTTGGGTAAAGTTTTTTTGATTTTCAATGTCAATCTCAATGAACATCTTTCCGAAATTCCTTCACATTATTTGTATTTCATCTTGTGGTATGATTACTCAAGTCAATAATTTGAGATCAGCTCAAAAATTATTCTCTAAATCTTTCGAAATTTAACACACTTTTTCAAAACGCTCGTTTTGAAATCGATCGATTTCCAACACATACGCGACAAACAAATTTCCTTCTTCAAAATGCTCTATCCGGAGGTGGTAACATTATTATTCTTCTTATAAGATTTCAATGGGCCTCTAGTCAAATAAACAATGGCTTTTAATAGTTGTAAAGAAAGTTTAATATTGAAGTATTAAAAAAATAAATAAGCAAATACAAATGTAATAAAAAACAGCATTCTAATTTTCTTTTATGTTTTATTGTACGATAGGGCTCCTTATATGTTATGAGTTCAATACATAAAAATTAAATTTATTCCATTTTTTATTCGTTTTCAGAGAAGCTAGTACAAGGCTAGTGATAGTAAAATGCTCTTTTTCAATATTGTAAAACGGGTTTGGGTTAAAAAACATTCAGCATTGATTTTTAGTTTTTCTGCTTCTGTGATAAAAATGACATTTTGAAAACAAATAATTAAAGAAATCGTTATTTGAGTATGTTCACGATGTCTTTAATTTAATGTATTTATTGGCTAAAATTTAAATTAAAAGTCTGCATTTTAGAAAACTATACTGTATTTTGATAACAAAATAATAAAGTAAGCGTCTTTAAAATGTTTGTTTCTTTTTTATCTTAAAACATCATAAATCGTTTTTTTATTGACGTTTTCTTCGACCCAGATTATTTAGCATGAAACTATTAAGATACGAGGGAAAGCCAATATGTCTCTACAAAATCATATAACCACTTCCAACAATCCCCCATATTCCGTAACTATTTGTTGACGTCACGTCAAGACAATACCAAAAAATTGGAACATTTCTACTCGTCATCGACAACAGTTTTCTATTACTAACAGCCACTTACTATTCTCTAAGGCATAGAAAATGGGAAGAAGCTGTTAACAGTAGTAAGTTTTTGTCGACAGCGAGTAGAGAAGTGCTAATTTTTTTGTATTGTCTTGACGTGACGTCGACAAATTGTTACGGAATAAGGTGAATATTTTTTTTTTTAAACAAGCCAAGCTGCAGCAAATGCCTAACAAATTTTTGGTTGGGACTACTGATGCCTTGGATTTTTAGATATTGGTGAATTTCGAATCCTGCTATTCGTCTAAAAAAGTTTTAAATTATAGTTTTTAAGTAAACTTTCTTATACAACAAATATTTATTTATAACCAGAAAAACCGCAAATATGCACACACAGAAAAATGTCCCTGTAAAATCGTCGAAAACCAGGTTAATTTAACATTTTTCGGTAGTGATTTTGCTTCATAGGTGTTTCCTGTTAAATCAACAGGATTTACAATAATCTTGAAAGAAAATTTTTCCTTTTGAATTAACTATATTTCATGTTGATTTAATATTCCAGTACGGTTAAACCAAAATGAAGTTGATACTGAAATAATACGAAAAATCATATTGAATCAAAGTAGTTTTGAGTTGAAACAACGTGAATTGGATATTGGAACAACACGAAGAATCATGTTGAATCAAAGTTATTTCAAGTTGAAACAACGTGAATTGGATATTGAAACAACACGAAGAATCATGTTGAATTAAAGTTATATCAAGCTGAAACAACATGACTTTAATGTAGCAATTTTATTAAATATTTTACTTACGTGATAGTCATCAGAAAACTTTGCGTTGTAGCTGATTGCCCCAGCCAAGACTTGAACTCGCGCCACCTGCATGATAGTCCACGCGCTAACCACTGCAGCCACAACAGCTTCAAACTTTTCTTTACTTATACACTAAATAAATACCATCGTATGTAAAATGCATTTCATTTTAATTCAACATGATTTAAATTATTATTTAACATAAAACTTATTTGAAATTAAAGTTATAGTCATGTGGATTGAAAATGAAACTTTACGTTTATAACAAAATTGTTTTAATGGAGATTTGTTAGATTAATAATTTTCCGTTTAAAATTAATATGAAACAATGGTAATTTTAAGCCAGCAGCAGTAAATTGTCGCTGGTAATTCGTTTTTTGTTGTCTACATAGACGACCCATGTAAGAATAAATAACTACAAGTCACACAACTAAGAAGAACAGTGAATTGTAGCAATGAACAAAGCAAATAAACACTAATACATTCAAATGACAAATTATTTCTTGTAAATTTAATATGATTTTCAAAATTGCGGCATGTGGATTTTACATTCCTTTTTTTCTGTGTGCAATTACATGCTTTTTCCTGTGCTATGTACATATCGTTAAATTAATATAGAAAGGCCCCAACAAAATTTTTTTTAAATCGATTTTTTTTTTGGAATATTTCGATTTCAAAAAATAATGAGTTAGGGTCCTTCTATATTAAGGTAACGATATGTGTGCATGTGTTAGTGCACTTGTCCATTTTGTAAAGGACGTGTGTTGGAATCTAGAGATGTGAGGCATGTTGGATTTTATTCCGGCTATCTTCAGTCGCGGTGTGGGTATTTCTCTAGATTCACCTACCAGCACAACAAAAGAAAATAATTTCATGCCTCTACTTTATACTGAAATTACATTAGTTGTTTATATTGTTACCAAATTATACAAACCTGAGTCTTGAGGTTGTTAGACTCACGAGCACATTTTTCCCACCCCTGTGTAAATACGCCTATGGCAATTATGGTGCTCCTTGTCTAATAATTGCCCCTTCTCTGAACCGCCTAGTTACATTTAACTACATAGATCTAAGATGGACATTTCTCTTATTATAAATTTATTTAGCAATTCATGTTTTCGTTTACTATTTCAGGGTATAATTAATAAATTAAGAATAGGTAGAGATATTTTATGTTTCTTATCACCACTAATTCAAATTGCTGGTATATGTAATTTTTAATTTATATCTATGTATATAAAAGCTTAATAAGAAGATTAGTTTTGTACGTTACTGTAAACATCTGTCTACTATGTGAAAATAAAGTTTATGTATATAATGTTAAAAGTTTATGCAACTATCTGACTATGTGTTCGTTGAACTCTGTTGCGGACAGAACATAAAATCAATAGAAAAAATGTTAAATTTGGGTTTTGGCTTGGCTAAGTTTACAACTGCTGAATATCGTTTTCGTTTGCAATGTTAATGGACTTCTTTAGGTACATATGTACTTATGTAGTTAACATACGCGACTTTAATTGAATATGAATTTATTATTTTTTTTTTACAAAACTTACGTTTTCATCCTCGTTGTGGTCTGAAGGGCCCATTCGGACTGCAGCGGTGATGTATTGTTGAAGATTATTTTTTTTTTTTGTTATCTGTAATTCATGCTCTGTAAAGGGTTATATTAAGGTTTAAGTTGGTTGTACATATATATGTACGTTTGTATGTAAAGCACACCTTTTGTAAATCTGCGAAGTAAATGCTCACAAAACGATTTCACACTTATCACAATTTGTACCGCAGTATTTTAGTAAATCTTTTGATAACCAGCTAGTTTTATAACTAGAAAATAATTAGAGTCTATTCTCTGGGTTTTTTTTTTCTTTTTTTTTGGAAATTTAAGAATTTAGCAACGCGGACGGACGTGATTGAATATGAACGAATTGAGACTGATGTTATTTTACTTTCATTGGTAACATAATGTTTGTAAGCAACTAGTAGAGAGTGTAAAAGACAAGGACAGCTAGGTTATGCCAATATTAAGGAATTTAGGACTAAAATATTAAACAATTAGTGGTGTGAGAAGAGCTAGTAAAGTGATAATTGATAAATACTTAGTAAAGTGTAATTATTGATAATTAAATAATGAATGAAATTGGGATTTCATTGATGATATTTTGCACAAGGGCAAACAGAGTTTTTTTTTTTTCTATTTTTTTTTACACACGTTGTATTTTTCCCTGTGACAGTCCTGGAAAATTGCGTATGGTTACATACATATAAGAAGGAAAAACCCCTGATAAATTATTTGCTTGTACGTCACGTGTTAGGGTGCCTTATTCCTTGTTTTGTGGGACGTATGAATTTAGGCTTTGAGCAATTCCGGAAGATAGAGGCTCAGTATAAATGATACTAAAACCACAACGTGCGATGTTTAACACGACTTTAACTAGGATTCGTACTATAATTTCTATGAAGTGTTTCAGGTGTAAAGTGGTAAAAGTTGTCAGATGGCTATAAAACATAAGCGTATTACATATTAACATTTAAGACTTCCTAGAAGCTTCATATTACCGCTCACCTTTCATCAAGCCATCACTTTTAAACAGCCGAATCCCTGTGCTGTGAACTATACCGGTGCGCTGAGGACGTATTTGTTCCTGGCGTGCCTTTAATTGCAGTATTTCCCCACGTTGCTTTTGAGCTTATATGTATATGCCGATGAAACTGATATATTAAAGGGTTATATAATATACTTTGTCCACATGTTTAAATGTATAATACTATAAAAATTTAAATTCTTACCCAAAATGAAAAATGGAAAAAGGTGCGTAGCTTGATAATTTTATCGCCGTATGAAATAACTCAATTGCAACACTGAGCTGTAATATATTATATTACTGCTTGTAGTGATTGCACAATAATTTACAGATTTTTAATTTAACTTTTCGACACGACTTCTTGTTCAGATCACGTTATATAATAGAATGAGCACGATGAAAAAAAGGAAGTTATGCTGGACTCGTTTAGCCCGAACTTCGAAAATAATAAGTACTAACTTACCATTGGGTAATCGGTACAGCGAGGTTGCCACTTTAGTGACGGGTCATTAGTGTTGGTTAATAATTTACATTAACGTACGTTTTATTCGAATTTGTATTAATATTCAGCACTAATATGAGAGGTATACAGTTGTTAAGTACGATACTTATAGCTGCTTAAAATGAAGTACCGATAAAAATAGTGCCAAGTTTTTTTTTTTCTTGTTCAGTATCAATATCATTTGATTTGACGTATACGTATAAATTTCGAATAACACCCGCCTATAATTCAATTGTGTATTTATGCTGTGATTAAATATGAGATCGTATCGCAAAATCGTAACAAACCTGCTTCGTTATGAGTTCCCACGATAGTACGAACAGGAAGATTTTGTATGATACACTTCATACTAAACGTGTGGCTCGACCCACTTCCCTAAGATTAAGAGTCTCACGTCCTGTTAACCGATTTAGCCGGGTAAACAAAATAACGCAAAATAACATCACGGTCGAATGTCAGATGCATGGTACCTACCAATAAACTTTCCTTTCAAATCTTCAAGATCATATAGAGCATTTCCTACCTTTTTCCGTATACGGCACTTAAAAAATTTTGGTAAAAACTTTGCATTTAGCGCTTTTCCAAAATTACTTTGCCGAAAATTCCTAACAAAGACCTCTTGATTTTCAAAAAAATTAACTGGCTTAGATCTCATATTATAGGTTTTGCTGGACTTCTCATGAGCTTTCGCTATATTCTCGGATATCTTTTGTCTTGTGAGGCTTAATTTATCCGCATTCGCCCGTACATCCACTTCATCATCCTGCAAACATCCTATCCTAGCTAATATCTTGTAGGTTGATCCATGATGAACCATGTTTTGTCCGGTAAGGGCATAAAACGGCGAGCAACCGATAGTGGAGTGCAAATCACTACGCAGTACCGTTAAAATTTGAGGAATACAACGATCCCAGGTTAAATGATCGTTATCATCCTTAAGAAAAACCCGTATTTTAGAAATTATTTCTCGGTTTGCTCGTTCGCTCGCATTGGCTTGTGGCGCATATAGACCTGTTTTGATATGTGTTATTCCGAACTGGATTAGAAAATTTTCAAATTCTTTTGAAGTGAATTGTTTGCCGTTATCGCTGTGCAGATATTGGGGAACGCCGTAAGTGGGAAAAATATCATTCTGAAAATATTGTATAACATTAACGGAAGTAGCAGCTCTCATTGGCTTCAAAAACAAATATTTAGTGAGATGATCAATAACTATAAAAAGGCACGAATTTTGAGCTTTTGTTCTCGGGTATGGACCCAAAAAATCACAAAATAGTCGTTGGAATGGCCGGGTGGTAATAAAAGCGTCACCCATAGGGGGCCTTAGAGTCTGGTTTGGTGCCTTTATTTGTTTACATAGTTCACACTGTCTAATATTTTCACGGATGTCTTTGCACATTGTTGGCCAGAAATATTTTTGGCGAATACGTGCTAGCGTTTTCACATAACCGCCGTGGCATCCTCCTACATCATTATGTGTTTTTTCTATAACTGTTTTTCCCAGCGACTTTGGTAGCCATAGCCTCCAAAGACTTTGCTCTTCGTCCTCCGCACCTGATCTAAATAGCACTCTTTTAAAAACAAGGTTGTCAGAAATGCAAAGATCCGGCAAAACTCCAGCTTTTTCCTTCACAGTATTTCTAAGGGTTTCGTATTCAAAACTGTTAAACTCAGGTGAATTTAAATCTATCTCCATCCCAGAGTCTCCAATATTTAGTTCATCTGCATTAAATCTCGATAGGGCGTCAGGTACTACATTGAGGGAACCCTTGCGGTGTTCTATTTTGAAATCAAAAGCTTGGAGCTTTAAACTCCAGCGTGCAAGGCGTCCATGCAAGTCTTTCTGGTTCATTAACCATTTAAGACTTGAATGGTCTGTAATAATCCGAAATGGTAATCCCTCAATATAAGGCCTGAATCTCTTAACGCAAACTATAGCCGCCATACACTCTAACTCTGTGACGGTGTAGTTCCGTTGTGCCTTATTAAGCTTTTGGGAGACGAAAGCTATAGGACGTTCTCTTCCTTCGGCATCGTACTGGTATAGCACGCCACCAACGCCTACCTTTGACGCGTCACATTGTACTATAAATTCGCGTTTGAAATCTGGTTGGGCGAGAAATGGCGCGGATGAAAACGTATTTTTAAGCAAATTAAAAGAGACAATAGCCTCCTTAGAAAGCCTGAAGGGTCTAACAGATTTTTTCAAACAGTCCGTAAGCGGGGCCGACAGCTCGGTGTATCCTTTTACAAACACCCTATACCAGTTTGCCAATCCCATGAAACTCCTAAGCTGCTTTGGGGTTTTCGGTAACGGGAAAGCTTTAATCGCTTCTACTTTATCTGGATCTGTCTTCAGATATCCCTGACCTACTATAAATCCGAGATACTTGATTTCCCTTTGCGCGAATTTGCTCTTTTCAACGTTAATAGTTAAATTTGCGTTTCGTAAACATTCTGCCACTTCACTGAGAATTCGTAGATGAGACTCGAAATCCGCACTACAGATCAGAAGATCGTCCAAATAAATAAAAACGTTTTCACGGAGTCTAGATGGCACTACTTTATCCATTAGGCGGCTCATCGTTTGGGGACCGTTGCACAGGCCGAACGGCATGACGCGGTACTGATACAACGGTTTGCCGGGGATAGCAAATGCAGTTTTCTCTTTTGAAGACTCCGTGAGCTTTACTTGAAGAAACGCATCCTTGAGATCGATACCACTTATATAATGTGTGTCCTTTAGTCTAGATAGTAGCCCATTAATGTGCGGTAGTGGATATGAGTCCTTCTTCGTGAGTTCATTGACTTTTCTACAGTCTAAACATAGCCGCACTTTGCCTGGTTTTCGGACTAGAACCACAGGACAACACCATGGCGAATTAGATTCTTCAATAATATTCATTTTTAGGAGTCTGTCGATCTCAGCGTATGCTTCTTCTTGCCTAGGTGGAGAGAGTGGAAAGTGCTTAGATTTGACGGGTGCAGCATCTCCAGTATCGATATGGTGTTCGACCAAAGATGTGCAGCCTAAGCCTTGTTTCGAAAAGGAAGGGAACTGCAGTATTACCTTCTCCAATTCCAGTTTCTGGTGGCTTGTCAAATTATGAAATTTTAATTCTTTGTCACCATCAATTTCTATGTCCGCGATTTCTGGTATGATATTAGGAGCTAGCGCATAAGTTCTCCAAAAATCGACTCCCAGGTATGCATTCTGCCTAAGAGTTGGTACAAGGTAGAAAACAATATTTTTAACGACATTTTTGTAGGTAACGGGAAGAGAGCAGAACCCAATGACGTGTTGTTTGGACCCATCTGCTGTTGATACTGACCCATAAAGGGGTTTGTAGTTGATATTGTGTTTAGCCACAAATGAAAGGCAATTGTTCCCCAAAACAGATACATTCGCACCTGAGTCTAGCAAGCCCCAAATGTCATCGTTAAATATTTTTATTTTAGCAAAAGGTCTATCGTCAGTTTCTGTACAAAGTTTAGTGCTTTCTAGCTGTTTTCTAATGTATCTTCGAGTCTTATATCTTTCCCTGCATTTTAAAATTCCGCTTGAAGGTCTATTCCTAAAAATGTTTGCTCTAGTTGTATTATACTTTTGTTCACGTTCCTTAGTAGAGGGAAGCTCTAAATTAACTTGTATGTTCTTATCATGGGATTTCTTTTGTAAAATTTGAGTAGGTATTGGAAGTCTTTGATATCCAATTTCATTATTTAGCTCGGGCTGAAACGGGAAGAACGAGGGTCCCCGGTTAACATCTCGCTCTTTTTGTAGTTTCCCCCATGCTGGTTAGGACACTTTGGGGTGGCAACTCCTGATTGACCGCACTTAAAACAGAAAAGATTCCTAGTATCTTCGGGACAATATATATACGAATGTCCGGATTTGGAGCAATTCCAACATTGTAATTTCGACAAATCAATTTTTCTGCGATTTATGTTAAGTGCCTCTATTTGTGGGTCATCCTCAAAATTTTCTGGAGAGCCATCAATTTCATTAATCTGGCGGTGGCTATTAAACGGAGTTTGGTTTTTATTATCCAGTAAAAGTCGTTCTGCTTTTCTTGCAGTTTGTCTAAATGCCTCCAGGTTATCAGTTTCCGAGTTAAAAAGCATATATTTCATGTTAGGGTTCAAATTCTTTTTAATTATGTCAATTAATTTCCGTTCAGATATAGGTTCAGCTAATCTAGAGTTCATTGAGACTATAGCGGTGTGGAAGTCATCGTACGGCTCGCGTGTACCTTGCTTCCGGAGGGAAATTTTCACAACTACATCATGATCACTCTCTAAAGATCCAAATTGCTTTGAAATTGAGTATTTAAAATAGGGATACTTGGCCTGAGGATTTTGTTTAATGAAGAGCCAAAACCAATCTTCTGCTCTACCTGATAGGAAGGTATGTATATTATCCATTAATTGGTCTTCAGAGTAATTTGATCGGGAGCTTAGCGTTTCTACTTTAAACAAAAAATCAGACACTCTGCCCTCACCATCATATTTTATGTTCCAATCCTTGAACTTGCTTGGATGGGACGAGGGACAGGCCGCATTGTTGGCACTATTGCTTATGTTTGACGCCGGCGATGGAAGAAATTGTGTCGAGCTGTTTGCATTCGTTTGCGCGAGAATGGCAATCGTATTTTTCATGGATGTTAATTCCCTTTTAAATTCCTGCTGGGTACTTAAAACAGACTGCAAAACGTCTATGGTCGGATCAAACGAATTACTAGGATTCTCTACTGGGGGATTATTAGACTGACCTTGCTCTTCCCTAGTAGGTAAAAAATCCTGATTGGATGTCATAGTAAAATTCTGAATGTTACCTGCGAAATTACTTTCTGATACGTTATAGCCTGGAACTGTATGGGAAATGTCAATAAGGTTTGGGTCGTTACCCGCAGTTTCGAAAACACAGATATCAGTTGTCTTTGTTACCGGCTCACCACTATTGGAATTGGTTCTGTGGCTACTGGTGTCACTCTGGCTATGATGATCAGAGAATCTTTCTAACCCGGTAACAGTTGCAGTATCAGTGTCCTTCGCGGACAGTCTTTGTATTACTACACTAGGTCCGGCAGTTCCCGCAATATTAAGGTCCGCAAAAGAAGTATTGGGTGAAGTACGTTCACTGACTGGGCGCTTAGCAACCGTGTTATCTAACGTATTCCTATTATTTGGTGTGCGAATCAACTTAGAAATAGTCTGAAAAGGTGCGTTGAATAAATTGCTTGCCGAACTATCCCCTGTACTTGTTCCTGTGTTTCTACCTGTATTATTTTCTGATCCTTTGTTGGTGTTCCTGTTAGTGTCTAATTTTGTATTTTTCGAACGCGTATTCATTATAAGTTCGCGAAAATATTGAAAAGAGAATTGTTTAATCGTGTTAAGGTGAATTTAGATTTTACATTAAGACTTAAGAGAAATGTTTACATAGATCCATGCAGTAAATAGCTAATGACTTTCTGAAGTAGTAGTATGCTAAGACGTACTCCAATACCTAGAGTACTCTGGCTATACGGTATCAACTTAATGGCAAATTGTGTCACTTCCTGTTGTATTACAATGACTCAGTAGTGATGCTGCTACTTCAGAGCAAGAGAAAATAAAATTATTTTACGTTTCAATCCGAAAAGATGGTATGTAGTTTACGGTCAGAATAACCGCAAAAATTATTTGGGACCTTTCTATAATTCTATGTTAAGAAATCGTTGCAACAAGACTTCCCTATTTGCGATTGTTAAGTCTGGACTAACAAAGTCATAACATAGTGTTGATGTTTCATTTTGGTATACACCAAAGTCTCATATCTTTTCTATGTCAATAATTAGCAACTCAGCTCGAATACTAAAAGTTCAAATTACTGGGACTAATTATTCATATCAAATCTAGAGCTTGTAACCGTAAAAATAAATATAGTTTGAAAATTTGAAACAATTAAGCCATCATTTGCTGTCGTTGCTATATTGGATGCTACTGTTGTGTCTGGGACATCCACAACTAAGTTCTTTGTTAGCAATTATAAGTGGCTTCCGTTGGGCGCCATTCTTTGTTAGTGCACTTGTCCATTTTGTAAAGGACGTGTGTTGGAATCTAGAGATGTGAGGCATGTTGGATTTTATTCCGGCTATCTTCAGTCGCGGTGTGGGTATTTCTCTAGATTCACCTAGATTCACCTTTGCTGTCGTTGCTATATTGGATGCTACTGTTGTGTCTGGGACATCCACAACTAAGTTCTTTGTTAGCAATTATAAGTGGCTTCCGTTGGGCGCCATTCTTTGTTAGTGCACTTGTCCATTTTGTAAAGGACGTGTGTTGGAATCTAGAGATGTGAGGCATGTTGGATTTTATTCCGGCTATCTTCAGTCGCGGTGTGGGTATTTCTCTAGATTCACCTACCAGCACAACAAAAGAAAATAATTTCATGCCTCTACTTTATACTGAAATTACATTAGTTGTTTATATTGTTACCAAATTATACAAACCTGAGTCTTGAGGTTGTTAGACTCACGAGCACATTTTTCCCACCCCTGTGTAAATACGCCTATGGCAATTATGGTGCTCCTTGTCTAATAATTGCCCCTTCTCTGAACCGCCTAGTTACATTTAACTACATAGATCTAAGATGGACATTTCTCTTATTATAAATTTATTTAGCAATTCATGTTTTCGTTTACTATTTCAGGGTATAATTAATAAATTAAGAATAGGTAGAGATATTTTATGTTTCTTATCACCACTAATTCAAATTGCTGGTATATGTAATTTTTAATTTATATCTATGTATATAAAAGCTTAATAAGAAGATTAGTTTTGTACGTTACTGTAAACATCTGTCTACTATGTGAAAATAAAGTTTATGTATATAATGTTAAAAGTTTATGCAACTATCTGACTATGTGTTCGTTGAACTCTGTTGCGGACAGAACATAAAATCAATAGAAAAAATGTTAAATTTGGGTTTTGGCTTGGCTAAGTTTACAACTGCTGAATATCGTTTTCGTTTGCAATGTTAATGGACTTCTTTAGGTACATATGTACTTATGTAGTTAACATACGCGACTTTAATTGAATATGAATTTATTATTTTTTTTTTACAAAACTTACGTTTTCATCCTCGTTGTGGTCTGAAGGGCCCATTCGGACTGCAGCGGTGATGTATTGTTGAAGATTATTTTTTTTTTTGTTATCTGTAATTCATGCTCTGTAAAGGGTTATATTAAGGTTTAAGTTGGTTGTACATATATATGTACGTTTGTATGTAAAGCACACCTTTTGTAAATCTGCGAAGTAAATGCTCACAAAACGATTTCACACTTATCACAATTTGTACCGCAGTATTTTAGTAAATCTTTTGATAACCAGCTAGTTTTATAACTAGAAAATAATTAGAGTCTATTCTCTGGGTTTTTTTTTTTCTTTTTTTTTGGAAATTTAAGAATTTAGCAACGCGGACGGACGTGATTGAATATGAACGAATTGAGACTGATGTTATTTTACTTTCATTGGTAACATAATGTTTGTAAGCAACTAGTAGAGAGTGTAAAAGACAAGGACAGCTAGGTTATGCCAATATTAAGGAATTTAGGACTAAAATATTAAACAATTAGTGGTGTGAGAAGAGCTAGTAAAGTGATAATTGATAAATACTTAGTAAAGTGTAATTATTGATAATTAAATAATGAATGAAATTGGGATTTCATTGATGATATTTTGCACAAGGGCAAACAGAGTTTTTTTTTTTTCTATTTTTTTTTACACACGTTGTATTTTTCCCTGTGACAGTCCTGGAAAATTGCGTATGGTTACATACATATAAGAAGGAAAAACCCCTGATAAATTATTTGCTTGTACGTCACGTGTTAGGGTGCCTTATTTCTTGTTTTGTGGGACGTATGAATTTAGGCTTTGAGCAATTCCGGAAGATAGAGGCTCAGTATAAATGATACTAAAACCACAACGTGCGATGTTTAACACGACTTTAACTAGGATTCGTACTATAATTTCTATGAAGTGTTTCAGGTGTAAAGTGGTAAAAGTTGTCAGATGGCTATAAAACATAAGCGTATTACATATTAACATTTAAGACTTCCTAGAAGCTTCATATTACCGCTCACCTTTCATCAAGCCATCACTTTTAAACAGCCGAATCCCTGTGCTGTGAACTATACCGGTGCGCTGAGGACGTATTTGTTCCTGGCGTGCCTTTAATTGCAGTATTTCCCCACGTTGCTTTTGAGCTTATATGTATATGCCGATGAAACTGATATATTAAAGGGTTATATAATATACTTTGTCCACATGTTTAAATGTATAATACTATAAAAATTTAAATTCTTACCCAAAATGAAAAATGGAAAAAGGTGCGTAGCTTGATAATTTTATCGCCGTATGAAATAACTCAATTGCAACACAGAGCTGTAATATATTATATTACTGCTTGTAGTGATTGCACAATAATTTACAGATTTTTAATTTAACTTTTCGACACGACTTCTTGTTCAGATCACGTTATATAATAGAATGAGCACGATGAAAAAAAGGAAGTTATGCTGGACTCGTTTAGCCCGAACTTCGAAAATAATAAGTACTAACTTACCATTGGGTAATCGGTACAGCGAGGTTGCCACTTTAGTGACGGGTCATTAGTGTTGGTTAATAATTTACATTAACGTACGTTTTATTCGAATTTGTATTAATATTCAGCACTAATATGAGAGGTATACAGTTGTTAAGTACGATACTTATAGCTGCTTAAAATGAAGTACCGATAAAAATAGTGCCAAGTTTTTTTTTTTTCTTGTTCAGTATCAATATCATTTGATTTGACGTATACGTATAAATTTCGAATAACACCCGCCTATAATTCAATTGTGTATTTATGCTGTGATTAAATATGAGATCGTATCGCAAAATCGTAACACATGAACAAGATATTTATTTGTTGCTGAAGTTTTTAAGGATATTGGCATCGATTCGTTATTGCATATTTTTTCCGACCTATTTTCTAAAAAAAATATATGGGACCAAACAAAAAAAATTGTTAATCGGACCACAAATGACAGAGTTATGCGTGTGCAAACATTAAAATAAATACACACGAATTGATAACCTCGTTCTTTTTTGAAATCGGTTAAACATTTACCTATTATGTGAACTTAAAGGATGCGTGCAAAATTGCGTGTGTTTTAAAACTTTATTCTGAAGGCACTAGTTCATATTTTTGAAGCGAATGTTTGCACGACGTGGATAAAAATGTCTAAAACTAGAGAGAAATATAACATTCCGGTGTTTATTTAAAATTGTCTTAAATCAATGCTTATACAATTGTTTCACAACATTTTTTAAATTTGAATTTTAAATTTGTGCATTAGTTAGTTGAGGTCGCCGACAACAATTACACTGGAATATTTTAAAAAAAGTTCGTGGTGAGAATTCTCGAAGGAGATTAAATTACCGTTTGGCAGATAAACGACATCAAAAAGAACACGAGAACGACTAAAAGAGAGTTCAATAAAAAGTGACTCACACGCTTCAAGTTCAGCGACCTTAAATACGGGTTTACATTTAAGTTTAGTGGATACATAGATGCAGACTCCTCCACCTCTAGAATTCATTCGATCGTTGCGAAAGATGTTATAACCCGAAATCGCTACGGCACGATTAGAAATATAAGGTTTCAAGCAGGTCTCTGACACTGCAAAAACGTCCAGGGCTGTATTGCCCAAGATTAACCTCAACTCGTCAATCTTCGAATAACCCGAAGATGGTTTGATACTCTGACAATTTAAATGTTCCGCTTTGAAGTCGTTAGACGTATGGGATAAGCCATTATTGGAAGAGCTGCCACTAAAAGTTGGACCAATGCTGTGATTAGAAGACATCAACGAGTATTATTAGGGTGGGGAAGCAAAAAGTACGATATTTAAAAATAATGCTATTAATAATCATAAACATTGTGTAAATAAAATCTCTCAATCAAATATAGCAGCTTCTCATTATATTTTAACATGAAACAAAAGTCAGAGTAAGCTAAAAATAAGATATACATATATGCTCTGATTATACCTGATAGGTTACAAGGATAGTGTTTAATTGTAACTTAGAATATTAGGAATGGGAAAACGGAAAATTTGCCCGGGGAAATTTTATTTAGAATAGGGGAACAGGGAATAGAGAAAAAACTCCCGGGGAATTGTTATTCATAATTGGGCTAAATATGTTTTGTCTAAAATCTACATGCATAAATAATTAAAGAACATCGTAAATGTCCATTAAATGATGGAATCTATTTGTAATCTGTTTATTTCATTTATACAATATAGCATCTGTGCACAATTAAAGACTGCAAGTGTAATTGATTTTACATAGTCATTCAACAAAAATGAATATGTAAATAACTCTGTCATTTAATTGGTCATTGAACAGACATTATTAAATTTCATTGAAGCATGTAATTTGATGTTACATTACATGTGGAATGTACTGCGTGTTCAGTTTTGCAAAGGAAAGTATTCTTTCTTATACATACATACATATGGTATGTAGTAGATTTTGAAAAATAAACTTTATTACATGTTTGTCTATACATAGATACATAATTAACAGAAATTTCATGAGATTCCGCAGATTTCAAAAGAAAAAAGAAATAGGTTACTGTAAAAAGCTATTAAAAAAGTTTTTTCTCATTACGAAAATTTCGGTTTAATAATTGAGTTATGAATTTTTAGTCGAACTGTATGGCTTTTATCCAAAGTTATTTAATTAGTTTGGCTTAAGTTCATTTTTAATTTAATCTTTCGATCAAATAATTTTTTATTTAAGAAGGAAATTCTGAAGCATGTAAATATTGAAAATTCAAAGAAAAATTTAGCTGTACGGAAGGTTGAACTGACAGCTGTTTCGTGACCACCAAGTCTACTCATCAGAGTCCTTTACCCACACTACCACTAACAGTGGCAACAACACTGTAGCGAAAATCCTACTAATATTAGTAAGCTCAATTAGCAGACTGTCGCCATCTTGTGGTGAGTCCAACGTTGAACTTTTTCTAAATGTTCGGAACTTCACTAACTGTCTTCTCTTAGCATGTTCAACTATTTTAAGCTTTTTCCATTTCAGTCTTACCACAAGATGGCGACAGTCTGCTAATTGAGCTTACTTATATTAGTAGGATTTTCGCTACAATGTTGTTGCCACTGTCAGTGGTAGTGTGGGTAAAGGACTACTCTGATGAGTAGACTTGGTGGTCACGAAACAGCTGTCAGTTCAACCTTCCGTACAGCCAAATTTTTCTTTGAATGTTCAATATTTACATGCTTTATTTAGAATTTCTTTTTTAAATAAAAAATAATTTGATCGAAAGATTAAATTAAAAACGAACTTAAGCCAAACTAATTAAATAACTTTGAAAATTTTGTTTATCATGGAAATGTGCCCTTTTGAAAAATCACTTATATACTGGTATGTGATGGAAATCGATCGATTCAGATCGGCACCGATTTCAAAACCCAATTCTGCTTAAAGATGACTTATTTACGTCTTTTTATTGTTTTGTATCGTAAAAAAACACTCGAATAAAACATTTTAAGCCTTGAAAATATTAAAAGGGATAAATAAGTCATCTTTCAGTAGAATTTGTTTTTAAAATCGGCGCCGATTTCAAATCGAACGATTTCCGTTACATACCACACAGACACTTGACATGTTCAGGGTACGTACACCAATAAGTATGTACTGAAATTTAAATGAAATAAAATTTAACGGCTGTTCTATCAGGTAATATAATTTTGACAATGAGCTGTATCTTGGAAACCGTAAGAGGCAAACTCTTGAAATTTCCACAGCAAGTGCACCATTTCAAAGGCAACAGTAACGAATTCTAAAAAATAATCTAAAAACCAAAGGGTATTATATCAGGTAATGTTATTTTGAAGTTATGTTATATCTTATGACACGCTGTGTATGTTGAAAACTAAATTGATATCGATTTTTCCTTTGTTCCTTGGATATAATGCTCATGTCTAATTCTTTCTGATCCGTTATTTCTTTAAATGGAAAAATTTCTTTGTCTCACTCCTCAAAAAGTTAAGGCTTGATGCAAAAATTACTCTCCAAACATTTCACAATTTGCTTCTAAAAGTTGTTGTTTCCAACAAGTTTTGCCTTACGGACTTTTATACATACATACATATATTTCGCATATTTAACAACAATAAACAGCAAAATATCAGAAAAGCCCATAACTATTAAAATAACCAAAAAAAAAGCATATAAATTTACAAATTTCGGTAAACTTTTTCGTTCAGTAGAACTTGAAGTTATTTCTTTGGGCTGCTGAACGCGATTCTGCAATCCATTTTTTTTTATCAGCTCTAGAAACGAAGGCACTTGCACGACATACATATATTAGTATAACTGGAGTAGTGTTTGTCCTATTCAGTAAAAAAAGGCAAACCAAAACTCGACAACAAAATTATCTTTAAGCCGAGCAAACATTGTTTCTAAATCTGCCCATTAGTCTCAGATATCGTAAAAATTTTAGCCTAAAAATTAAAAATTTAAAAGTTCTCTCACTAAATTAGTAGCAAAATGAAAAGTTGTGCACTAATTTCAACGAAAAAGGGCTCATTTCCATATATTAATCTACATGATGGTAGACAAAAATGGGATTGTCGGTGTAATTTTATTTCTTTTATGAATTTTTAAAAACAATATTTTAACATTTTTTATTAAATTTTTAATTTTTATACTTAAAGTTTTTCCTTTCAACGAATTATAACTTTAATAATCGTTTATGTACACGTTCACTCCCGGGACCACGCCTTCCCGTGCCGACTTGCGGTTGAAGATTGATTAAATTACATTTATACGGCATAATTACCCACAAGTCGAAAAATATGACCACCACACATCATGAAAAATATTCTTCTAAAAAGTTGTATGTGAAGTTTTCAACAGCCTTTGCCTTACCGACTTTTCTCCAAATTGTATATTTAATAATATAACAAACAAAAAAAAAAACAAAAGTTCATAAATTTGCAAATTTCGGTAAACTTTTTCGTCCCGTAGAAATTGAAGTCGTGTCTTTCTTTAAGTTTTTGGGCCCCTGAACGCGAATCTGTACTCCAATTTTTTTATCAGTTTTAGTTTTCCAGATATATCGTTATTTCAAACATGAAAATACTTGCACGACAACAAAATTATTATTAAGCGAATATTCATAAAAATTTAAAAATAATATCAATTGACTTTATTTCCATTGACTTTATTGACTGTCATCGGCTAATGCAGCACAAAACAAGTTTTTTTACGTTCAGTAAAAAGATATTAACTTCTAACTGCATTCATGAAAGTTCACAACAATTTACACTTTTCTTCAAAACATACATATGTATGCTGGAAGCAATGGTAAAACTACAAAAAAATTCGAGAAAACTTCATGTAAATCTTCTTTGTCGTTTTTCTCCATTCCGACTTTTTGGCATATGCGCTAAACCAAAAATGAGGTGACGATATGTATGTATGTAAAAAACTTTAGTTTTTAATACATTGAAAGCATTACTTACATTTCTGACATGATTGATATCTTAATACATGCATACATGCATACATATTCATGTACACAATGTTTAATTTGCGGTATTGGTAATTTGTTTAGACAAAAAGTGTAGAATTTATTTCTATTTATTAGACATAGCTATAATAAACTGCAATACCAATATTGCTTTTCATATTATTCTTTATTATATCAATTAACAGACGGTTCATTGATACCGAAATTTGAATAACATTGATTCTTTGATTTCTTATTATTAAAGGGTTTAGTAAACTATAAGGTAAATAGCAAAGTTAAATTGTATGAATTTAAGCTTTACCTACTGGGAGAGCCTGACATTCACCACGGTGTAATTTCATAATGTCTAGGATCTCTCCGGGAGCGAACCTATTATGTTCCAACGCTATCAAAGTTCAAATAAAATGAAATTTTTGAGGAATAGTCTATTATACAAGCTGTTCGACTTCTGCACAAAATGCTACCCTGATATATTGTGTTGTTATTGCTTTTTTAAAACTTTCCATAAACTCATTGGATTCGGGTTGCATTTTCTACAGAAGTCGAACGGCTTGTGAGTGTAAAACAGCTATAAATAACAAAACAATTATTACAAGGTTGGCAGGATATTTTACAGATGCCCCTTTCAACAAGGCGACATTTTTTGTGTAAAAAACAAAACACAAAAAGAATTTATTAATATGATTATTTCGTACGTATTTGCTTGTGAATCCAAATTGATTATTAGGCTAAGGTTCGTAACGTTATATTCAGACAGAATTGGGAATGATTAATATTCCAAGGAACAAGGGAAACATTAACATCAACTTAGTTTTTCACCGTACACAGCAAAACATAGCAGCGCTACTTTCGGAAGCCGCTACATTTCCATCATCAGTGCTCATATGTATTTTGCTTATCACCACTTGTCATGTGGCTCTGGTAAATGTGATTTCAATTCTTATATATCTAAACTTTTTGTGAAAACTGAATACGAGAATTAAGTCACTAAAGTTGATACTGAACTGCACTTTTTCTAGTGTTGCCGTTGGTTTTATTTTTCTTCATTCCCATTATTCATTATTTTTTGTTCTACTTAAATCAAACTTTTTTGGTTTGATTTTATACTTAAGTATATAAAAACATGTAAACACGTGAAAACATCTAGCAAGTAGTTAATTGTTTATTAATATGATTATTTCGAACGTATTTGCTGTTTTTTATTTTCGAATGAAACTTTTCAGTTAATTAGAAATTTATGTACTAAATACCAAGGAAGAAAAACAAGATTTGCCTCTGGGAACCCCGTAATTCCCAAAGAAAACCCAGAAAGTCCCAAAAATAGCATTTTCAGTATTTTCGCTGAATTTTTCTTATTTTTAGCCAGAGGGAAATAATTTTTTTGGGAAATATTTAAGGGCACTATAGGCCTCAAGTTGAATTGCTACCCTTATTAATTACAGCCTTGCGAATTGAGAAAACGCGACCCAAAACTGATACTTACATTAAAAATAAGTCTATTTTGAAACACCTTGGTTAATTCAATAATAAAAATTAATATATAATAAATAAAAAATTTCCAGTGATATGCCTTTCAATTAGGTATAAATATGGTGTAAGCACTATTGCAAAAAATGTTTATCATTACGAAATAATTGACGCACTTTTTTCTGCAAAAAAAAAAACGGGGAAGACTTTTTTAAAAATGTTAAATTAAACTTCGTATAACTTTTGACTGGGTTGTGATTTTTAAACAAAATTTTTCCAGAATATTGAAAATTTTATTATATATCTACGTAGTATTTGCAAATCGTACAAAATTTGATTTCCCCATTAGCAAAACAGTGGACCAATGTGGGTAAAAAAGTTAAAATTACATTTTTTCTTGTTGAATATCTCTTTAACTGTAAGCGGAAACTCATAAATATGGTAGACTTTTTTCACCTCTTGGATAGGCAAATCTACTTGAAAAACTCTTGTTTATCAGATCAAAAACATTAGCTTGGCATATGCTTGAATTTTTCATAAGCCCGAGTTGACCCACTTTGGGGAAATTCCAAACTCCAAACTTAAGCTCAGCAACATCTCCTGGAATCATAGTTGCCAGATGAAATCGGGATGAATTCGTCAAATTTCGACCGAAAAATCGTCAAAAACGTCAAAATGATTATTCGAAATCGTCGAAAATTCGTCAAACGTAAAAAACACTATTTCGAGGTTAATAAAACAAATTTTGTATAGAAATCAGCATTATAAAGAGAATAAAAAAGTAAACGAAATTCTTATCAATAAAGATATCAACTGTTGTTTTAACTGCATAAACATTATTAAGTGTATTTTTTTAGAAAAATGATATACATTAATTAAAATTTGTATGAGTATTTGCAAAATACTAGAATTTATCAAAAAATGTCTCTAGGATGCAAATCGATGGCAAGAGAATGAGCACATAAAACCAATTTTTGATTTTATGTGGCTTACGAGTTAAAGCAATTCATGTATTCACAAGATTTTATTAATACTAATTTAAAACTGCAATATCAAAAACTTGCAGCATTTAAATTCTTTATGTGCATATGTACATACATATCGCTCTATTTATGCGACATAGCCATTTCTCAAAGCACCAAAAATTTCAAGTTAGTAAACGTGTTCATTAATACCCCCTTTATGCGTAAAAAACTTTTCAAAAATAAATCTTAGTCTAAGTCAAAGTTATAACCGCTAAAAAGCTAATAACAGCCATATCTATGCTAACATTTTTAAAAGTGAAAAACAGTTCCTGGACGTCATGCAAAATACAATTAATTATAGTATCGAAACTATTTTTCGTTGGATGAGCGAAAATAAATTATTTATAAATACTGCTAAAACTAAAGCAATGCTCTTTGGGCCCCCAAAAACTAATTTGGCCATAAAGATTGATGGTACTGATATTCAGTTTGTTAACCAGATTAAATGTCTTGGCGTATGGTTGGATAATAGGCTTAATTTTGAAAGACATATTAATTCTGTAGCATCCAATGTTAATTTTGCACTTCGACAAATTAATCATGTAAATCTTATACTGCCCGTGCAGGTAAAAGTAAAGCTTGTTCACACTCTGATCATGCCCATATTTTTGTATGGAGTTGAAGTTTACAGTCTCACTTTGGGTTACAACATTAGCAAACTTACGAAATTATTTAATAGAGTTGTTCGTTTTCTGTATAATCTCAGAAGGCGCACTCATATGTCGAATTATGTATGTAGATTTTTAGGATGTTCATTCTTGAACTACTTGAAATTAAGACTATTACTATTTTTTTATAAAACATACAAGGATGGGAAAATATTGCATATAATTTCATTTTTTACCTTTAGCCGTTCTCAACGAAATCGTCAAATACAAATTCCAAGGCTAACTTCAATTTTGGAACGATCATTTCATACTAGAGTTGCAAGAATTTTTAATAATCTGTCTGACAGCCTTAAATCATTTGTTTCTTCACATCAAACTTATAAAAGTAAAATTCTATTATATCTTGAACATAATAACTTATAGTTGGAAATTGATATGTATATGAAATTCGTACATATATACATATATATACATATGTCTTATACTCTGTTACTATACAAACGCAATTGTTAATTTATTTGCTTTCCTGCAATACAATATTGGTCCTAAACTATCTCTTCTACTTTAATATTTATGTGATATTTTGATAAATATTCTTTACATATGTATGTTACATTTATTATAATAGTCTACATTAGTTTTTAAGATTTTCACCGAATATATTATTATAAAGTTTTGTTATATGTAGTATTATATTATGTAGATAATTTGTTAACTAGTTATGGCCCTTTGGGCTCAGTTACTTAAAGTTGAATAATAAACTGAAACTGAAACTGAAAACTTTAAATACATTTTTCGAGATATGAGATACATACATACTAATATATTTGTTAATATTTAAGCATTGTTTTCTAGTGTTTAAACTTTTTTATATTTGATATACATCCATATGTATGTATTCAGCAGTTGATAAATTATAGAGACTTAAAAAACCTGTAATACTAAAAATATGATATACGTATCCCTTTAAATCCTTACTTTTATTACATATTGTAGCAAAACCTGCGAAGTTCTTAATCAACTTCAAAATGGTTTTAAAAGTTTAAAAAAATGGTGTCAACTTATAATTCTTAAAAATCGTCAAATTTAAGGTAACAATCGTCCAGTCGTCAAAATGCCATTTTCGACACCCAAAACCGTCAAAATGACGATAAATCGTCAAATCTGGCAACCGTACTTGGAATGTCGCATGCATTTTTATAAGAATCTGATTGCTCGTTTAGAAACGACAATTTATAACCATTTTTTTCAAAACCCCCACTGTGCGCCGTAGAAAGCAGACATGAGATATAATCTATTTTATTTTGAGAGCGTTTTTTCATGCTTTCAGTTTTAGTCTCTCATTCTGTCAACAACATTGTCGTTTTTTCCTTCCATTCTGTTTCTACACCTGCCGACATGCAGATGCAAGATTACTTGGGCAGTTCGTAGAACTATTACGCCACCACCAATTCACACGAAAGGTCGTGCTCCTTTTCAGAAGTATCAACGGAAAAAACCAGTCGGTCTGTACCGTCGTACACAAAGATAGAATCTCCAGAATCAGCTCCTGCTTCAAATTTATGAGTTTTGTTTGGTGCTCCACCATATATCAAAATACGCTTTAAAAATCTAGGTTGCAAATTATGTACATATGTATGTTGTTGCATGCGGTTAACAAGCAACCGAAACAGAATTCGATTCGAATACAGAATTTTTTCATAAAAAGCGGAAGCCAGAACATCAAGAATATGTGAACTCTGTTAATTAAATTGCTTCTTTCTTATTTGGAAGCCAGAACAAATTTGGCGCTTCCTAACAAATTTTCAGTATAAATTATCAACTCCGTAACAAATCCTTAAACTCCTCCCCCCAAGACTGTTACATAATATTGTATAGTCCCTAAATCTACCAAATTTTGTAGGAACTTTTTTGTTTTGTTAATAAACTTTTGGTAAGCGAGTATTTATGCATATTTATTTAAATTAGTTTTCAATATAGCTGGTAAAGAATCTCATGAATTAAATCAACATTTGCATTAAATTTACTTAAGATGCCGTTTTCTTTCCTAGAAAATCTGAAAATCAATTCTAGATTTATATACATATTTATTTTTTTTTTTAAATAAAAATAATGCTCTTTCGTATGCAAAATTATTAGAATTGAACCGCTTCTAATTTTCAAAGTGGAATTGGCAAAAAATTTTCCAACTGGACTACCAGAATACTTTAAAAAATTTACGAAATTTTTAGATTTTAAATGGTTTTGGTAGTTTTTTGAGGAAAATTTTTAAACATATTATTTAATTGGCTTATTCGTCACTATTCCCGTTAATACTAAGTTATATGGTAATTTGTAATTACTATTGCATTTAGTATATATATCGCCGATTTAGAGGAAAACCTCAGTAGCATCTGGAACTATTGAGAGAAAGTTACATTTATCTCTTTAAAAGATGCACTTACAAAATTTTTTTATTCTCGCTATAGCTTCAACTAACAAGAAAGAGCACTTTTTGGGGAACAAATTAGGTTTAGCGACATTGCTCAAAATATAAGACAAATTCGCTATCCGATAGAAAACTAAAAGATAAATGATATTGGTAATATTTTTTGGCCAAGTCAATTATGTGTGAAGTTTGATTTTGCATAAGCTAATGAGGCCTAACGTACTTTATGTTAATAAAAATACATAGTTTTTTATTACATATTTTCCCAACGTTTCGTGGGTTTTTTGTTCACTTTTTTTATTTTTTGTATTTATTTTTTTTTTATTTCATTTATTTGTACAGAAGATAAACTGTTTCAATAAGGTCCCAGCGCCTTAAAGGCATTATTGGGACAAGTTGGCAAGTATTTACATAGTACTGAGTACAAATAAAGTTCTAAGCTTTTAACTAGGTTTTGGTTTAAGAAAAATAACCACATTATTTTATAGAGAGAAATATAAAAATAAATCTAAAGATGTAATAAAATGTACAATGTATGTATGTATGAATAATATTGTATGAATATAATAGCGTATGTACATGTATGTTACAAGAGCGTTTCGAAACTGTTCAATAGCTTTTGTTTGCAGAGCGATTTAAATAATGAAATACTATGTATAGATTTCAGTTCTACCGGCAAATTATTAAATTTTACACTTCCCACAAAATCAATTCTTTGTTTGGTTGTTTCTAACCTACATCGAGGGGTTCTAAAATTTGATCTATTCCTGGTGTTAAAATGCTGTTGAATTTGAGAAAATGTTATGGTATGATGACCGACGTGGTTAATACATTTAAAAACAAACAAAAGAACTTGGTACTCATGCAAACCATATATTGGTAAAATGGTTTTACTTATTTCCTTAAATAATGAGATAGTTGAAAACGTTATCGGCAATTTGTAAGCTGTTTTTTAAAGCTTTGTTTTGCATACTTTGAACAGATTTTAGTGCTGTATTGTTTTTGTTATACGCATACACAATTGCAAGATAATTTAAGTGCGATTGAACTAAAGATTAAAATATCATAAGCTTTGACTGAATATCAAGCTTGTTTTGGAGTTTATATAAAACTCCAATTGCAGGTGCTATTTTCCTTTTCAAATCATTTATATGTAAGTCCCACGACAAGTTACTTTGAAGAGTAATACCTAAGTATTTTGCAGAATGTGTTTCATAAACATTTTTCCCATCAATGTACACACTTTCTCAAGGGATTCGTATTGTAAGTAATTACTACGTCATCTGTGGAGAAATATACTTAAAATTATTTTAAAATTACCTAAAAAAAATTTTTTAAACACACAAAACTATAAAACTAGTATCACAGGTTGTATTTTAATTTTATGTTATTGCAATAACATAACATAATGTACGTTAGGCCTCATTACCTTATGCAAAATCAAACTTCACATAAAAGATAAATAAATTAAGTAAAGTGCGATTTTGGCTCGCGCACGAAGGGTTCCGTACGAATACACATACATATGTATATCATTTTCCGTTTTTGCCCCTTTTTCCTTTTGGCAGTTTTTTCGTTGTGCTTTTTGTTTAATTTTGGTTTTTTTTTTAATTTTTAAGTTATTTTTCGTTGTTTTGACGATTTCTTTTGGTTTCGGCGCTTTTTTCATTTTCGTGGGTTTTTCGTTGTTTTTGCGATTTTTCGTTTTTGCATTTTTTTTTTCCGATTTTTTTACTTTTGGCGATTTTTTTGTTTTGGCGTTTTTGCGCTTTTTGGTGATATTTTTTAGTTTTAGCGATTTGTTATAGTTTCGGCGCTTTTTTCAGTCTTTAGACTTTTTTTCGTTCTGACGATTTTTTCGGTTTTTGGCGATTTTAACTAGTTTTGGCGCTTTTATTTGCGTTTTGGTGATTTTTAAAGTATTGTCGATTTTCTTAGTTTTTGATATTTTTAGTTTTAGCGTTTTTTTAGTTTTAGTGCTTTTTTTCGTGTTGACAATTTTTTCTAGTCGACCTTAAGGATTTTCTGCCTAGAAAAAAACACTGATAAATTTTTGCATCTCCAAAAAGGTATGATCAAAACTTTTTAAATGGTACCAATATTGACCATATTCGATGGAAAATATACCATATGATCACAATTTTGTACTAGAATTTCAGAGACCTTAACTCGTTTCGTTTTTTTCTATCGGATAGCAAATATGTATTATTTTTGAGCAATGTCGCTAAACTTAATTTAAAAAAAAGAGGACGTAGTTTTACATAGTTTTACTTAATTGAAAAACTAAAAATTGCACTTAATCTGTTTTCCCTCTAAGTCGACAATATAAAATATGTATGTACTTCAATAAAAGTTAAATTTTCTGGGATTTAATAGTATTAGGTCTGGCATCACTAGTTACTAACGCCATATTAATATCAAACTAACTAAATATCACAGTCTGTGCTAAATATAAGGAAATCATTTCTTCCACTTACCGGGTTTAGGTTGTACAACTTTATAATCGCGTGGTGGAGTTATAACGTTATTAGAATTATTATCGCGACTAGCCGAACCACCAAAATATTGACTAAGATTTTCTTCCAAGTCATTCTATAATATACAAAAAACTTATTAATTAAAACAGCCATAGCAAAAAAGCGTATGCAATTTCTTGATAAAATACAAATTACCTTAACAAATCTTAAGTTTCTTTCCATAATGCTATTATCAGCATCAAGAAAATTACGGCGTGAGCTCATTTTTAAAGTTTTTTCACAATAAATGTTTTAAATATAATTTTTTCTTTAACTATTGAACAAACAAAATTCGCACTGAATATTTTCCGCACTACAAATACACAACGATTCCACGAATGTCAAAGGAAAGAAACTACTAGAAATGATGAAATATACACTGTTGCCAGAAACTTTTCTTCTAACATCTACAATATTGGGGTAAAAAATCTGTAATATATATATATTAAATCTGATAAACTAAAACACGTGACATATAAAATGTTTTTGGCTTCATTTGCCAAATATTTTCTTTTAGCAAAATAGAGAATTTATGGAAGAAATCCAGAAATTTCATTTCGATTCCTTTGGATAAAAAAAAATGTTAAAAGCAATTATTTTAATCTCATTTTAGACAGTCTCATTCATAGTACGTATCAAACGAAATTTATTTTATAAACCTTTGACAAATTTTTATGAATATGGCTCATAATTGAACTCGTGAATTGATTGCAAAATTTTGATTTATTCCTTTGAAAGACTGCTCTTTAAAATCAAACTTTTTCAAAATTGCTCTTTAAAATCAAGCATTTTCAAAATTTAATCACTGAGCCCAGTATAAAAAAATTTACACAGTTATTAACAATATCTTCAGTTTCGTTTGATTTTGCTTTTATAGATCAGTTTAATACACATATGTATAACTATTCCTCAAACCTTTTTAGATTCTTGCGATGGCCGTTTGTAAGCTGGATTATGTCTGAAAATTTCCTATTTCTGTAGTCTTATTCAATGGACTATAAATCTTTGCCAACTCCTGAGAAACACTAACTTTTTTCAATTGTTTTTTAGCTATATAGCTGATGGCTAAATGCGACTTCAGTAGACATTCAAATGGTATCCTAAAGTACATAAATGGGTTTATAACCAATCGGCAAATATAAAAAAATCAGATACAGACCAGCTCACGAACCTAATAATTTTTTTGGAAAACGTTTTAAAAACAAACAAAAAATGCTCTTTTTTGTATCATATTAAATCCGTTTGTTTTACTACCGTTAAAATTGTAGTTTTTATGGAATATATCATTGTTGGTGCTCCGAAAGAAAAACGATTATTGTGCATTTGACAAGTCTTAAAAAACTTTGAAATAATGTATTCCATGAATGGCCATCGCTAGAACCTCAAAATGTTTTGGGATTTCTCATAAAAATCTGTTTTTAGTGTTTTGGGGGGGGGGGGTAAAAATCTGCAAATCTGAATATGTCAATTTTTCCGTAAATATCATCGAAATGCAGAGAAATCTAAAAGTCTGGCAGCATTGAGTACAGAGCCAAAAAGAAAAAGTTGCCATATCATTCAGCACATAAATAAATAACGTATGTGAACAAATCAAACTCCATCAAACCGTAACAGCTGTTTGTGTTTAAATTTATCCATTGTTTTCTTTTATTTGCTGTGGTGAGTTTTAAAAACGAAACAAAATCATGCAAAGACTTAAGAAACGTACAGTACATTTGTACAGTAAAGCTCGGCTATAACAAACACGCCGATATATTAATATTTACTTGTTATTGATTGATTTCGTTATAATCAAAGTAAATAATATAATGACTGTGCACAAAACAAAGAAATACCACTATACAGCTAAACTCCTTACAAAACCAACTGCGTTACACCCAAAAAGTATTTTTGCTGTAAAATCTAAAATAGTTCTTGTGCAAGATTAAATCAAAAGCCAAAATCAAGCTTAGACCAATAGAAAACAAACTGCGTACAGTTTTTTGGGTAAAAAATAAAACTATGGGGTGATAATCACCAACAAACTTTTCCATTCCGCAAAAAATGCTCAAAAACACCCAAAAAGTATTTTTGCTGTAAAATCTAAAATAATTCTTGTGCAAGATTAAAACAAAAGCCAAAATCAAGCTTAGAGCAATAGAAAACAAACTACGTACAGTTTTTTGGGTAAAAAATAAAACTATGGGGTGATAATCACCAACAAACTTTTACATTCCGCAAAAAATGCTCAAAAACACCCAAAAAGTATTTTTGCTGTAAAATCTAAAATAATTCTTGCGCAAGATTAAAACAAAAGCCAAAATCAAGCTTAGGGCAATAAAAAACAAACTGCGTACAGTTTTTTTGGTAAAAAATAAAACTATGGGGTGATAGTCACCAACAAACTTTTACATTCCGCAAAAAATGCTCAAAAACACCCAAAAAGTATTTTTGGTGTAAAATCTAAAATAATTCTTGTGCAAGATTAAATCAAAAGCCACAATGAAGCTTAGGGCAATAGAAAACAAACTGCGTACAGTTTTTTGGGTAAAAAATAAAACTATGGGGTGATAATCACCAACAAACTTTTCCATTCCGCAAAAAATGCTCAAAAACACCCAAAAAGTATTTTTGCTGTAAAATCTAAAATAATTCTTGTGCAAGATTAAATCAAAAGCCAAAATCAAGCTTAGACCAATAGAAAACAAACTGCGTACAGTTTTTTGGGTAAAAAATAAAACTATGGGGTGATAATCACCAACAAACTTTTCCATTCCACAAAAAATGCTCAAAAACACCCAAAAAGTATTTTTGCTGTAAAATCTAAAATAATTCTTGTGCAAGATTAAAACAAAAGCCAAATTGAAGCTTAGATCAATAGAAAACAAACTGCTTACAGTGTTTTTGGCAAAAAATAAAACTATAGGGTAATAATCACCAACAAACTTTTACATTCCGGAAAAAATGCTCAAAGTTTGTTGGTGATTATCACCCCATAGTTTTATTTTTTACCCTAAAAACTGTACGCAGTTTGTTTTCTATTGGTCTAAAAAGTATATTTGTTGTTAAATCTAAACTAATTCTTGGGTACGAAATAAAGAAATGTTTTAATATATGTAAGAGCCTTTTAAATTATTTATTTTATTATATTCATTGCTTACTGTATCTTTTCTCAGTTAAAATAATTCACCACTTATCAAATAATACAATAGCAACAACAGAAAGAACAGCGAACAGCTGTTACGGTTTGTTGTGGTGAGTTTGATTTGTTCACGCCGATAAATAAATATATAATTAGAATCTTGTACACCCTGATATCAGCTGTTTATTAATTATTTTGATATTTTTTTATTAATTTGTTTCTATTCGCATTCACTGTAGATTTGTCACGTTAAAACAACTGGTTGAACATCGGCGGGGTAGCGTTTTGTTCAACAAATAAGCAATAAAAATTGTTCAAACCACTAATTTTGGCTGTGAGGAAAACATCATTTTGCGAGGAAGAACTTGAATAGAAAGGAACCAAGATGACTGCCAATTCTCATCCTATGGATGAGTTTTGTGGCTCAAAATTTTGGGTAAGTAATTTGATTTATAACCTTTGAACAGAAATTTGTTTTGTAATCATTTTTATTGTCTACTTTAGGATTCAAATGAAACATGGTATACAGTGGATCCAGATTTTACGCCATGCTTTGAACAAACCGTATTAGTATGGGCACCGTGTGCCTTCCTTTGGCTGTTTAGTATATTTGATTTTTACTATCTGAAGGCCAGTTTAGATAAGAATATACCATGGAACAAATTAAATATAAGTAAATTAGTGTTGACCCTGTGCTTATTGGTGCTGACAGCCATAGATTTTATAATGGCTTTGGTAAAAAAAGCCGACGATTATACGGCAGATCTTATCTTTCCTGTAGACATATGGACACCAGTGATAAAATTTGCAACTTTTGTAAGTATTATTTTTGATTTATATTGATGATTATAAAAGTTTTTGGGTAACTTTGCAAATTTGGTTTACTTCGGAGCATTATGGAATCTCGAATGAAACTATTTGCAGAGGGTGAAACGAGTACATTCCTAAAATATATATCAAAATGTTTAGTTATATGTATTTGTCGTGCCCAATAGGCATGTTCTGAAAACCATTTCGTTTCAAAATAGCTAAGTTTTAGTAAAGAATTCAACTAAAAAGCTCACTTATTGTAGCCTTTTAATTGGTTTTTATGTTTTAGATGTTTCAGATTTATTATCCGAACTGAACATCGAATGCAGTAAATTGTCCCATTATAAGAACATACAATATAAAACGGATATAAATAATATGGGTGCCATTTTAAAATGCTTTAGAATAACTTTCGAGTGATGTGCAAAGTGCCCAGTTGCAAGTCAAACACATAATTTTTTTTACTTGACTTTAAACGAAATTATAATAGGGCGATATAAGTAATTTGGTATATAAAAAGTTGTATAAAGGACATTTTATTTATATGACTTTTGACAAAAGCACTTAAGTCGAGTTGAGACAGTTTTACAGTTATTGGTATTTACAAATGCACAATTTTAAGACAAGTGTTTTGGGGTAACTGAATCATTTATACGATATTTAGTTACAAAAATATTAATATTTTTAAAATGTACCTTATCTTTATTTTTGTTGATTAGCGACTGATTAACAGCTAATTTCAAATGTGTCAAAAACAAAAAAACAAAAAAAACTAAAAATTCTAATCCAAATCGCTTAATTATGTTTAATTTTCACTTTTGCTTAAACTCTTACATAAACAGTTTCATTTAGCTCTGTAATAGTATTTTTGCTCTCCTGAAAATTTTGAAAATCATACTTAAGGCCTTAGCTAAAATCAAAATCAGACTTTTTTGAATGAACTTGATTTAAAAAAAGTATGATGTTGTTTTTTAAAATTCCGAATTTGGTTTGAAAAAGTCTGAATTTGATTTGCAAAATACCGAATTTGATTTAGAAAACTCTAAATTTGTTTTTCAAAAGTCGCAATTTGATTTGGAAGAGGTAGAATTTTTTAAATAAACAAACACAACTCGTGGAGCGATTTCCTTACACCCCGTCTTCACGAGACATAAGTTTGGAAATTTGTGTGTTAGCAATTGTCAAAATTCTGTCCTAACACAAGAAATTAACGTGTGGACCGAATGTGTGCGTGTCCTAACACATGTTTGGAAATCAATGTTAAAACACAAGCCCGAGGAAATATGATAGAACACAAACTGTCAAATTTAATATTTATGTGTGTTTTTTTGTAATTTGTTTGATTTTATGGAAAAAAAGAATAAATAAAGTTAATAAATAAATGTTTTAGATGTTTTTTTATATTTTGTACATACTTACGTTCACATTCATAAAATTTTTAAAAACAGAAAATAATAAAGAGAAATCTATAAAAAAAATTACAAAATGCCGTGCAAATTTACTACACTAATATATAAAATTTGTGTCCAAACATCAGTACGTTTACGCCACCCTTAAAATAAGTTTGAACACATGCATTTTTTGTGACGTCATTCTGCCGACGTTATTTCTTATATTAAGAAATATGAAATGTCTCGTGAAGACGGGGTGTTACATTAAGATTTTTAATTTTTCTTGTCACATTTTATAAATTTCTGTCACATGTAAAATATTTTATAATTCCATTTGCTGTCCTGTAAATTTCAATAGAATGGCCACCCTAGTACTAACCTTTTTAATGAACGTTTATTTATTTGAAAAAAAAAGACTCAACAATGTACCATTTTCCTCTTTTCTTTCTAGATACTAGTTTTAATTTTTATTCCCCTGAATCGTAAATATGGCGTTCAAACATCAGGTTGCCAATTCTTGTTCTGGTTCTTCCTGACCATTCTGTCAATAGCACGTTGCCGCACCGAAGTGCGAGAAGAAAGATTCCGTGCAGATTCCATTAAAGCGGATCCTGAAGCTAATTTTTCATGGGCTGAATACAAATATACCAGCTTTATGATATATTTTTCCTTCTGCTGTGGTATGCTGCTACTTAATTGTTTTGCTGATGCCAAGCCTCGTGTTACCAAATATGTACGTTCAGATAATGAAATACCAGAAAGTTCGGCCAGTTTCCTGTCGCGCATAACGTATCAGTGGTTTGATGGCATGGCCTGGCGGGGTTATCGCAATCCCTTGGAAGAGAAAGATTTGTGGGATCTCAATCCTCAGGATAGCTGTAAAGAAGTTATGCCTATATTTGCTTACTATTGGAATAAAAATGTACGTAAATATTTTAAAGTGGAAGCCAACCAAACCAAAGTCCAATACAGCAGAGACAAAGTAACGTTTGAAAATCCTCATGGCCCCAAGACGGGTAGAAAGAAGGGTACGGTTTCGATTATGCCTCCAATAATTAAATCATTTGGTAGTGTCTTCTTGTTTGGTTCTATGATGAAATTGATAACCGATGTTCTAACGTTTGCCCAACCACAAGTATTGCGTTTGATAATTGGCTTTGTGGAAGACTATTCCGATAAAGAGGAGGAACAACAACCCGAGTGGAAGGGAATCTTTTATTCTGTACTACTATTTTTATTAGCTGCTGTGCAAACAATTATTTTAGGCCAATATTTTCATCGTATGTTCATCGTGGGCTTACGTATTCGTACCGCCTTAATTAATGCCATATATCGTAAGGCTTTAGTCATATCGAATGCCACCCGCAAAGAATCAACTGTTGGTGAAATTGTCAATTTAATGGCTGTGGATGCTCAACGTTTTATGGACTTGACAACTTATTTAAATATGTTATGGTCAGCACCTTTACAAATTGGTTTGGCTTTGTATTTCTTGTGGCAGGAATTAGGTTGGTCAGTGTTGTCTGGTCTTGCCGTAATGATTATTTTAATTCCCGTTAACGGTCTTATTGCCAATCGTATCAAAACTTATCAAATAAGGCAAATGAAGTACAAGGATGAACGTGTTAAGTTGATGAATGAAGTCTTGAGCGGTATTAAGGTAATTAAAAAATAAAAATTTCTTATTTCAAAAACTAAGAAATACGATTTTATCATGCATTAAAAACTAGTCACAGAAAAAACTGAAAAACCATTTCAATTATTAAAACTGCAGATTCCATCAAGTGTGTTGTTCAACCTACAACAATAATTGTATATTCAATTACTAAACTTAAAATCTTCTAATTGCTCAAAATTTTTAAAAATTTTTGGAAAAGTTATTTTTTTGATCGTGTGAGTAATTGATTCAATTACGAAATTAATTAAAAGCATCTTTTTGAGGACTAATTTTTTCTGTGAAGTAAAAGTAAATGATAATCCGGTTATGGTTGATCAACGATTTTCGTAGCGAAACTGCTAACGTTACACTGAAACCGACTTTTGGCGACAAATAATTGAAAATTATCTAGGACCTATTGCTAATTTCGAGCTCAATGTGCTGCTCAAAAATCCATCGATTTTTGGAGCAATTTAAAGTAAATTTTTTTTTGAAAATTTCCGACAACGTTATCTTTCGAACCACTTACCGATTTATATCATCATTCCATTGCAGTTTTCCAAGTCTTGAAAAATTATTGAATACAGAAAATCGATTTGGCAAGACCTTTAGGAATGAATAAAAAAGCAACTTTTTCGAAAAATTTCGAAACCAGATATCTCTCGAATAGATCGATCAATGATTAGATTATGGACTCGGTCGTAATAGTACCTTAACATTTAAATATAAATTTAAAACATTTATTAAATTTATTATTTGAGATATTCTCCCAAATTTTATTTCAAACAAAAAAGATTTACTTGTTGAGGGTTAAGCAATGTTTATATGCATTTCATTGGTGCTTTACCAAATCATCAGCAGACTTTTGAAGAGTTTCAAACCTCTTTCTTTTATGTACACACTTTCAAAAACCATTTGAGAATTTACGAGCTTATACAAAACTCCAAAAAAAGTTTATATTCAATATGAATCTATTTTACTTTTCTACACCTTTATACCATTAGTCGCCCATTGGGGGACAATAAAAGTATTTATAAATCTTTATTTTAAATAAAATTGGGAGAATTTTTCATATTATAAATTTTATAGTCTATCAAAATTAAAATTTTATGAAATTTTTAATGTTTTGTTGACATTTCGGAAGCTTTTTTGTAACACAAATAATAAAAGAGGTCCATAGTTTTATAATTTTATAGAATAGTCAATTCGATTACAAAAATTGTAAGCCATAATGGAACGGAATCGGATAAAAAATAACAATGGAAAATCTAAAACAATAGTTCGGATCCGGAACTATCATTGAACAAATGATGAAAGAAATTGAAAAGTACATTTTGATAGACAATTAAAATAAATAAACTATCTTAGCTGTTGAGCAAATTAAAAAAATATTTATGAACCTTAAGTAAATATTATATTATCTTTATGAATTCGCTTGTTCCTAACATACCAGGGGGCTGATGTAATCGTGCGGAGTATTTTATTTTGTCGCCTTTAAATTTTCTCTAAATTTGATGCCGAGGAAGTGCCCCATAGCTTAATTCCGTAGGACCATATTGATTTTAGAATAGTGTTGTACAAAAAAAGTTTACAATCCATGATTAGTGTATAATTCCTTCCAATGAGCCAATTCATTTGAGCCGCTTTTAATTTAACTTGGCTCACCTTTGCATTTATGTGGAACTTCCATGTAGGAGGACGATCAAGATGAACACCGAGATATTTTGCTTTAGTGTATTGAGGTTATTGATTTGTATAGGCGGCTAGGTTTCTCTGGACAATGTAAAAGTGATATGTAGACATTTTTGTTCGTTAATTTGTTCCGCCATTGTTTTAGCCATTTTTCCATATGAGGTATATGCTCTTGAAGTTTGCGGGAAGCTTCTTGATGGCTTTTGTGAACACGTAGAAAAGCTGTATTATCAGCGAATGTTGACATGTGTATGTTACTGCTTACCGGCAAGTCAGAGGCATATATCAGATATAAAACAGGACCGAGGATGCTGCCTTAAGGAACTACGACTTTCGAGGAAAATAAATATGGTTCCGCGCTCTTCATCGATGTTGCCCAGACATTTGATAAAGTATGACACGAAGGTTTAATTCATAAACTAAAGCAAAACCTACCCGCAAACACCCTTAAGCTCTTAGAAAGGTACTTAACTGAGCGAAAATTTTTTGCTAAGGAAAGTAATTTTCTAAGCCCTCCCCAGCCGATTGAAGTCGTCTTAGAAGATGAAGAACCGTTTCCTTCTTTTCCTCATCATTACAACTTCTGCAATAGTCGTTGTAATTTAGACCCATCCTTCTGGCATGAGTCCCAATATTCCAGTGCCCTGTGAACACTGTAGTTGATAGTTTCGTTCGACCTTTACCGAGCCTGAGCAGATAACGTGTTCTGCTGAGGTCGTAGTTGGGACACGTGGATCTGGCCACGCGGCAGGTGCCTTCGCGTTCCCACCTGTGTTGTGCCAGTCTGTATGAATCAAGCTGTATCAGTAGTTTACAGTATGACAGAGGGATGCCAACGAAGTGTCAGATCATTGAGTTGCTCAATGTCACGCCTTAATTAGAAATTGAGTCCGCAATATTGTTTCCGGGACAATCCGAATGTCCCAGAACCCAACCCAGTGTTACTGTCGAATGTCTCGCTATCTCATTTAGAGATTACCAGCATTCGACAACCGCCAAGGAAGTAGTGTATACACCATTTATAGTGGCGCTGCCCATTTTCCTGTCGGTAGAAATATAGATATCTTCCAATATCCATAATACCTAAGCCATATTGCCGCTCTAGTGATAGCGGAGATTTCTGCTTGCGAGACGCTGCAGCCATCCTGACGCCTAAATGGAACTCTTACATTGAAGTTATCCACATAGAAACCTCCGCCAGTTCTATTAAACCTTTTGGAGCCATCCGTGAAAACCCATCAGTGCTAAGGGATGAAAAATACTGCTCCCTGTTTTGAACAAGTGAGAGAAATAGCTCACCAAAGTAAGGTTTTGGTGTGCAATAGTCAATATTGTTGTGGATTCCTTGATGCTATCTCAGAATCCTGGAGTGCCCATAATTAGTTCGTGACCAAGGACATGTAGCGTTCAATCTGATCGCCGAGAATACAGCTAGCTGTTTGCCCAGAATCTCTACCGGAAGCCTGTTCATCATTGTGAAGGGTGCTTCCGTTGGAGTCGGGCTGAGCGCACCTGTTATCAGGATCGCCGCCAGCCGAAATATATTATCGAGTGTTTTGCGATGAGAGTCCTTCTCTAACGCTTCCCACCAAAGTAATATGTATAGAAAAACTCGTCTAGCCTTAGTTCTGTTTCATCATTAGGGCAGTTTCTACAGACTTGCCTTTGGTATAGGCATGTTGTGAGCGAGAGAGAAATGTCGAAGGTATGGACATTCTCAAGTATATGTTAATAGCTTTTTCCAAGGTTTTCAACAGAAAAGATGTCAGACTACTCGGTCTAAAACCTTTATGTTTAATGTGGGAAGTCTTGCGACCCTTAGGCATGAAGCTGGAATGTAAGAGTAGCTTAAGCATTCTCTATATATTACAGAAAGCCAGGGTATAACCAGGTCCATATTCGTCTGTAGATAAGCTAGAATTATTCCATCTGGTCCCGGAGATTTAAATGGATCAAAGCTGTTAATCGCCCACTTTAATCTGTCGATGTCCAGAGGGACGGTGACTGTGGCTTGCGACTCAGGTGTACGGCTTATAGGGAACTGTGTATCAAGTAGCACGTTGAGCGTTTCTAGACTGCTCAACGGCCAGCTACCACATGGTTTCTGTATGTAGCTGGGTATAACCGGTAAGGTTGCTAATATCTTACGTAAACAGTTGGTTTCAGAGGAGCCCTCCACCCTGCTGCAGAAATTCCTCCAAGACCTCCTTGTAGCGCTCTTAACTAGATTTTTAAATCTATTCACAGAGGTCTTATAGCGCGATCAATCACCTGATCGTTTGGCCTCGTCTACGACATTCGCTGCTCGACAGTGTAATTTCGGGACACCACCAAGGTGGTTTTCCCTTGCCTTTGCATACCATATGTTTTCAGGACAAGTTTGTGGCATAGCGAAAAGGTTCGTTGAACATGTCTACCGCCGAGTCAATGTCCCTTATAGTGTTTTTTATGGGAGTAAAAGTCAGAGTATTAAGGAGGAGATTGCTCTGCATCTCCCATTTTTGCTAATATTATGATAATAACTGTAGCTAAAATTAAAATTTTAAAACTTAGGATATATGGGAGGTACCCATTTCCTTGCACCGATTTTCTTCAAATCTTTCTTAGTTAAATCATTAAGTACGAGCATACGAAATTTCATCTTTCTACGGTAACTGCTCTAGTTTTACCGATTCAATATATGGAGCCAAAGTACTGTGCATCGGTCAGACTGTTCAGCTTTGTAATCATAAAATTATAATGACACTTGAACCTAATGTGTGTGCTAAGTTTCGAGTTCTTTGTGCGCTTTGGAATAGGCGAAAAGGTGAATGAAGGTTGAACGATTTCATTACATCCTTTGTTACAAGTGCAGCTAATTGAAGTAATACTAAAACTCGTTGGCATTGTTTTTTACTAAATATTTTCCAAAATTTTTGGCTAAAATATTCTAAATTAAATAAGTCTTTTTATACTAATTGTTTGTTTTTCTTTGTAGGTCCTCAAACTATATGCCTGGGAGCCCAGTTTTGAAAAGCAAGTTTTGGAAATTCGTGAAAAAGAAATTGCCACTTTAAAATCGACTGCCTACTTAAATGCCAGTACCTCATTTTTATGGTCTTGTGCTCCATTTTTGGTAAGTTTTGAAATCTTAATCGAAATATATTATTTCTTTAACAGGTTTCCAATGATGATGCCAACTTTGCATACTTGAAAATTTAACATTATTAATAACTTTTATCAACATCAAGGTTTCCTTAATTACCTTTGCCACGTATGTGTTGTCTAGCGATGAAAATAATTTGACTGTGTCTAAAGTATTTGTGTCACTGGCTCTATTTGATATCATTAAGATACCCATGATTACAGTACCCATGTTAATGGTGGATATCGCAGAGGTATTATTTGCTCAAAGCTTCCAATGGAATCAAACGCAATATATTCATTTAAGCAAGAAAAATAATAAGTTTTATTATCGGTGTTTCTTTTGGCTCACCTTCACTTCAGAGGAATTTCCAATCACTTTAACTTAAGTTGGAAGCAAACAAAAAAAAACATCTTTCTGGAATCTATGGCCTATTTCAATTTCTTACGCATTTATTTTTCTATACAATAACTTAAATCTTTTAACTTCTCTTAATTAAAATTTAATTTCCTTCATTACTTTATTAAAACATTTTTTTACAGGTATCACTGGTTACATTTGCTACTTATGTACTAGTCGACGAAACTCATGTACTCGATGCAACTAAAACATTTGTTTCATTATCATTATTTAATATTTTACGTTTTCCATTAACTATGTTACCCATGTTGATTTCAAATATGGTTCAAGTAAGTTTTTTGTTTTTCTCTCTACAAAAATTAAACTGTATTTATGTAAACCTGCATAATCGAACATATGATATTTAAACAATTGCATAGAAGATTGTTCAAGTTTTGTGGTAATAGCTTTCACGATCTAAAAATTTCCAAAAAACTATAAACTACTTAAATTTGTAATTTAACTAATCGAAAAATCTGCTACTGTGTAAAAATCAATGTTCAAATATGCTGCCTTGTTTGCTGTTTTGTTTTTGTGTGTTGTAATTTGTTTCGTAATAATTAAAGTTTTCTTTTATTTTAATCCTCTAAAGATTTCCCCATCCTCTCAAAAACTCCTATTTTTAAAATTAATTGTTTATTGCTTTAATATTTATTAGAGTTTGACTCTTATCAATTGCAAGTAAAATTAAATTTTAATCAAACTTTAATCAAACCAATTCCGTTGGATCAACTCTCTTCGCAAAAATCTAAAATGATCGCAAAACCGATTTTGTATGGTGGCCGGTAGACTCGACATGGGCTTTTTCCCTACCGACGCAATGTGGACATGCAGATCATCTGCAGCAAAGACTGCTTATAGAAACAGTTTTGGAAATTGTGCTCAGTGTAGGGAGCTATTGAATATACCGAGTGACAATAAAAATTGTAAACTGAGATTCGGCTGGAGATTCAATGTCATAATTCCGGTTGTGGCTAATTATAGTCCTCCTGTACATTTCAGAAGCTTACGGTAGCCTACGAATGGATCTAAAACTGAAAATGGTGCTGGCGCTGGCGTCCTTAGACACAACGTGAAATTTTCTGTGCCCATGTGCAAATCAGGCAATCTCCACGAGTGTACGCATAATTTTAAATAAAGGTCTTGAAGGCGTATATATTACTATTTTTCCGATAACCGGACGGTTCTGAAATCCCTCCTTTCGTGGGAACTTCGATCCAGACTTCTTTTAGAATGTTTCGACTTAGACCAGAAGCTATCTATAGGTTTCTGTTTACTGCTAGCAGACCGCTGCTACTCCTTTTACGGTGCTAGAACCTTTCTGTTATTGTTGTATGTCGTCGGCTAGAGGTTGGAGCTAGATAAATCTTTTGCCACCCCAGCAGGTTTTAGCCATAGGTCGATAGGGTGAAGAGACGTGAACGTATTTGGGCACTTAAACCGATGCGCGTTATCGTGAGGTCTTTGGAGACAATCTGGGTACCTGTTTAAGGCAGCAGGATTAATTTAAAATACTGCACCATTCGCCTCTTAATAATGCTCGGATTCAGCGAGAAATGAAATGCCGTTTGCGATCTCCTCGAGGTATCGCCGAAAATATATTCGGATATATCCTGCATCAGAATTTGATGATTAGGGTGGTTTGGCAGGGGACATGCCATCAGGAACTGCGGCTCGGAGTGCATTGTTTTGCGTCGTTTGCAATAGTCGCCATTGGGTGTCGCTAAGAAACGAGGTGCATATTGAGGCAGGAGTTGTCTCAAAGAGCTTTCAGGACCTAGTTCCGCGATTTCACTTTTTGGTTTATGTAAGTGGCGTGTGATGAGAAGTAAAGGGGGAGGAGTGGTTTTCATCGTAGTACACTCTAAAACATTACTTCAACATTTACGATCATATATTGTCTAAATTTGTGTTGAAAATGTCTCCTTGTCTAAAATTACATCGATTTTGTATTTATTTTATTAAAGAAAAAACCTTTCAAACTAAACATATTTAGTCCAAGTGGAAAAAATGTAATAAAAAGTATAATACAGCTACGGCTGAATGGTAGATACGTCAGACTATCAGTCAGGAGTTCGCGGTTCAGGCCTGCACGCAGCCAATGGCGTTTTTTTAGTAAAAACATTTTGTTCAAAAATAATGCGTGTGTAATTTTAGGTCGATAATAATCTGTAAAGTGTTGCCGACTATTATCGACTTAATTTTCAACAAAAGTGTTTTACAGTGTATACATACGTCTTCCTTTAACAGAGATGTCTAATTACATCCTTACTTTCTTACTCTATCGGGCCTGTTCTGAAAATCAAAGTGATTTTAAATCACGTGATCTTAGAAACAAACTATTAATAGCTGACTTTTTAGTAGGTTTTTATTGTATTTTAAGTTTTTGTCATTTAAAATATAATGTTTTATTCGAACTCCCAACGCTATAATTCGTGCAATTTACAACAGCAATGATTTAGCTTTTATTAATTTTTTGAAATCACTGTGATTTGCAGAACAGGACCGCCCGTATGAAGTCAAAAGTGACACCGACGATTTTGAGAATGAGAGCTTCAATTCACGTCAGGAAGTCTGTAATGGTGGTCAGGTATTGCCTTATTTTGGAAGTAATGTCAGGGATGCTTACACTGGATGAAAAATGGGAATAGGCACGGGCGCTGGTGTCTATATCTTGGGGACGAACATTCGTAGGTCTTTTAGAGTACCGAACGAATGTAGCGTTTTCAAGGCTGAGATCCTGGCGACGCAACTGGTGGCCAGAAGACGATGAGGTAACCATCTACACGTCGACAGTTAGGCGGCGCTAAACGCTTTGAAGGGACACAGTGTCAAATCGAAACTAGTTAGTAACTGTAGGAGAGCCCTCAACTTGCTTATGGACAAATAAAGTATCAGACTATTTTCATTTCTGTTGATTGTTTGTATCTCACTAAAATTTCTTTTTGCCTTTACGTGTTTTGATAGTGTTTTGGTAATTTTGTTACGAAGTTTCTTTAACTTAAATAGTTATGTGGGATTGTCCATCAAATTAAAAAAAAACATACTTAAACGCTCAAGGCCGAGGCACGTAGAATCCGTCATTCTTTATACCTCGCCTTTTTCAACTGACAACTGAGTTGAAATACATGTTTTCTTATGAGCTTAGTCACATTCGGTACGTCTCCGTCAACGCAAAGTACCAAAGTTGGCCAACTTTTAACGTACGTTGAGTACTTTGACAACCATCAGTTGGGTTCTTGCTTTCTTTTGATTTAGTTTTTTCTGTTGTGTCGCACCAAAAATAAAAAAATAAAATAAGTAAACAAAATGGAAAACAAAGTTATTGAAGCTGTTCAAATCAAATCAAATTTAGTTGCAGAAACATGCGAAGTTTTTGAATACAATTTTATGAAATTTTGCTTAAAAGTAGTTTATTACTCTGTTTTTAGTTTTTATGAATACGGTCGTAAGTATTTATTAATTAAGTTTCCTGTCCTTTTGTTTCTGAAACAAAATCAGTTTAAAAATAAATTTTACGTGAAAGGCTGGTTATTCTATTTACACTGACAAAATTACTGTGAATATGTTAATTCATAATTCCTTAAATCGTATAGGATCTAAAAATGGGCAAGTGAAAAAAATATATCGATATCCACATATTTTTAAATATCAATCGGCATCGATATATATCAACAATAATAATTCGTACGTAGTCCCCAATTTAAAAAAAAAAATAAAACAAAAAAGTACCTTTCTTATAAATAATTAAGCTGTAAAGAGTTAATTCCCAAGATCCTTACAGTTTCACCAATATTTCATGGAACATACATCAACAAAATTACACGCAGAGAATGATGATTTTTCGAATAGACAAAATATTATAAATAAAACAAAAGATTTTTTTAGTAATATCCCAGTAAAAAACTTGCTTCCAATAAAGCAGGTTTCTACTATTATGAAATAAAAGTAGCGCTGACAAACCTGCTGATATCGCTGCTGATTTTTGTATGGCGAGTTCCCGGATCGGAGTACTACATTTTTGCTCACAAAAGCGCTTTTGAAGCGCTGAAAATCATCAACATTTTCAGCACTAGAACTGAAATACTTTTCTCGCTTCAAAACCTTTTCTCGCTTCAAAACCTTTTCTCGCTTCAAAACCTTTTCTCGCTTCAAAACCTGCATTGTTGTGACGCTATGAAATCAGCGTCTGAACAAGCTCATATTTTAAAGCGAATTATGAAGCGCTTTGATTCTTTAGTGCTTCAAAAAATATGAAAATTTTTTACTGGGATTCTATTTGATGAAGACTGTGCCGAAATGTTTTGAAAAATTGCACGAGAAAAAAACCAAAGCTAAAAAATATCGAATTTGATACTATCGATATATTTGGAAAAATATCGATATATCGAAATTTAAAATATCGACGATATATATCGATATAGTTTTAAGAAAATATCGATATATCGATATTTTTGCCCATCCCTAATAGATACTACATATACATAGATGGAAATAATAAGTCATACAAATAAATATATTTGTCTGAAACAAGTTTGTACCTCGGTTTTCCCAACAACATTATTTGTCATAACTGCAGAAATTTCTCTTAGTTGTATTATACAGTAATTATCTATCGAATATCATTAAAATAATCATTAACTTTTTATCACTGATTTCAACAATTAAATGCAGTACATACATAAATATTATGTATCAGCTTTTGATCATTCTTTGAAACGTTTTCATTTAATTAAAACTGTTCTAAATACGGCAACAGTGTACATAGTTTCGATAAATTCTCTTGACACTAACAACAAAAACTTCCTTAAGCCTTAAATCAGAAATCCTTTACAAAAATCCTTTAATAATATCGAACTATTCCCATTTAATTCCATATCCTAATAGTAACGATTTTTTTAAAATAAATTCACAACAAAGTTTAAGCTTTTATTGCATGTTTGCTTTTTATTATTACATATTAATAAATATTAAACTCATAACAAATATCTTCTATATAGACTCAAGTTTCAGTGAATCGTATCAACAAATTCATGAACAGTGAAGAATTGGATCCTAATAACGTGCAGCATGATCCTAATAAACGTAAGTTTCGTAATTTTTTTTAACAACTTAATTGTTTGTACGTAATTTTTAAATTGGCTTAATTTGCTTCTTAATAAACTAATTTGAATAAAATCAAGCCTTGATTTAATAACTTAATCAAAAAATGTTAAACCTCTTTTTTTATAGCCAATCCCTTGTCCATTGTCAATGGTAGTTTCTCTTGGGGCGATGGCGATGTAACTTTGAAAAACATTGATATTGAAGTTAAGAAGAATACATTATGCGCTATTGTTGGTACAGTAGGGTCTGGTAAATCATCTGTGATTCAAGCCTTTTTGGGAGAAATGGAAAAAATATCCGGTAGTGTTAATACGGTAGGATCTATTGCCTATGTTCCGCAACAGGCGTGGATTCAAAATGCCACCTTAAGAGAAAATATTCTCTTTGGCAAGGCCTATGATCGCAAACGTTATAATCGTATAATTGATGCTTGTGCCTTAAGACCTGATATTGATATGCTTTCGGCTGGTGATCAAACCGAAATTGGTGAAAAGGGTATCAATTTGTCGGGTGGTCAGAAACAACGTATTTCTTTGGCCAGAGCTGTGTACAGTGATGCTGATCTTTACTTTTTGGATGATCCGCTAAGTGCTGTCGATTCTCATGTGGGTAAACATATATTCGAAGAAGTTGTTGGTCCCAAAGGTCTATTGGCTAAGAAGACAAGAATTTTAGTTACACATGGTATTACGTTCTTGCCACAAACTGATAATATTTATGTCATGAAACTTGGTGAAATTAGTGAGGATGGCACCTATCAAGAATTACTAAATAAAAAAGGTGATTTCTCCGATTTTCTTTTGCAACATATCCAAGAGGGCAATGAAGAAGTAGAAGATTTGGATGTTATCAAACAACAATTGGAAGGTACTCTGCAATCAGAAGAACTTAAGGGAAAATTTGAAAAAGTTATTAAATTGGCTAGAACTGAAAGTTTGTCGGATTCTGTGTAAGTGTTTACTGTTTTTCAAATATTTGTGGAACTATGCCAAAATTATTATTTTTTAAATTTATTTTTAATTTTTAGATCAGTACACTCCTTTGAAAGTGGCAAAAGTAGTTTAAGACGCCGCCGTATTGTTAGACAAGAATCTGAAACATCAATTATTTCGGCTACATCAAAGACAAAGTTACAAATTGAAGAGCAAGGAAAACTTATTGAAACTGAAAAATCACAAACGGGTGGGGTAAGTAGAAAATTTTATTACGTTGTATCTTTTGCACAATGTGTAGCACGACAACTAATACAATTAAATGTTAAAAATTAAAGAAAGTACCCCCATCAAAGTGTTCATTTTAATCGACTTTTTAATTGTTCGATTAATCAAATAATCGAAATAGTGATAAATTATTCGATTATTCCAATTACATAGATTTTTTATGGGCATATCTAATATTTCCACTAGGTACACCAGTATATTTGACCTTAACTCGAGAACAGTATGTCCGATGTCGACGAACAAAACTATCAAACTATCTTAATTAATATAATTCAAAATCAACTTCGACATACATAATACGGGTGATTATATGACTGGAATTATTCGCATAATCGATCGATATGTCCATCAAACATAATTCGCCTGAATACCCTGGTACCCATAGTCCTACTATTCTCCAGAGCCATGGGTGATATCCTTTGACCACGAAATAACAAGAAGGACATAAAAATAATTTCTATTCGAATAAGTTATCCGAATGGTTTGTATTCGTATAAGTTTTATCCGAATAATTTTTATTGGTATAATTTTAGGCCCCTGTTATGATTCACAACTAAATTGATAGTTGAGTCGTAGTTGTCAAATTCTTATTATGGATTACAACTTTGATCAAAGTGAGACAACTGTTTTTTTTTCTCAGTTGCTTTTGGTTTTTATTTAGACTATTGTGTTACTTTTGCTTATTTTTAAAATGCTGATTTTAGGCGCCAATCTATCCCATTTGTCAACCAATATTGTTGCCATATCCATAAAACATAAAATAATAAGGCCAAAACTAAAAACACTTAAAATATTTTGTGATGTCTACTATGGTTTCAAAAACAGAGTATAGATACGAACGAACCTTCTTTTCGAAGTTAACTAAAATTAGTTGTGAATCATAATACAAAAAAAAAAAATGGTTGAGTTGGGTCGTAACATTGACAACTCAACTTAGTTGAGTTATAAAACCTCCGAAAATAGCGATACGTAATATGTGAATAGGCCCTTAGGAAATATAGCTAACTCATTCGAATAGTTTACTGAAAGAATTTTATTCGAATAACTTTCATGTGAGTACTTTTATTCGAACATATTTTATTCGAATACTTTTATCAAAATAAATATTTCGAATAAGTTTTATGGGATCTTTGTTAATTCGAATTATTTTACTCGAATAATTTATTTTCGAATAGTTTCATTCGGATATATTTTAGTCAAATAATTTCATGAGAATAAATTCTATTCGAACAATTTTGCTCAAATAATTTTTATGCGAATAATATTATTCGAGTAAATTTTATTAGAATAACTTTACTCGAACTATTTTTTATTCGTATAGTTTTAAACCAATAATTTTTACACAAATAATTTTATTCGAACGATTTTCACAAGAATAATTTTATTTGAATACTTTTTATTTGAATTATTTTATGCGAATAATTTTTATTTAATTAGTTGTTCGAATAAGTATTATTCGAATAAGTTTTACTCAAATAACTTTTATTCGAATAATATTCTTATGTTCATTAAAATAATTTTGATTAAACTTTTTATTAGTATAATTTGAAAATTAATAATTTTATTCGCGTAATATTTATTTGTAAAATTTTATTCGAATAACTACTATGTATTTGAGTAATTTTGTTCGAATAATTTTAACACAAATAATCACCGTTATCGGGAATAAAAGTCACGTGAAATATGTTCGCTGCCCCTAAAATTGTTATCGCTAATTTTGTGTTGTTTGTTTGTTTTCTTCATGAGAAATATATCACGTAAACAAAATGTTCGCATCTTATTCCCGTTAAGGGTGAATGTCATTCGATAAATTTGTGTTCAAATAATTTTTCCAATAATATATGTATTCACCAATTTCTTTAACGCTTTCGCAAACTAATATAGGTTTTTAGCTTCAAATTCGGCTTCTATCAAATTCAGGCTTTAAAAAAACAAATTCAAAATTTTCCAAATCAAATTCAGTATTTTACAAATTCAATTCAGCATCTTTCAAACGAAATTCGGCATTTGAAAAATGAAAATCTCCCTTTTTAAATCAAATTCATTTGGAAAAGCTTGATTTTGATTTTTAAAATTCCGAATTTGTTTTCAAAAATGCTGAATTTGATCTGTAAAAAAATACTGAATTTGATATGGAAAATTTTTGAATTTGTTTTTTTAAACCCTGAATTTGATTTGCGAAATGCCGAATTTGTTAAGTTAAAAACCTATATATTGGGTGTTTTTTATTGAGGTATAGAACTTTAAGTTGGCATCACTTTTTTAACTGGCGGCCATTTTGTCAGCTGTCAAGTGATTAATATTTAGTTTGGTTTGCCATTTCATCATGAACAGGTTGACAAAAGAACAACGCTTGCAAATCGTGCAAATTTATTTCGAAAATAATGGTTCAGTTCGCGAAGTTTTCCGCAAGCTCCGTCCATTTTATGGTCGACATAATCGTCCATCAGAGCAATTAATTCGGTTAACCATGGATCGTTTTCGCACTACGTTTACTCTATGTGATAATACGCATCCGCAGAGACGTCGAACAGTGCGCACCGAAGAAACAATTGCCGCTGTAGAGCAAAGTGTTGAAGAGGACCCGAATGAATCGATTCGCCACCGTGCACAGCAATTGGAGCTTTGTCCATCAACTTTATGGAAGCTTTTGCGCAAAGATCTTGGCTTGCGACCTTACAAGATCCAGCTTGTGCAAGAATTAAAGCCGCGAGACCATGCAATGCCACACAGCGCACGTCACAATCGATTTATTGAAGGAAACATTCGATGAGCGCATAATTTCGCGGAATGGACCTGTCAATTGGCCACCAAGATCGTGTGATTTGACACCATTGGATTATTTTCTTTGGGGATATGTGAAGTCGCTCGTCTACACCAACAAACCAGAAACGTTAGGGGACTTGGAAGCCAACATTCGTGGCGTTATTGCCAACATACGGCCCCATATGCTCGAAAAAGTGGTTGAAAATTGGACCTGTAGAATTGGCTTTATTCGAGGCAGCCGCTCGTATTTTTTTCTGCTAAACTATTTCTTCCTATTTGGTAGCAGGAAAAAGTCGCTAAGTGCCATATCTGGGGGTGGAGAATAAAGAAACTATTAAGGCGCGCACCTGAGCATTATCTTATTGGAAGATCCCTTTTTTTGTATCTAATTTCCCTAATGGTAGTGAATAATATTCTTTTTTCTTGGCGAATTCATCTGATGATTTCGTTCATTTTAGCAGTATTTATGTATACGTATTGGTTAATCGCGTATCATCAGAAGTTATGCATCGGTTAAGAAGCTTTTCACACCCACTTTTTCACAATATAGAAATTATTGAGCCATGAGATAAAACCGTGGCATCAAGTACTTTAGCTTGCCGGTCTCTCGAAACATTATTGTGGATTTTAGCGATAATTTCTGACGACGTTCATCACTGGATGTACGGCCACGTTTAAATTCATGTACCCAATTATAGATAGCCTTGAACGCTGGTCTAGACCTTTTCTTCAACAAAAAAATTAAATTTAAAGCTGTCTTATATAATCGATTGCCAAACAATTAATAAGGGGTTGTTCACATATTACGTAGCGTTAGTAAATTCTATTGAAATTTAGATCTATATCGAATGCCGTAATTTAACTTTTGATAATTCAATTCTGGCATACACCGAAAAAATTATTCCTTAAAAAATGTTCAATTAACACAATTAATCAAAACCTTAAACTAGTTCCAATTAATTTCGTAGTTAAATCAATTACTCAACGTTTTTTAACAAATTTGAAAAATTTCGAGTAATTGAAAATTTGAATTTCAGAGATTGAATATACAACTATCGTCGTAGGTTGAACGTCAACAACATAATTAATTCAATCTGCAGTTTTCGTAATTGAAATCGTATTTTAATATTTTCTGTATATAAAAGTTCAATTAGACGTGCCATAACCATAACCATAGAAAGCAGCTATTCGAACCATTATTATTATAGGTGACTTGTCATAACGCCATAGGCAGAACCATAACCATAGAAACCAATTGAATTTTGATTTTCTGCCATAACCATAAGCTGAGAGAACGAATTTATTGTATATTTTTTTGTTTTGTTTTTATTTTTTTAGCATATTTTCTAATAAAATGGATGAAAACAGCTGCTTATGGTTAAGGCAAAACTAATCGAAGGCAGTAAGTATGGCTATGGCCACGGTTATGGCTATGGTGTTATGGTATGCTACGTCTAATTGACTTTAGCTATTTTATAATAAGAATATTATATTCAGGAATATATATTATTTAAATTTAAAGCATTTGCAATAACAATATTTTCAAATTTCTATTTTGCAGGTCGAATTCGCTGTGTACAAACATTACATTAAAAGTGTTGGCATTTTCCTTTCTATGGCTACTTTAATCTTAAACTTTGTATTCCAAGCATTCCAAATCGGTTCAAATCTATGGTTGACCAAATGGTCAAATGACAAAAGTGTAGCCAACGATACAGGTCTAAGAGACATGTACTTGGGTGTTTATGGTGCATTTGGTTTTGGACAAGGTAAGTTTGTTTTGTTGGCCAATTTCCAAAAACAAAAAAAAAAAATTAAAAAAAATAAAAGTTTTCGTAAATCGTCTCATCAATGTTTTCGGTTTAAGGGACTTTATTTATGTCACGTATCGTTTTATATGTTTTTGGGTTTATCAGTTATTCCAATTAATTTTATATGATTTGCTTTAAATTAAATGGCTTTTTCATTATTATTTCAATGAGATATTTGGCAAGTTGGCTTTTATTTTATTTATTGTTTATTATTAAATTATACATAACAATGTATTGGCAGTTTATATTATTTCCTTGCAATTCCCTGCTAAATTATACTTTATATACTTATTTTTATTTGTTTTATGTTTGTTATTTTGCTTTTACTATCCTTAATCTCTCCAACCAAACTCTAATGCATTTCAAAGCTTTCCCCACAGTTAAAGGTGTCTTAACAATATATGTACGCTTTTAGATTAGGTTGCGATTTTTGTTTGTAACAAATATTTTACTTTAAATATATATATATATATATATATATATATATATATATATATGTTACGTGTTTTATTGGCCTATAGAAATATTCAAACAAAAACCTTGGGTTGTTTATTTGAAAATTCGAAAATTCTTTTAAAATTTTCCCCTATTATTGAAAACAAAATATAATAAAGTAACATTTACCTGTTCCTATCATAACGTATGTATATAATTTTTTTTGCTTTTCGTGTGTTTGAAAATGCTTAAATTTTTTTCCTACCTGCTTCTCACCTGCTTTCAAACCCTATCTAACAATTTTCACAAACACTAATTATAATCATATTTAACACACTATTTAGTTACAACCAGCTTTCTTTCAACATTAGCCATTGGATTGGGTGGCGTATATTGTTCTAGGGATTTGCATTTTGTAATGCTTAACTATGTTTTCCGTTGGCCGATGGAATTATTCGATACCACGCCATTGGGTCGAATTGTTAATCGTTTTTCTAAAGATATCGATACGGTTGATAATATTCTGCCCTTAAATTTACGTGTTGTTTTAACACAAGCTTTTTCGGTAAATTTTATTTTTATTTTATATTAAATTTTATCTTCACATTAGTTTTATTCCATTTACGAATTTTATAGAAAATTTGTATCAGAATTGACAAAAAATAAATAAAAAGAATTAAGGCTTATATACTAAAGTTGTATCGTTCTCGATTTTAATGACCTAAAAAAATGAAAAAAATTCCCAAAAATGACAAAATAACATTAAAAGCACTAACAAACTACTTAAAGACGTGAAAAAGATTCACGGCAAAGATATTCAATTTAAGTTTCTATTTTTCTTCCGATGGGGTTTGCTCGAATTTGGAATCCCATTTCAAATTTCGTTGAAAACAAAAAATTAGTTTTTAAAGTTGAATAACTCCTAAAGTTTAGATCTCAGCTAGGAGAACGCACGCATAAAAAAATTTAAATCAAATCAAAATCAAGTATATAATTTCGCTTTAAATTTTTAATAAGCACGAGGTGCCCTAGTTTGAGGCCTTGTGGTGCCGTCCCCTATAGTACCACAAAGTGTAAACTCAAAACTTAAGCTCAGGGGACGAATCGTCACCTTCGATATTGAACAATGTGTTTATATTGTTCGATAGCGAATGCCATAATCTCAAACTAAGAAAACTCGATCGAATCAGCTCGATATCGAAAGCGACGATTCGGCCACAGATAAAATTCTTTTATAGCCATATAAAATTTTATTAAAAAAGGACGAACGGTGGGTGGCTCAGAATCTGAATTCGTTGGCCAAAACCTAACTTTTTCACAAAATTAATATTTTACTTATTCAGTAAAATATGAATTGTTTTATAAAAAAACACATTGAAATTGATCAGTGAGGGGTATTAGCTAGTTCCAATGCGGTGGGGGCTAAATGCAGATCGTCAGGGAGACTTTACCCAAAAATCTCATCGAAAAGCTAAAGATATTGTAGCCAACTTTTATTTAAATAAATAAGAAGCTTAAACCATATTAAAGCTTAAACTTGGACTCAGAGATAAGTTTTTTTGTTATCACCGATTTTAACGCCATTTTGTAGTAAAGATATCTAAACTAAGGTAGCCAAACATTTATTTAAAAACATTTGTAAATGTGGGCGTGGCATGCTGTTAAACACACATGAGAAAGAAATTATCATTTCTCGCAAGCTATAATCGATAATGGGATGTGTGTCTTTAAGAAGCGGTATGGGTGGCTATTGCACTGTTTATATTAAAGGCGCTATAAAATATTTTTATATTTTTGGCAAACTTAAATTTTTGAGGAATATAACTTTTAGAGATCAAAAGAGATTAAAAAATAAACCAGCCAGAGAAAGTGGTGTCCTCTTTAACACTATATATACTTTTGTATCCGTCCGGAGCCGTGCGTATAACAGTTTTTTAATTTTAATGAAATTACTCAAAAACGAATGCTAATTTTTCCCTATTAGTATTAAATTGTATGCTAAATTCTCACCAACTTCAAGAAGTCCGATCAACTTGAAACTTAGCACACATGTTAGGATCCTATGACAACACAATCTGATGGTTAAAAAGGTGGGCAGTGCTACGCCTATACTAAGCCAATATATCATATCGTGAAAGCTTTATCTGTCAGAGTATTCGTATATTGTGGGGGTAATATAAATAGCAAAATGCAAAGTGTTTCAACAAATTGCCATTATAGCACCATGGGAAGGAGTACTCCCCATACAAAGTAATCAATAATTACCTGCTAACTTGAAAGATATAACAATAGGAGTCTTCAAATTTGGTACGAACTGATTTGAAGACATGATACGAATTATGTAAAAAACTGGTGGGGTAGGTGCGAGGAAAGGAGTACTCCAGATATAAAGTAAATAATTCCCTCATTCTTTAATATTCACAATATCTTTAATATTCACAAAACACAATTATTCTCTTCTTGTTATTTTCCTATGAACTTTTCGCATCTGTGAAAGATCTAAATGCACGCACCGTTCAAGCAAGTATTTGATACCTTGATCTGAAGAGTATTCCCGCTAGGGCATTTTACACTGAACGAAACAAATAGTACTCCGAAGGGGCAATATCTGGGCTATGCGAAAAAATTTCCATCCCCTATTTTCCAAATAATATTCAACTGGTTGCGCAACTTGAGGCTGCCCATTGTCATCGTGGAAATTTATGCGTTCGTGTCTGGTCGCAAATTCCGGCGGTTTTGACAGGCTCCTCTCATATAAAGTTCCAGAACTGGAACCGTTTGCTAGTCACGTGAATTCTCTTGAAATCTCCGAAAAATCTATCCGCAATATAAGATTTCGATAGATCCTCAACCTGATCATTTTCATGATTCATAATAAACAGCTAATTTCTGCTTTAAAAAAGCCGTGCAGTCTTATTTAAATTTTTTTTTCGATTGGCCAACAAAATAAATTCTGATACTATTTTCTATAAATTACATATGTACGTTCTCATAAATTCATTGAAATGCAAAATAAGCACATAATTAGAGCCAACGAAAGAAATTGGTTGAAATATTATACATATGTACATTAGCGTGTCCGATATTTGTATGGGAAATTTTATTTTTATGAAAATAATCTTGATTCTCAACAAATTTCATGCCCCTGTGACCACACCTTCCTGTGCCGACTTGCGATTGAAATTTGATTAAATTAAATTTATGCGGCATAATGACCCACAAGTCGAAAAATATGACCACATCATGAATGATTTTCTTCTAAAAAGTTGTTGTCTGTGTAGTTTTTAACAGCTTTTGCCCTACCGACTTTTATCTAAATCGTATATTTAACAAAATAACCAGCAAAATATCGAAAAAGCCCATAACTTATAAAATAACAAAAAAGGCCATAAATTTGTAAATTTCAGTGAACTTTTTCGATCCGTAGAAATTGAAGTTTTTTCTTTAGTTATTTGGGCAGCTGAACGCGAATCTGAACTCCAATTTTTTTATCATATTTAAATTTCGATATATACCGTTATTTCAGGAATGAAGGCACTTGCACGACATATATTAGCATAATTGGTGAATGGTTTGTCCTATTCAGTAAAAAAGAAAAAAAACCAAAATTCGACAACAAAATTATCCTGAAGCCAAGCGAACATTGTTTTGAAATCCGCCTATTAGTTTCAGAGATATCGTAAAGTTTAAGCCTAAAAATTTAAAAAAAAATTAAAAAAATTGTTTGTGTTTAAAAATTCATAATAAAATAAAAATACACCAACGGTACCAGTATCATGTAGCTTACTATATTCCAAAGGAAATGAGCCATTTTTCGTTGAAATTGGTGAACTACTTTTGATTTTGTTTACTTTTAAAATTTTTATTAAATTTTTTAGACTCAAACTTTTACGATATCTCTGAAACTAATGGGCGGATTTCGAAACAATGTTAGCTAGGCTTAACCATTCTCCAGTTATGCTAATATATGTCGTGCAAGTGCCTTCATTTTTGAGAGAACGGTGTATCTCGAAAACTAAAACTGATAAAAAAAATTTGGAATTCAGATTCGCGCTCAGCGGCCCAAGTAACTAAAGAAACAACTTCAATTTCTACTGAACGAAAAAGTCTACCGAAGTTTGCAAATTTATGAGGTTTTTTGTTATATTAATAGTTATGGGCTTTTTCCATATGTTGCTGTTTATTTTGTTAAATATGCGATTTAGATAAAAATCGGTGAGGCAAAAGCAGTTGAAAACTTTACAGACAATAACTTTTTAGAAGAACATTTTTCATGATGTGCTCATATTTTTCGACTTGGGGTCATCATGCCGTATAAATGTAATTTAATAAAATTACAACCGCAAGTCGGCAAGGAAAGGCGTGGTATATGGGGTGTGAAATTTTTGATAGTGATTTTTGCATCAAGCCTCCGCTTTTTAGGAGGTGAGACCAAAAATATTTCAGCTGTAAAAAAATAACGGACACCTTAATGTACATATATAGATATATATCGTCGTTACCTTAATATAGAAACGTCCTAACTCAAATCGAATGTTTTGCATATTTCGATAGATTAGCCTCTAATGCATCGAAATATGGAAATAACTCGATTTGAAAAAAAAAAATAAAATAAAATATTGAGTTAGGGCGTTTCTATATTAAAGTAACGATATACGTATAAATATATAACACTTATGCAACTGCTATTTATACAAAACACATTTACAACTTACAATTATGTATGCATTTACCTGAATGTTTTATATATGTCATGTGTTTTCCGCAAAGAAAAACAACTTACATAAAAGTATTATACACTATGAAGCAAAATGAAAACTGTTTTTCGAAAATATATGAAATTAAAGCACTCACTTTATTTACACAATTATCAATTTAACTTAAAACTGTACTAAAAACAGCTTAAATGCACCAGGCACTTTCTATTAAATACTTGTTTAATTTAATTCTAATATTTATCTTCTACTACTTAAAAACAAACAAAAAAGTTATTCACAAGGTTGTACTATAGTATAACTGTTGTATAAGTATAGTATAAATGTTGTATAGTTATAACTGTTCTATAGTTATAACTGTTGTATAGTTATAACCGTTGTATAGGTAGTGTGTGGGTAAAAATACGTCTAGTGTCCCCCTTATTTTCCACTTGATCATGGAATGCTTGCTAAAATATATTAATCGAAAGTTGTAATCACTAATAATACTGTATTCGGACTTAGAACGTTTTTTCGGGCAAAGGTTCTGATGTTCCATCTTATATAATTTGGGACCAATCAATCGAATAGCGTTCACCGGTTTGTCAGATTGGCTCGAGTTTTTGAGATATTGGTCTTTTAATTTGTTTCTTTGGATACCCTATTATTTGTTTAAAAAAATCGATCTTATATGCAAATTATGTGAACAGAAAACGGTTATATATTTATGTTTACATTATACAAGATACAATAAAATAATTTATTATCCATTTTATTATTTTTTCAATTATTTTTGATTTTAATTTGTTAAATTTTTACTTCTTTCTTTCTTTCTTTCCGATGTTTTTACTCCAAATCATGGTAATTGCAAAATAAATTGTCACAGCTTGCCCAAATAACCGTTTCAGATATTTTTCTTGGGGTCTTTCCTGCTTTTTATTCCCATATTTTATATTCCAACATTTTATAATCGAATAATTTATATTCGAATATAACGTTCGAATATTTTATATATAGCAAGCAGTAACGATATGTTTTGTCATTAGCTTGATTTTGTGTAAAAATTTTAGTAATAAAAATTGCAACACACGATGGGCCAGGATCCCAGAATTTTGGTCATAAAAAGAATATTGATTTTGTGGTTTTATGAAATATTGCATTGGGGGTTTTTGGCATCATTGATTTCAAATATGAAATTAAATTAAAAAATTCACGATAGCGGATCCAGTACGGCGGCCAAAGTTTTTAAAGAAATCAATCATTTAATTTAAAAAAGGAAAAGAAACTGGGGATTTGTGATAGATATTATTTAAAAAAAAATTCCGATTTTAAAAAAATTTTGAAATTCACAATGGTGAAATCAATATGGCGGCTATAAACGGATACTTTTTTAAGAAATCATCAATATTTTGTAATTACTTTAAAACTAGGCGCGACAGAGGTTAGAGATGAGTCATATAGAGATATTTAGATCCGCGGATTACTAATACGATATTAAAATTTACAAATCCAAAATGGCGGATCCAAAATGGCGGTCGAAATTTTTTAAAATCATAATTTTAATTTAAAAAAAGGAAACTATTTGAGCCCGTGATAGATATTTTACAAACAGATATTTGGAATTTAAAATTGTGATATCAATATGGCGGCTATAATATTGATACATATTTAATAGATCGTCATTTTATAATTTCTTTAAGACTAGGAGCGACAGATGTTAGAGCTCATATGCCATATGGAGGTTTTTGGAGTCGCGGACTGCGAATCTGAAATTTAAAAACTCAATATAGCGGATCCAATATGGCGGTCAAAATTGTTAAAAAACTAACCTTTTAATTTTTTTAAAAAAGACAAAAGAAGCCCTTGATAAGTATTTTACAAACATATATTATTAATTTAAAATGATGAAATCAATATGGCGACTATAATATTTAGACATTTTAAAGAGATCATCATTATTTTTTAATTAGTCTAAGATTAGGAGCGCCAAAGGTTAGATATCAGCTATTTGGGAGTTTTTAGAGTCGAGGATTATGAATCGGACAATTAAATTTACAAATTCAAGATGGCGATAAGAAATTTGGAAATAAAATTTTATAATTTTGTTTACTGTTAATAAGACAAATTTTAACGCGTAACATTAGAATATTAAGATCTGATAAATATAATAAGCTTACATACCAAATTTCATTAATAATTTAAATTAAATAACAAAAGACCCACCTATCTATATGAATTTCGCGACGCTCTAAATTTGAATCTGAGGTAAGTTTGGCTCGTACACCGTAAACATTTTCGAGTGAATTGCGAAAAACCGCTGCAAATCCCTAAAAACTGCAATTTTTTCCGCAATTTTCTCGAAATTTTGAGCCAATCGAACCTCAAATTCGGATTCATATGGTAGAAATCCATGTAGGATGGTGGGTGGGTCTGGTCAAATGTGCCGACCACTTTTTTGTTTGGTGCGCCGATGTAATTATATAATCACTTGTTAAAGCCCAAAGCTTGCGGGTAGTTTTTGTGTTAATTGTCGATATCTCGAACGTTTATGGACGGTCGCAAAGGGTCGCAAAAATAAATTTAGTATAAACATTAAGGAGTTATTTGCCATAACAAACATTTCAATATCGATCGCACTTTGATGTTACAAAAAGTAGGATTTCAAAAATAGCTCCATTTTGATCATATCTGAAGAGTTTTATCTAATTTTTGTGATATATATTTAAATTTTTTGCAATGGCTGTGTAGAAAAAAGCTAATACAATAATTCTAAGCTTATTTCTTTTTATTATTGTTTAAATTAGTGAGGTCAGCTCAAAGTGCAAAAAATGGCATAATATATGAAATTTTTAATTTAAACACATGCCAAAAAAATAACACCACAATCACAAAATATTTTAGGGCAATAAAGCTTAAGTTGTCCTCTTTTACGTAGTATAAATAAATTTTCCATTTACCTGAAATGTACTTTTGGCCAAAATATTTAAATCCTGGCTGGCCCATCGTGCAACAGTAAGAAATATAAGAAAATTGTCAAAATTAGAAAAAAAAAATAGAAAAAGGCTGGAAGAATTAATAAAATGGATGGTACATTGGTTTATTGTACTCTATATTTTCCCCGTTTTCTGTTCACATAACTTGCATGTATCCGAAGAAAAATATTAAAATACCAATATCTCGAAAACTTGAGCCAATCTGACAAAAGGGTGAACGCCATTCTATTCCTTGGCCCCAAATTATATAAAATCAATTATCAGAACCCTTGCCCGAATATTCGACTACCACAGTTTAATCATCCCTTAAAATATTTCTGGAAAATTTTGAATTTAGCGCCATTTTTTACGATAAACTTTTTAGGTAATTTTAACTAAAAATTCAATTGTAAAAAACTATTGAAGATAACTTAAAGAATTCATGCAAGCTTAAACTATTTAAAACGATCTAAAAGAGGAGTGCTTAAAAACTGTCACGTGTGAGAAGTCGTGAACGTGAGTGATAAAAATTTTTTCTAAGTGATAGTAAGAGTTACAAAATTTTAAGGGCCTTATAGGGATGCTTCCAAAGGTCGTAGCCAAAAAATTATTTAAATCGGTCTTGCCTGTACATAATTAATTTTGGCCACAAGAATGGTAAAATTTCCTATAGTGCACTGGCACAAACATTTTTTATGAAAATTAAAATTCGGATGTTTTCACTAAATATGTTGTAACTTTCTCAATTTTTGTCCGCTGTTAACAATTTTGCCGTTGTCGACTACAATATACTATAGCCTCTTGCTATTTTCTACGCCTTAGAGAATATTAAGAGATTGTCAGCAGCAGTCAATTGTTGTCTACATCGAGTAGTAAGTGTCTAATTTTTGCTATTGTCTTGAAGTGATGTTGCCCAATAGTTACACAATAAGGGGAAATCTATTTTAGCAAGTATTCCATGATCAAGTGGAAAATAAGGGGGCCACTTAACGTTTTTTTACCCATTTGCTCTATATAAAAAAAAAGGTCGAACTGTATGATTTAATCCAAAGAAATTTAATTATTTTGCCTTGAGTTGGGTCTTAATTTAATTTTTCAATCAAACTATATTTTTATTTAGAGAAAATGTGTAGCATGTAGACAAAGAAAAATTTGACTGCGTGGAGTGTTGAACTTACATGTTTCGAGACCTCTCCGTCTACTCATTAGAGTTCTTTACCGCTTAGACCACCCCACCAAAGTCGGTAGTTTCCAGTCAAGTAATTGAATATCGTTTGTCTTTAATCAATTCATGCTGCCACTCGTAACTACTGACTTTTGTCGAGTGGTCTAAGCGGTAAAGGGCTCTGATGAGTAGACGGAGAGGTCTCGAAACATGTAAGTTCAACACTTCGCGCAGTAAAATTTTTCTTTGTCTAGATGCTTCACATTTTTCTCTAAATAAAAATATAATTTAATTGAAAAATTAAATTAAAACTGAACTCAAACCAAAAAAAATTTGTTTACGTTACTTTTATATGGAAGGTGTCAGTTAGGGAACTCAACATAAATGATCGGCATATAACTTTTTTTGGAGAATATCATTGAAAACATTTGAAATTTTATAAAATTTTAGCAACTATATACAACTTATACATTAGTTAGTATACCCTTGTGAACTTCTTTTTATACAAACATTGTTGCTCTTTTCTTTATAGTTGTAGTACATTTTCTATTTTCGTTGTCTTTGGCCATCGGTTGCATTCATTGTGCCCAAATCTTACATGAGAAACTATTAAACAGTATTCTTCATTGGCCAATGGAACTGTTTGATACAACACCATTGGGTAGAATTGTTAATCGTTTTTCGAAAGACATTGATACAGTTGATACAATTCTACCATGGAATTGGCGTGTTGTCATAAGTCAAGCTTTTTCGGTAATTGAATACTCACACAAATTACAAAAAAATAAAATCATTTTCATTTCTAACCAAATACAATACAGTGCAAGCTCGGTATTCGCGACTACCCCATTATCGTGACGGCCCGGTTATCGCGACGGCTTAAATTTTTAAATTGCAGGTTCTATTTTCGCGACTTTTATCTGTTTTTGTAAATTTTATTACAATGTCTATAACCACAAAAGGGAAATCCCCGTCTTTTGGTATATTAACCTTTTTGGATGATTTTGATCTTCAATTTTGTCAGTTTATTCGTGTCATTTGTTGTGTAAATACATCGGTTAATATGGGAAAAGTTCAAGATATTTTAAAGCCAAAGATTTCTCACAAATTAGAGATTTAAAAAAAATTAAAAGGTGAGATTCCATAAATTTAATTTGCGTGAATTACAAGTTGCCTAAGTCTTCGGTTTACCGCATTATACAGCAAGAAAATTCACTAAATAAGTTCGTACGTACAACAGAAAGTGGACCTGGCAAGCGTTGCATCTTAAAGAGAGCTGATTATCCAAGAATGGAAAAAATGCTTTATAAGTGGTTTGTCAAACAAAGGGAAAACATGTTCCAATATCAGCAGCGATTTTACGTCAAAAGCCAGTCATTTGTATTCCAAAATTTATCAAACCAATTCAGGTTTCAATGCCAGTGAAGGATGGTTGAAGAAATTTAAGCGTCGACATGGAATTAGACTTTTAAAAATTACGGGCGAGAAATTGTCTTCGAAACCTCATCTTATTGATCCATTTGTGAAAGAGTTTAAGGATTACGTTGATGAGCATGGGTTGACTTGACTCTTCACCAAATCTACAGTGGCGACGAATCCGGTCTAAATTATAGGATGCTTCCAAATCACACTTTTATCACACGTAATGAGAAAACGGCTCCCGGAACAAAAATATGTAAAGAGCGAATAACTTTCAAATGCGAATGGCCCAGACAAACTGAAATTATTGATTGGTTGTTGGAAAATCGAAAAACCCACTCCAGTAACAATTTTATATTCAAGGACTCGTTCCGTCACGAATCGATGAACATATGCATACAATGGGCTTTGGAAAATGATATGCCGACAATAGCACTATATGAACTATGTGATTCAGGTGTTATTTTAAAAAATAATTTTCCAAAAAAAGCCACTCAAAATCTCTAATTACTTTAAAAATTTTTAAAATGTCAATATATCAATAAAAACAATTCTAATTTTAATAATTACATAAAATTTTGGGTTCTGTTACCGCGAAAATTCAGTTTTCGCGACAGGTCTGGTTTTTAATTAGTCGCGAAAATCGAGCTTACACTGTATTAGTAACTCAAGATTAATACTAATAAAGCTTTGGCAGTTTTTAATTTAAATAATTAACTTTCTCATTTGTAGCTATTGTTTACTAATATTGCGCTTCAGTTGTTTTAAATAGTTTTTTAACTCATGAGAATTTTTTTTGAAAACTAAAATATGTACTAACAACATCCATTGCGAATTCTACAGTAACTTGATTGTGTTCATTGTAATGTAAGTGGGCTAAATAAATAACCTTTAGAGAAGAAGTAAATGTATAAAAACAGTGATGTAGATTTTACGATTATCAGCCATGTCACAGCTTCCGTTCGGATTGGTTTTGATTCCGTAGCTGTCATTCCGAAAAAGTACATTTTTGGTGCATTAGATTCCGTTTATTTTGTATTTCGTTTTTACAATGTTTGTTTTACAATGTTGTTTACTCGTATTGTTAGATGGAGAGCTCATGACCTAATATTTATTTAACGCTCCTAAAAGTATACACGTTTTTTAATATTTACTGCAAATGGAGTCTGTTGTTCAATTCCACTTTGACATTTAAAAATGGTTGGATAATGAAGAAAATGTTCGTTTTTCGTTTTCTGAAGAAGCAACTTACGGAATTGAAACCACTCCGATCGGAATGGTATTCTGTGACATGGCTGTATATTTTTATTGTAAGTCAAGCGACGTCAAATGTAATTTATTATCGACTTACTAATTATCTTATCGATGCACTCTACAAAAAAGTGAAATAATCACCCCTATCGTGAACACGTTTTCCCTCGAAATGTTTTCCCTTTCCCTTCTATTGCGATCGTGAATACAAATTAGAAAAATTCCCGTTATCATGAATGGTTTTTTCCCTTTCCCCCTGTTTTTGTTCAGTTTATTTTAGCAGGCGAAGTGGATAAATACATCATATAATTGCTATTTTATTCCTCCAACTAATTATTAACACTTGTATATATTTATTTTTAGAACAAAATCAGTAAATAGCGTTCATTTTTATTAATACTAACACATTTATCTTAATATTAATTCCTTGTAACAGCTTTCTGACACACATGAACTAAGATTTGCAAAATTTCTTTTGTTTTTAATTTATTTTATTAAGCTTCTTTCCTTTTTAACATTCACTGAGAACTGATAGCGGGAAAAAATGTTCACGGGAACTTCACGATAGCAATTTTTCCTCGAAGGGAAATGAAAATTTCATGGGAACATAAATTTCACTTGTTATTCGCGATAGGGGTGAATATGAAAAAAGTCCAAAACCTGAGAATTCGAGATAAGATGCCAAAGTTTTGTGTCACAAGATGACAGAGGTCAAATACATACTACAAAAATCAGTTCTTGTGCGTATTCCTGTCTTGAATACGATTTCTGTCTTAAATACGACTTTTCAAAGCGAATCCGCATCACGCGTCCCTGACAGTTCAGATGACTATGAATTCGCCTGCATTTACATTGTCAAAATTTGTTTATATAAAGGGTGTTGTTTTTAAACGATTTATTCCAAACATAATTTTCATAATTTTATGCCTCCAAAAATAATTATTTGATGTTTTTTAATTATGTAGTTTACAGAACAAAACACGAATGAATATTATTTAAGGCCCTGATACACTATCCTACATGATCGCACGATTCATTCACAGCAAAATTTTACAGACGTCTGAAAGACTAAAAAATCGCTTCACAATGGCGTTGTAGGTGCCGTGCCACACCATTATACAAAAATGATGTAAAAACATCTGCTTGCTTTGTGTATGCACATTAGACCGTCTCGCCTTACAGGCAAAAAAAGTTCGCCGTACACCACCGAATATGAAGTATTGTTACAAGGAAGTTTCGAAAAATTTTTTTTTAATTTTTTTGCCGAACGTAGGGGTCGCCAAAATACATTTTTCGTTATATCTTCTGCATTTACAGTCGGATCTTAAAGTGTGATATATCGATTTTTTGTCTCGAGGAGACCAATGTTTTGCTTTAAAAGTCGCTGACTTCAAATATCCCGTTCTAGTTTTTACCCACCAAATCTCAGTTCCTACCACCCAAATGTACACCCTAATATCAGGAAATTAAAGCTTGCAAAAAAAATCATTAAACTTTTGCTAAGGAAGTATTTCGATATTTCCAGCAGAACTATTGCCGAACGTAGGGGTTGACTTTAAAATTTTTTCGTCATATCTTCGGTATTTACAGCCGGATCTTAAAGTATGATATATCGATTTTTTGTCTCGAAGAGCCCTTTTTTCTTCAATAGTCATTGACCTCAAGTACCCTATTCTAGTACTTACCCATCATATCTCAACTTATACAACAAGAGTTAAAAAATTAATGTAAAATCAAATAATGGAATTTTAATCAATCATATTTTGACGTGATTCAAGTTGGCTGTATTTTTGGTGGCTCTCGAGTTTGGAAAAAATGTGGCCCATGCGTTGTTCATCGGTTACAGCCATGGCAGATTCATGTACTACATGAACAAAACGCTCGGTGTTTTGAGAATGGCATGGATAAGCTGTGAAAATAATTAGATTTAGCAAAGAAAACTATATAATGAAGTCAGCGAGAAGCCCGGTGCATCGTTCCGATAACACTATGCAACAAAATGAAACTTTTGCCATGACCTTTTGATCTCCACTATATTTTTTTGATGTGTTATGGTCGCCTAACTACAATAACATTAAATTAAATATTTTAAAACCCCCGGAAGAAAATGGATGATAACTTCCACAACGGCTGGACCGATTTTCTTCAAACATAGGCCATTTCGGCTGTACGATGGCGTGTACAGACACACAGACACACAGATGCCCAGACACAAACTACAAACTTATAACACCCCTCTTTTTTGGTCGGAGGTTAAAAATAGTCAAAATTTAAAATTTTATAGATACGTTTGTTTTTAAATTTTTGTTCTCTAAAATTTGGGATTTTTTAATAGGCTGCTTGCTACATTAATTTCATCATAACTTGGAAAGGGTTAGTCCAATTTAATTACAAAAAGACAAAAAAAAAATTTGAATAAAATTACCTTTAAGCCGTTCTAACACTATTTTTTATATACTTAATGGTTTCGGAATTATGCAGACCGCAATGATGAAAAATAAATTTTTTATGCAAAATTGGAAAAATTTTATTTTTTAAAAATTTATAAAAATTTAAAATGTCAAAAACTCGAAATTTTTATTAATTGTTCATAAAGTCACATGTACTACAAATAAAAAAGCTTTATTTAATGAAAATCGGTGGATAAATATTGATTTTATTCATAATAAATTGAAGTCACATAATTTTAGCGAATATGTACACTGTACATGTATCGGCGTTTTGAAAGTCTTCATCTGGGATTTACTGTAGGGGGAGCTAAATTTTCCATAGTATAGAAACATCACGAGGAAGATGAGGGGAGTTTTTTGCTCCTTATTTATTTAGGGATAAAAAAGACCCATACTCCGAAGAGATAGAGAGTTAAAATGATCCACATAAATGTTACCCAAGGTGTTTTACATAAAAGTGCTGAACACATCTTATACGTTAAACGTAAGGCCTACAATATATACTATTCCGAGTCAGTATAACTATGTGCAAAAGGGGGAAAATTTAGCTGCCCTTCAAATGAATTCCAGATGTAAACTTTCAAAACGCCGATACATACATGTATATATATTTTTTAGCGACCTTTACCAGAATCAGCTGTTAGAATATTGTTATCTATATGTATATCGGCATTTCCAGAGAAAAGTAACGTAACGCCATATTAGAATTAAGCTTGTATTTCAGAACCATGTGGTGCGATTTTTCCTAAAAATGTACTAACTGCCTGTTCCACAATGTCGACAAGTCGATGTCGATTTATATTAAAAACAAAAACAAATTTGAATTTTCTTTTATTATTTTAAATATAAATGAGAACGACATCGAATTGTAGACATTGTGGAACAGGCAGTAAATGTAGACCTATTTACGACCTACACAAATTGTACAAAAAAGAAAAAAAATTGGGCTTTCTTTGAAATACAGCTTATTTGCTTGTTGGCGTTACGTTACGAAAAGTGGACCTTTCCCTGGAAATGCCGATATATAAAAGCGAATATCTGTTTATTTATATGTTTGTATGGACTCCTAAACCATATTACTGATGGTCTGGAAGGAACAATAGGCTATATATTTTTTAAGTATATAAAATGGGCGTAGGACTTCCCATATAGAAGAACATTTTGTTTTAGGATACTTATTGAACTAATGCAGCTAAAAACTTCAAAATTTGTAACTATTTTTATAAGGTTTTTAAAGAGATATTATTACGGAGTGGACAAGTGGGCGTGGTACCTTCGATATATAGCAAATATATATTTTGACATATCATGGGTATTAATGCGGCAAAACACCAAGATTTTGTAGGAGTTAGTCCATTGATTTTATGCATTGTTCTAGACAAAATAGTCAGAAAAAAATTAATGGGCATGGCACCTCCCATATTATTTCTTTAATATTTTTGGAGCTAATGCAGCAAGAAACTTGAAATTTTGTGTGAGCAAAGGTTTCTATAGTGTACTTTATAGTTCAAAAATGAGCGCGGATTGGACATGAGGGTGTGGCACCTCCCATAAAGAGCAAATATTTATTTTGAGATATCTTAATAACTAATATAAGGAGAGCGTTGAAATTTTGCATTTTTGAATTTTTGTCGATATTATGCATTATCTTTGGAAAAATTTGCAAATATTTATTTTATATGTTTTTAAAACTAAACAGTGGACCGATCTTTGAATTGTTTACAATATATTACTGATGACATTTCCCATATACGGGGTGGCCCAAAATTAACGAAGGGGTTCGAATAGTCTATAAATCCATTATATTAATTTGTTTTTCTTCTATCTTCTTAAATTGTTGTAAAGAAGATATGGGAAATTGAAACTGGAAAGGTTTACCACTGAACACGATCATACAGCAAGAGAAACAATGACGTTGCTAAGGAGCGTTTTCAGCGAACGCATTATTTCAAGAAGCCGTGATTTTATTAGCCGGACTAAACCGCTCTCGAAGCGTTTCCTTTGGGTTATTTTAAAGATCGTGCATACGTATAGAAGCCACAGACCACGACACAACCAAAAAAATAATAGTCGAGGAAAAATTCAAACGATGGCTTCGAAAATCGTGAAGCCCCGAAAATGTCCGGTAACAGCACCATTGTTTTCCTTGATGTATGTTCGTTGGTCAGTAGTAAACCTTTCAAGTTTTAATTTCCCAAATATTCTTTACAACAATCTGAAAAATAGATAAAATAATGTAAAAATAATGGAGTTATAGACTATTCAAACCCCTTCGTTAATATTGGGCCACCCGAATTTCAATCTTTTTCAATTTTGCATAAAAAAATATATTTTTCATCATTGCGATCAGATTATTATTTTTTTATAAAGCGGAAAACACCCAGGGTCTACGGCGGGAATCGAACCCACGACCTCTGGACTGACAGACTAGCATCGCTACCAGTCAGCCACAGGGGCACACAATTCCGAAACCATCGAGTATATAAAAAAATAATGTTAAAACGGATTAAAGGTAATTTTGTTTAAAGTTGTTTTAGTGGTTTTTTACATAAAATTGGAAACCATTTTATAAACTATGATAAAATCATGGAGCAGTCAGTCTGTTCAAAAATCCTAAATTTCCTAAATATTCCGTAACTATTTGTCGACGTCACGTCAAGACAATACCAAAAAATTGACAGTTGTCTACTCGATGTCGACAAAAATTTACTATTATTAACAGCTTCGTCCTATTTTCTATGCCTAAGAGAATAGTAAGTGGCTATCAGTAATAGTAAATTGTTGTCTATGACGAGTAGAAATGTGCCAATTTTTTGGTATTGTCTTGACGTGACGTCGAGAAATAGTTACGGAATAAGGGGGACTAAAAAAAAATATTGTATATCCATAAAATTTTTTGTAGTTAGGGGATCATAACATATCAAAAAAATATACTAGTACCCCTGGGCATTTTTTGTTGTTGCATATTGTAATGATCTTTAGACTTAAAAAATCAAACCATCGTAATAATTGACATCACTGTTTTTATATGCATTTCTTGTTGTTTTTTAATTCAGTTCGTCTGGTTTCTTTTTTAAGTTTTTATGTAGAAATATAAATAAGCTTGTGAACGAGAAAGTTATGCTTGATTTTTAACCCCCTTTTAGTCAAGCCTAACATCTAATTAATCCTTTTTAATTATATCAATGTTCAAAATTCTTTGTTTCGCATGTTATTACTAAATTTCCGTTTGTTTTAATTTCTCAGTTAGTTTAGTTGCTTAGTTGAATTGATTGAATTTGTTAATTTATTAAGCTTTTAATTTTTTTTACGAAAAATATATGAAAACAAAAACAAAATCCTACTTCCTCCTTCCATCTCTAGTTATAGCACGTTATATATCGGGCATATGTTTGGCATTGGGTTGTTTACATAGTTCCATGGAAGTTTTTGTCAAACTTCTATCAATGGTACTAAAATGGCCAATGGAACTATTCGATACAACACCCCTCGGCCGCATTATTAGTCGATTCTCCAAAGATATCGACACTTGTGATACAGTATTGCCATCTGTTTTTCAACAATTTTTATCAACATGCTTTTCGGTAAACATTTTTGAAATATTAAACTTTTTAGTTCTTGTTTTCTTTTTTAATCTTGCTAGTGCTTAGTTATTTCAAAACACATGTCTTGAGTTTTACAGCGTCAAACAGTGAACTGTAGCTTTTGCAGCTTTAATTTTCTCTTATATTAATTTTTCATTTCAAAACATTTTACCATTTTATAATTTTCGTAATTAAAAATATTCATTTCATTTGTATTTTCTAAATTTTACCTTTACTTGATTTTATATTAACCATAATATCTTTTAATCACTTACACTTTTCTTTAACTCGATAACATTTTCAAAAATTTCTATTGTATATCAGAAAATGTGTACGATAACATTTTGATTTTCATTCTTTAGCTTTTATAAAATCATTCTGCCTGGCACATAAATTTCGCATTTAAATTTTGTTAATATATAAAATTGTTTATTTGTCGCTCCTGAAAGTATGCAAGATAAGTCGAATTTAACAGGCGAATCACTCTGTAATTCAATTCAAAAAGAAAACTATTCAATACGTTTCGAAAGTCTTTTCTTTGTTTCGAAAGTCTTTTCTTTACATTCGAATTACAGAGTTACCCCTCAAAAAGTTTGTTACAAAATTTGAACGAAAGTAAACAAATTCGTATATTCCAACTCGTAACTTTGTGCTTTCAGTCCTCATGCATTCACATAAAAAAACTCTGCCATAAAATCTTCACATGGCGTGAGCCGCAATTTATACATTTATTTGTCACTGCCAAAAATATTCTCAATGTTTTGTTAAAATTTCCTTGCATTTGTAGGAAAGAGAAAATTTTCATATTTTCCAACTCGCAATGATTCTAACACAAAAATTTCACATGCCCTAAGGCGTCACTTAAAATTTTTTAACACAAAAAAATAATGGTGCAAGTATTTTTTAAAATCTCCAAAATGTATGCTCAAAAATCGTTTTAATGTTTTTTATGGAAATATTTTTAAAATATTTCCAATTATTTAATATACAACAATGTCATATATTGCTGTCGGAAATGTTTTAATTTCATACTTTAACGTTTTTGCATTATTCAGATTCCTTTCATTTTGTATTTCGATTTTACGGCGTTAAAGTTTTAATATTTCAAAGCGCCACTTTAAACTTATTTTACACGAAAAGCTCTCATTAAGATTTTGATTAATATTTAGAGCTTTTCGGAGAAGTGTTTAATTATCTTAGCTGAAATAAAAAGACTTGTCAATTTGTAAATTAAAGTTGCTTTGATTTCAAAGAAGTAGCTTACGGAATTAAAAGCATTTTCAATCGGAGTGGTGTTCTGTGAGATGGCTGATAAAGGTGAACTCAAAACGTAAATTTTAGAACTTTTCGTTTGCTAGAGAACGTAAACATATTTTTGCTTTCACTTTCATACGAATTTTGTTTCTATGATTCACCGAATAGTTTGGTTTTGCATTTGACAAGTTTTCTTGCCCCAAGTCAGACTTTTATAGGACAAGGAGAGAGAAAGAAATAGGAAATATTTGTATTGCTCTCTTCTTTTTGTATTGCTCTCTTCTTTCTTCCATAAAATCAGACTTGTGGCAAGAAAAGTGTAATCAGTTCTTTTTTTTTGGGATCACGACAAATCATGCTCAGAAAGTATTGGAGAATATTAAAAAAAAGTATAAAACATATTTCGTTGTCAACGTTTTGACTTCATTTATTCAATCCAATGTTCTTGACTCCAGCCAGTAGGTTGAGCTGTGGAATTCCATTGTATATTATATTTCACAAGAGTGGCCAAGAAGCGAGTCTTGACGGTCTTCTTTGGAGCCATCATCAGTATTGTATGTAAAAGAGTACCCGGTCAGAAGAGGAGTAGTCCCATTCCGTTGCTACTAGGAAATTCTGAAATTTCGCAATGCCTACAAAAATTTGTTGCAAGTTCCCAGATATGAACTTGTTCTTTATATCTTAAACCAGCAGCAGCAAAATGATGCCACAAAAAGATTCAGAGAAGTCTTACGATCTGATTCTATTAGCTAGTTTCATATGACTTTTCTGATAACTTTATGTCAGACATTATTCCGACATGGTTGGTCGACTTATGTGACTGCCTGCTAAGCGCAAGCATTGAAGTAGAACCAATAAAATTCCGTTTTGACAGATCACTCCACTCCTCAGTGTCAACCCATGTGGGTCCGAATCCATATCTCAGATCTGGTAGCTGGTACTAGATCCAACCCGTCGTGCTGAGATAACTGATCAGGTCACCTAGACCAATATCTGATAGCTCTGATAGTTCACCATGTAAGTTATTGCCCAAGAATTTGTGTCTCAAGAGGTGCAAGGCCGGGCACTCGCAAAGAAAGTGAAAAATTGTTCCTTCTTTACTTTGATCCCGGCAACTACGACAGAACGCATTGTATGAAAGGCCTATCCTGCTAGCATGTCTACCGATCGCCCAGAGCTCCGTCACTACTATGACAAGTCTCGAAATGTCCCTACAAGAAAAGTGTGGAAAATATGGTTTCTAATAGTGCCAAACGGTATGGCTACCGATTCAGCAGTGGAGACGTCCATAGCAGAGCCAGCCCTGGTCATCTCATTAGCCAGTTTGTTGCCGGGGAAGTTGTTTTATGTGGGAACCCAGATTAAGGTAACGTCTGTCTGACCACCTAATCTGGATAGCAAGTCCTTGCACTGGCTAACTAAAGTAGAAAATTATTGTGTGACCTTACGAGACAGAAGTGCCGCCTGAATTTCGATGAAAATGCCGACACTCATGTAATCAGAGGGTTTCGCCAGTGTCGGTGGTAATTGACATGGCCATAAGTTCTTGATATCCACCTCCTTGATGTCACTAGTCTTGCCGCTCTGCTCGAGGCTACAGCCAATACATGAAGGTCAATCGGAATTACATTTAGTATAGCATTTAGAGCCTGTGAACAACCTGTAATTCCGATACAAGCAGATCTCTGTATTCTGTGTAGTTGGTCTATCACGTATTTCTTAGTTGTGGCCGGACCCCCATTAACCATAGGGCTAATTGGGCTGGCTGCCCTATCCGAGGGCGCCAAAAAACCCTTTTTCTTTGGCGGAATCGGTCGCAAACGATTTTTTGCATTTTACAATAGCATATTGGTTTTATGTATTGTTATTTTATAAATACAAGCAATAGGTCATTACAAAATTAAAAAAAAAATAAAATGAAATTTTTATAAAACTATGTATACAAGGGCGAAACATTTTATTTAGCCCAGTGCGCTCACACTTGTTAATGCGGCCCTGGTTGTGGCGGACCACCATACTACCGATAAGTAAGCTAATATGAGACCAACAATTGCTGTGTACATTCAATTAAGCATGTTAGGGCATAGGCCTCATTTGGAACCAAACATTCTCCGACAGAAGTAGCAGGCAACTGTGGCCTTTTTAACTCTGTATTGCACATTTAGTGTCCACGATAGTTTAGAGTCCAAGATAACTCCTAGATATTTAGCGATGTCCGATAGGGACAGTACCTGATTCTGTAGCCGAGGCATTCTAAAGCTCTGGACTTTGGTCTTTGTAGTAAATAGTACCAGTTCCGTTTTATTTTGGTTCACTACTAGACCACAACCTGTAGCCCATTTGCTGAGTGCGCCCAAAACGTTGGACATGATGTTGCTTACCGCATCCGTGATCATCCCTGATACTATTAACTCCACATCGTCTATGTAAGCCACAACTTTAACTCCAGTAGCGTCTAATCTGAAAAGAATTGAATAAACAACGAGAAGCCAAAGCAGAGGTGAGATCAACCCACCCAGTGGTGTTCCTTTGCATGTTAAGGGCGCCTTCTACGTCTAAGAAGGCAGCAAGAGGATACTGTTTATTTTCAAGGGATTTCTCTATGAACCTTAAGACCTCGTGTAAGGCTGTTTCAGTATAGCGTCCCTTAAGGTAGGCATGCTGTCTGTCCGGGAGTCTTGACGAAACTACAAGTCGATGTCTAACATGAGAGGCTATTAATCTTTCCAGCGTCTTAACCAGAAAAGATGAAAGGCTGATTGGCTGGAAGTCTTGCATCCTCGTTACTTCTCTAGCTGATTTTGGAAATGCAAACTACTCTGACCTTCCTCCAAGTCTGCCAAGTCATACTTTACAATATTTAGTATAGCCGACCGTAAGCTGACGATTTTAGTTTTTCCACCAAAGTGCCGTTGAAAGTGGCTTCTAGCCGTATTGTCGATATTTGTGGCTAGCGTGTCGCAGGTTGTCAAATGCTTATCGGCCTCGTGTTATATTTTCTGGCATTTCTCACGTAACGACATAATCATTTCCCGTCATGAGTTAAGCTGCTATTACATTGTCTGATTTCAATACGTAAAAGTGAAATATCGTGTCTAATGCTCAATTTTAAATTTTTCGTCTGACCTCAGTTGAAAATAGAACTTATTCTATTTCCATCTAATATACAATATGAGTTTTAAATGTCATATTCTTAAAGCTAGATTTTGAAATCAGATGAAAACTCAGACAGTGTAAAGACGGCATCAGACACAATGTTTTTTTCTAGCACTTCGACAAACGATGAAATATTTTGTTTCATAACTTTTCGATGCGTGAGCAAATGAATTAAAATCACACAATGAACCTTTTAAAGAAATTCGGACTTTTAAATACATGGAAAATTATTTAAACAATATCTCATATATTGGAATTTTCATTTTATTTTATAATTATTCATTAATTTTTATTATTTAATACAACTATTAGTTAGTTAGTTAGTTCTCTCTGTAGCAATTTTCTTCCATATTTTTCTATTTAAATTTCTTTAAAATATTTTATTTACTATATTTTGCTTTATTATTTAGCAATTTAAGTCATCATAAATGTCATAAAAAGAAACTTCTAACTTGAAACTAAGATTTTCCAAGAGGTTGCTGGTAATTTAGCAAAAATGTTAAAAACATCAATTAAACATTTACTGCGATTAATTGTTACATCTTTTTAAAACATTTATTAAACTACACGTTTGGATATAGTTTCCAATAAAAACAATATTAAGAAAAAAACTTAATCTCAAAGCTTAATATTTTCCATTATCGTTTAATACACGAATTTCACTGAAAACTCTCACAAAAGTCATAGCAAATAATAATAAAGAATCTTAAAATGGTTTATTTCTTCGGCATTTGCTATTGCAGTTTCAAAACAATAATAATGTCATAATTTTTAAAGAAGGAAACACACAAAAATATCCTAATCACTCCACTTTTCCATTTCAAAAATTAGGTATTCATAAATTAATACAAAAACAAATTACTATAAAATATTAATTCTTAAACGCGCGCATCCAAATAATAAGATCACTAAGGGTGGAAACAGAGCGGAACCTGACAACACTACCGCCTCAGACTGTCAACCTCGGCACAGTCTAATTAAAAGACTTTACGTCGAGTCGATGCGTCACAGTCATTATATAAACTTGTGGCTACTGTCACTACACAGAAAAAAATAAGTTTCGTTTTTGATAACAAAAATCCCGGTATTCAATAATTTTTTTTTCAAATTTCCTGTGATAAAGAATTCCCCTATATTGATAACAAAATTATTTCAAAATAAAAATATATATATAAAATAAAAAAAATGTTGACATGGCTGGAATACGAACCCGGGCTTTCCGGACGTAAAGCATACACTCTCTAGCTGAGCCATATCCCATTTATTTTTTTATGGGATACAACTTGTTTTAAGTACTTATGTATAAAAAGAAAAGAAATAACCGGTATGGAAAAGAAATACTTAGAACGAAATATTTTATTATGTTAAAGATAAATGTTATTGAAATTCATATTTTTTTTAATAACATGGTTTTATTGAATATAATTCTTGTCTATTTTTTTCTGTGTATATTTCCTTCACCATTCGCTGTATGTGACCTATTTATAAATTCTATATAATCCAATAAAAAAACCCGCCTTTGAAATTTTCCAGTGGTTTATCGCATTGTGCATTCGATAGACCGATTACAGAGATTACAAGTAAGAATGGTATTCGGAAATGAAATTGTTGTATGTGAATACTTGCGACTCATTTGTTGCTTTGAAAGATGTATCCTGGTTGAACACCATCTAAAACTTATTGAATATTGGTGGAGACCGTAAAAACTCTAGGAAGCTATTTCAGAAGATTTTCGAAGACAGCCCTAGAGTAGTAAGTTTAAAGCATATACAGATTTGGAAAATATACGCCAGTGAACAGCCATGTTAATATTATTTTTGCATTAATACTGGTGGAGACCAGTATTAATCCAGTATAACTTAAAAGGTATGAAACGGCGTAGGTATTCTAAAAAATTCACTTCTCGAGTACAAAGCTTTTTTTTTTTGAACGCCTCATAGTAGCTCGTTTTCGCACAAAATATCGTAATATCATCATTTTTAATGCTACGTAAAAAATTCTCTCTATGAACAACTTGATATAGAGATAGCCAGGCCAATAAAAAAAGAGCGATATATAATAATCGAGCGATATAAAAATAATCGAGATATGAATGCAAATTTCGGAGTGGATAACACAAACTTGCGTTCTATAATGGGAAAACAATGCCTTAGATGTGAGTGAAAGATTAATCAACTTATGTGGCACTCACATTTTTATAGGTGGCACGAAATTCCTCCATCGTGATATCTACAAAAATACATGGGAGTAGAAATCAACAATTTTGTAATTAGTCGGAAATTTCTCGGATGCCTAATGGATGTAAAAACCATACGTGGTGTCGACATTTACAGCGACCACCAGTTATTTACTAACTAGTAGGCATTATTAAGCACCGCCCAAAGGCCAACTATTATCAAAACAATGTCTGTAGTAAAACTAATGTACACCGTTTACAGGATCCAACCACCAAAGAGCGATTTTCAAACCAACTGTGCTCTAAACTATATCAATAAAGTCAAACATGGGAAAATATTGCACAAGAATGTATGAAGAGTGCACGCGCAATTCTGGGTTAATGTTAAGTGCTGCCTCATGGGATGCTATCGAGGAAACAAATCAGATGAAGTCCAGCCTTCAGTCGAAACAAGGAACACCTGAGGTCCATAGAAACATGTGAAGAGGTTGGTAAGAAATGATAGAAGGCAATATTACAACAAAATTGCACAAGAAGCAGAATCCGCTGCAGCACGTGAAAACTCTCGCGTATTCTACAATGCACTAAGGAAACTAAGTGGCGAAAAAATGTTAACCGCACCTAACATTAAAGGGAAAAGTGGAAACGTACTAACCACCATTTTCGACCAATTAAGCAGATGGAAATAATTCTTCGATACATCTGCAATTAACCATTATACGCCACTTTCTATGGAGCCGATAACTCGACGTAATCAGAGAAGGGATATACTTACATCCACTCCAAGCATTGCTGAAGTTAATCAAGCTATAGGCAAGCTCAAAAATAATAAAGCCGCTGGATCGTATAATCTGTTGCTAGAACTTTTCAAATACACACCAGCTTTAACAAATTATATCACATCACTAATAGAGACTACATGGAATGCAGAGGCTGTACCATCAAAATGGATAGAAGGCATTATCATCACAATGTCTAAAAAATTGTTTAGCACCACCCAAAAAATACTGTCATTCATAATATTGGAACGTATGTATATCAGCTACAATTGAAGCCTGCCTACGTAAAGAACAGAACGGACTTAGACCAAATTGATCTTGTGTGGACCACATCAAGACAATAAGGATTATTGTTGAACAATCTGTTGAGTGGAATTCACCGCTATTTTTAGCATTTGTCGATTTTGAGCGCGCATTTGACAAGATTAAGCGTGAATCTATTTGGTATTGTCTGCAAAATATTGGAATCCCAGATAAAATTATTATAATGTTCGTGCGCTATATAGCTATGCACCCTGTAAGGTGCGTTGCAAAGGTCTAGATTGTGAACCTTTCCAAATAAATGAAAGCGTACGTCAGGGATGTGTGCTCTCACCAATATTATTTTTCCTAGTGCTCGACGATGTCATGGCTAAAACAAACGCTGAAGCCAAAGACGGAATCCAGTAGAATCTAAATCAACGTATACACGATTTAGACTATGCAGACGAAATTTGTCTAATGTCTCACACATATAATGGCATACAGGAGCAACTCAATTGCCTATACAAAAATGGTTTCGCTGTTGGTCTAAAAATAAATATGGGAAAGACGAAGATTCTAAGAACACAATACCTATCACTAAGTGGTGGCATCATAGAAAATGTTGAAAATTTCTGCTATCTCGGCAGCTTTATAAGCAAAGACGGGGGTGCCTACGCTGTTGTCAGTAGCAGATTTAATAAAGCCAGACACGCCTATGCTTCCCTTGGCAGGGTGTGGAGTTCTTCCCATATATCGAAAAAACAAAAACTTAAAACTTTTAATACCAGAGTCAAATCTGTACTTCTGTATGGATCCGAAACTTGGAAGGTAAGTAGCGTGATTACGAAAAAGCTGCAGGCGAAGCCTAAAGATATTCTGGCCTGAGCGCATAAGCAATGTAAATCTGCTAAGAACCTGCAATACAGATCCCATGGACGTTCAAAGACGCAGACAAAAATGGAAGTGGATTGGTCAGCCTACAATGGAAAAAAATAACTTGAAAGTTAGACATTTGGGTTATATGCATAACGAAAACTTGGCATGAAGATAGCATAACCGATGAAATTTAACTAGTTCTTAGTCCCTGTCCATACATGTCAACTGTTTGGCTGGCCAACTTTTGATCTAATGGGAGAGAGGTGAGAAGATTGGGTATGGAAGATTGGTGGAAGGGGTACACTGCTTCATGTATATTAAAGTGTTTCGCCCTCCATACAAAATAAAAAAGTAGAGCCAGCCACCCCTAGGATAAAATATTAGTTGAAAAAATTCCAGAAATATTTTTTTTTAATTTTTGCCACGCCCCTGAATACCACCCTTTTAGTTTGTTGTACAGTGCGTTGCCATTTATGGTCCAATCATAACATATTGCATATCGTTATTCATGACTTGACTATGCCTTCATTTTAGCCTGTAGTAACTTTTTAATCCGACATCAAATTCTGGGCGTCACTTATGCTACCTCGGGTCTTTCCCCTCTTATATCCACTTTTTTGCACGTGGCGAGAAAGCCCTTCTAAAACTTAGTATATATAGTTTTTAATGTACCCACTTTTATGCCACACCCCAATAGTAAGCCTTTACAATGAAAGGTATATCAATAACGTTTCTAGAACTGTAAAAAAATGTTTTTGCCACGCTCCAAAATAAAGCACTTTACTGGTTTTTTATATACGGCAAGCGATGTAATATGTACGAGTAAAGGAAACATTAACTTAATTCTGGGGCGTGGCATAAAAGTGACTATGTTAAAAGGTAGACATACAAAGTTTTAGAAGGCCTTTCCTGCCACGTGCAAAAAAGTGGACATAAGAGAGGAAGGATCCGAGATGTCATAAGTGATGCCCAGATTTCGATGTCGGATTAAAAAGTCACCAGAGCCAAAAAGTAATTGACAGCCAAGCTATAAAAAACGATATGAGACATGATAAGATCGGACTTTAAATGACGGTTTGCAGTCTTAGAAACGTCATTGATATACCTTTCATTCTACGATGTATTTTTTTTTATGATATTTTATTTGACCTGGTTTGATGTAGTATGTATTTCAAAAAGAAAAAGGGGCTTACCTTTTGGGCGTGTCATAAAAGTGAGAATATTAAAAGATAGACATACTAAGTTTCAATAGAGCTTTCTTGCCACGTGCAAACAATTTTAATTTGGGGGGAAGGATTCGAGATGTCATAAGTCGCGCCCTGAATTTGATGTCGGATGAAAAATTTAATAAAAGCAAAAATGTAGCTATAGTCAAGCCATGAACAACGATATGCATTATGTAATGATCGGACTACAAATGGCGACGCAGCGTACAAAAAATTAAAAGGGAGGTATCCAGGGGCGTGGCGAAAATAAAAAAAAATATTTTTTTGAATTGTTTTCAACTAATCTTTCATCCTAGGCGGTGGCCGGATCAACTTTTTTCGTCGAACCACCTTAATGTACATGCAATTCTCTTTTGTTTTCCTCTTCGTAATATTTAAACAACAACAAATTGTATATAAAAAAAACAAGAACTGCACAACCAGAATTACATGGACACGAATGACTCGTATGGACAGAGACCTAACGAGTTCTTCTGGACTATTTTACATTAAAAATCAGTGTAAAATATAGTGATGAGTCAGGACTACAAGATACAGTGGTTTTTAACCTAGTTCAATTTCGTCACATATGACAACTTCCTGCCAAGTTTAGGTTATGCATACGGTCGTTTAATTTTAAAGTAGAAACAAACAAAAAATACAGACGAAAAATAAGTGAACTTATCATTTTGATGCGCACATTTTATGCGGTATTTTATAGTTTAATTTTTAATATTGATTTACTGACGTCTTCACAATGTACGATTAAAAGTTAACGTGAACTGTAACGGCAAGTTCGTACATTGTGAAAAGATCCGTAAATATAATAAATTTAACCAAAGAAATACTTAAGAAATACTTAAATAACTTTTCAATTTCATTTTAATAAATGTTAGAGAAAAATCACCTTCCTACATTTTTTATTGCAACTCTAAATTTTTATGGTAAAATGGTACATAATACCACAACTTTTGCAATATTCAAAAGGGCATCATTTTAAGAAGTTCCTAAAGGTGTAGTTCCTAAAAATAATCATCCTGAATATTCGCTTTCCCATTTCCTAAAATAAAACTATTAATTTTATTAATTAAAAAAAAACCTCCCATTAATTTTGGTAAGCAGACATTATCCTCATATTCCCATTATCCTTATTAAATATTATTAATTAATATACAAAATTTAACCTTAATTTTATTCCTTTCTCTTTTCCCAAAATATCCTTATACAATTAAACATCCTTTCCTCCGAAAAATCTCAACAACAACGACAGGCGTGTTTTCTTATATTGCTGTAGTTATTATTTACTATGGCACATTTGAGGCTGCCAAAAGGATCCATAATGATCTTCTGTATATTATTATGCGTGCTTCGGTATGTCGTTTCTTCGACATAACTCCCATAGGCCGTTTACTGAATCATTTCAGTGGTGACATGGAAATTGTTGATGGTGAACTACCGGCCACTATGGATAGTTTTATGACATTTATTTTTATGGTATTTAATTGTTTTTCTTTATTTATTTATTTTTTTTTTAGTAATTTCAACACTGGTTTGTATATTTTATTGAAATTTCAATATTAATTTTTCATTTCTCTTAAAATTAATATTTTCTCTTTGAACACTGTGAACATATTAATAGCCTGATTAAATAGTTCTCACTATTTTTCATTCATATATTTTATACTCTTAATCTTTGTCTCTCCTTGCATTTTCCCTTAAAACACACATTTTTATGCAGGTCTTTGCAATTTTGGTGCATCCTTGTGTTTATGGATGGCCACACTTCATGCTTCATTAGACATTTTTACTAAACTCTTTTCACATTTAATGCATTGTTCATCGGACATATTTGACATCACCCCGAAAGGTCGAATATTAGATCGTTGTTCTAATGACATAAACACAGTTGATTTAGTAATACCCATGACTATACGCATGTTTATGTCAACTGCCTTTCAGGTAATTGAAATATGAATTACTATTCGATTTCTTTTAAATTCCTTTTGTTGATTTTAAATTAATTTTTTTGTAATTTAGTTTTGTTATTTCATTTTTAACCCCTTAAAATATTTGGTATTCATCATGCGGATAACACTATGCAACAAGAAAAATGCCAAGGAGTGCCACTATATTGTTTTCGATGTGTTATGGTCCCCTAAAAAAACAGTCAAAATTTTAAATTCTATTGAAAATTTTTTTTTGTCTAAAATTTGGGATTTTTGAAGAGACTGATTTTATCATGTTGGGTGCTGTTGGCTGAGTAGTTAGCGCGTTTGATTACAAACCCTGAGGTCTTGAGTTCAAGACTAGTTTCAGACAAGCCAACAACATCATGCATTTTTCTCATGTGCATTGGTGTGTTATTGCAATGCACTGATCACTTTGGCAGTACCGGCAGCGATTAATACTAACATATCCTGATGTACTTTACAGCACCCTCCTTCGTCGGTATTGTAGCAGAACCGTCGGCGAAGTAAAAGAACTAATAAAATGACTACGCAGCTTAAAAACAACTCAACGCCTCTACTTGACACCAGAGGGGCTTGTAACACTGTTCTACAAAAAAAAAACGAGTAATAGCAGAGTTGTAAATTAATTAAGTTTTCTATCTCTCTCCCACTTCACCACCTGATCTCTCTACACTATCCTTTTCCCAAAGAAGGTAACATATTAATTATAGCTGGTAGGCCTTAATTGCCTGATTGTGTTACTTCTCTTTAAAAAAAAAAAAAAAAACTTGGAAACGGGTTCTCCAATTTCATTAAGAAAACCACTTAAAAACTTCAAATAAAATTACCTTTAAGCCGTTTTAGCATTATATTTTTATATACTCAATGATTTCGGAATTATTCAGCTGCAATGATGAAAAATACATTTTTTATGCAAAATTGAAAAATTTTTATTTACTAAAAATTTATAAAAAATCGAAAATGGCAAAATGTTACCATTTGGTCATAAGGCCACATATACTACAAATAACATAAGCTTTATTTCATAAAAATCGATGTATAAATATTGATTTTATTCACAATAAAGTGAAATTACCTGATTTTGGCAAAAAAAAATCCAGTTTTGAAGAGAATTTTCCACCGATTTTATTTTAACTTGGGAAAGGTTTGTCATATTTTATTACAACAACCACTAACAAATTTTAAACAAAACTACGTTTAAGCTGTTTATATATTAATTCAGAAAAAACTCAATAGTTTCGGAATTATTCGGGCGGCAATGGTGAAAAATATATTTTTTTAGGCACAGTTGGAAATTTTTAATTTGCTAAAAATTTATATAAAAAAAATGGCAAATACTTACCATTTTCATAAGCTAATCATGAATGCACATATACTAAAAATAAAATAAGCTTTACTTCATGAGAATCGATGGCTAAATATTGATTTTATACATAATAAAGTGAAATCACCTGAATTTTGCAAAAATTACGAACGAATATTTGCAATGTACAACGAAATCAATTTTTTTTAAATAACAAGGATGTAAAGGCCACCAAAAAATATATACAGGTATTGGCGTTTTGAAAGTTTACATCTGGGACTCATTTTGTGGGTAGTTAAATTTCCCCCTCTTGTGCACATAGTTATACTCGACATAAGATATCTGGTAGGCAATATGTTGAACGTCATATGTGTTTGGCACTTCTATGTAAAACACCATGGCTAACATTTTTGTGGAACATTTTAACCCTCTAGCTCTTCGCGATATGGGTCTTTTTGACCCCTGAATAAATAAGGGGAAAGAAACTCCCCTTCAGCAGTATTAAAGCAGCCTGTTTTGTTCAGCAAAAATGTTCCTCGTGGTGTTCTACATAAAAGTGTTGAACACATCTTATACCTTAAACGCAATCCTTACAAGATATTCTATGTCAAGTCTATATGAATCCCAGATGTACTTTCAAAACAGCGATACACGTAAGTATTTTTTTGGTGCCCTCTATCAGAATCAGTCTGTTATTAAAAAAATTGATTGTGTTGTACAGTCTGAAAATTAGGCGACTTCAATTTATTATGAATAAAATCAAAATTTATCCGTCGATTTTCATAAAATAAAGCCTATTTTATTTGTAATAAATATGGTAAGTTTTAGCCATTTTAGATTTTTTATGAATTTTTAAAAAATAATTTTTTTTCAAATTTGCATAAAAAATATATTTTTCATCATCTTTTTCATTATTCGTTCTGAATAATTCCGAAACCATTGAGTATATAAAACAATAATGTTAAAAATGGCTTGAAGGTAATTTTATTTAAAGCTTTTTTTTTTGATTTTGTAACAAAATTGGACCACGCCTTCCCAAGTTATGATAAAATCGGTGTAGCAGCCTCTTGAAAAATCCCAAATTTTAGAAACACAAAAAATTAAAAAAAACGTATCGATAGATTCTTAAATTTCGGTTGTTCCAAAAAGTAAGTAATTTCACTCCAACAAAAGGATCATCACATGCTTTTCATTATACATAGGCTGACTTCCAAAACTTCAGTTGCTTTGTATTCGAACAATGTATAGCGCTTCATATCGTCGCAGTATAAAACATTGACAATGCATACCTTTTCAAAACGTCGTCGACAAGTATCAGAAACGCCGCAAAAGAGTAATTAGGGTATCGGTTTCAAAGATGACGCAATGCTTAGCAACTTCGCATACATACACGATCTAAATACCGCTGCAGAAATGTATACAAACTTTGTATTGATACGATTTGGAAGTCAGCTGTAGTATGTGATGATCCTGGTGAAAAGGGACAATATATTCCCTGCAAGAATTTTCAGTAGAGCCCAAAATAGCTGTTAGTGTAAATATTGTCGATTCTGAGATTGTTTTTTATTTTTTGAGAAGTAACACAATCAGACAATTAATTAATTAATGTGTTACCTTCTTTGTGAAAGGGGTAGTGTAGAGAGAACAGCTGGTGAAGTGAGAGATAAATAGAATGCTTCCCAGCGGCGAGCACTGCCTAACACATCACATCTCTTTTTTTATTTTTGCCACACTTTTTGTTCAATGAATGCTAGCTTACAAAATGTACGACGATAGTGTATGGAATTCACAAGAATGATTTCGTTAATTTTTTGTATCAAGGCGTCTTTTACCTGCTCACAAAGTAAGCGCGATTGTATTTGAGCTGCCTACTGCTAACTTACAATGTGTTCGAAGAAGTGTTAAGGACGTCTTCTAGCTGTTCACAAAGTAAGCGAAATTGTATTCGATTTGCCTGCTCCAAGCTTACGATGTGTTCGAAGAAGTGTTCAAAATGTCTTCTTGGATGAACACTTCAGTATCTCGCTTACTTTGTGTACAGGTGGAAGGCGTTCAGTCCACAAATGCGGTAATACATTTGACAATGTATACCAGGCTCGTACATGAGATGGTGTGTATTGCTGGCTTACATGTGTGCATGGATCATCGCTTCTGTAATCGAAATTTTCGCCGCTGGGTTAATTCATTTACAACTCTGCTATTGCGCGTTTTTTTAATTTTGTTTAGCAGTGTTGCAGCGTCTCTGGTGTCAAGTAAAGGCATTCATTTGTTTTACGCTGTGCAGCTATTTTGCTACGTTTTTATTAGTAGTTCGTTTACTTCGCAAACGATTCTGCTACAATACCGACAAAGGAGGGTTCTCGGATATTCACATGTATACTCGTATGAGTAGTCTACTTGCAAACTCCGCTAAGTTTAAAAAAATAGCAAGTCTGAAAAAGCCTCCAGTTTACTTCAGGTTTCGAAGTTTTAATAGATTTTTAAAGAATTTCGTTTTATTGACATAGCGGGCCTTGCAAATGGACTACTCATATGTCAATACTAATCGCTGCCGTCTGAAGGGCGCTTCAGACTATTATATTTAGTATTAATACTTGTCAAAAATTAAAATCTTAAGTAAAAATGCAACAGTGTGAAAACAAATTGTTATGATCTGTCAAATAATACGTAAAGAAATTTGACAGTATTATAGTTTTCGTAATTTTTAGGAAATTTTCTAAACAATCACATTTTTCATTTTATCAGAGTTGTCTTTTGCACAAACAAACATAGGAATAACAAAAAACAGTTGTGAATTTGTTTCGCGCCATAAATAAAGAAAAGGAAGAACGAAAAAAATTTGCTTTATTGCTAATTATTTTTATTACGTTTTATTTGGAATGTAATAGTGTAGAAACAAAATGTAATGAGAAGATTTTCTTTAAGATTTTTTGACAGTCAGATTGATTTTAATTTGATTGTCGTCTTACAAAACCTAATAAAAATCTTAAAGCTTGTATTACGGTGTGAAAAGGCCTTAAGTGTTCAGTGCAACAACAAACAACACAATGACACACCAATGCACATCAGAAAAATTCATGATGTTAATGGCTGGCCTGAAATTAGTCTCAAACCAAGACCTCACGGTTTGTTTTCAAAGGGATGACCTCTTCAGCCAACACCACCCTCGAATGGGTTATGGTTGGTATCACTGCTCAGACATGTTCTCCTAACTTTACAAGTTGAATTTTTCCCAACCTATACCTGCCTTTTCCACAATGTTGCCAAACTGTAAAGCTCATTTGCTTAAAACTTTATTTTTACATTTATTATATGTATTCAAGCAATCATATTTCTATTTTTGGAATTTCGCGGCAAAAAAGACGCCATTAACTTCCATAGGAATAAATGTTAAAAATCTACCTGAAAAGTGATCTTCTACAAAACGATAAAATATGGCCTAAGCACTTTTTAGTTATTGCCACAGATATATTATAGTTCACAACAATTTGATTAAAATAAACTAATTTTAAGTTTGAAAACTAATTTTTAGTGCATTTTTTAGGTTTTTGAATAGATTTTAGTAAGTATTGGTGCTTTCCTTCCGACGGGGTTTATTTGAATTTGGAACGATTTAGTATTGAATAGAATACTAAGATGGCATGTAGCCGAAACCGGGCTGTTTATTAACCAAATTTGATGTGGGATGACGGGAAATTTTTTCAAATTTTTAGTACTTATACGGCCCTTTTCACAATGTACGATTAGAAGTTAACGTGGACATTAACCACAAGTTTTGCAAACAAAACTTGTCGTTAATGTTATACATTTTTTTGTTGTTAATTTTTTCGTATATTTTGGGTCATTAAAATTCGAGCTTTGGTTATCACATAATTTTCACATTAGAATTTTTTTTATAGTTTTGTTCTTCCAAAATCGACTGTTTTGTTGTTTGTCCCTCAAAACTACTACTTCTAGTTCGTTTAAAATTTTCGCAGCCATTATAAACCATATAGAGTGCAATATCAAAAAATTTACTGAATCTACTTAAATATATATTCCGACCCCTGACTCTTTCTTGTTTTAGCATAATTTTCAATTCCAAAACAAGTCAATGTACATATAAGGGAACATCGAAAATTAACTTGTCTTAGGTCGTATTGAATAATAATTTTAGAGTTTGTTGGTTATAAAAATTCAAGATACACACGTTAACAAATTTCTGCAAAAGATATAATTTTCAGTTTCACTATTGTGACTTTTTTACTATTGAGTTAAACCATCTCAAAGCAACCAACGGGTGGACCGGACTCGCCATCTTCGATATTGATAAAATTTTGTGTGTAATTTTTGTATATTAAAGTAATTGATATCAAATTTTGGATTTCTAACTCCTTGGGTTGTGGAGATATGGACGTCGTCAAAACTAAAAAATATATGTGTCTATAAAATTTGAGTTTACTTAAAAAATTGTCAATATCTCCAAAAGTGCTTAAGTTACACACCTCAGCCACATACCGTTTGAAAGGTTATAAAACCTTCTCCACAATGACGTGACTCAAAATTTTCTCAGAACACAGAAATATATTTAAACAATTTTTAGATTTCCGTAATTTAAAATCCACTGTATGTATTTCATTTTCAAAAAATATATGTTTTGGCTAACTTTCATGTCTACCGATACTATTTAGCATAAAAGTGGTAAGATTATTATATCTAAACTCAGCAAAAACTTTGCTTACTGGTAGACAAAAAAGTATTTGAGGATTTAGGTCGTAGCTACTTAAAATTTGACTCGATAACTACTTATTTTTGTTTGAGAAGTCCAAAAATAAGGGATACACCTTACAAATGTATTTACATTGCAACAGCAATTAACTAGTTATTATTTAGCTTATTTGAAGCTAAAAAATAAGTAGACAAATAAACAAATTAAAATTCATCATGTTTTATATTTTCTTACTTGCATACCACAACCGGTTGGTTTTTTAAAAATCAAAATCGGTCCAACCATTTAGGCCCTACGAGGGAACAGACACACAGATACACACTACAAACTTATAAAACCTCTCTTTTTTGATCGGAGGTTAAAAATGTTACCACTTTCGGCCTAAGTAGTCTATGTAGATATGAAAATAAACAAAAATATATACTTTTCGGAAAATTTTAATATTGGCCTTTTTTAAGAAATTGGAATTTTAATTATGAAAATTCGGTTAATTTTTCGAATCTTTATCTATAACTTTGGACATAATAATTTTACCACTTTAGGACTAAAAAATCTAGAAGCTTAATATTTTATATCCGTGTTTTATGTTATATTAAAAAAGTCCATACCGAGTTTCATTAAAATCGGAAAGGGTGAGGTTCATTACACCCTTTTTAAGGGTTCCGTACAACAAAAGTGTTTTCGCTACGCTGTCCGTCCGTCTGTCTGTCCGTCTGTCACAGGCTGTAAGAGCTACGGACCTGAAATTTTCACAGAATATGTAAAACTTTGGCCGCTACAACAACAAATATATGACAGGTAAAAATTAAAGAGTGTTCTAAAGCGAGCAACGAAACATGTTGAATTAGTAATACAGACACTTATATATAGACACTCTAAATTTCCAAAGTTAGTGTTAATTAGTGTTGTCTGTAGAATAGACTACACCAATTAACACTGATATTTAAAACAATAAAAATTAAAGGGTGCTCTATCAGTTAATGTAACTTTGACTATGCAAACTCTAAAAATAAAAAATTCTAAAATTAAAAAAATGTTAAAACGAAAAATCGCCAAAATGAAAAAAGCACCTAATGAAACGCCAAAACTTAAAAAAATCGCCATAAACCGAAAAACATCTCCAAAACGAAAAAAGTGTCAAAACAAAAAAAAAACGCTAAAACTAAAAAGATCACCAAAAGCCGAAAAAATCTCCAAAACCGAAAAAAGCGGCAAAACTTAAATAAATCGCTAAAACTAAAAATATCGCCAAAAAGTTAAAACAAAAAAAATCTCAAAACCAAAAAATTGCCAAAACTTAAAAAATCGGCAAAAAAACGAAAAATCGCAAAATGTAAAAAGCGCCAAAACCAAAAAATCGCCAAAATTACGAAAAAAGTTTAAAAATAAAAAAACTAAAATTAAACAAAAAAGCTAAACGAAAAATTGGCAAAATGAAAAAAGTGCAAAAACGAAAAGGGATATACATATGTGTATTGGTACGGAACCCTTCGTGTGCGAGCCAAAGGCGCACTTTACTTAATTTATTCTTAGTTGATTTGACTCTATTGTGATTTCAGTTTTTAAAAAACATTTTGCGAAGAATTAAATTTTAATTGAAAATACAGTTTTAGTTATATATTTTTGTGTTTGTGTCCTTTCTTAACAGTGTCCTTATTTTAATGCTTTTAAAACCTTCCCTCTACTAACTTATTTAACTTAAAGTGTTTTTCTCAAACGATTTTATAGTATATAATTGTGTTTTATTTTCCCATAGTGTTAGCTTTTATTGGCGCCACCCTGTGTTGTGAACTTGGTGGCGTGCTGGGATCTCAGTTAATGTTTACAATACTTTTTACAAATATAATGCGCACACCGCAATCGTTTTTCGATACTACACCCCAAGGCAGGGTGTTAGATCGTTTATCAAATGATATATTTGTATTGGATACAATAATTCCACCAAATATAAGAGTTTGTTGTTCACAAATGTTTAGGGTAAATAGCATTAATACAAATTCATTCAAATACACATCAATTAACAAAAACTAAAATCTACTAAAATAATAGCTTAGACAAATCTAACTAATAATGAAACTGCATACTAAAAACCGACTAAAATCTTACTAATATTAAAGTAAATTGGCAACCCATAAATAGTAAATACGGTGAAGATGCTATTCTTTTCAAGTACAAAAAATTAAATTTCATATATTATAAATTCATTCCTTTTTTTATATAAAAATTAGCAAATTGATTTACTAACTAAAATTTTATGTAACTGAATGAGACGCAAATGTTGTATATAAATCTTCTAGCACAATAATATTGGGTTATGTTGGCTTGCTACATACTATCCGCAACTTTCAAAAGTTAAGCATCTTTAAAAAGAAGTGTTGCAAATTTAGCGACTTTATCACGCTTTTTGTTTGTGGTGTGTGTTTATAATTTTTACACGAAACACTTTTATAATTTTTATTTTACTCTTACACGTTAAGTGTGTGTAAATTTTGCAATTCACAAAACCATAAATATTATTTTAAAAATTATATAAAATTTAAAATTACAGCATTATTATCGTACGGTGTTGGCTTAGTGCCACATTTGGGTGCCTTACAGGCTGCCACAATTTTACATTTTGCCTTACTGACAAATGTTTTAAAATTACCCATGCTATTTTTCGATACGACACCTCAGGGTCGCATATTATCGCGTTTTTCCAAAGATATTGATGCTCTTGATGTGGTTATACCGCGTTTATTAGGTGGCATTTGGTGTGCATTTGAGGTAATCAAAATTTTAAATTTATAAAAAAAAACTATTATTGTTTTGGAAACTGCAACTCTGATTTTGGTGGTGCTAGTTTAATATACAGTGCTTGAGAAAATTAAAGAGACACTAAAATGGCTTAGACATAGTCATGTGGTTATACCGCGTTTATTAGGTGGCATTTGGTGTGGATTTGAGGTAATCAAAATTTTAAATTTATAAAAAAAACTATTATTGTCTTAGAAACTGCAACTCTGATTTTGGTGGTGCTAGTTTAATATATAGTGCTTGAGAAAATTAAAGAGACACTAAAATGGCTTAGACATAGTCAAGGCGAATTCATAATAGGTGGCGTTATCAGCACAGCTGATTGTTCAAGGAACTGCCAATCTTTCCTTATAAATTTTTTTATTTAAATAAATTGAAAAAATTTTAATGTAAATTTGTTAATTTGTTTTGACAATTGCTTGAACAAAAAAGTTGCTTTGTTGTATCAATTCGCCGATGACTATACCTTATTGATCTACCTTGGACATAGTTTAATTATGGAGTAATGACGTATCTAGTAGGGTGGTCACTTTACTCGACTTTTCCATTGTTCGATTAATCAATTAATCGAAATTGAGGTTCTTAAATTAATCGAACAATTGAGTAACACTTTTATTTCCTTCGAGTTATTCGACTAAGCTTTACTGCTAAAAATTATTCGGCTTAATCGGAAAATTTTTGGAATTTATTTTTATTTTATTTACAAAAAACTTTAAACAGTTTGAAATTGTAAAATTAAATAAATACTTGTCCAAACATTTTTAAGTAGACTAGTGTCAAGGTAGATCTATAAGGTATACTTATCGGCGAATGGATACAACAAAGCAACTTTTTTTGGGAATTGTGGTGTCAAAAAATGTATGAGAAAAACTCAAAGCGAATATTAAAATGTGAGTGTATTGGTAAATTATAACTACAGTTTGACAGTACAATTAACGAACATATGGGCTGATGCATAGACATTATACATCGACCTTGACTCGTGTCAAATATGCATTTTGTTTGTTGTGTTATTTATAGTTTTCTTGCCTACTATGGTTATATTTTTCTCTAAGTATACGAGGTTGAAAACTTTTTAAACGTAATGATTGAAGGTCTAGTGACGAGTTGTGTCCTGTGAGTGTTGCAATAACTTAAAAATAGAATTCGAATTGCACGCATATATGGACGTTGTATTCTATTTTTGGTCGGATATACAAGGTGGTATAAATAGTAAAAAGATCAGATGGAGTGAAGTATCTCTTACACCATCTTAAAAACGAGACTTGAAAAATGTGAATAAGTCGTTTTTATAAAAAAAAAAACAATTTGCAAAATAGCTTACACAGCTTTGGCTTGTGGTTGAACTGACAATCTCTTGTTCTATAGTCGCATGCTGTAACTAACTGAGCCACTGCACAGTGGAGACTTTCACAAAATAAACTACAAATTGGTTTTGCTGAAACTTGAAACTTCTTTTGAAGAGGAGTCAGGCTTTATCAGCAGTGTCTCGGTGGCCTTCTAGCTTAAATACGAGAGCTGCATTGGGCCAAAGTTTACCACCTCGGATTAAAAAACTTCCGATTTCAAAAATTTTAATCGACATTGGTCCATCGATTTGAATGATTCTTAGCTTATTTTATTCTTAATATACCTAGCTTTCTAATAAATGATATACATTTTTAATTTTTACTCTCTTAATTTTTGAAAACGAACAAAAGTTTAACTTTGCTTGAAAAAACAAATTTTTCGCCGCAGTTGGAAATATAAAATATACTCGTATATGGATGACTTAAAGGCAATTTTATTTCGCATCTTCTGGTGGTTTATTTATTTAAATCGGATGAACCGTTCGCGGTATGATGAAATATATTAGCGTGACAGCCCCGTGTTATTAGTATTAAGTACTCTTTATTATAAAAAGTGTACGTACTATATAGGCTTATCGTATAATATGTATTAGAAATGTAGTTTTGGTTTTCTTATAAGGTTTAGGTAGAGTTTTAGAAATATTAACACTTGTGTGAATAAAAGGAAATTATAACAGTTGTGTGAATAAAAGGAATGAAATTGAATTGAAAACATAAACATTATTTTTAAAATTTATTATCTTCGGCCTCTGCTGGATGTAGGATACATGTCCAAAATACAAAATTATTGGCGCTAGACACATCCTTAATGGATTGCCTTTCGCGATATGTAGCGAAAGAAAGAATGTGTTTTACAAAGTTTTTTATAAAACTAAAAATAATGAAGATACTTTTTTTGAAAATTTTTGGTTTATTAGCCTTTTTTCGACTCAAAGAATGCGGATAATAAAAAAAAGTTTTTTCTCTATTTTTATTTAGAATTTTTATCAAGAATCGAATGCTGCCTTTTAAAATTAAAATCGGACTGTAAACTAAAAAGCTGTAAGAAAAAAAGTCAAGACAAAAATAAATATTTTTTTTTCTTTAAAGTCGAAAATATCTTTTAAACTATGCGAGATACGGAAACAAATTTAAGGACATTATTTCTTTCCATTTTTTTTAGCTAACTCAAAGTGCTTTAAATTTTTTAAATCGGATAACAGATGGCCAACTTTGTCCCACTGTAGATCCTCTCGTGTTTAAGCTAGAGGGCCACCGAGACACAGCTTATAAAGCCTCTAACGACGTTTTAAGTTTCAGCTAAAGCCAATTTGCAGTTTAAAAGCTCCAGATTTATTACCATTTATTTTGCGAAAGTCCCCACTGTGCAATGCTCGTTTAAGCATACACCGTAATCGTCGACGAAACCGAAATTCCATACATTTAGAGTTTTTTTTTCGTTTTCGTCGACGATTACGGTGTATGCGGAAACAAGTCTTAAATAAGTACTTATATAACTACTTTAAAGTAATAAATATACATACATATGTGTGTAGAATGTATGTAGTGTGCATTTATAGTAATTTTCAGTTACCCACAATCGCTCTAGAGCAGGGAAAGGCAACCCATACTATTACATTTTGCGATTGAATGAGCTATATGTTCTCTCCGCTCTCACCTTGAACCGGTGTTGCCAGTAAAATTTCGTATCATCTCGCAAATATTTTCGAATTTGTTATAAATATCATTACTTTGTTTGTAGTAAAACAAATTTTGTTACAAGCATTTTAAATACCTATTCTAGAATTTCTTTTATAATGTTAAAGTTTTTTAATTAAAAAATGTACGGACTATTACCAAAATTACTTCTTTTATTCTTCTATTATATTGCGAAATATATGTTTTGTTATAAAAGGTATCAACTATTTTTAAATAAGTACAAATACAAAATGAAAATATACACTTTAGAAAGCATTTATGTTTGTAGAAAACATATTAAATTCCTATGAAACGAAGAAAAAAGTTGGTAGGGAAAATTTTTTATTTGGCAACGCTGATTCTAAACAGCTCAGTTAATGTTTTTAACTCTCTACATTGTAGATAAAGAATAAAAATAAATAAGAGAATAACAAAGTGCCCACGGGCTGCATTTTGCCTTTCCTTGCTCTAGAGTATTTTCAAAAGCGCTTTTGGTATAATGAGTGCTTTACAATCGTATTGAATTCTTTTAAACTTAGCTACATACTAAATATATCTGATTTAAAGTACTTTTTCCATTCATTTATTATTATTAATTGTCAGATTTTTTCTAACATAAGCAATTTCATTCGAGTTTTACATCAACTCTATTACATAAATACATTAGTATATATTCTCTCAGCCATTGTACTTAAAACAAAGCAAAGTTCACATATTAACAAGTAATTTTTTTTTTAAATAATTAAAAATTTCTAAACTCTTTTTATTTATTTTATAATAATAAAATTAATAACTAGCTTTTGGTTTATGCATTTTGCGCTCATTAATAAACTTCTTCTATTTTATACGAACGAAAACATAAATTATTGTAGCAATTTGGTAATAAAAATAATAAAGCCTATGATGCTATAAACATGTTTATTGAGGCTGTATCAGACTATAATACATACAAGTATTAATACTTTTGAGGAAAATTAAACTCTGACATGATAAATTGTTATTTCCCCCTATTATTAATTGCGATGTCGACGTCACATCAACACGACAGCAAAAGATTGTTACTTGTCTACTCTTTGTCGACAACAATTGACTAATACATATTAACATGCTCAGCTAATTTCATAAGCCTCAGAATATTATAAGAGACTGGCAGTGGTAGTCAATTGCTGTCGACAACGAAGAGACAAGTGATAATTTTTTGCTGTCGTCTTGATGTGACGTCGCCGACGCCATTCATAATAGAGGGAATTGTTTTTTGATAATTTTCAAACAACAATTAAATCAGGGAAGCATTTTCTTCAAAAGTATTAATATTGTGGAGCAGCCTTTAATGAAAGTATTCTTTTTAAGACTTTTAGAATTGTTTGATAAACATTTTCTGTTTCCAGGCTTTTTTTCATATGCCCTTACTTTAGCACCTTGGCTTGGTACTTTACAAGCTGCCCGCGTTATACATCATGAATTATTGTTAAATATTTTTCGTCTACCCCAACAATTTTTCGATACAACACCATTGGGTCGCATTCTATCAAGATTTTCTAAAGATCTTGAGTCAATCGATTCAACTTTACCTGATATAATTGATGGTGCCATATGGTGTGTATTTGAGGTAATTTTATAAATGTACATATTACTGCCTGTTTTTTGTAAATAAAATAGTTCTTAAAAACCGGCTTCAAAACATAGCGACAGAGAGACGGACAATAAGTCTAGAATAAAAAAACAATAAAAAATTTCCAAATCGGTCTATAATCGTCGGAGTTCTGAGGGAACAAACATAAAAATAAAAATTCAATTGATCTGATAAAACCTTCTCCTTTTTTGAAGTCGGTCTTAATAACAAATTTCTTTAGGCCCGTCCAATTAATTCCAAATACTCGCAAATTAGCAGCCTGTTGAACGAACGAAAATGCTGGAATGAAAAGAAAAATAACTAATTTGCGTCCAATTACCACTAGTTCTTATTATTTGCCCAATTCACTGGCCACTTGTATCGCTATATCGATTGTATTATTGTACAGTATTGTATACTGGTTGTTGATATTTTTCATATACAAATTAAATACACTTAAACAATTTAATTGCATGTGTTTTGAAATAATCATATTTAGAGGCAGACTCTCTGAGAGTATTTGTTAATATATTGTTTATCTTTCGTATTTGGATAGAGACTCTCTGTATGTAGCTGGTTCTTCTTTTGTCCATCAATACAATACACAGCCGATACAATAAAATTGGATGTTCCATGGAATATTTGAGATGTGTATATAAATAAACAAAAAACAATGTAATGATAGCTTGTGAATTAGGCAATTGTTTTTATTTAGTAATTAAATAAATAAATAAATGGAAAATTGATTATTAGTGGAATGCAAATTAGTTTTATTTCGTCTAAAAATCCAGCGAACGATAACTTTCAACATCCTGGAAAAGGCCTTAGAAATTTAAAATAGAAAATTAGTTTTTCTTTTAAATGTAGTTATGCGAAAGAAAGAATTCTTTCGATATAGTGGGACAAGCAGTAACTTTTAGCTTAGTTCTGTTTTGACAATTGAGTTCGCTTTTTAGACTGAATACGTTCAGAATGATGAATAAGTTATTTCAAATATAGGACTAGTATTTTCGATATTCTAGGCTAGCGATTATGTTATGAAGTTCTGGAAACTCTTCGTACTGAAAAGAATGCAGAAATTTTTACAAAGACAAACAGGCCAGTTGGTGATGTATTTCTCAGACGATCCAAGTCTTAAGAGAATCAACACTGCTTAGATATCTAAGCCTCCCTTTATGCAGATCTGAGCAGTCACAAAGGAGATGATGAACTGACTTCCTCTTCTTCACATTGATATATTTTTGGCCTGTGCGCCAAATACTTGTTCAATTTCGCATATCTTGTTCCAAGTTGCAAAGCTACACAGAAAAAAATAAGTTTCGTTTTTGATAACAAAAATCCCGGTATTCAATAATTTTTTTTTCAAATTTCCTGTGATAAAGAATTCCCCTATATTGATAACAAAATTATTTCAAAATAAATAAATATATATAAATTAAAAAAATGTTGACATGGCTGGAATACGAACCCGGGCTTTCCGGACGTAAAGCGTATACTCTCTAGCTGAGCCATATCCCATTTATTTTTTTATGGGATACAACTTGTTTTAAGTACTTATGTATAAAAAGAAAAGAAATAACCGGCATGGAAAAGAAATACTTACAACGAAATATTTTATTATGTTAAAGATAAATGTTATTGAAATTCATATTTTTTTTAATAATATGGTTTTATTGAATATAATTCTTGTCTATTTTTTTCTGTGTATGCAAACAGAAATCTGTTCCCATTTTGCGTCTCAACAGCCACTGTTCATAAGTACATATATGTCAACATGTGTGATGATCCTCATGAAAATTGATCTTATCTTCCAGAGGAAAGTGTGGGTTGCGATCACAAGTTCCCTGATTTCATTAGAACACATTCCGTTGAGCACAAGTTCCTTGATTTCATTAGAAAAGTTAAAATAGTGAAACACTACCCACAATGCGTCGCGGCGATGATCCAGCGATCTAATAGAGCTGATTGACCTCCTGTAACCGATGAGCTTCTTCGCTCTCTCCTGTACGTGGCCAGCCCATACATGATAGCTGTATTCCATTTTCGATCGGGTATATAAATAATAAGGACGGGTAAGAATATCAGATGAACTAACGCATTTCTTACAGCGTCTTAAAAACCTCGAGGCACTAGAAAGCTTCTTTCGTGACTTGGATAGGAGAGAGCCTTGATATCTCCCTAAACTGTGCTTTCTGAGGAAAAAGGAACTTTTGTCGATTAGCCGTAAAAATATTAGAGCATTAGGTGTGCATATACATATGTATGTATAAATATACAAAGGAAATAGGATAGCCTACGCTACTCTGGTCGTAGATGAAGCGCCCCCTAAGGTCACCGCCCGGACTTAAAACCGATAGAAAGTTAACCTCTAGAGATTTTTCATTCAAGCATCATCTCTTAAACACGCCCGTGAATGAAGACGTCAGGGTAGCGTTCGCCGTGTTATCATTGTATGGTCACTGGTAAAACCCCGTGAGGTTGTCTTTCTAACGATTTTAGGTCAGGGTGTTGGTCTTATATCAGCAGTTTCATCTGTAATCATACGAACGTATGGAAGCCTACTTTCTTTGGCTACATATGTATTTAGTGAAAACTTGGGAAATTTTAACCATCTAACGCTACACTTTTGAACAACGAATTTTTACTGCGAAACTTTACTATCAAAATGGTGAAAATCATATCTGTATCTGTATCACTTCGTAAAATTCGAGCAGCTTTTCTTCGTAATCAGGCTCCTTCTGAGACCTCTGTACGTAATTTAATCGCTAAATTCGAGGCTTCCTAATCTAAAATTTGCCCACCCTTTTTGTTTGTTTACATAACCGCGGTCTCATAAGGAGCCTGATTACGAGGAAAATCTGCTCGAACTTTCTGGGGGAATTTTACATGGGCAGTAATTTTCAGTGCTACTAGTCTCTACTTTTTGGGAATTGGCAGCAATCTTCCAAAACATTGTAAATTCACCAGCATTTTACAACTTTCTGAAAAGTTTCGCTAATAGACGGATTAAAGTCGAAGAGCATTACTTCAATCTATTTTAAATTCAACTCATACTGTTTTCAGTTCTCTTTTACAAGGAAGCACGACGTATTGCAAAGATTTTCGAATCACTAACAAAATATTTATTTGTCAAGTTATAGTGCTTCCAAGTGGGAATTCTCCATATAAAAATCATTCCTCTTGTAAGGTGGCCCCTGAGGCTGAGTGGTAGTGATGCTAGCCTGTCAGTCCAGAGGTCGTGGGCTCGATTCCCGCCATAGACCCTGGATGTTTTCCGCAGACAAGCTAATCGCTTCGCGGGTCGTGTTTGTTAAAAAAATCTAAAATTTGTAAGTAGAAGTATTGTTTCTCTCCCTTACAAATCTGGTTATCATATGCAAGCTTCCATTTTCACTGGGATGCTATTTTCCTGATTTCCGATATCTTGAGCTATAGCATCCGGCAGCATTCAGGTCCTTTCAATACCCCTGATCGGCGGAACCTGAATGATTCACATTGGTAATTTTTACACATCCTTTTTCGATTCAGAATGTATTGCTTTGTGTTGTTTGCAATGTTCTCCACTGAGGAACGAGGTCCACATAGGGGCAGCGTAATTTAAGACGGAGCGACCAATCGCTTTATATGTGGCTACCTTGTTCTAGCCTCAGGACGTGTCTGAGAGAGCTTTCAGTACATCGTTTCGGGACTTAGATTACTGCTGAATTGCTGAAGGGGGCATGAGATGCGAAGAAGTCTACCGAAGACTACACTTAGGCAGGCGCGGATCCAGCTTTTTGGGGGAGCAACTTTTAAATCAAACACACCATTTTGTAAAATTTATTTTAGAAACTCAATAGAAATGTGATATACTTTATTCGCTTTGGCGGGGAGAGATATCCCTTCCCCCTATATCCGCGCGTCATAAAATGACAAAATGGTTTGATGTTAATATCTTTCCTGATTTGTTAAAGCTTTTTTCTCTGATTTAATAAAGCTTTTTCACTAATTTGTATGTGAATAACTCATCAATTGCTTTAAAATATTTATAGTCTGTCCCACGATTTCGAACATATCTTTCGTTAGAATTCTGAATGTAAAACAATTTATTTTCGTTACACTTATCTTACATATATTACATTTATTTCTTAGTGAGTAAAATAAATAAGAAAATAGGTTGTTAATGGGACGCATTTCAGTTCTTCCTCATTTAGAAACCCAGTGAACGATAATGCTCAACATGGTGGGACATACTGTTAATATGCCATACTATTCCAAGTTTAGCTAAAGACTGAGATAGCTTGATTCCATAAATTGCATGATGATTTTTACTTTTTAAAATTAGATATATTTCATCTACAATGATGTATTTATATGATTTTTATGAATAACCGCGTGTACCTTAAACCACAGAATTTTGTTTTGGCGTTGGTAGTCATATTCTTGTTCGTAGTTTTGTAGATAAAATAGTAACTAAAAGTAACTAATTTAGTTTTGTTTTATTGTCCTAATTTTTTCGTTAAATATATATATTTTTTAGTTTAAGCATGTTTAAAGTCCATTTATTTTAAGTACTCTTAGGGCCATTATTACAACTTGCTGATAACGCTTAAAATAGTTATTATTAAGATAAGCTATCTTGAATGATAACGTGACAAATAAGATTTCTCCATTATTACAACTGACCAATAAAATAAAATATGTAATTTATATACTGTGGCAATATTGCAGTAGATACCGACTACTTTTGGTTGCTTATAATACGTAGTGGCAACGACTTACTTTGCAATAAACTGTCATTGAAGTTACCATATCTGCAGCACAAAATATGGCACCTTCAAATTCTTATTATTCATTTAAAAATGTACCATGAGGATGAAGTAGATATTAGCTTGTAATAACCAAAAGCCATTTATCTATCAAATAACATCCTAAAAATAATTATTTGTAAATTGTAATAATGGCCCTTGTTAAGGCTTCTCTTATTCTATTAGCTACCTCCACCCAAAGCCAATAGTATACAAAATAATTGTTTTATATTTTTCTTTCTCATATTTGTTTTAAAATTTTACACCTTGTACTATGTTTGCAGCTTTATTTTCATATGGCGTTGGTTTAGTTCCATGGCTTGGTGCCTTACGAGCTGCCCTCGTCCTTCATTTATTATTACTGACAAATATAATGCGTCTACCATTAGTCTTTTTTGATACCACACCATTGGGTCGTATTTTGTCACGCTTTTCAAAAGATCTTGACTCATTAGACACTGTATTGCCAAGACTATTTGATGATGGGCTTTGGTGTGCCTTTGAGGTAATTTATTTTGTCAAAATATTTCAAAATTGTCATAAGTTTTTAGTCTTAATTGTACTTTATGAACATTGTTTGGCATGTGAGTGACTCATTTCCCACGAAAGTTTTTATTGACATGCTCAAGCAAAATAGCAATACATATGGAGCATTCCATGAAAGACGGAAATCTGAACAATTTTATTAATCTTAATTTTTCTATATACTTTTGCACCTATATAGAGAGACTATGCTCTCATCTAAAATAATTTATATAAATTATAACTAATAGATCACAGTTGTTTTGATTGCCGTTAATTAACGTAAAATTAACGAAATTACCGTTAATTTTTTAAGAGTAACAGCAAGTAGTATCAATTAACTGCAAAAACCAGTATGCTTTATATGCCATCCTAGGAAATTTTCGAAAAAATGTGTATGCATTGCCATGGGAAAATACCAAAGCGATAACAGGAATTTAAATTTTCCACTTTACCAAAACTAAAGAAAAAGTCTCGGAGTGCAGAAAACAAGGCTTATCTGTAGACAAAATTGATTCTTGTTTATTTTATGGATGTAAGTTCAACTATGTTCTGTACGTGACGCGATTTGTCTGTACGTGACAAAATATAGAAACGTATTTTTAATTATAAATATGTGTTTTATTTAATTTTTTTTCGCCAGCAGCAAGCTTGATTCTTAAACACTTTTTCCCCATGTGTAATAGTTTCGATGGAATTTTCACTCAAATCAAGAATTTTAAATGTTGATTGACTGGAACTGTCCCACACGTGACGGACTATGTCAATTATTTTTCTTCAATGTTTGCTGAACTATTTAAAAAGTTTCTATGTAGGGTTAAAGGCTAGTATGTAGTGTATTAAATAATAGAAAAGAGATTAGCTATCTGTTTTATCAATTAAGAGTTATATTTATATATGCGGTAGAAATAGTACAATTCGTCTGTACGTGACAGTGGAATGTTGCATATATATATATAGAAAAAAATCCACCAAATATGAGTTCTTAATTTTAATCTGAAGTATATTTACATTTTCTATTTTTAAACGTCGAGGAGCCGAATCTATTCTGATTTGTTAATTATCATTCCACGTAGCCCCTTCCAAATGTCAAAGCTGTTAATTTAGCTCATTTGTTCTAAAATTCTAAGTCTGTAATTAATGTAGAACAAGTTTCCAAGACCTTTGCGCATTCTTAAATATTTCTAAAAATCTTCTAATAACCATCGTCACTTCGTGACACGAAAGTTTTCGTAAAATAAACGAAATAGATACCGACAAAACAGCAACACTTACAAAATTTATTGTTGTTTTGTGGGTATTTTAGTTGTAGATTTGTAATTTGCAGTTTCGAAAAATGGGCCCCAGGGATCTGACTTTCGGATCTTCTGGGCATATTTTTCAGCGAACGTTTGGCAGTTCTATGCCAAATCGATGCTAATAAATATGTTTATCATAGTCTGTAGAGAAATTTGAAAAACTCTATGTGACTTTAAGTTTCATAAATTAAAAACTTAGAACTTCATTTGAAAATCACTATTTGAACCAATGCTGGCCCTAGCATGCAAACATAAATCGATATAAATCGATTTAAAATATCTTTAGCAATAATTTTTACACTGTTCTTTGCAATTATTAAAAAAAATATAGTTGTATTTTGAGCAATTTCCAAAAAAAACCCTAAATCAAGGTTTATTTTTTTTGAAAATTTCGCAATTTTTTAAACTTTTCGAAAAGCTTGACTTTGATTATTTCTCACGGATAGGCCAATTAAGATAATAAAAAAATTATCTCTAAATGTTATTTTGGATTTCATTGACAATTAGAAATTATTTCTTTTAAGTTTTCACAAAGCGTTTACCGAAGATTTTTGCGAAATACTAAATATTTAACTCAAAGGACTATCAGAGGTAACTTTATGTTTTGAATTACTGATTCTTTATCTACTCGTAAGCTTTTTTATAAAGCTCATATTTGTTAACATCAATCTAGTTCAAGTTACGATACATATAATGTTTTTAGTACCCGAGGTGGTCGTTTGTAAATCGTGTATTACAACAGGGTGATCAAGGGTTTGATGTTTTGAAAGCTTAAGTCATCGCTATGATTTTTCCCTACATCGTTATGTAATCGACCCATTAATTCCAAAGGCACAGATTTATTACCACAATTTTTTGCGATTAGTCCCACTGTGCATTGCTGTCTATTAGCCTTTCAGCCAACAATAATTCCTACTTCGGTCCCTCTTTAGTTTCAGTTCCCCACTTTTATGTATGACCTGCATAAACTCCGAGTCGCCATCGAACGACTCGGAGTTGATGCAACGACATATCTTGGCTAACAAGTTCTTGTAAAGGCTGTCCACCAATATGCACGGCATTCGAACCAGGAAACTCCCTCGTTCCTCCGGAGTCGTGACCTCGATCGTCTATCACTAACTGCAGTTATCTCAGGGAAGAACATTTTCAACTATTGCGGTACATTTTTGCCCATCCCATATGTCAAGTCATTTGTCGTACGACCTCTTTAGCCTAATTCCAATTGCAGGCCATAATAATATGAGCATCACGTTAATAAGTATCGTTAATGACCTGTCAGCTTATAACTGTGCGTTAGGTCTCATACGCTGTCAATCCCACTTGGGTCCTTTTTTGTGAAGCCTGTAAAACGAGTATATAGAGATTACGTGAAAATTCCCTGCCTATCTTAAAGCTGCGTCGGTATTGAACAAAAGGGCGCCCTGAATAAATGTATTTATTCTTCCAATACCGCATTCGCCTAGGTCTGCAAGTTCGCACAATATCGAATTTCCCAGGTTTATCGCCGTAGTTTTTGATAGAGCTGGACATCGGCAGATAAGGTTCTTGACAGTCTCTTCCTCCTCTTCATTTTGACAACTTCTACAGAAATCATTGTAGGGAAGATTCAATCTCCTAGCACGAGCACCAATAACATAGTGCCCTGTTATGATCGCCACAAGTAGTACTAGCTGCTAACGGGGAACCCGCAGTATTGTTGCTTAGCTAATACTACGTTGTTTCGTACCGCGAAAGTCTATCATAAATCTAACGAAATATACAAAACGATTTTGTTTATTTTAAATGTATAAAATAAAAAATATATACATACAGTCTCTGGGGTGGTGATAAGGGTCAAGCACGTTTTGATAAAATGTTAAGCACAAAAAACTAAATTTCTAGTGTGTATTGTAAATTGTGTATGGGATCACTCTTAAGGAATGGATATAATGGGTAGGTATGTTTACCAAAATTTTGGCGCTGGAAAACTAGTGGTAGTCGATCTTACATTTCACCCTTGGAAGGGTATCCCAGGAGATGTAGAAGACAATTTTTTACAATTTCATAAAATTTTAAACTTTGCATTGGAGCTCCCTTAAGGAACCGGGCAGGTATGTTCAGAAGAAATTTTAGGAAGGAAAAGTTAATGGAAGTCGGTCCCACATTTTTCGCCTCTAGGAGTGACTCTGTGGCAGTTATGAAGTATTTTTGTTTTATTTTTAATAAAAACGTGGTAACCCTAAGATGTGACCGGACAATGATAGGCATCCCCACGTTTTCTTGTTCCTCATGCTCTATACTATCAACCAGCATTGGTTTCATCCGGTTGGCAGATGATTCCAAATTAAAAAAAATTTAGCACTTTAACCTTTAATTAAGTATAGTCTGGACCTGATTTCGTTAGGCAACTCATGTGCGATATGTTCTATGATATGATACGATTGCCATAAACTAGGTTTTATCCGATTGGCAGATGGGTGAAGTTATTTGTTAGGTGAGATCTCGTACTAATAAAAGTGTACTCGTATGTCTCAGCCAGAGTATGAACTCCCGCTTATCGGATTTTAAAATAAGTTACTCTCGAGGTGAACTAATTTTATATGGTGGCAGCGTCTTCCACCCAAAATTCTTGTTGTTTATGTATTGTTAGACGTCTTTTAGACTTTACTTTGAATTCTCTTTAAAAATTCTTTCCCGTTTAGACACAGAAAGCTTAGTTTTACAAATTTTGTTTTTTTGTTTGAACATTGTTTTTTTTTCTTTTGTTTCAACATCAAATACAAAGTTGCATCCAACTTCAGGTATGAAGTACAAGAAAGTCTGTATTCGCCCTCATTCTCTTTTCCACTCTCCACTATAAATATAGACTTGTTAAGGTAAAGTTTCCTTATGTAAAAAGTAATTTATATTTGTTGCCGCCGCACTGCCACCTTGTAAAATTAATTCGCCTTGCTTACTCTACTCACCAAGGCGCATTCACACCATTCGCAAGAGAATTCACAATTACAAATATCGACTGACATTGTCAAAAACAGCTCACCAAGACGACTTTACATAAAGAAATATGTGCAAATAAAGTATAAAAACTGTGCAAAGAAAATTTAAACATACTTAAAAATATCGACTGACATTGTCCAAAACAGCTCACCAAGACGACTTTACATAAAGAAACATGTACAAATAAAGTATAAAAACTGTGCAAAGAATATTTAAACATACTTTTATTGTTATGTAAAAGACTACTACTACTGATGATTTAGTAAAGCACCAATGAAATTCATATAGACATTGCTTAACCCGCAACAAATTAATCTTTTTTTTGGGAAACAACTTGGCATGAGTATTAATTAAAATACAGTGCAACTTCGATATAACGAAAAACTCAAAATAACGAATTTTTTCTAAGTCCCTTAAAAACCTCTTCCCTACAAAAATCCAATATAGCTACAGCAAAGATATTCTGAGTTATAAAGCCTCCATATAGCGAAATACTCATTCAAAAGCCTCTACAAAACAGTCAGAATAAAGAAAAATTGTAAAGTCCCGATATCAAAACCTCTATATAGCGAACTATTCATTCAAAAGCCTCTATTCAGAGATGTCAGAATAAAGCACAATTAAATTTAAAGGAAAATGATAAAGTCCCATAAAGTCAAAAACTATACTTATAATGGTTTTTTCATATTTCTTTAAATTTCGTTATAACAGGTGGGGTAAAAGTAATAACCCTATTGGAAAACTATAACTTTTGCAAATGGCATCAAATGTCAATTCGGTTTAGACATTTGTGAAGTAAACAAACGCAGAATACAAATTGACAAGCCATGAATCGGTTTACTACGCAAGAACGCGGAATAATTGTTTCCGGGTCTCTTAATCTCTCATTTTGGCGATTTGCACTGGTCGGCCAGATCAGCCGATTTAACCGTTCAAGACTTCTTTTTATGAGGGTTTTTTTTAATTCGCGGGCTTACGTCAAAGAGCCTCAGACTCTCGAAATCCTTAAGGAGAATATTCGCCAGGAATGCGAGAACCTGTCGCCCGAAGTTCTGGCAAGAGTGATTGGAAAATGCCATAAAACGGTTCCGTATGGTTATCAACTCTGGCCGATATCATTTTCTCGACTTGATGGAATAAATTCTAATGGATTAAATAAACAAATTTCACAAGCAGAACCAAAGTTTTTTATTAAAAAAATAAATGACAGCAAAAAGAACCGAGTAAACCGATCATGGCTTGTCGATTTGTATTCTGCGTTTGTTTACTTCACAAATGTCAAAACCTAATTGACATTTGGCGCCATTTGCAAAATTTACAGCCTTATCCAATAGGGTGATTACTTTTGCCCCACCTTGTATAAAGGTTTCACTGACACGTATGTACAACGAATCAGTATCTATAACGAAGTATTTTTCGATTCTCTTCAGATTCGTTTTATCGAAGTTTCACTGTAGTGTTAAGCAGGGATAGGCAAGCATATCAAAACTTTAGAAAAACAAAAACTCGTACACAAAGATTAATAGCGAAAATTAAGTTCACAGTTATCATTAAACATTTCTCTCTGTGTAAACAAGCGCCAACAGGGCCACACGAACTTATGTATGTATGTACTTAAAAAAGGAATACACGAATATACGATTCATGCGATTAACCTGTTCCTGCTGAAAAATGTAGTTTTACTCAATTAACCAATCAAAATCCATGTTCTGTAACGTGTGAGAAAATTTTGCAGCGAAAACCATTTTTTCATAATTACATATATTGTTCACCCCGTGCTTTGCAGAGTGATTTATAAAATATTCAAACTCATATTGTTAAGGACCCATGATCCAATAATTAGGTCTACGCATCTCTACAACAAAAATGCCATAATCGTGAAGATGTCAAACAAGCTCCATACATAAAAAAGTTGTTTAGGTTTTTTTTTATATCAAGTTTGACATCTTTACGATGATAAACAATAAACAGCTGTCGAGTTGCATTAACCTGATTATTGGATCATGTTAGGGAACATGTATTCAGGATAAACAGAAATATTCAATTAAATAATCATACATATGAATTTATAATACAAAATAAATATTAAACATATTTCACATTTCCTTCTTTTCCAAATTGTTGCCAAACTGCTACCTTTTTTTTTTACTCACACATAATCATTTTCCATTAATAATAATTTGATTAAAATTAATTTAATTAACCTCTGCTCTTAAATTTTTAAAATTTTTTATCATATTCTTTATTTATTTTTTTCATACTTTAAAGTACCACACTGAGTTTATTAGAAAATAATATAAAATCAAGTAATGGTAAAAGTAAAAACATTTTATTTTATACTAATTTATAATACATTTTTAATTTGACATTAATATACATTCTCTTTTCTTTAAATTAATATCGTAACTCTGTTTAGGTCTTAGCTACCATTGTAGTTATAAGTATATCTACACCTATTTTCTTGGCTGTGATTATTCCCATTGCATTTTTGTATTACTTTGCTCAACGATTTTATGTGGCAACGTCGCGTCAACTTATGCGTTTAGAATCGGTATCAAGATCACCAATTTACTCGCATTTTGGAGAAACAGTAACAGGAGTTTCAACTATAAGAGCTTATTCCGTGCAAGAAAGGTAAGTAAAAAAAAAGAAACAAAGAAAGAAAATTTTTGTTTTGTTGAAACCTAAACGTGGTCCTTCGAGCCTGCAACTATGTACATCCTCCTTAACGGCTGTGACAACTCCACTGTCATCCATTAATCATCCAACTTTGTTTTTGAATAACTTTTTTACGAAAGGAGCAAAAATGATTTTGAGTGGTTGAAATCTTTATTTGGACCTTTGGAATTTTTTCTGTTAAGTGGAAAGAATGATATCGGCCAAGTGGTTGCCCCCCCTTATTGATTTGTGCCCGTTTTATCGCATTTCCATGTCTTTCCGCAAGATTTCCGGTGATTACTGTTCGCATTCATGTCGAATATTCTCCATAAATGATGCGATTGTCTGGTGCTTGTTGGCATAAGCCAGTGACTTCAAGTGGCCCAAAAAAACAAATGATGGTTAAATCAGGCGATCTTGCTGGCTATGCCAAATCGTCAAAATGGGAGATTACTCGACCAGGAAACGCTTCCTTAACAATGTCCATTGTGGCTCCTGCTGTGTGTGTGGTTGCACTGTTTTGTTGAAACCACATGCTCATCAAGTCCCGCTCATTTAATTCCGGCAGTAAGAAGTCGTTTATAATGGCCTTGTAGCGTTGTCAGTAGCAGTAACCGTATTGCCGATCGCGTCATCAAAAAAATACGTCCCAATCACTCCTTCCGCGTGAACGCCGCACCACACATTAGTTTGGAGTGGATGTAACGGCTTTTCGTGCACCACACGCGGATTTTCATGGAAAATCCGTAACGTACTGACTCCGCAAAACTGACACAAATTTGTACCAATAATGGCGGCAGCCAATTGGCAGATATCATCTTTTCCACATAACAGAAAAAATTCTAAAGGTCCAAATAAAGATTTCCATCACTCAAAATAATTTTTGTTTATTTAGTAAAAAAGTTATTAAAAAACAAAATTGGATGATTAATTTTGCGCCACCTTTGGAGTATCGTGCAGTATTTCAATATTTCTTTTCTATTAATTTCAGATTTATTGACGAATCCGATACAAAAGTGGATAAAAATCAAGTCTGCAAATATCCCTCACTTATTGCCAATCGTTGGCTGGCCGTACGTCTTGAAATGGTTGGCAATCTTATTATTCTTTTTGCCGCATTGTTTGCCGTTTTGGGTGGTCAAACAAATCCAGGCTTGGTCGGTCTATCTGTTAGCTATTCTCTGCAAGTTACTCAAACGTTAAATTGGTTGGTTCGTATGTCGTCGGATATTGAAACGAATATTGTGGCTGTAGAACGTATTAAGGAATATGGTGAAACTAAACAGGAGGCACCATGGGAATTGGAAAATTCAAAAGTACCCAGAGACTGGCCCGCTGAGGGAAAAGTTGTATTTGAGAATTTCAAAGTACGTTATCGTGAAGGTTTAGATTTGGTATTGCGTGGCATTAGTTTCAACATTGCTGGTGGCGAAAAAGTTGGTATCGTAGGACGTACTGGTGCTGGTAAATCCAGTCTAACTCTGTCTTTGTTCCGGTAAGTGCATAGTAATTAAACTGATGATTTGTGAAACGAAATTCAACTTTGAAAATAGTGGTTGGTTTCTGTAAATCGTAGGCGCGCATGGAAAAGGGGAAAGTCAAGTTTTTCTCAACAAAAAAAAGTTGTTTTCCATTAGGGGCTATTCACATATTACGTAACGCTTCAGGGGGGAAGGCTTAATAATTTGTTACATATCAGGTAGTTTGTACTGACATTTTTGTAAAAAGGGTTACGAAGGGGGAGTGGGGGGGGGTTATAAAAACTCAGAAAATAGCGTTACGTAATATGTGAATAGCCCTTATTGCCATCCTATGAAAGACAGGATGAGTAGTAAAAATTTGTCTTTTTTTTGGAAATTTATGAATCACAGCTCAAAAAAATGGATGACTAATATAATTATTAAACTATTTTCGATGTGAAAATAGCTGGCAAGCTTAACCCTACGTCTTGACGAGCCATTAACTTGAACATGACATGAACATGACGCCGGCAGATAAACTGTAAAAAATTCATCAACTTCTTTGTTGTGGTGAATATGTACGATGTCCATGTTCTGACTTATCAATATATTTTGTGGTAGTGCAATAGAGATGGAATATTTACCAATTTTGTTCCGCCTCTTTTCTTTCTATTAAAAATGGTGGGTGACGGCGAATCTCATAGCGAACATTAATGCTCAGACATATGTTCGGGCAACGATGTCAGAGCATGCACAGAAAAAACTAAATTTCATTTTCTGTAAAGGAATTCAATGAAATAGTAAATATTTTGTCTATGAACGGATCTACAAACGAATTTGTAAATATAGAGAAAAACACTTCAACAATTTCATTGAAAAAAAACGTGTTTTTTTTCAGTGAACAATTTGTTTAAATCTATAAAAACAATTTGTCTAAAATATTTACAAATTGTAGACAAAACAATTTACTAAATCAAACAAAAATATTTGCTAGATTTTCTGAAAAATATCAAACAATATTTCTGTCTGAATTTAATAAACAATTAGTCTTAAAATTATTAAGCAAAATAATTTACTTAAGCAAACAAAAATACAAAAAAAATATTTGTCTGTGTCATCATCATCCATTAAGCATGAGATTTCACTTTGTTAAATGTGTTCAAGTCTGAATGTTTATCTAAATACTCTAAAAAAATTAATGAGAATTAACGCAACGACATTAACTTATCGATTCACTCAAACTCTTTTGTAAACAAACTTGGTACAATTGCATTCCTCTTGCTATGATTGTTGTTGTTGTTATATTTGTGTATGTCGTCATCGGGGTGGTTTTTTACCACACAGTTTTTATTGTTGTTTTTGGTGTTTGCGTTCTAAATAAGAGTCAAACAAACAATTCATAGATTATGGACAGAACATTTACTGAAAATTAAATTTATTTTTAAACAAACTTTTGTTTGAAAATTTTTTGGTGATAATTTGTTCTGTGAGCGGTCTACATTAGCCATATGCGTTGTTCGACATGATGTTCATACCAAGTTCATGGCTAATGTAGACTACATGTTAGAGACCAGCCACAGGAGTATGATAAAAAATCTTAAGGCCTGCATTTTTCATCAAGTGCCTACAAATTATATCTATTGTTTTTCATGTTTTAAATTTTCAAGATATTTTAATCCCTAATTTATCCAATTTCAAATTACTCGTTTTACATCGCAGCAGGGTATACCTGAGTTGGTTTTAATTATAATTTTTAATGAATAATACTATTTTTATTTTAGCATCATTGAATCTGCTGGTGGCCGCATTCTTATCGACGACATCGATATTGCCACTTTGGGCTTGCACATGTTACGTTCCCGTTTAACAATTATTCCACAAGACCCAGTCCTGTTCTCTGGCTCGTTGCGCATTAATTTGGATCCTTTCGAAGTTAAAAGTGATGATGAAATTTGGAAAGCTTTGCAATTGTCTCACTTGAAGGCATTCGTTAAAACACTTCCAGCCGGTTTGAATCATGAAATTTCCGAAGGTGGTGAAAACTTATCTGTGGGCCAACGTCAGTTGGTGTGCTTGGCACGTGCCTTATTACGTAAAACGAAAGTGTTAGTATTGGATGAAGCTACAGCAGCTGTAGATTTAGAAACTGATGATTTAATTCAGGTAAGAACAAATTTTGTAGTATTTCATTGCCCTGGGGCCAAATTATGGCATTCGATATCGATCGAAATTTCAATACAATTTAAGGTGTCTATTATGAGCAACTTTCGATTTTCGATTGTGGTCGAATTAACTTATTGAACGAATTTTCATTCGGTATTATGGCGCACATTCGATAAAAATAACCCTATTGTGATTTTTTTCTTATTTGGATTGTTCACAATAATACGTATTTATCAGCTGGCACTATAAATAAATATTGTTTGTTTACAAATTTATAAAAGAAAAAATTTAAAAGCAAAATTGTGTTCGTTTGAAAATTCGTTACACAACAAAATTTTTCGATTTTTTTTAATTTTTGTGGATTGAGCGTTACATTTGCTTTCACGGTTGTTCCAGTGCAGTCTTTACCATAAGGGCACACGGGGCCCGTGCCCAGTGACTTCACGGGGCTCCTTACTGTGAAATAATCACCCTTATCGGGAATAAAAGTTCACGTGAAATGTGTTCCCTTTCCCTAAAATTGTGATCGCCGATTTTGCGTTGTTGTTGTGTAACTGTACTATTTTGCTCGTTTTGTTCACCATTTCTTGTTCATGGGAAATATTTCACGTGAACAAAATGTTCGCCTCTTATTCCCAATAAGGCCGACTGTCATAAATTGATATCCATTTTAGTTGGTATTTTTTATCACTATTTTCCATAGAACACATTTGAAAACTAACGTAATGCTGCGCCATTTTTTCCAGCCTAGGTATATGACATCCTTGCGACAGAAAATAAGCGCATCTGCGCCTCTAGATATATTAGAAGCAGAGTTGAACGTTGAAATTTTTCAAAAATAGGTACAAGCACAGCTCTAGTAGCTTTCTGTATAAAGAGTTCTATATAGCAATGCCTAGTCAGCAAAATGTCAAGAAAATTACATAAATAATTGACATCCATCGAAGAAGCGATATTTACCAAAATAAATACTATACCAAAATAAAGTTTGCTCCTAAGAGTGAAATAGTGCACAAAGCATCATTCATGACGTCGAAGAGAACACAGTCGAGTTTTTCAGAGGGGGGATAGGGGACACTCTTTGACAGCATTAATACATAAATACATAAATTAGTGCTACAATTGCTGCTTTTCATTATGAGTTTTTCGTATAAGAATTTTACTTAAAAAACGTAGATTAAATATTTCGGAATTCCCCGGGATTTTTTATACGCATACCGGTATTCGGGATTTGTCAATCCCGAAGTCTTGGGTTTGTCGGGATCACGATTTCTGGATTGGCATTCCTAATGCGGATTCACTATAATAATGTGCAAAAAGGTGGGAAATTTTACTCCCCTTAAAATGAGTCCCAGATGTAAACGTTTAAAACGCCGACACACGTACTTATATATTTTTTTGAGCCCTCCATCAGAATCAGTTGTTAGAAAATGTTCCAAACAAAATTATTTCTCTTCTTTTCTCTCTCTCTCTCTCCCAAGAAGAGAGACGTCAAACTATATATATAAAAAAATTTGTCCAGAAAAAAATTTTGTTCGGAAACTCCAGCTTAAGGGTCAAGCTATCCTATATGCCCGCATTTCGTTGGTGTAAAGCCATCTCATCAGTAGACCTTTAACCATCATGTATGAAACGTTTTCATATCGAACGTAAGTTAATTGAGTTTTTTAAACATTCTGTGTTTATTTTTTTGTAATTCTCATTTATTCATTGAGAGTTTTTATATAAGCATACGAGTTTGAAAACGTGTCAAACATTATTGTTAAAAGTCTACTAATGAATTGGCATTAGCACCAACGAAATGCGGGCTTATAGGCGAATTAAAAAATGAGGAGGTTATCAATTCATGTGAATTTTTATGTTTGTTGTGTCAGAACTCTAAATCGGCTTGGAACATTATTTTCTTTATTTTGAAGCCAGTTTTCTGTTTGAATTAGTTCAAAGATTTTCCTTTTGAAGACTTAGCAAAATCGGCTCCTTAACAAATGAGATACATATAACTAGAAAACCATGACTGTTTCTATTTTTAACCCCCGACAAAAAAGAGGGGTGTTGTAAGTTTGTTGTTGTTGTTGTTGTAACAGCTCTGCTGTTGTTGTCGGGAGTTCTTTCCTGAGGAAAAAACTTCCGTCTGATACAGCCGATTTTGATTTAGTTTTTTCTGTTTGAAAGGTGCCTTGATCGAGTGTTCTTAGCTATGTTTGAATAAAATTGGTCCAGCCGTTTAGAAGATATCACATCTTTTGTAGATGTATCCTCTTGAATCTGTGTGTCTTTGACACGGCTAGCTCGATTTTAATTTAGTAAATTATGTTTGAAAGGTGACTTGATACAAAATCTTCCAACCTATGTTTAAAGAAAATTGGTCCGGCCGTTTTGAAGTTATCATCTATTTTCTTCGGGGGTTTTTTAAAATTTTAATTTTTACATGTTGTTTTCGCCGTTTTAATCCCTCAATATAAACTCTACACTTTGTAACAACTTTTAATTTTTGGTGAACTTTTCTTTTTTTAAATTATTTTGAGAGAAATATTTGCCATTAAAAATTTGTTTATAGAAAAGTTAAAATTTGTTTATATAAAAAGTGCAATAATAATAAATTTTAACGCTAAAATTTGCATAAGATTAAAAGTATTTTATATATAAAATATATATTTTTCTAAAAAATTTGTGTTTTATCTTTTTAGAAAACCATACGATCCGAATTTAAGGACTGTACTGTCCTCACAATTGCCCATCGTTTAAATACGATTATGGACTCCGATAAAGTTATAGTTTTGGATAAGGGTGAAATTTCCGAATTCGACTCACCTAGAAAACTATTAAATAACACACAATCTGCCTTCTACAGTATGGCTAAGGATGCCAATCTAGTGTAATTTTTAAATATTTTTTCGTTTAATGTTTTTTTTCATTAATTTGTTTACTGTAATTTATTTGCTTAAAATAATTCCTTGCTAACAACACACCACAAAAGTATCCAATGAAAAACAACACATATACACAAAAGCATGCCAAAAGTTTAGTTACAAAATGACGTTTTACAGAACAATCAACAAACATATTAAGCTAATTTTTTATTTATAATTTAAACAAGTAAAAAGAAAAGTGCATTATAAGTAGTATAGAAGAAGTAAACCTGAACAACAAAAGAAAAGAACAATCCCAGGTTTTGTTGCGCTTGAATTATATGGGCATGTCACACATTCCGATCGGAATGGCTTTAATTCCATATTGTTTTTTGTTTTTGCTCTACAGTCTTCATATATGTACGCGGAATATTTTGTGTGTACATATTTCGATTTTATAGTGATAAAATTTTTATACATTAAAAAAGTATTTGGCGCTCCTAAAAGTATGCATGTTTTTAGTATTTAATAGAAATGAATCTAGTAGAAAAATCCTTTCCTTTGAATTGCGCTAAAATTCAGTAGCGAAGTAGCTTTCTTGCTTTTGTTTGGTGCAAATGGTCTTGCGAAAGTGCAGATGCAAAATAACGTAGCTTTTTTATGAAATATATATAACGGCAACTAACTCTGTGCATTTTGCTGTTGGATTTTATAAAAAAGCAAAAAATGTTTACATTTGCAATTTCGTAAGACCATATGCTGCACCAAACACTGAATACCGCTTTTTAATTCCATTTTGAAATTTAACAGTGGTTTGATTACAAAGGCAATTTACGCTTTCGGAAGAAGCTACTTACGGAATTGAAACCACTTTCGATCGGAAAAATATTCTCTGAACCGGCTGATAGAATTTATTGTTTTAAGTTTATATTGCATTTGTATTTTATACTAATGTTTTGCTAAATCTTTGTACATAATTGTTTGAAAAGTTGATAATGTTTTCAGTTTTATTTACACAAACATATGTACATATTTCTTTACACATACATATGTTTTGTTTGTTAATATTTTTTGTACATTTGTAGTTTCAATTTTAAACCAGTTAAGGATTTGGATAAAATAACTAAAGTCGAAGCCTATTCAAGGAAATAGCTTAAATATTGAGTACTTACATATACATACATATATTTTATAAACTTACATTTATTTATACATACTTAATTTTTATTGAAGAGCTCAGACTATTTTTTCTAAATCCTTAAAATTTATTTGCGCTATTTTAAATGTTATTTTTAAAAACATTATTTTATACACTTTTTTCATAAGCCGTTTGTTCTTATTAAATTTCTATTAATTTTTTTGTTTCATTTAAAGTTCTTCTAAACGTTCAACTAGAACTTCTGAAAATCCAGTATGATATTGATATTAATTCAACTTTTAACAATTTAAGTCTTTTAACAGTTTCACATATTAAGATACTTAAATTATTGTTACTTATTTAATAAGAAAATTATTATTGTTAAACAAATGAGAAAAAGTAAGTTTAGCTTGAATGTTTGTAAATGCTACCTCAATGTAAAATATGTAAAATAATGTTATTATATAAATGCTACATGCGAAAGTAATAAGCTACAACTTTAAATTTGGAAAAGAAAGTCAGCCGTATATAGATAATGCATTACCTTCTTTGGGAAAGGGATAGTGTATAGAGAACAGATGGTGAAGTGAGTGAGAGAGAGAGAGAGAGAGAGAGAGAGAGAGAGAGAGATAGAAATTTACTTATTTTACAACTCTGCTATAGCGCATTTTTGTTAATTGTTAGAGCAGTGTTGCAGCGCCTCTGGCGTCAAGTAGGACCATTAAGTTTCGAAGCTGTATATCCATTTTATTAATTACTTTACTTCACCGACAGTTCTGCTACAACGCAGACGAAGGAGAGTGCTGTTATATACATTATAAGAGATCTGTTAGCAGTGCTATGCCTTCATCACTTAATCCAACAACAATTAACACAATACCACACTAATTCGCATCAGAAAAATTTATGATGTTGATGACTTGCCTGGCACAGGGATCGAACCCACGTTCACAGGCATCATTTGCTTTGTAGTCAACTCGATAACTACTTCAGCCAACAGAACCCTAATATGACCACATTCCTTCGTCCTATTCACCTACCATGGCTAAGACCAACTGAGGTGGTAAGGCTTCTTCAACCAATTTGTTGACAGTGTCAACAAATGCTCTGACAACTACCCAGCAAAAAATAAATTAACGCATACAAAAGAGAATAGCATTTTCATGATTTCTTAAGCACTTGCTTCTTTGAATGCATTCTTAATGCCATTGTAAATCTTGATAAAGCTGTAGTTTTTGAAGGCATGAAAAACGCATGCAACAGTGCTATATACATAATCATATATAAAGTATTGCATTAATTATCCAGCGAAAAAGGCATGCAAAAAGAAATTAAATCATAACTTGATATATTTTCCAGGGATAAGTACTTAGAAACAAGTTTTATCCCATTAAAAAGTAACTGTCAGCTGTTGAGAGCATGTTTAATGTCCGAAGAGCACGGGTTCGTATCCCAGCCATTACAACATATTTTTTAGTTATGTTTTTTTTATTAATATTTCGCATGCTTGCAGAAAAGGTTTAAAATCATAGAGTTTTCATCGGTCATAAGTACTCATTCCCTGCAAATAATAAATGAACGCGTGTAAGACGAAATAGTGTTTTCATGATTTCTTAAGAACTTATTTCTTTGAATGCATCCTTAATGCCATAGTTAATCTTAATAAAGCTGTAGCTTTTGAACTCATAAAAAACGCATGCGACATTGCTAGACAATCATGTATAAAATATTACATTAATTATCTAGCAGAAAAGGCATGCAAGAAGGAGTAAAATAATCACATTGGCATATTTTCCAGGGGTACGTACTTTAACACAAGTTTTATCTCATTAAAATATAACTGGGATATGGCTCAGCTCTAGAGAGCATGCTGTACGTCTGAAGAGCCCGGGTTCGTATCCCAGCCGTGTTACAAAGTTTTTAAATTTATATTTTTGTATTAATATTTTGCATGCATACAAAAACGGGCTAAAATCATCAAGTTTTCATCGGTCATAAGCACTCATTTGAATGACGAGCAGTTTATTGAAATGTGAACGCATGACCTCCAATGACACGCTAATGTTAAAATCATGCGTTTTTCACCCGAATTTGAATGCATGCAGTATCATTAGAACCCATGCTTTAATTCGTTTTTTTTTTCATGTCTTTTTTTTTTGCTGGGTATGATCGAACAAAAACAAATCGTGTGCAAGAGTGATCTTCACTTGATAAATTCATGTGCGAACTAATGTGTAGCCCCATAGTGTAGTGGATAGTGTGCTAGACTACTAATCGGGAGGTTCGATTCCTGCCCTGACCCTGGGTGTTTCTGCAGAAAAAGCCAAAAGCACTCAAGCAGCATGTGTGTTTGTTTAGAAAAAAGTGTGTGCCTTGTCTTGATAAACTTAAAACCACTGATTGAACTAATGCGTTAAGTTCAATATGAAATACCCATATTAATGAAAATTATAAAATTCTACGAAAATGAAATCGTTGAGATTAGTAGTGTTGGCACAAAAAATTAAGTCACATGGTTTTATTTTCTTCACAATCAAAAGCAAATGTCTTTTGAAAAAGTTGTGATATTTAATATGCAATCACCCATATAATTTCAAAATTTTTGCTTTCAAGGATAATTTAATGAATATTACTTCAGCGATATAGCTGCCAGAATCTGATCAAATAAACAAAAAATCGTTAACAGAGATATTGGACATGATTGTGTAAAGCGTTGACGTAAGTAAACGCCTATGTCGTTTTTTGTAGTAGATTAAAGTAACACACAACTTTTATTCTTTAATCTTCTACAAAAAACGACTTAGGCGTTTACGCCAACGACTTACACAGTCAGGCCCATTGTTTCTTTTTTGAATACATATGTGCAATACAAAAATGTAAATTTTTATCAAAATATCATAGAAATGTTATATTGACAGTATGTCCGCAATTGTGGAACCTCAATACTCTGGGGTCTAATAGTCGCTTTCGATATCGAGCTGATTCGATCGAGTTTTCTTAGTTTGAGATTATGACATTCGATATCGTTAGCGAATGCCATAATCTCAAACGAAGAAAACTCGATAGAATCAGCTCGATATCGAAAGCGACAATTAGGTCCCTGATTAATCGTTTTTCTGCCTTAAGAAGCGTTTTTCAAACATATAACATTAATATAAGATATAAAATAACAAGTGAATCAATCATACATCATCAGTCAGTAAAAATTTAGATATAAAACAACAAAACAACTCTTAAGAATTTCATTCAAAACTACAGAGAAACGATTTGGATGCTTTAAACAAATTTATAATTTAAGAAGTAGTCCGGTCAAGATAGCCCAAAAAATAGGGGTAAGGTTACATAAATTCGCATAGAGCTGAAAATGTGTACTGAACATTCGAACACCATCACAAATGAAATATGAAAAGTCCCCATCGATCCGCCATTTTTAAAAAAATTTATTCAAGATCAAAATTCACAAATATGAGTTTTGGCGGTTTTTCAGTCAAACGGAAAGTTTTGTCATAAAAATATATCAGACTTAAATTGTAGATCATGCAATTATCTATAAAAATTGTCTTAAACCTTTTTCCCCCTAAGAGTCGCCGTGTCTGAGATATAGTAAAATGTCAAAATCATATACAGCCCAATTATGAATAACAATTCCCCGGGAGTTTTTCCCTATTCCCTGTTCCCTTATTCTAAATAAAATCTCCCTGGGAAATTTTTCCCTTTTCCCATTCCTCCTATTCTAAATTACAATTTCGCAGGGAAAAAACTCCCAGGGAAAAAACTAAGTATTCTAAATATGAGGGAGAGGGAGAAATTCTTGCGAGTTTTTTCCCCAAACATTTTGAAGGGAACTAATGCAAAAATTTTAAATTCAAATTAAAAAAATGTTGTGAAACAATTGTGTAAGCATTTATTTAGGACAACAAGTTTAAATAAATACCGGAATGTTATATTTCTCTTTTGTTTTAGGTATTTTTATCCACGCCGTGCGAACATGGGCTTCGCAAACATGAACTACTTCTGCCTTCGGAATAAAGTTTTAAAAAACACTCAATTTTGCATGCATCCTTTAAGTTCACGTAATAGGTAAATATGGAAGATTTGTTGCGGTTTAAAAAATTTACAATTTCCTTTTCACACACAATCATTGGGCATTTAATGCATCTGGCCCTGGCCCAGTTTTCGCTTCACTTCCTCAGGATAAAGTTCTTCCGAGAGCTTCTGAGTGACTGACTGCACTGTACATTTTACTTTTTATTTAAGCAAAAACAAATATTTATATTAACACACAATGTCAATGAAAAGATAAAAGTTTTATTATTTTCTATTACTGAGCTCTTGCGTTAGTGCAGAATAAAATGTAAACAATAAACACATGATCCAGATTTCTCCCTCTCCCTTATTTGTTTATTCCCCGGCTTTTTAGAATAGAAGGGTTTTTTCCCCGGGAACAAATAAATGGGAAGAGAAAAAACTCCCCGAGAAAATTCATAATTGGGCTGATACTTTTTTTAATCATATAATTTTTTTACGCGCAATAACCGGCTGCGATACCACTTCTGCATTTTCCAGGAGGAGTTTTTAAAATGTTTGAGAAACAAAATTTATTTCATTGCGCTGAAGTTTTTAAAAAGAGTAACTCTAGCTCTATCTTTCTGTTTATGGAGCTAAAAAAAATTGCCTGCTTAAATAATATTCGTTACGTATGTTTTCTAAAAAATACTCAACCTCTGCTTCGGCTCATCAACACCTATTTCGGGTATATTATCAAGTTCAAGTATGGTTTGGGAATCAACTAGACCAAAAACACTAAGGTTGGAAGTTATTCGAGCAAGACATTGCAAAAAAGCCAGACTTTACTCTCGCCTGCATCGGCAAACTCGTCAACAAAATTTTTTGCAATTGTAAAAAGGGGTGTAATGATAAATGCGGCTGCGCAAAAAATGGGTTGTTTTGTTCACTAGCATGTACCGGTTGCCAAAGCCAATCATGCTCCAATATTAATTCGCCACTAGAAGATTGTTCATACGATATCAGCGAGGAGACGTCGGATCGATGGAGACTTTTCACATTTCATTTATAATGATGTTCCGAACATTCGTATACATTTTCAGCTCTATGCGAATTTTGGTAACCTTGAATGTCCAACTTGACCGAACTAAACATTAAAGATAATCAATCAACAACATGTGTATAAAATTAGTGATGTTGCTGTTGTTATTTAAAATGCAATAAAATAAACTAAAAAAAAAATTGTGAAAAATTAAAGTTATTTAAAACTATTTAAAACTTTTACTTAATTAATTAACAATAATAAATGAAAACAATTTTACTTAAAACATGATCTTAGAAATTAATTCTAAATAAAATTTACTGATAAATAAACAAAAATTACTTAATTTTTTCTATATCAGAATATAATTCAAAAATGTATTTAGATAAAATTTTTTTATATATTTTTTATAACAAAGTAGCTTAGAAAAAATGTATTCTTTAAGAAACAATTTGTATAATAATAACAATCCTCCGTGTTAATTATTTTCCTTTAATTATTCGCCCTTATTCCGTAACTATTTGTCGATGTCACGTTAAGACAATACCAAAAAATTGCCACTTGTCTACTCGCTGTCGACAAAAATTTACTACTATTAACAGCCTCTTCCCATTTTCTATGCCTTAGAGAGTAGTAAGTGGCTGCCAGTAATAGTAAATTGTTGTCGATGACGAGTAAAAAGGAGCCAATTTGTTAGTATTGTCTTGACGTGACATCGACAAATAGTTACGGAATAAGAGGGATTTTTAAAAATTTATAAATAATTTTACCACACTAAAAATGTTAAATAAATTGTAAAAAATAAAATAACTTCAAACTATATTAAATGCGAACGACAGTTTCTTTCTTCTTAATATATATTGAAAACAAAAATAAAAAAAAAATTAAAATTTGTTTTTGTTTTCAATATATGAAGAGGAACATTCAATTAATTACACTCTGTGTTCATGCAATCTTTTTTTTCTTTTATTTGTTTAAATTTAGCTAACTAATAAATATAAAAACTGCAATAAATTCGTAATTTGTAATTTTAATTAATTAATAATAAAAATCTAAAAATTATTATAGTCTGTACTTATGAACATTACTTTGTTATTATGAAAAATTTTAAATAAAAATTAAACCAAGCAAAAAAAAGTGAAGTGAGTTTAAATGGAAAAAAAACATCAAGGAACATAGGATCTGCGGATTATCAGCTTTACTAAGTTAGTGATTTTGACACTATTGCCCATGTTCTGAAAAACGCATAACGCTTAAAAGTGGCGTTTTCGATTTCCAAACGCCAAGCAGCTGTTCTGACAAACGAAAACGCTAGAAATTTGGCGTTTTCAAACCGCTAGTGTATGCTGAAGCTATCTGGTATATTTTATTTAATCTGCACCTTACAGAGAAAATAAAATGATGCACAATTTAAATTTAATATGTTTTCTTTTTATTTGAAGAAAAACTTGTAACATTTTTTCATGATTTTAATTAAAAACGCAATTTAAAAATTTGCTTTGAGTTTGCCAATTGCTTGTCTCAATTGTCTACTTATGAACTGGCGATGATTGTAGTTTTTTTTAAAGCCAGTATAGCAAGCAGGAACGCTGTAGGGATTTTAATTTAAAATTTATTTGCTTGTTTATGTTTTGTTATAATAAAAAAGTATGTTTTTTATTGCTCGAACACAACTTCGGAAAATAGCAAATATCAGATCGCACGGTTTTCAGAACATGCCGGAATGCTTTTTGCGTTTTGCGTTTTGCGTTTTTCAAATCGTAAGCGATTTGAAAACGCTGCGTTTTCCAAAACATGGGCGTATCTTTAGCGCTTTTTGAACCCTCAAAACGACTAATTTTTAACTTAAATGTTTTACTAAGAAAATGCTGTAACTCGATGCTTTTTAAATTTGTCGTCAGTGGTTTTAGTACTTGTTACAAAACTTTACATTTTACAACTTTTTTATGATATATATATATATATATATATATATATATATATATATATATATATATATATATATATATATATATATATATATATATATATATATATATATATATATATATATATATATATATATATATATATATATATATATATATATATATATATATATATATATATATATATATATATATATATATATATATATATATATATATATATATATATATATATATATATATATATATATATATATATATATATATATATATATATATATATATATATATATATATATATATATATATATATATATATATATATATATATATATATATATATATATATATATATATATATATATATATATATATATATATATATATATATATATATATATATATATATATATATATATCGCGACATTAGTACTGTTTTGGCCCACCGACCATATAAAAAAAATTGACTTAAGTATGGGGTATATATATTAGAGGGCTGCACGAATATACTCGAAAGTACTCGTATGTATGTTTGCGTGTGTATGCATGTATGTTTTTTAGTATCTATATGTGTATATATGTATGTATATATGCATATTTGGTCGCGGCTATGTATGTACACACATGTACATGCATATAAACATACGTACATACATAAGAACATACATATACGCACACACGAGATTCGTACATTCTACGAATACATTTGAGTACTCTTTGCTGCCCTCTAATATATATTTTGAATACCCTCTTTCAGAATCCAAAAACTGTTTTGCGAAATTGTTCCTGGTTTCTGAGATATCAAGCATTCATTTTGCTAGATATCATCATTTTTGATAAATTTTTTGTAAAAAAAATTTTTTTAAATAAAAAAGTAAAAATCAGAAATCAAGTAAAATACCAAGTTTCATCAATATTAACTTTTTATTCCATGTAAATATCTTTCCTAATAACATTTATACGCTTATTTTCAATAAAAAGTAGAAAATTTCATCTCAATAACAAGTTACTCAATACGCAGCAGTTAGTATACACATGGAGCAACAAAAGCTACTTTTTGCAAATAAAATAAAAAAGTGGCTACTGGAGCACATAACAAATTATTTTACTTTCAGTAAAAATATGTTAATTTCTAATCAGATTGATGAAAGTTCACAAAAATGTACATTTTTCTTCCAAACATATGGCGGAAGCAGTGGTGGGAATACAAAAAAAATTCTATCAGATATATTTTGAGAAAACTTTATGTAAATCTTCTTTGTTGTTTTTTCTCCATTCCGAGTTTTTGGCATATGGGCCAAAACAATACTAAGGTCGCGATATATGTATTACAAATTCGCGTAAGTAACGTGAACAAGCAATTAAGCTTATCTTTTACTAAATATTGAGCTATTTACGGTCTGCACAAATATATAAAGAAGTAAAAAAACTCAAGTTAAAAAAGACAAGCTTAATTGCTTGGTGACGTACATGATAAAAAAGTGGGCTTATCTGTGGAAATACCCATATCGCACTAGTTTCTCTAAAGAGCGTCAACTCAAAATTTACAAATTTTCAGTAGAGGCAAAGAATTGTTTTTATACCCTATAACCAATACTTTCTTATTTCTCTGTCAAGAGTGAGTCGAAATTATCATCCGTCTCGTGTCATATCTGTATAGCCTGTGACGAAGGTTTCCGTACGAGCAGTAAATCTAACACTGCATATTTCATAAATATCTTTGTTGTTGGCGATTTTTTTTGTGATTTTCTTACTGTTTCCAATTTTTCGTTTTGAACACTTTTTATTATTGCATTTTTCCCAGTTGGTAATTTTTTATTTAAAAATTTTTTTTGTTTTGGCGATTTTTTCCTTTACCAGTTTTTTGGCGGTTCTTTAGCTTTGGCGACTTTTTTCGTTATGCCTTTTTTCTGTTTGGGTATTTTTTGTTTGTTTTTGACATTGTTTTTTGGTTTACCGGGGTTTTTCGCTTTGATGATGTTTTTCAACTTCGGCGATTTTGTTTTTCTTGCTCTTGCATCATGTGAAGTGATATCCTTTAATTGTTAATTTTGTTTGGTGGACGCGTGTCGACATTTTCCAGCACGGTACGACACGAATCCCGGATGTCCAACACGTACGCCCAAAATTTTCAAAACACGACTCCAACGCGCACGAAACAAAATTCAAAAACAAAAATAAAAATTTTTTTATATTCAAAGACATATTTTTCTTCTATTTTAACGTTTCATATTCTGTTTGTATTTTTATTTGGATATTTTTGTTGAGAAACAGTAAGTTATCAAGATTTTCGCTCAATAATCTGCGGCAAGCTTCTGCATTCATACATATTTAAATCTGACCACGTTTCGTTTTTTCGTGTACAGTTTGCTCAACACGACACGACCCGAACACGAACGAAATCAGATTTTCTGTCACGAACACTTCGTGTTAAGTCGCGCGTGTTCGTGTCACGAAAAAACACGACACGCGCCCATCTCTAGTCGAAACAACAATTTTTAAGTGATCCCTAAAAATTAACTTTGAAATTTTTCTTGAGGATTCCCAAAATATTTCATTTTTTGGAACAAGCTTTTGAAAAACCATTTTGAAAAAGTATATACCCACCCTTTCCTATACAGTTTCTTGGGACGAAAAAAAAATGTATTGAATACAGGGTGACCGTTGAAAATTTTTAAAAAGTGGCACAAAAAGGGGATTTTGAGGAAAAAAGTGGCACCAAAAAGGGGATTCGTTCAAAAAAAAGGGGCAAATTTTTTGAAAAGGGAATAATTGAACCAAATTCTAATATTTAATGAATTAATTTCTAGGGCGTATAATGCTTTTGAAATAAAATGAATCAATTTTGATGTTTTTTCGTTCAAAAAACTGACTGCTTTTTATATAAATCTTAGACAAACAATGCAAGCAAGCCTTGTTTGTATAAAATTTATGTGAAAGACACTCACATTTCTTTTTTTTATACCAATTTCCATAAAAAATTTTTTATTCAAGTCGCTTGTTTGCATATGGAAACAGCTTATTAGTAAAGTATCCGCTGAGTATACTGAGAGGAGAAAATCGTTAAGACCGGCCGAAGGCCGCTTTTCAATATACCAAGAAGAAAAAATACTTAAGCCCGGCCGAAGGCCAGCTACGCCAAGAATATTTTGTAGTAAAATAACATTTCTTAACAATTTTAATTAATTTCCAAATATTTCTTTGAATCGACGATGTCGATTGGACATATTTTAAGCATTGTTTACGCTATTGGCAAATTGTTCTTGATTTTATTTCGCTTTTTAAAATGCAATAACGTCAATTGATCTTTTATTACTTGTCACCGATTGCAGAAGTAAAAAGTGAATAGTCAAAAACATGTACATATATTTGAATTTGTTTTCATTTTTAAAAGTGTGGGCATTATGACACATTTCAAAGTGTCATAATGCTCAATAATAATGTCATAAAGTCCATGGCACTATTAAAAGTGTCACAATGTCCATGGATGTTATGCTATTTTTAGCAGTGACATAATGTCTTTGGATATTATGTCACTGGATATTGTGACATGGCACCAAAATTTGCATGAAAATAATTTTAAAAATATTTAAAGCTGCGTGATTTTCATAAAAATTTTTAACAAGACGTTCTTGTTCGTGTTAGTGAATCAGGTAGGGATGTAACGATACGCCGTTTTGCCGATCCGATACCGATACCGATACTTAAAAATAAATATCGCCGATACCGATTCCGATACCGATACGAATATTGAAATTGAGTTCAAGTTTAGATTAACAAAACTCAAGTGCAATTTTTTTATTATTCAAAATTACAGTGTACGAGATTATTAATATTTAAAATTGATATTAACCCAGTATAAAAAATTGGAAGTATTTTTTAAGGAGGTACATTTTCTTTGCTTCCAAAAAATCTATATTAAAAATATGCAGATAACACAGTGCAACAGTCCAAAAAAACACACGGACTTGACAGTATAGATTCGATTGTACTACCGCGGGGTAGTAAAACCCTATATTTAGCTTGGTGACCAATTTCGTTTTATGGACCTCCAAAGTTTTGGAAAATCAGCGGGCCCTCAAAAAAAGGTGGCATCAACTTTTGGCCAACAGAAAATTCAGACTTGGTGATACCGCTTAACTATATATGCAATAATGTAGCTAAGAGTTCGCTAAACAGATTTTATTACCATTTTATGCCAAAAAATTATTTTTTCGTGCAGTTTTATTTGAAAAAACTGGGACTCGTAATTTTTTATTAACAATATTTGGCACCCTAAACAGCCCAGAAAAACTAATTTCTACCTTAAAAGTTTTCGTTTTTTACGAGTTATGCTATATTTTTATTGCATTTTTTTGCTTTCCTTGTTATTTTTCCACTTCTTATGTTGCTGATTTTAGTATTTACTATTTTAATTGTTTATTGTTGTTTTGCCAAATAATGGTAATGAAAAATTTGAAGTCCCTATAAGTTATAATCAAAAAAGTGAATAAAATAATTTTTTTACATTTTTTTTTGAAAAAAAAAATACAGGAACATATTATTTTTCTGGGCAAAAAATGTTAGTGAAACACAACAGAGAAGTTTGCACTTGAATGTACTATTTTCAAAAAAAAAGTATTTTTTTAGCATAAAAAAATAGTGAAAAACTACAACTTTTAAGGTAAAAAGTGGTCTGTGTGAGCTATTAAAGTGCCTAGATACGTGCACATTGTATTGATATGTTCACAAAAGTTTTTCAGATCTACCGTAACTATAACTTTACCAAATATTGTTAGTTAAAAATTACAAGTCCCTGTAAGTTATTCTGAAAAAAGTGAAAAAACAATTTTTTCCTTAATTGTGTCAACAAAAAGTTCACGAAAAAAATTTTTTGCCATAATATGTTAAAAAAAATCTGTTAAACAGACTCTTAGCTACATTATTGACATATATAGTTAAGCGGTATTATACAGTTTGAATTAGCTGTTGGCCAAATACTGATGACACCGTTTTTTGAGGCCCCACTGATTTTCAGAAACTTTGGAGGTCCATAAAAAAAAATTGGTCACCAAATTCGCCAAACTGATTAAAGGGTTTTACTACCACATTGTAGGACAATCGAACCTGTACTGTCCAGTTCTTGTGTTTTTCCAAAAGTCTTTATTTGTCGCATAGTCTAATTAGTAGAAAAGCAAGAAAATAATTTTAGTTCCTCTATAATTTTAAAAAATACTCGCCATACTCGCATAAAAATAATTGTGAAAATGGGTAATTTTTTATCCATTTTTCTTGAGGAAAAATCATTATGGAACACCGAAAAATAAATTTGTCCGAGCATCGCTTCCAATTCGGTGATTGGTAATTGAAAAATAGAACTTCTTGCAATGGCAAGGATATGTAAGACTAATTAGAAATTATCCAAATTTGCAATACTTCCGGATAGCGAATTATACATTTTCATGACTTCTTTGGAGTGTCTTTTTTTGCTGGAATAATATTTAAAAAACAACGAATTGAATTTGATTTCATGGTAAAATTAACAAAAAATAAATAGTTTTTTTTACAAAATACTAGTATAAAATATTATTAATTTTTAAAATTGATATTAAAAAAATTTAAAAAGTATCGAAATGAGTTTAGTTCATGGTAAACTTAACAAAAAATAAATAATTTGTCAGAAAAAAACTCTGAAACAATTTTTAAAAGTATCGTCGTATCGACAGTAAAATATCGCCGATACCGATGTATCGGAAAATCTGAAGTATCGCCGATATATCGGTATCGGTATCGGTATTCGTTACATCCCTAGAATCAGGGTGTTATTTTTAATAATTTTAATACATTAATGAATATCTATAGATCTAAACTCTTAAACTATTTCAAAATAGTTTTTGCCATAAGACTTTACATGATAGACTCAAAAACAAATTTTTGTCTTGAGATTTTTTTTTTATAAAAACAGTTTCGTGCCATAAAAAGCTTATATTAAAACAAGAAGCATCATTTCATAAAAAGGGGCAAAAGGGGCATAATATTACAAAAGGTGGCAGATTTAGGTCATTTTAAAAAAGGGGCACTAAAAGTGGCAAATTGCCACTTTAGTCGCAAAACGGTCACGCTGATTGAATAAACTAAAACGTAGACCTTTTTTAAAAATGGTCCAGCTCACTAGCGGTGTTTGCAAAAAGTTAAATATTTTGGGAATCCTAATACCGATTGTTTTCGTTTTTTGGCCATTTTGTGTGTTCTTTTGCGATTTTTTAGTTTTGGCGATTTTTCCCCTTTTAGCGACTTTTTCGGTTTTTGCCGATTTTTTAGTTTTTGTGATTTTTTAAACTGATACAAGACCCTTTAATTTTTATTTTGCTTAAAAAATCGCCATGACTAAAAAAACGCCAAAACTAAAAATCGCAAAAACAAGACAAATCGCCAAAAACGAAAAGAATCGCCATTAGGATTACAAAAAATATTTAACATTTTGCAAACACCATTTTTAAAAAAGGTCTATCTACATTTTAGTTTTTTCAATATATTTTTTTTTTGTCCCAAGAAAGGGTTGGGTATATACTTAAAAAAAATGAAATTTTTGGAATCCTCAAGAATAACGTCAAAGTTCAATTTTAGGATCCTCTAAAAAATCGTAAAATCTAAAAATATCGGCCAAAATCGTTAAACCTAAAAAATATCGTAAAAAAATTGCTAAAAAATTGGCGGGAAAAATCCCAAAAAATAAAAAAAGTCGCTAAAAGGAAAAAAAATCGCAAAAGAAATCCCCTACAGCCGAAAAACCATAAAACGAAAAAAATTGCAAAAAAGGCAAAAGGAATACATATGGCATTCGTAAGGAGTCCTTCGTGTGCGAGTCAAAGTCGCACTTTAATGAATTTATTTTATTTGTTTTATATCTTTCTGTCCGGTCCGGTCCGTCTCTCTATTTTGGAATCGGTTTTTTTGTTGAAGGAACCATTTTAGTTACTCTGTTGTATTAAATTCCTTTTAAACAGTTTCTTGTGGAGAAATCATAAATTTATTAATCATAATAATATTAATTTGTTATGCAAACAACTTAATAGCAGTTCAATAAAGTATAAATTGCAAAATAATTGAATGAGAAATTTACAATCTAAAAAGAAGGAACTTGGCATTTTAATTCATAAGTAATTGTGCCATTAAATTATTATCATCAGCAGTAGAAGAAGAGGCGGCGGCATGTAGACCAGGTCCACTTTCAAGAAATTCACGTAGTTCATTTTCCAAATCACCACTAGCTGTTGCTGAAACATCTTCGTCTATATCCATGGCAAGCGATGAAGATAAATTATTGCTTCCATCTTGCTGTGCTGTTACCGTAGACGTTGTGGTTGGTTGGGGGTTTGTAAAAGGTATGTTGGGCAAAGAAACAGGTTGCTGTATAAGTGCAGGTACCTGTAAACGTTGCTGGGGTTCTGATAATAAAGGTGGTAAGCCAACTGAAAAATAAATAATAAAAATTTAAGTGATAACAATTGTATCCAAGAGTCTACCTACCGAATGACAATCCCATGGCTTTTCTTAAGGCATAAGGATCTGTTACAGCAGAAGGCGGCAGTTTTTTGACCACATCAGTTAACTGTTGTGTGATTTGCTGGGCCAGTTGTGTTTCCTCTTGCGAAGGTGGCTGCACCAGACCCAAATGATGTGGCAATGGCTGAGACAGACGATCATGCTGCGTATTTCTCAGCTTGTCAATCAAATTCAAATTATTACTCAAATGTTCTTGCAGTCTTCGTGTCAATTCGAAATTCTTCATTTCCTTTTCAATATCATCCAGAAATTCCACTTTAATGCCCAAATCATTTAATGTTCGCAAGCGATTAAAATCAATACGTGTGTTTTTGTATTTTTCATATTCTTTTTCAATTTCGGCTCGAGTTTCCACGCTGGCGGAACTGTCAACCACGGGACCAGTGTTATTAAAACATTTAAGTGCTTCTTGTTGTTCGTAATTTTGTACTTGTAGATCGTAAAGATCTTGCAGGCCTTTGGAATGTTCGCCATTAGTTAAAATATCGAGAAGGCCGTTTGCCAACATGGTGGCATAAGAGGAATCTTTGGTAAATTGTAAAATACTTTCAGCATATTCAGTGCTGGTAGCATCACCATAAGTTTCCAATACCAATTGGGTTTCGTCCTTATTGAGTGTCGAAAAACGTGAATCGAATGTGGGAGCAAAAGAAGCAAATGGACCATAGTTTAGAGGCTTCACCAGTTTTGCTTCATTACGTTTATCTTCGCGATAGCCCTGCACCTGACTTGAGCCCGTTTTAAGTTTTCCTACTAAATCACCCAGAGACACAACTTTTTCAGGTCCTTCATTTTCATCTTTTGTTAGTAAATTCAGCGATGTAGAACCATCTTTATTTTGCCGTAAGAAACCCATCCTATTGGCCCTTTGCTTTGTAGATAAACGCTTTTTAGCTGCTTGAGCTGCGCCTTGTACTTGAGCTAAAATCTCCTCTGAAGTTAAATCGTCGACATAGGGTTCGAAACGAGACTTGGGTTGATTTTCCAAACGTATGGCTTTGCGTTTTCTCCCCTCTTCAAGTTGAGCGGTAGTCATCGGTTCTTCTGTACCCGTGGAAGCTCCCTCATCGGCCGAATCAGCCATGGCATGATGATCGTAGGCTGGAAAATCACCATGATTTTGTACCATTTCAAAACCTAATTCCTTTACTGTAAGTTCCCGCATATAGCCCGACAGCGGCTTTAGACTTCTCATTAAACTATCAGGGGCTAAGTGTTTCATGCCAACTTGAAGTAAACGTTTTGCTGCCTTATGGTATACTGTGTCGACATGATTGTAGCGTATAGCATTTTCGCACATTAAACGAAAGTCATGGGTGAATTCCGTTAAGGTGATGTAATCATTGTCATCAATTTTCTGACGTATCGTTGAAAAATCCATGGGTTTATTGATAATCTTCGAATAACCAGGAGCAATATCGTCGGTTACGGGCCAAGCAAAGAATTGATGAGGATCACGCTTTTCCAAAATACGCAAAAGATGCTCAAGTAATTTATTAAGTGGGGATTTTTGTTGCTTTAATTTCAATACACATGTACGTGGTTCTCGTCCTGACTCACTCGATGAACTAGGAGTCTTGGGTGCTTCTAATTGTTTGGGTGTAAGTGCCGCGAAAGAGCTTGTGCCGCCAGGTGTTGATGCTGGCGTGGAGGGAGAAGGGGATGGTATCATCAACTGAAATTGAAATAAATTATTTATTTTCAAATGCGTAAAACCAGTGTTTAAACAACTGCAATGATTTTCATTTCATTTGTTGTTGACTGAACCTGCAGAAAACGTCTAAAAGCAAGAGTTTTTGCTTCTTCGACTGTTACTGTTTGCGAATGCTGACAACTTCTAAAAGCAAAGACAATGCTTGTGCTTTTACTTGCGATTCTAACTAAAAGCAAAAGAAAAACATGTTCAAACTTTTCAAATCGTCGGGTGCTGAAAGTGCTGCGCAATTGTTTCTGCTTCGACTGTTGTTTTTTCATAAGGATAAGCAAAATCATTGGTTCATTTTAAACAGTTGGAAAAAGCCAAAGCAGTGAAAAGTAAAAAATTTTACAACTTTTGCTAATTCGACTTAAGTTATTTAAACACTGTGTAAAACCATCTTTAGGAAACTGCTTGTCGAACCCAAAAGACCTCAATATAAAACATACGACAATCGTAGTCTTTTTGAAATTTTTATTATTATTTATTTTTCAAAGCATTGAATGTAATTAATTTAATTGCAATCAATTTGATAAATTCCGCTGATATCACAACTATAGTGAAAGTCCAATAAAATAATATAAAAACGTAGAAAAGCATAATTTCTTTGCCATTTCTTGCTTTTTTATTTTGTTTCTATGTTAAAACTGATTGCAATTAAAAAGTATGTTTACGAATTAAAAAAAAAATTTGTAAGCAAAACTACATTTTTGGCAATTTAAAATTATCAGAGTCAGCTTTATTTCTAGAAAAAGGAGTTTCATTTGAAATGAGCGACGATTTTGATTCAGCTTTAATTTTGAATGCAATTACTGGATTTGATTGCAATCAATAAATATAATCATGAAATCAATTAACGATTTTGAATGCAATAAAAAACTAGCAATCATAAATATGAAATCATGTGATTTCAATTAAATCGATTGCAATCTTTTACAGCTCTGCTATGTACGCTGTTGCATCTCAACACATTTGACATTTTATTTATTTTTTAATTTATGAATTTTTAGTAGAACTGCATGATTCTTAATCCAAAGATACAGCAAACTCGGAGAAACGTGAAATTATAGTGGTAGTACAAGTCCATGGGTATTTATTAGTGTTTAATCGCTTAACCGTTAACCGGTTAATTACTACCCGATTAACTGATTGGTTAATTTAAAATTGGCGATTTTCGATTAAACCGGTCTATATGCATTTCATTTGTGCTTTATACTGATGAATTGCAGTATACTTCAAGCACCAATAAAATGCATATGGATTTTGCTTAAAATACAGTACAAAAACGGAAAATAAAGAATTCGGAAATTAATATTTTTGTTATGTGCTGAGCTTTGACAGGATGACCTGGCAACAGAAGAAACTATCGGTACTAATACAAACAATCTTTTAACAGAATTAACCGAAATAATTAGAAGTTAAGAATTTGAAAAAATTAAAACAGGACTCTAATGGCATAATCGAAGATTTTATATGTTTAGAGAAATCCAGGAAAGGACTGAGAAATTAGATATTCTATATTATCGATTACTTTCGATTTCTCCAACATCTACGATAAGTGAAAGGATTTTTTTCAAGTCAACTTTCATTAAAACTAAAGAAAAGAATCGCTAAACATTTAAAGCAAATTATTTTTCTAAAAAAATATTTTAGATTTCCTTAAACTATTGCAATAACTAATAAAGTGATATATATTTTTTACTAATAAACTCAAAATAATATATGCATTTTTATTTATTGAAATTAATTTATGAAAAAACTTTATTGATCGGTTAACCAGTTAATAATGAAATTAACCGATTAACCTCGATCGAGCCAAATTAAATGAGTACCCTAGTATTTATAAAAAACTATCCTAAAAAAATTTCGGGTCAATCTGTTAAGACTAAGGTCAAGTTTGAGCAAATGCCCTTCTCTGTCTTTTATATCCCATGACTTAATATATATAGTATGTATTTACAACAAATTTTTCTTCAACAAAGTTATTGTCTGTAAAGTTTCCAACAGCTTTGTCTTACCGCCTTTTACCTAAATCGCATATTTAACAAAATAAACAGCAATATCGAAAACAGCAAATAACTATTAAAATCTCAACAAAAAAATATAATAATAATTTTAAAAATTTCAGCAAACTTTTTCGTTTCCTAGATATGATAGTTGTTTTTTTTAGTTATTTGGGCCGCTGAAAGCGAATCTGCACAACATTTTTTTAATAGGTCTAGCTTTCGAGATATATTTTTCCCATCCCTCCAGTTACTTAATAAACAATTTCCTAAACAACATTTTTAATTTTCAACGTAAACAAACACTTCGAACTAAGCAATTTCTTTGCGTTTTCATGAATCCATTTAAGATTGGAATTGGATTTGAGCTCCGTTTTTAATCGAATTTCTTCACGGATTCCATGAACAGGCTGAATATCGATTTCTATAACACCAACATAATTTTTCTGTCCATTTCAATTCTGATTCTGACAGCAATCAGATTCCATAACAAACCTGTATGGCTACATTGAAAATTTGGTAAACAGGATGCAACTCTTGGACTGTTTTTATTACTGCTTATTTCATAAAAAAGTTTCGGATTATGCTGAATGTTGAATTTTTGTGATTAGAGCTCGGTAAATAAATTAAAAATAGATCAAAATTGTTGAAGTTGGCACAGGCAAGAAAATTAGAATTAACAACCAGTATATGGGTGATTCAGGGACAAAAAAAAATAATAAAAATAAATAAGTTCTGTTTTAGAATTGAACATTTATTTATAAAAAATAACAATTAAAGCAGAATCACCTATATACCTTATTAAATGTCCCTTGCCGCTCCGCGCGCTAAAGTTCACTTTATGACTATAAGGTGTCTGTAAAATATAATGATATAAAGCTCTTTACATATTGTTTGAAGTTCACGTTATAAAAGATAAACTGTGCTACCAACGTTAAAAAGAGCAAACAAATCTTTCATTTTAATACTTATATTTGTTAAATTGCGTATTTTCGGTTTTTTCTTTTTAACTTAGAAATGAGATATTTTATAGCGGTAAATAGTATCCTAAATTCCAACCAGAACTCTAGTATACCTCCATATCAAATTTCATAAAAATCCGTTGTGGTTTTTGCGTGATGCGTATTCGGACAGACAAAAATTCCGAGAGTTGGTGTTTTCTGTTCTACATCGATTATTGATTACGCCACCACAAAATTTTTTAAAATATATTTAATGTAAGAACACGCGCCTTTTACTGTTTTATTATATGTTTCGATTACCAAATTTAACTGTATATTTATAAAAGAAAGTGGTATGGGCACCGCTCAGGATAAATATTCTTCCCATTATTTAAATCGTTGACGTCACACAACGCCGAAGACACAAAAGTGGCTATTGCCTTGATATTTACAAAGACGAAGAATATGATTAGACTAGCAATAGGCAGCTCCCGTACATGCACGCAGTTGCACAAGCTTACACTAAAGCTTTTTAAATACAAAATTTTGTATTGAAAAGAGCTTTCGGGTAAGTTCGTCCAAATGCCAATTTTTTGCGTAACAGATGGGAATATATTTACTTGAACTCTCCATTGCGTATTATATATATTTATTATCGTTGTCATTGCAACGTCTTCCAAATTTCTTTTCTTACCTCTGCTAATGGTTTTGTTGGACTTATACCACCAATACTATCAACGGGACTTCCGGGCACAGGAGCACACGCTGGTGAAGCACTACTGCCAATAGCAGGACCACAAGATGTTGGTCCCATGGAAGTGCTATGCATAGATGAAGATGCCGGTGAGCCCATAACAGTGTCATCCGTTTTCATGGGCACAATTGGTTTAGAAACTGGCCTACATGATGGCGAACTGTCCGTTGTCATATTAGCATAGAATAGTATATTTTCCGGTAATGGTTGGGAGTTGTCATCATCCATAAAACTAAAGCCATCTTGACTACTATCACCATCCGGAGCCAGGGCAATATTCGAAGGCGGCCCGCCCGCCATTATCTTGGGACTACGTTGTATTTGAAATGACGAACAGCCGGGCAGTGACTGAGAATCCTGACTGGCGATTAATGTTATATCTTCAATATGGTCTACTGAAGATGCTTCACGTCTCGGACTTTCACTTATGTGACGTTCGCCTTTGTCACGTTTCTTTTCCTTGTGATGTTTATGTTTCTTCTCGCGATCTTTTTTCTTCTTCTTTTTCTTTGATTTCTTATGTTTCTCACGATATTCCTCCAAGTCTTCCAACATCAAAGGACTGCTACACATAGCCTCAGCGGCAGTAGGAGGACCGGCTACGGTGGAAGTCAGAGAGCAGCCATCGGCGGAGTATTCAGGTGTATTATTCGGTCCAACTTTTAGAATTAATTTTAAGCCTCTTTGCAGATTAGAAGGATCCGTGTTATGGCTGTATTCTACATTGGGAAGAGTTATTAAAAGATTTAAATTATATTTAATGTTTGGAAAAGTATTGTCACATTGTGTTGAGATTTACTCACCTTCATATCTCTCCCTTCTTTCCAATTTGTGTTTCTTATGTTTCTTTGAAGAGCCCATTACGGTATTAATATTCTAAATTATTGGATTTGTATTAATTACTTTAAATTATTTTATCTTTTAAAGAAAAATTAAAACTTTTCACAAAGCAAGCAATTTGTGAAGCAATGACGCTCTTGCAGAGAACTTCGCCGAGCGATATTATCGGCGGCGGCGGCTCATGAGAAAAACGGCGGCGGCGGCTCAAATTCGGCTTCAGCCGACTCAGAACAAATAACATAAAAATCAAATTTAAGATAAAATCTAAATAAAAAAATGGATAAAAACACTTATTATTTCATAGTGTACAAGGACAATGGGCGGCTAGTTTTCAGGCGAAGTAAGCCGAACTTTTCTTGGCGGCGGCGTAACTGTCTAAAATTATCGGCGGCTCGGCTTAGCCGGCTGTGAGCCGTCACGGCGGAGGTCTCTGCGCTCTTGCCGATTGTCCGACACTGTTGCTAGTAAAAGTAGTGTTAGTATGAGTTATTTTAGTACAGAAAACTACAACCACGCATTAAAAGGTGAGTTGCCACATAACAAAAATCTTAGCAAAGCCGCGTAGCTCGACTTTTTTTGATATCGCGTTTTAATAATTTCCCGCTATTCAACTTCTATATATACCCTCCTTGTGGAACTAAGTAGCCTATGATTATATCGACGGAATTTGGTCAATTGATTTTTTTTCTTGAAGTTTTTCAGACTGTCCTCTGCTGTCCTCGATGTCGAACGAAAATGCTGGAATTCTAAACGAAACATAACTGGCTGGCCTGCATACCGCTAATACTAAACTTACACTATGAAACATTTCATGAAATTTGTGGCATGAAACTTTCTTTATTTGCAAATAAAATGGACGGGGAAAGAATTTGGGTTGAAAAACTGGTTTTGTAAATTTTCTTTACCCCATTTACTTTTCCGCGCTTGCAATAATCAAATAAAGTTTCATGAAGAAAATTTCATGAATTTTTCGTCATGTACAAAATCTAGTATAACAACACATTTTGGTTATTTGATGAAATATTTCAGAAAAATTTCTTCATAAAACTTTTTATTTGTTTATTGCAAGCGCGGAAAAGTAAATGGTGTAAAAAAATTGACAAAAAAACCATCTGAAATTTTATTTCCTACCTTTTTTTCAACTCAACTTCTTTCCCTGTCCATTCTATTAGCAAGTAATACCATATTTACACTATGCAACTTTGTTCCATGCAACTCTCTTTTTTCAGTGAGAAAGACAGAGAAGAAATACAAAATGTGTACATTTCTATTTCAACACTCTCACTTAAAATGAAAATTGCATAGTGTAAATATGGTATAAATTAATTAATAAGTTCGAGCTGCAAGTCAGTTGTTTTTCGTTTAAATATCCAGCGAACGATAACTTTCGACACCGGGGGAGAGGTTGTTAGATCTTTATTTTCTTTTTCGTTCTCCTCTAAAATAACGAATATTCGAGCTATGCCTTTTCTATATTAAGCCATCGTTATGTATTATAATAATTCATTATTGCTTAAAAATGAAAAAGTAGACCTATTTAAAATTCGAATTTTAATTCTTTGTTTCTTAAAAACCAGAAGACATCAACTCCATAGCCTTAATATTTTACAAAGTTTTTCTATTTTTATCACATATTTTACAGTTTTTAGTACTTATCAGACCATGACACTCGCAATAAGTCTTTTTATTGCTCAGTTCTCTAAGCGAACTATTAACACGATGCTGTAAATCATCCAATGAATGGCGCACAGCAAAAATGTCTTGTTCCAAAGATCGGCGATCTTTTGTTAGTTCTTTGTGTTCTTTTATCATGTTCTCTAGTTCATGTTGTCTATGTACGGCTGACATCATTCTCTTATGGTTCTCATAGCTTATATATTTTGATGGTGTCTCGGTTGATTTGTGCGCACGTTCCTTATGCTTATCACTATATAGAACTTTCATACGAGGTAGACTTATATTCTTGCATTCACTATTTTCTAATGCACTAATAACATTCTTATTAGAACTAGTAAATTGATTTTCGGAACAACACGTTTCTTTTGATTTTGCTTTAGTTGCTATCGGTTTCGTTTTCAAAGATTTTTGAGAATATTGGTGTTCTAGAAGGATGTGACGGTAATTTTATAATTATTTTAACATATAAAATTTGCATCTACCCCTTAATTGTTCGTGCACATTGAATACAATATTATTTATTTTCCTATCCAAATTAAGACGTTCCTTTGCTTGCTTTATTCTGGCTGCTTGTCTTTCTGGTTCATAATAGTCTTCTGGATTAACTTGAGCGACACTAAAAAATTTGTTTTCCTGATGGCCGAGTAAAGTTTTATTGACCATTTGGTTGAAATTTAAACGATTCATGTTATAAATATTTTTATTTCGAACAATACACTTAAAATTTTGAATTTCTATTATATATTTGAAATTATTTTTAATATTATTTTTTTAATATTTTTATAAAAAATCTGTAATTTTAATGAAAATTGAAAAGAAAAACTTTTTAGATATGACAAATTGTTACATATTTTAACATTGCACAGTGGGGAAAATGAATATGGAAAGAGTAAAAGATTTTTTAAAAAACAATTAAATTGTAATAAGGATAAATTGTCAGAAAACCAAATATGGGCAAAAAATCGGAAAGGAAATCTTTTGACGATGTACATATAATAGGTATGTATGTCCAAAATTAGTAAAACATTGCTAAGGTCGGCAAAATGCGTAAAAATTGGCTTAAAATCGCTAATACATATATAGAGGTAAAAATTTGGGAAATACTCATTAAAATCGCTGTGGCGATGAATTTCAAAATTTTAAATACACTAAGAAAATGGATGATAACTTCAAAACGGCTGCACTAATTTTTTCACATATACTTTTATAGGGCATTTACATTGTCTCGAAATCTAGTATTTTCGAGATTTCGAGCTAAACCTAGTTGGTTTTTTAGTAGATTTGCCATACAAAACGAAATCTACTTTGTGAGTAGATTTGAACGAAATCTACTCAAAATCTAGTGTTATTATTTATTTTTTACTACCCTGTACAACATTTTTATATGCAAAGCGAGTGAAATAAATACAATAATATTATGCTCTGCAAAAATCATCTATAAAAGGTGTATGAATTAGCTAAGCCGGCACTTTTTGGGTTACAGTTTAAGATTAGTTTCAGTCAAAGGATTTTTTGTCTTGGATATGAAATCTTGGAAAATGTAAGTGTAAACGATATAGATTTCGTTAAAGACTTCAAATCAAATTGCCATGAAATCTAGACAATGTAAATGCAGGCATTTACACTGTCTCGAAATGGTCATTTCCGATTTTGAACGTGAGTTTTTGTTTTTAAATTGAATATTGTTTTTGAAAAGATCAGACGATTTCCTATTAGAATCACTTATTTTAATTTTTTTGTTTTATTTTTTTCTAGCTCGAAATAGTAAACATTTTTTTTCAAAATTGGATACTAACTATAACTCGACAAATAAACATCATACCGAAAAAATGTTTGCATACACATTTATATCTACTAGAACTATAGTTATGTCAAATATCAAGTAATTTCGGCAACATTTTTTTCGTGTTGTCCACGTTAAAAAATAATGACTCATATGTATTAATAAAAGTTGGAAAAATTCTGTAAGTGGGTGGAACTCAAAATAAAATAGAAGCATACAAAATCGTGAGTATTGAAAAATTTAAGTATATTTTTCTTTAGCTTAAATCGGTGGTGGCCAAACATACACTATCATATTCTTTGTTTGTGTGTGTGCTTCGCGGCTAAAAAGATAGGCTGTGTGTCTCACACACAGTATACGTGTGTTGATGGTAAAAAACAGCCTATACTTGCGAGTATACGAAATTGAGAGAATGACCACCACTGGTTTAAAAATAATCAACTTATAGTTAATTTATAAAATAATCAACTTATAGTTAATAAGTTATAATTTTAAATGGTACCTTAATTGGGTGTTCAGCGCGTTGACTACAAACCGTATGATACATAGTTCGAGACCCAGCAACATCTTTTTGCAAATATACTAACTACCAGGTGACTTAAATAAAGTCAACTTTAAGTTAGTCTATGTCCATACGAGTCAACTTTTGCTGCGCAACTTTTGAGTTTATGGGAGAGAGAGGTGAGAAGATAGGGAAGGGGTACACTGCTTCATGTACATGCAACTCTCTTTTGTTTTCTTGTTCGTAATATTAAGCAACAACAAATTCTAAGTAAAAAAAATGTGAGTCCGATCACAGGGGAGATGTGTAAACATCTAGTAATGAAACATTTCACCTTCTACCGAAACATTCTTCTCATCATTCACCCGTTTCAACTTCGGCGAACCGGCCTTCATCCGATTCTTTTTCACCCTCGTACCTTCCTCCACACCCGACAAATCGCTCAAACGGATAAGCTTCGCATCAGACACCTCTGACTCACTCCCACCAGTCATATCGCCCTCCGCTTCCCCGCAGACATAAATAATAGTATTATTTATCCACCAGCAAAAAATAATATACCCGTACAAAATATTTGGAACTACCGCTGTTAAACAGCAAAATAACCAACAGTCAAAGACAAACGCAGTCAATAAACCGTCAGCCAAATATCGTATCAAGTTCAGCAACAAATTCGGTAAAACCGAAAAACCGTTTTTTTCAAAAAACCCGGGTTCAAAAACCTAGACGAACCGGGCCTGAATCCAAAAAAAAAACTGGACCCAAAATCCCAGAAGTTCCCAGCAAAAATAAAAAACGGCAACGCCGAAATACTCACTCAATTCAAAAACACGGCAGCACAGCACCAACCAACAAACGTACGACCTTACTGCCGGAGTTTGACATCATCCCAGATGATGTCGCTTAACGGCGAGCATCATCTCTTTAACCCTCTGGAAAGCTAGTCATCTGTGGGGCCACTGGTTCCCGTGGTACCAGTTTATGTTTCTGGTCAAGCCTCGAAAGAAAACCCCTAGAGGTTAACTTTCTATCGACTTTGGTCTTGAGATAGACCCTAGGTGCCTGTTCACCTCCTTACTGACTAGCGTAGGCAAGCCTACTTCCTTATATAAATATGTGCACGCCTGTTACTCGGCTGCAAGAAATTGGGTAGTAACACATACGTTTTATAGGTAATTGGCCTAAGGTAATGTCAGCAAAAACCAAATTACCCCATTCCCAGGAAGCAAATCACCAAGCAGTGAGTAATCATCAAGATGCATGAACCGTAAATCCCGGGGGAGATAGGGACAGAAGGAATCTCGTTAATCCATGAATGATGAAACTACTACTACTATTGCGCACTAGATGGTGTTAGTGTATTTCTATACAGCTGTTAAGTTTCTCTGTACTTTTTGTTTTCCATATGATTACACTAATACACTCATACACAGCTCACATCGCGTTATTACAATCTTACTCAAAATTTGTGATTGTATTGTGAAAAAGATTTTTACCCCCTAGCGTATAGATCTTTACACATCAAAAACAAAAGCTGCGCAGCAAGAATTTCATTATATGGACACGAATGCAACTTCAAAAGAAAATTTAACAAAGTTGCAGAAGCAAAAGCTGATTCATATGGACATGGACTTAGCTGAAATGTAGTGCAGAGTGGGACAATTGACTACCGCCTAGGACATCGCAATGTTAAAATAGTTAGTTGTTTTCATTGGAAAGTAATCCAAATGTCAGTCAGAACTAGTTGCAAAATAGTTAGCTCAGGCTGAGGCCACACGGGCGTTTTTAAAACGCGGCGTTTCTGCTTTTTATATTAAATTTGAAGTTATAAAAAATTGAGAACTTTCAAATTTAATATAAAAAGCAGAAACGCGGCGTTTTAAAAACGCCCGTGTGGCCTCAGCCTTAAAGTTGACTTAAAGTTAACTATGTTTCCGACACGGAAGCGTTGAGTCCAATATCTCATGAGAAAGAGAATATTCAAACATTATCTTTTAAATCGATTTTTAGAGCATATCTTGTGTAGGTGTATTAACTTCACTTATTGCTGAAGGGTATTTCAGGTTCGTCATAGCCCCATATAACACTCAATATGTATGTAGGTGTTCTTCACTACTCTTTAAATTTTCAAAATTAATAAAGTGATGTTTCCTAACTGTCAACCTCCATATAAAACAAAAATAAGCAAAATATTTTACATGTACGCATATGTAGTTTGTTTGACAGAGAGTGCAAATATTTTTGTCATAAAAGTGAGGCTACCTTGTTTCATAAAAAATTCCAATTCGCCGGAGTAATATTAAAATAAAACCCGTTATTTTTACTACATCTCAAACTTTATCAATTAGCGTGCAGATGATCAGAAGTAATAAATTGAGGAATAAAAAAAAGTAAAACCAACTTAAATTAAATATTAAAATTGAAAGATCATGATAATTCTGCAATTATTTTTAGTCACACTGATCGTGAAAATAGTAAGTGAAATTAAATTTTCAAACTAAGTTGTATCGTTAAAAAAAAACAATTTTGTTTCATTTATTATATTTAAGTGTTACTCGGAATTTATGCAAGTATTCCATCCTTTTAATCCAGTCCCACCGCCTTTGCTGCCACTATGTCCGCCCACAGAACAACATCAACCACTTTTAGAAAATGTTCAACAAAGGCTCGCTCAACCACTAGAAAATACTGAAGTTCTGCAAGAGCCTAGAGATAATATACAATTTCTTTTGCCCTTCTTGGACATGGAAATACAATATGATCGAAACTTACATGTCATGCAAGAAGTGCAAAAACAACAAATCTATATTTTACATGGCCATGAACTGTATCAGTTATTTATAAATCGCCAAGAGAAGCGGCTAAGCTTGGTGGCAGTGTTGGAAGGTAGTGTACGTCAAGTGGAACCATTAGGAGCTCAGGTATATACATACTATAAGTTGGAGTAGTTTATTTATTTCATTAAAATTTTCAACTGCAAAATATTTTTTACTTAAGATTATCTTTTGGCAAAGTAATCTCATATTGGTTATTGCTTTGGAGGAACATCTAGAGGTCTATCAATTAGCTGAGAATGTTCTCATACAGCGGGCCGAGGCTGTCAAAGACCCTGCCAGAGCCCATGAGCCAGCACCAGTTTTTGAAGCCATTCAACAGCTCACTTTAACAGGCCGGTTTCAAAAGTTATTTTCATTTTCTCCCGTCAACGAACGTATCATGATAGTAGCTGCCGTAAATTTTACCAAATTATATGGAAAATTGAGGTAAGTAATTTCTAGTTTTGAAATTTTCAACGGAAGTTTCGCTGTTTATGTTATAATATTCGGACCATAGATATCTCGTAATACAGCTGAATTTTCAAACATAAAAAATACAACTAAATTTTTGGATCGAAGTTCCCTATGGCACGTTGTGTATATGATATGCAGTATATAAATGTTTTCTATGCTGAGGGGTAAACTTTTTTTATGAAATACATGTAACAAATATGTACATGTAACGAATACCGGTAACAAATACGTGCAACGAATACTGGTAACGGTAATTCAAAACTGTATTGCCGCTTTGCTATTTTCCCGGTTTTCGCTGCTGCCGCTGTTTTTCGAGGAAGTTATGAGATTTTGGGGAGATTTTTGTCCTAGTTTTGAGAATCTGGGGAACTTCGTTGATTGTGAGGAGATTTTCGTCCTACTTTTCTGGAATCTGGGGAGCTTCTGGTATTTTGGGGGGATGTTTGTTGTAGTTTTGGGAGTCCTTAGACCATTATTTTTTTGCTAAGTGAAGGTGTCTCGGCTAAACACCAAGTGCTCGGCTAAGTTCTTGAGCAGTATCGTCTAAGTATTATCCAGGCGATAGTGGTTTTTCGTTGACGAATTGTCCTATTTTTTCATCTGGAGGTTGAAATTACTGGCGCATATTCATAGTCATAAACAAAGTATACTTAAGGAATTTAAAACCAGTATTGCCATACAAAATACTGGTTTTAAACTTTTAAAATATACTTTGTTTTGACTACGAATATGCGCCACTATCTTCATTTACTTGGAATTTTTGTTTCTAAATTATCGGCCATGTCAAAGAATTCAATTCCGTTCGGAAACGGAATTCAATCCACCCCAAGATGTAGCCGTAGCCGGAGCATACTCCAGCGTACCAGCGCCGCCAACAGTCTGGACACACCTGACAAATTTGCGTATTTTAGTTTTCCTTTTCAGACACCTAGTGCTACAAAAATGGGGTGGATTGAATTCCGTTTCCGAACGGAATTGAGCTCTGTGACAAAGGCGGCCAAAAATATTTTTTTTATTGTTACCGATTTTAAAGTTATATCGTGCCATAACCGAAAAAAACTTAAGCGACATAATTTTCGAACTTCGTGTTTCAACGAAAATCGATTATTTACGATCGTAAATAATTGATTTTCGTCAAAAAACGAAGTACGAAAATTATGTCGCTTAAGATTTTTTTGGCGGTTATGGGACGATATACATACATATGTATGTATGTATGTATCTCAGTAAAAGACACATTCCAAAGAAGTCATCCTTAAGTAGTGCAAATTTTGATAATTTCTAATGAAGTTTTCATTCGAAAATTTCTTTTCCTCTGGGAAAAAGAGCAAGAAATCACCCTTTTCGCAAATCATTTCTTTTTATGCGAATTCAAAATAACTACCAATTTTTTTTACTGGGTATAAAATTTAAGCCTTTAAGGGTGGGTTCACAATAAAAACATTAAAAACCAACCCTAAAAAATTTATTATTTGACATATTGTCATAATTTTATTTTAAATGAAATTTATTTGCTGGAATTTAAGCAATTGTCTATATGCAGCATTTCGTTGGTGCTTTACCAACTCATCAGTAGACTTCAAACAGAGTTTTGAACAGTTACAAGCCTTTAATCTTATGTACAAACTTTTAAAAACCATTTGAGAATTTACAAAAATTATTTGCTGGGTTTTGTATAAGTTTCAAGGCCTACTATGCTTATTTTTTGAAAATCATTTATATATTTGTAAATTCTCAAATGGTTTTTAAAAGTTTGTCCATAAGATAAAGGGTTTGTAACTGTTCAAAACTGTGGTGTTTGAAGTCTACTGATGAGTTGGTAAAGCACCAACGAAATGCTGCATGTAGACAATTACTTAAACTCCAGCAAATAAATTGCATTTATTAATAAATTTATCTAACTTAATTTTTCCGAAAAATGTCTACAACATATCAGAAAGTTTTCCAATTTTTCTGATACTTTTTAAGACTTGTCGTATTAATATCGGAGAAAAGTTGGTGTTAAAATTAGAACTTTATCAGAAATGTCATATAAAACTCGCACATAGAATCACAAAATTATGAGACTTCTGTGACTCTTCTTGTGGCATGTATTTTTATTTAAAAAAATTGCTCATTTATGCAAAACATCTCAAGAAATAAATGAGAATTATTACGAAAGTTAAAATCAGATAATTTGCGGACTATTCTGTTAAATGTCTTAAGGGAAATTAAATTGCCTTCAGTGCAGATTAGTCTGATATTAATCGGATAATATTTAAGAAAATGTGAAGAAACGTCGTGGCAGAAAACTGCCGACTATTCTGCTAAATGTCTAAGCGATTGCCTGGTAAAGTTTCAGATTTTTTCTGACGTCAGACATGTCGGCAAAAAAAGTTCACTGGGTATTTGTAAACTGTTGATTCAAACAAATAAAGTCAAAATGTAGTTGTAAATTACCGATGCGGCCACGTCTTTAAGGTACACGACAATGTTAAATCCTCGACGACAAATGTCGGACAGCCGGAACAAATCATCAATGAAATTTTCGAACAAGTGTCGCGAAAATCGTGTACGATTCAATAAGCGACAATGTCGCTCAGATTGTCGTCACTGATTATATAATTGAAAGTGTCGTCTGTCTTGTCGTCAATGATTAAAAAGGCGATAATGTCACCTATTATGTCGTCAATGACTACAATGTCGTTTATCTTGTTGCCGACGATTACATAGCGACAATGTCATAACTAGAACGGACTTCAATTAATATCCTTAACACACAAATATAACTTTTTGCTGCATGTTTATAAGTTTTCGCGATTGCCACCCTGCTGCTGCATTACCTAAAACATCGACAACAAGAGGCCAACATATTTATTTGCCTGATTAAAGACAAAATGTGGAATATTGTCGCTCATATTGTCCCCAACTGAGTTGGATTGAGGACAACAATTAAGACATTGTCGCTCATCTTGCCCTGCACAATGTTACTGAAGACAAACTGTATAGCATTGTCGCTCATATTGTCCTCAACAAAGTTGGATTGAGGACAAAACGAAAGACATTGTTGCTCATATTGTCGTCAGAAGTGTTTAATAGAGCACAACAACGACGATTCACTTAAATTGTCGATTAGGAAACCTAATCGCAGAGCACAATTCGTACAAGAATCGTAAACGACAAAGTCGTGGAAGGCAGTTTGGCCAACTGGGTAATGTCCTTCATACATACTTCTGTAGTATGTACATATCGCTACCTTAACATAGAAACTCCCTACTCATCATTTTTTCAAATCGGCTTTTTTGCATATTTCGATAGATTAGAGATTCATTTATCAAAATATGCAAAAAAGTAATGAGTTAGGGCGTTTCTATATTAAGCTAAAGATATGTGTGTATCTATGTATGTATGTATGTAGTACATATGTATGTGTTTATGTAAATAGATAATTTTATCTAACGTAATTTTTCTTACGCATGTACGAAGTTTAAAACATACATACCCACATTCATACACACATACATACATTCATCCATACATTCATACCCAGCAGCTAAAGTTACAACTAGTAACGCTTTGGGACAGACATATTACTAGTTGTAATGACACTAGTAAATAAATTAAGTAAAGTGTGACTTTGGCTCGCACACGAAGGGTTCCGTACGAATACATATATATATATATATATATATATATATATATATATATATATATATATATATATATATATATATATATATATATATATATATATATATATATATATATATATATATATATATATATATATATATATATATATATATATATATATATATATATATATATATATATATATATATATATATATATATATATATATATATATATATATATATATATATATATATATATATATATATATATATATATATATATATATATATATATATATATATATATATATATATATATATATATATATATATATATATATATATATATATATATATATATATATATATATATATATATATATATATATATATATATATATATATATATATATATATATATATATATATATATATATATATATATATATATATCCCTTTTTGTTTTTGCCCCATTTGTCATTTTGACAGTTTTTTCGTTGAGCTTTCTTGTTGAATTTTAGTTTTTTATTTTTTAAAGTAGTTTTCTTTGTTTTTTGGGTTTTTTTTATTTTGGCGCTTTTCGTGATTTTTAAAAAATGTTTTTTCTGGCGATTTTTCGTTTTTTGCAATTTTTTGTTTTTTGCCGATTTGTGTAGTTTTGGCGATATTTTGGTTATGGCATTTATTTAACGTTTTCACTTTCTGACGATATTTTTAGTTTTTGTGATTTATTTTATTTGTGGCGATTTTTTCGGTTTTGGCGCTTTTTTCGTTTTTTTTTAGGATTTTTTCGGTTTTTTGTGGTTTTTTAGTTTTAGCGATTTTTTTTGTTTTGACACTTTTTTCGTTTTGGAGATTTTTTGGCTTTTTTTTAGTTTTGGCGTTTTTTTCCTCTTTGTGATTTTTTTCATTTTTTGGCGATTTTTTCATTTTTTGATGATATATTTAGTTTTAGCGATTTTTCGTTTTGAAGACTTTCGATTTTTGACGTTGTTTTAGTTATTTTCGATCTTTTTAATTTTGGTGATATATTGCGTTTTAGCGATTTTTTTAATTTTGGCGTTTTTTTCCTTTAAGTGCTTTTTTCATTTTAGCGTTTTTTTCGTTTTGAAATTTTTTAAATTTTGGATTTTTTTAGTTTTAGCGTGTTTTAAAATTGCAAGATTTTACATCTTACGGTTTCAAAGATACAGCATATTGTCTCAATTACATAGTCAAAATTACAATAACTAATAGAATACCCTTTAATTTTTATTGTTTTAAATATCGGTGTTAATTGAAACTTTGAAAATTTAAAGTGTCTATATATAAGTGTCTGCATATTACATTAGTATTGCAACATTTTTCGTTGCTCGCCTTAGAACACCATTTAATTTTTAGCTGTCATATATTTATTGTTGTAGCGGTCAAAGTTTTACATATTCTGTGAAAATTTCAGGTCCGTAGCTCTCACGGTTCCCGAGAAAACATTACATTAGTATTTCAACATTTTTCGTTGCTCGCTTTAGAACACCCTTTAATTTTTAACTGTCATATATTTGTTGTTGTAGCGGCAAAAGCTCTACATATCCTGTGAAAATTTCAGGTCCGTAGCTCTTACGGTTCCCGAGAAAACAGCCTGTGACAGACAGACGGACGGATAGCGTAGCGAAAACAATAGGGTTCCTTTACACTTTTGGTGTATCGGAACCCTAAAAAACGACAGTCATATTACTAGTTGTAACAAGACTAGTAACGTTACTGGTCAAAAAAGAACAATCATATTACTAGTTGTATCGAGACTAGTAACGATACTAGTCAAAAAGGGATACAATTTTCAGGTATACTATTTTATATAAAACCTATTTTTAGCTATTAAAAAAATAAGTAGAAGTGGGTAGAGTACTTGCCTTAAAGTATGAGGAATGTGTGTTCGTACCCCGGTTGAGCCAAAGTTTTTTTAAGAGTTACAAAACTCTTAATAAAAAAACTAGTAAGCGCACTAGTTTACAATAACTAGGATTCAAACTGGGATATAACTGTATACAAATAAACTAGTTGGTCTCCTATGACAACCTAATATTAAAATCGATAGTTCGATATATGAAAAAAGGATAGATAGGCAACTAGTCTGAAGCAAAAAGCAACTAGTATAGTTCCAGCTACTTTGTCTGCAGGGTACATACATACAAGCCCATTAACATTCTTTTTGCCGACATGCCTGACAGCGGAAAAAATCTGAAACATTACCAGACAATCAATCGAGTTGTACAAAATTCCCTTAGACATATAGCAGAATAGGCGACAATTTTCTGGTACGATGCTTCTGCACATTTTCTGAAATATTATCTGCTTAATATCAGACTAGTCTGCAAATTATCGAAAGACAATTTAGTGCATATTTCGTTCAAGTATATTTAAAACAAAAACAAATTCTACAATTTAGTTTTTGTACGAAAGAAAGAATTCTTTCGACATCGTGAAATAGGCAGCTAATTTCCTTTCCATATACATTATCTAATCCGTAACAATTCTTTAATTCCCCCTCCCCCTGGAGCGTTACGTAGCATGTGAGTAGGTCCTTTAAGACATTTAACAGAATCTGACCTAGGTTAGACGACTTTTATCCGCCACTTCTGCAGATTGTGTGATTATTGTTTTCGTAATAACTCTCATTTATCTCTTGAAAGTTTTTCCATAATTGTCCAAGTTTTTAAACTAACAAAACAGAAAAAAAGAAAATCATAGTACAAGAAAAGTCAAAGAATTCGTAACATTTTTTAATTCTATATGCGAATTTTATACAACATTTCTGATCAATTCTAATTTTAGGTCCGAAAATTCGGAAAATTGCTAATGTTTTGTCAGACATTTTTCCGGTATTGTTTAGACATTTCGAAAACTCCTTTAACATTTCCTTAGAAAATTTCTTCAGAGCTCGTATAGAATTCTGTTAGACCAACGATCACCAAATACTGCCCTAAGGGTAAACACCAACACCACTATAATAATTCTTGCAAAAAAACCGACCACAAATAGAGGTAGCCCTGCCCATAATTTGGATCATAATGTTGCACTTTCACAAGAACTAATTGTGTGCAAAGTTTCATAAGAATCGGTTAAGTATAAGTAGTTGAAAAAATATTTACTTTTCATGGGCGTGGCACTGCCCACTTTTCCAACCATTATATTGTATTGTAACGATAACTAAACGTGTATGTAAAGTTTCATAAGAATCGGTTTAGTAGAATTTGTTGAAAAACAATATGTACTTTGCGTGGACGTGGGACTGCCCACTTTTTTAATCATGATATAGAATTCAAACAGAAGCTTAATGTGTGTGCAAAGTTGCATATGAATCGGTTGAGTAGAAGTAACTAGTTGAAAGGGCATATGTATTCACTTCGTATGAGCGTGACCCTACCTACTTTTCAACGGGACCAATATGGAGGTAGACCATATTAAATAAATAAAAAAGAAAAAAATCCAGAATCGGTCTATAAATGGCGGAGTTTTGATGGAACATACATAAAAAAATACATGACGAATTGATAACCTTTCACATTTTTGGAGTCGGTTAAAAAAGAACACCTTAGGTTAGATTAGGAAGCGTAGTTTTATACCACACATCCACTCGGAATTGGATCCATGGTTTCTGGTTCCTCTTCATCCTCGTACATCCTACAGAAATCTGTAGTGCCAATTTCCCAAATGTTGGTCCTCGCTCTGATCGAGCAGTGACCAGTCTATGCGTCTATTAAGACGCCTAGCACCTTCTTATTCATACCCAATAGTAGCTCGGATCTACCTAAGTCAAGTGTTGGCCACATGGCCCTCAATACTCTACAATCCTCCCTATTCCCCCATGAAAAAAGGGAACAAAACACACACAAAATATTCTTTAGTAGCAACAACAATGAACGTTAGTCGCTTTATTTTATAAAACTTCCCAGAAATATTTTTGCCGACATGTCAAACGTCAGATAAAATCTCAGACTTAAATCAACAGACATTCAACCGAATAGTCTAAAATTTCCTCAGACAGACATTTGGCATTTTTCTGGTACGACGTTTCCACACATTTTCTGAAATATTATCTGATCAATATCTGACTAGTCTGCATATAATTCGAAGGTAGTTTAATTTGCTTTAAAATATTTAACAGATAGTATGCACATTTTATGATATATGTCTTACGACTTTTAGCAATTACTTCTGCAGATTGTCTGACTTTAATTTTCGTAATAGTTCTCATATATCTCTTGGGAGTATGTTCACAAATATTTGAGTTTTTAAACATATAAAATATGGTTAAGTGTTTTCTGATGAGGTGCCTGCCGTAAATAGCAGAACAATGAATGGAGAATTTTCAATGACAATTCTAATAAAGTTCTAATTTTAGCTCCTACTTTTCTCCAATAATAATACGATAGGATGTAAAAATTATCAGATAAATCGGAACATATTCTGATGTTTGTTAGGCATTTTTTCGCCATTATTCAGACATGTCGAAAATTCCTTTAGAATTTCCCTAGAAAATTCGTCAGAATTCGTACAGAATGCCCTTAGACATTTCAGCATCGTTTTTAGAATTTCATCAAAGAGGACCGGTTTCTTGTCAACCACTCATATGATTTTCGTTACGTGTTCTAACCGAGTTCGGATACGAATTTGGCATCTTGTGCAGACTTTCTGGTCGACTTCGCACCAAAATCGGCAAAAAATGTTTGCTGGGTATGTATTAATTAGAGTGAACGTGCTGGGTTTGTTATTGAAAAGTGCCGCAGAAGTTTCAAAATAACAAAACAGAGACATATTAGAAGTTACCGGAGTAACATCAACAATTACTTTAGCGGTTGAAAAAAAAACCAAGCGAGGAAAGTGACAGCGTGTTAGTGGAGCATTCAAACAAAATATAGAAAAGAAAATTTTAATTAACAAGAATCGATTCTGCAGGACAATTGGACTAACAGAAGGAAAAAAGAATTTGTTCAATCAAGATAAAAAATAATAAAAATAGCGGGCTAAAACTATATGAAGAGCAGACCTTGAACGTTTGAATAAAATTCGAAAATATAAATTTTTTAACATAAAAAATAACTCAAAAATAAATAAACTCGGAAGCATATATATTTTTGGTGTGTTGTGAAAAAAGGAAGTTCCATATTGAGTTAAAAAAAAACGTATGCACAATGAAAATACATAAATACATTCATACATAAATACATACATACATACATACATACATACATACATACATACATACATGCATACATACATACATACATACATACATACATACATACATACATACATACATACATACATACATACACACATACATACATACATACACACATACATACATACATGTACATTAGGATGGCAATGAAATATTTTTTGTTATTTAAACAAACCACCACAGATTATTGGGGCATTTGGTATAAGACTCACTTGGTGAAATTTTTAGCCAAATCGAATAACTTTTAGGCGTGTCCTATTGAGTTCAAAGTTGCAATTTTGTGAAATTTATTAAAATGAAGCATAAAAAACACAGAAAAAAATAGACAAGAATTAATTAATTAATTAATTAATTTACAACAATAATATTTACATTCTTATTTTAGTTTTCAATATTTACATATGATGAGTTCAAGAGTATATCTTTTTCAACATAAAAATTTTTGTAAATTAGGATATATAATACATATGAATGTATATACAAGGTTTGGGAGGAAAAAATGTGCAAAAACCTATTTGAATTTATTTTTATTTTTAAATAAAACTTAATCTACTTAAATCTAATTAGAATGAAGCAAGTTCATTAATGTGTGTAAAATCCGAATATGTACAAGAATTATATTCAATAAAACCATGTTATTAAAAAAAAATATGAATTTCAATAACATTTATCTTTAACATAATAAAATATTTCGTTGTAAGTATTTTTTTTTCCATGCCGGTTATTTCTTTTCTTTTTATACATAAGTACTTAAAACAAGTTGTATCCCATAAAAAAATAAATGGGATATGGCTCAGCTATAGAGTGTATGCTTTACGTCCGGAAAGCCCGGGTTCGTATTCCAGCATTGTCAACATTTTTTTAATTTATATATATATTTTTATTTTGAAATAATTTTGTTATCAATATAGGGGAATTCTTTATCACAGGAAATTTGAAAAAAAAATTATTGAATACCGGGATTTTTGTTATCAAAAACGAAACTTATTTTTTTCTGTGAAGGGATACCCTAGAGTTCTCCAATTTGACTAGAATTTTTACCTACACCCAATCAAAGATTATTTGTTGGAAATCATGCTTCATTTTTGATCAATTAACCCAAAAATTTTAACTACGCTTAATGAAAGATCACGTTACGTAATTTGAGCTCAATTTTGGTACACTTTACAAAATTTGAAATTTGATCTCAATGGGGCACATCAAGTGCCATCCGATTTGGCTTACATTTTTATCATGTGACTGTTTGCTATGTATATTTTATATTTATGTACATAGTTAGACTGGATTATTATGATACTTGGTCTAAAGGTCGCGTGGTTAAAATTTTAACCAAATTGGATAACTCTCAGGCGTGCCCAATTGAAATCAAAGTTCAACTTTTCTAAAATTTACCAAAGCTAAGTACAATTTACTTAAAGTGATCTTTCGTTAGGCGTAGCTAAAAATTTAGGGCCAATTCAAATAACTATAACGTGCGACCTCTAGTGGTCAAAGTTGAAATTTTGTGAAATAGACAAAAATTAAGCATAATTTCCAAAAAATAATCTTTTATCAGGTGTTGGTAAAAATTTCAGCCAAATTGGAGAACTAGAACGTATCTTTTTTTATGCTTCATTTGGTAAATTTCGCCGAATGGGAAGAAAAAACCACCATGGTGGAGTCTTAAAATAGTGAACGCTCGTAAAGAGAGTCGCAGACTATTCAATAAGGCAAAAAGACTGGGACACTGGTTACCCTATAAAGCAGGTTCAAAAACCTCATTAGTGATGAGAAACGGACGTCGTGGAGGTCCTTCTGCCGCCTCCGAAAAATCTTGACTATTCTTCCAGCCGTCCCCAGTTTCATTAAGAAATCATGTGTCGGTTGCACTACCAGTAGTCACGAGGCCCTAGAGGTACTGATAAAAACGCACTTTCCCGATTGCGCTCCCTACACGGGAGAACTTGCAACCAAACAATCACTCCATGGCTCGTTCGAATATACTCGGTCTGCCTAACTTGGTCATATATTCCGATAACATGGACCAAATGTTCCGTGGTGCTCATGTCCAAGACCACCCACATAAACACGAAAGATTTTAGACCCATCAGCCTATCATCCTTTCTCCTAAAAACTCTGGAACGGATAATTGATTTACACCTCAGCCAGTGATTTCTCCGAACTTTCTCCCAGCATGGCTACACGCAGGGCAAATCAGTTGAGACGGTACTTCACTCGCTCGTTGGATTTATTAAAAAATCCATGGCAAACAAAGAATATACATTGGTGGCCTTTCTTGATATATAGGATGCCTTCAACAATGTAAGACCTGAATCCATTATTATGGCATTGGAAAGACTGAACATTGATCGGTCAACAATAAACTTCATCCGAGGTATGCTGACAAATAGGGTAATTTCCTTCACGATGGGGCAAACTACAATTCAAAATATGGTTAGGCGAGATACCCCAGGGAGGTGCTCTGTCACCTATCCTATGGAATATCGCCATAAACTCGGTACTGATTAAACTAAACTCTATGAGGTTTAAATCAGTAGCCTACGCGAATGATGCAGCAGTTGCAGTATCTGGTAAATTTTTAGATGCTCTATCTCAGCGTCTTCAATCGCCAATAGGAATTATAAGTAGATGGAGCTTTGAAAGTGGCTTTAATGCTAACCCTCAAAAGACGGACCTTGTTCTCTTCATGAGAAAATACAAGACACCGACTTTCATGTTACCGACTCTCAACGGAGTCACCCTTAGGCTATCAGATAGCGCGAAGTTCTCGGTATTATACTTGGCGCCAAACTTTCGTGGTACCCCAACGTTCAAGCTAGGGCAGCCAAGGCTGGTATTGCTCTATACACCTGTGAAAGAGCAGGCGGCAATAGATGGGGTGTAAACTCCACAAACGTATACAGTCTTTTTGAAATGATGGTAAAGTCCATACTAATGTATGGGGTTGTCGTCTTGCGGACTTCCTTAAACAAAGTTCTTCGCACATCTGCTTTGCTGATTACTGTTGCACGTCGCACTACACCAAAGCACTGTTCATCATACTGCATTGACTTACTGACAACCTCATGATCAAAGAACTGGTCATGAGTTTGGTGGTTCGACTAAATGTCTCAGGTACATGGAAGCGGAGTAACGTAAGCCATACGATGATATTGGGGCAAACCTTAGATCTTCCCGACCGCACTGACTATTGTTAGCCTGCTATCTTACCCGACAAAAGATTCGAGGTGGACCTCTGGGCCACATTCTCTGAGAGAAATAACATACACTAACATGAGATCTATACCAATGGATCCAAGTCGGGTATTGGAATAGGTGGCGGCATTTTTCATCCCACACTTACAACATAGGCTACACTTTAGGCTACTCAATCAATGTAGCATCACACAGGATGAAATATCGGCAATCAAAAGGTCGGTAAACTAGTTAAGGTTCTATAGGGTATTCGATCAGAACATCCGTATATGTACCGACAGTAAGACTGCACTACACTCTCCATCTGGTGTTTACACAACATCGGAATTGTTTAGAGAATGCCGGAGATCCCTGGACGAGGTGGCGAGACATTCCAACATGGGTCTCTTCTGGCTACCGCGGCACGCTGATGTGCGCGATAACATGAATGCGGATGAGCTAGCCAAGGCTGGCACCCGCATGCAGTATACTCGTAGCTGCGTATACTCGTAGCGGTCATAACGGGACACTGTCTCATGCCAGAAGATTAAATGTTTCTTATAACGACTTCTGCAGTAGTTATCAGAACGAGGAGGAGGAAGAGAAGACCATCAAACACCTTCTCTGCCGATGTCGAGCACTATCTTACTCGTGCTGGTTCAACACCAACCCAAGCTCTGGGATAGGCAGCGTATCATCTTGAATTACTTCCTATCCATCTCAGGCACCACAAAGAGAACAAAGGACCCAAGTGGTCTGTTTGTCAGAAACCGGCATGCCGCGGCAGTCTGTTCAACCTAACCTAACCTTGGTAAATTTCGCAAAATTTTAATTTTGAGGCACACCTGAAAGTTATACAGTTTGGACAAATGTTTCGGCACATGAGTTTTAAAGCAAATGCCACAATACTCAGCAAGGAGTTTGTTTAAATAACAAAAAATATGTATATATTTCATTACCACCCTAATGTACACACATATACATAGTACAGTATATCCAATTTATGTATGAATGTGTTTTACAGTACGCATAACATTTTTAAGATAAACAAAATCTCCAAAGTTTCGGAATTATGTATATAATAAATTAAAACACTATATATACACACCGCGCAGTAACATATAAATATCAATTGTCACAACACCCTCAACAACAGCAAAAGCAACAAGTTTAACTTTCAACCCCAAAATTCAAAAAACTTACACTGTGACATTGTGTTAATGAAAATATAGCAAAGAAAAGTCAGTTAAATTGAAAATCGTATGAATTCAATTCAATCACAATAACTTTACCTCTACAAAAATAAATTGTGAATTAAAACTATACAAATATATTTAGGGAAGAGTGGACGCAACATTTTAATCCAATTTGATTTTAAATGAGAATGTTCTGAGTTCGGTGCATTCAAAACTTTAGTTTGAAAATATTACATTTTGAAAAACTGGCAGCTAAATATAAATATACTTTCGAAACTTTAAGCACACGGGTGCAAAGGTTACACTTTGAAATCTGATGAATTAGATCAGAGGTGTCTTGTTAAATGCTGCAGTTTAAAAATATAAAAAAAAAATTTTGCTTTTTAATACATCGAACATCTTTAAAGTAACAAAGATCAGATTTTGAATTAAATTTTTGTGAAAATGACTAAAATTGAAGCATTGAAAAGAAAACGTGATCAAATATTACGATTCATGACGAAAGTCTTCCATTTCGTCTATAGTCAAAATGTCACCCATGTTGATGTAGTCGTACGTGCCATAGAACTTGATAAAATTTATGAAAAATATAAAGATCTACAAGATGAGCTTGATGCTTTATGCATAACTAAAGAGGAAATTCAAACTGAAAATGAGAGCAGAGATCAAGTTGAAGATATGTATTTCGCAGTGAAAGCCATTTGGCTTGGGCAATCTCGAAATAATTTCGATTACACACTTGTAGAAGGTGCCCAAACAAACACATCGAATATAATGAATGATTTATGTAACTCAATTGAAACAATAATAAAACAGCTATCAACAATTACACCAGTCCTGGAAAACTTATCAGCTACTTTGTCCAATATTACCAATATACAGTCAAGCAATGACCAATCAGAGTTACGTCTAGCACCTATAGAAATTCCCAGTTTTGATGGTGATCTTTGCAACTGGATGAGATTTAAAGACTTGTTTAAGGCAATGGTTGATTCAAAGACAAACTTGTCAAACATTGAAAAACTGCAATATCTACAAACGAAATTGAAAGATGAAGCATCAGCCATGATAAAACATCTTCCTCTAACAAATTATAACTACAATATAGCTTGGAATTTATTAATTGAAACTTACGATAGACCAGGTTTAATAGAAAGACATTATATTGATTTACTTTTTAAGCAAAAATCATTGAAAAGTGCTACATTTGCAGAATTCAAACGATTTTACATAAATACGATAGAATATTACAATGCATTAAAGGTTATTAATGCTTCGATAGATTCCTGGGATTCCGTGCTATTGTACCATATTGTAGATAAACTAGACTTGGATACAAGGATACTGTGGCACAGACAGCAACTAGACGATGATACTCAAACATTTCCACAGTTAATACAATTTTTGAAAAAACGCCTGCTTGAACTTGAAGCAACTCATGAGTCGAATAGTGCTATAGAAAAGAGACGAAACAAAAACAAAGTTGTGTCAATCAGCACAACTACACAATTCTGCCCTGTTTGCAATAATAGCCATTTTTTATATAAATGTCCAAAGTTCGAGTTGTTTAATACAAATGAACGCAGAAAAATAGCCAAGAAGAATAAACTTTGCTTTAATTGTCTTAGAGAAGGACATTTCTTCAAAGATTGTAGATCGGGTTCGTGCATAATATGCAAACGAAAACATAATACCCTATTGCACAACGAAAGACAATAATCTCATAGACAACCGTATAAAGATAGTGATAAAAATGATAGTTTAACCTGATGTTAGAGGCTTGTGCTCAACGATTATAAATAAGTACTTGAATAGAAAAGCACCCGAATGCAGCCACCGAACGTATTTGGTCTTCTGATGTCATTAGCAAGTCGGCAAGAAACTCTACAAATTTTTTTTTTTCAAAAGTTCAATCATTACCTTAAGTCTGGAGAAAAAAAGGAGTATAATCGCTACAAACACTTTTCGTAAAATCAACACTATTAAATTAAACAGACAAATATTGCTGCTTCACTAAAATCCTTTGTATAAAAGCACAAGTAGTTGCCTAGAAAATGCTACATTCCTATATTCTTTATAAAAATTACAACTGGATCCAGCTGTTGATTAAATAATATCAGAATAAATATCTTCCGACTGGCACGTGGCAACTCAAAAATGTATTAAGTTTGGATTACTGGATTCCAAATACCACTTATGTCTTTGAACGAACAATTCACAAATGAACAACATGTACAAAATATTGTTAAATAGTATATCAACAATATAAAGATGATCATTTTACTTGTCTTGTAAAATCAATCTGAACATTTCCAAATATGGGGAATGATTTATAGGCCCGGTCTAACACTTCGTTTAAAGAATGGCCATGGTTTTATGGATACAATAATCTATTAGAATACTAAGGCAATTCATATCTCATCTTTTTGGGCATCACATCTCTACCAATATTGAGACCAACATTACTGCATGTAAATGAGAACTAAAGCAGGTGTGAGGTCTATGAAGTCTAATCAGAATGGTGTCCTTCGCGAGCTATCTTGTAGACTGAATTTCTCAAATTCATGCGCTCGATATATGCAATTTGAAAGCGAAGCGGGCCACTTTGCTCTTCGCTCCGGAATGGCCAGAGTCCCACTCCCCCAAAGATTGTCAACCCAGCAGCAGCTGTATCCAACGGAAGTTCTTTCCCCAGGAAGGAAGTTTCGACAGCAACAGATCTGTTACAACAACAACAACATCCAAACCACTTCTTTCTCTAATGACAAGGTCGCGAATTCGGGAACATCATTATAGTTCAAATCTCCAAATGGCATGACAACCAATAGCCAGATACTTCAACTTAAATTTTAGTGAAATATAACCAAAAGAAAATAACCTTCAGAATGCACCGAAATGCCTGAAAAGTATACAACATGCGGAATATAAAAGAAAAAAATCTGCTTCCCAACACAATGAATAATTGTCACAGACATAGAAACACACCCGGGTAACGATATCCCTGATCGTGAAATAACAACGAAAAGTTAAAAAAACCTAGCGGAAGTATCCTGTATCAGAGCTGCGCCCCCTCTTTATGGCTTGCTGAAAGAAATCCTATTTTGTTGAAGAGTGTCATCATGATGAAACAACTATTTTGAAATTATTACATTATTTATATTTTTTCTGTAATTACCTTTATTAAACGTACATGCGTCTATGTAAATACATACTTTGTTTCGGCACAGACCCAGGACATAGGCACTGTTGAAAATTAAACACACAATTTTTTTTGGCACATGCACTTTCCGTAGTTTCGGGGTTAAACAAATTTATTTTTAGTTTTTATATCCTACATAAGAAAAAATCCATGCAATATATGCACCAAAACATTCGTACATATTACGAAATATTTCGTAATTTCGCACCACGAAATTTTTTCGTAAAATATACGAAAATAATTAAAAAATAAAAGTAAAAAAAAAAAGTTTGGCTCAACTGGGGCACGAACTCGCGATCTTCATATTTTAAGGCAAGTACTCTACCCACTGATCTACTTTCTGCTTATACACATCTTAAAAAATTTCAATTTATAAAAAAATATTTTAATTTATGTTTTTATTTCAAATATACACACTGAAAACAATCCATGCAACATTGTACGACAAAATTTTCGTTGTAACTTTTTCCGTAGAATATGTGAAACTTTCGTATATATATTACGAAAAAACATTTACGAAATATTTTTTTGAATTTACGAAAGTAACGAAAACCTTTCGTAAACATTTTTGCTTGCTATAAAATATATTTGAAATAAAAAAATTAATATAAATTATTTTTTTATAAAATGGCGTATTTTTCAGATGTAAGTAAATAAAAAAAATATTTAGCTGTTATAAAAAAGTAGAATGTGGCTCAGTGGCTAGAGTAAGTACATGTCTTGGAATATGAAGATTGCGAGTTCGTGCCCCGGTTGAGCCATACTTTCGTTTTTACTTTTATTTTTTTTTGATTATTTTCGTACATTTCGTATATTTTACGAAAGAATTTCGTGGTGCGAAATTACGAAATATTTTGTAATAAGTACGAGTGTTTTCGTGCATATATTGCATGGAATTTTTTCAGTGCACCGAAAAAAATCCATACAACATATGCATGAAAACGCTCGTACATATTACGAAGTAATTCGTAATTTTGCACCACGAAATTGTTTCATAAAAGATACGAAATGTAAGCAAATAATTAAAAAATAAAAGTAACAAAAAAAGTTTGGCTCAATCGGGGTACGAACTCGCAATCTTCATATTTTAAGCCAAGTACTCTACCCACTGAGCCACTTTCTACTTATTTTGTAAGAGCTAAAAATTTTGAAAATATGAAAAATATGTCAATTTGTAAAAACTAATTTTAATTTATTTTTTATTTCAAATATACTTTTTAACAAAGAAAAATATTTACGAAAGGTTTTCTTTACATTCACAAATTCAAAAAAAGGCTTGACAATTATTTTTCGCACGAAAGTTTTGTATATTCTACGAAAAGAGCCACTACGAAAGTTTTTTCTCGTAAAATGTTGCATGTATTATCTTCAGTGTCCTTTTTAGCAAGCAGAAATGTTTACGAAAGGTTTTCGTTACTTTCGTAAATTCAAAAAATATTGCATACATTTTTTTCGTAATATGTATGAAAGCTTCGAATATTCTACGGAAAAAGTGACTACGAAAGTTTTCTTCGTAAAATGTTTCATAGATTATTTTCAGTGTAGGTTTGTCATTCCGTGTGTAATTTCCACAATATTACTTTGCGACCCCATAAAGTATATATATTCTGCGTCCTTATATATAGGAAAGTTAAATTATCGATGTCAGTCCATATGTCCGTCTGTCTGTACGTGAAATTGATATTCCGAAGCCCCCAGAAAAGTTGCAGACTTCGGATTTGGACTAATACATCAGGATTTGTCTCAAATAGATTGGTATTGAAAATCAGCAAAAACAGAAAAATCTCACTTGCTAGATTTGAGTCCATGATTATTGGTGAAGAGTACACCGAAAAAAGTCCATGCAAAATATGCACGAAAACGCTCGTACACATTACGAAGTAATTCGTAATTTTGCACCACGAAATTGTTTCGTAAAAAATACGAAATGTAAGAAAATAATTAAAAAATAAAAGTAACAAAAAAAGTTTGGCTCAATCGGGGCACGAACTCGCAATCTTCATATTTTAAGCCAAGTACTCTACCCACTGAGCCACTTTCTACTTATTTTGTAAGAGCTAAACATTTTAAAAATATGAAAAATATGTCAATTTGTAAAAACTAATTTTAATTTATTTTTTATTTCAAATATACTTTTTAACAAAGAAAAATGTTTACGAAAGGTTTTCTTTACATTCGCAAATTCAAAAAAAGTCGACGATTTTTTTTCGTACGAAAGTTTAGTATATTCTACGAAAACTCCACTACGAAAGTTTTTTTTTCGTAAAATGTTGCATGTATTATTTTCAGTGTACTTTTTAACAAGCAAAAATGTTTACGAAAGGGTTTCGTTACTTTCGTAAATTCAAAAAAATATTGCATAAATTTTTTTCGTAATATGTACGAAAGCTTCGAATATTCTACGGAAAAAGTGAATACGAAAGTTTTCTTCGTAAAATGTTTCATAGATTATTTTCAGTGTAGGTTTGTCATTCCGTGTGTAATTTCCACAATATTAATTTGCGACTCCATAAAGTATATATATTCTGCGTCCTTATATATAGGAAAGTTAAATTATCGATGTCAGTCCATATGTCCGTCTGTCTGTACGTGAAATTGATATTCCGAAGCCCCCAGAAAAGTTGCAGACTTCGGATTTGGACTAATACATCAGGATTTGTCTCAAATAGATTGGTATTGAAAATCAGCAAAAACAAAATAAATCTAACTTGCTAGATTTGAGTCCATGATTATTGGTGAAGAGTACACCGAAAAAAGTCCATGCAAAATATGCACGAAAACGCTCGTCCATATTAAGAAATATTTTGTAATTTCGCACCACGAAACTCTTTCGTAAAATATATGAAATGTACGAAAGTAATTAAAAAATATTCAAAAGTAAAAAAAAGTTCGGCTCTTCCGGGACACGAACTCGCAATCTTCATATATCAAGACCCAATGAGCCACTTTTAATAGCTAAAAATTTGCTTATTTACTTATTTACAACTGAAAAATATGTCAATTTATAAAAAAAGAGTTTTAATACACTTTTTTATTTCTAATATATTTTTTAACAAGGAAAAATGTTTGCGAAAGGTTTTCGGTACTTTCGTAAATTAAAAAAAATATTGCCTCAATTTTTTCGTAATATGTACGAAAAGTCGTGTACATTCTACAAAAAAAGTAACTACGAAAGTTTTTTCGTAAATTGTTGCATTGATTATTTTCAGTGTATATAAGATTTGGCATAGCCGAATATGAACGTTTACTTGTTTTTTATCTCACACATTCCAAAGCAAGATCAAACATTAAATGAAAGCTTAAATTTTTCTCTATAAAATGATGTAATTACTAAAGTACCGTTATATCAATACATTTTTGAGACAACTGTACTTTTATATAAGAAGTCAAGTCAAAAATTATAAAATTTGCAATGTGTTAACGGGTTTGGCAATTTTATATACCAGTCGAAAGTGCTTTAAAACTGAACTCATATTGTCAATTAAAATTTTATATTATGAAAGATAAGCAAATAAAATGGAAAATTTTTAATCTCAGCTCCGAAACTAAGCGAGAGCTCAAAAAATTTTATGTACGTATGTATGTAAGGCGGGAAAAGACTTATTTCAAAACCAACAGTGCCTGTATTCTAGGTTTCTGTCTTGGTTTCTTTTCTTTATGACATTCAAATCCTCATATTTAGACTTCTTTTCATGAGTGGAATAGGGACAGCCTTATGGAGATATTAATTTCATATATGTTTAGAACTAGGGATGTAACGATACGCCGTTTTGCCGATCCGATACGAATACCGATATTTAAAAATAAATATCGCCGATACCGATTCCGATACCGATACGAATATTGAAATTGAGTTCAAGTTTAGATCAACAAAACTCAAGTGCAATTTTTTTATTATACAAAATTACATTGTAAGAGAGAATATTTAAAATTGATTTTAACCCAGTATAAAAAATTGGAAGTAATTTTTAAGGAGCTACATTTTCTTTGCTTCAAAAAATCTATTTTAAAAATATGCAGATAATTAGTAGAAAAGCAAGAAAAAATTTTTAATTCCTTTGTAATTTTAAAAAATACTCGCCATGCTTTTTAAAAAATCGATTTTTTAAAGAACATTTATCAACTAATATTCTTCTAAATAACTTAATAGCTTAATTATTAAAAGTTTTTTAAAACTTTATTTTTATTCACTTAAATTTACATGAAAATAAAGTTTTGAGTTTAAATTCGCATAAAAAAAATTGTGAAAATTGGTCATTTGTCCTAGCATCGCTTCCAATTCGGTGATTGGTAATCGAAAAACAGAACTTCTTGCAATGGCAAGGATATGTAAAACTAATTAGAAATTATCCAAATTTGCAATATGTACTTCCGGATCGCGAATTCTACATTTTTATGACTTCTTTGGATTGTCTTTTTGCTGGAATAAGATTTAAAAAACAACGACTTGAATTTGAATTCATGGTAAAATTAACAAAAAAGTAACTGTCAGGCCCACTATGTCGACATGTTCTTTCTTTCGCCACAATTACATTTAAAACAAAAACAAATTCTAAAATTTTGTTTTTGTTTTATATGTTACTATAAGAAAGAAAGAATCGTGTCGACATAGTGGGCCTGGCAGTAAATAATTTGTTTACAAAATAACAGCATAAAAAATTATTAATTTTTAAAATTGATATTAATAAGATTTAAAAAATAACGAAGTGAATTTAATTCATGGTAAAATTGAACAAAAATAAATTATTTGTTAAAAAAAACTCTGAAAAAAATTTTCAAAGTATCGTCGTATCGACAGTAAAATATCGCCGATACCGATGTATCGGAAAATCTGAAGTATCGCCGATATATCGGTATCGGTATCGGTATTCGTTACATCCCTATTTAGAACAGTCTACTAAGACATGGTAATAATCGGAGTACCCTAAGTTGGATATCTGCTTTAGTTACAGTGGACAGAAGCTTCAAAAATAATTCGACAAAGATGAAGATCCAGGAAGATGATGTTTGCAAACTGTACCAAGTGGAAGCTGACACAAAAAATCCCAGCGTTAACGTTGGTTTACTTTTCTTCACGTAAATTTGTCTGCTTTTTGGAACGAAGTTTCTTATGGTACGTTGCCCATATGATATGCAGCATATCAACGCGTAACGAATACTGGTAAGAAATACGTGTAACGACAATTCAAAAGGAAGGCAATAGACCGGCGCGAAGGTTAAATTCCTTAAAAACTCAGAGTAACCGCTTTGGTATTTTCCCGGTTTTCGGTGTTGCCGTTGCTTTTCGGGGAAGTTGTAGGATTTTGGTCAGATTTTTGTCCTAGTTTTGGGGAATCTGGGGAGCTTCTGGGATTTTGTGGAGATTTTTGGAATCATTGGACTAGGTGTGTTTCTTGGCTAATGGTTAGCGCCCTTGCTAAATTCTTGAGAAATATCGTCTTAGTATCGTTTAAGTATCTTCCGGGAGATAGCTGTTTTTTGGTGACGAATTATCTTCTTTTTCTATCTAGATGCTGAAATTACTTTCTTCGTTTGCTTGGTGTCATCAAGGAAGGTGAAATTGTAGTTTTTAAATTATAACTTTTATTTTTGGACTTTTATTTTTGGTGGCGGTCATGGCGCCGGGTCCGATGACTAGGCGAGGGTGTGACGAGGAGCGATAAAGAGAAGGTGTTCTGCCAATGGCATAAGGCCGAAAGTGGTCGCCCGATGGCATAACGCCGAAAGTAGCAGGCCGAAGACGTACAGTGAAACTTGCAATCCGATTACAAAACGATAGCAAAGCATAGAGAAGGGCATACGCCTTAAGTATGTTGAAATTTGGACCACCCTGTTGAAACACACGTTGATCTACGTGGTGTCAAATTTGGCCTCACAACTTGTACAAATATTATCCAATTTTAATGAATTTAAATTTGGTAGAAAGTATATAAAAAGATAAAGAACTTGCAGTTTATTTCATTAAAATATCTTTAATATTTTCAAAGGTATTTGGCTTTGAATTTTAAAATTTTAGTTTTGGCCTCGACTTCGTAAATCACGAGAATAAAGGCTAAATTATAGCTTTCGTAAATTGGACGATTTATAGCGTTTAAAGTTCGTATAAAATGTTCTATTGTAAATGACAAAAACTTAAAATACAATAAAAACCTGCTAACAAATCAGCTATTAACAGTTTACTTTGGAAATCACGTGCTTTAAAATCACTGTGATTTTCAGAACATCCCCAAATATCTAAGATAATAGCAAAGCCAAAATTTTCAAAAAAATGTTTTATGATTTTTAATACAATCCTTGATAATATGCAGAAACAAATTTTTAGTTATCTCAGTTTATGTATTCGTGAAAAATAATAAAAATCTAGACTGAAATGAGAATGAAAAATGGCCACATTTTGCCCAAAATAGAGCAAAATTGTTCGACGTTTTTCTCAAAAAGTTTTCGAATACAAATTGATTATTAGGCTCTGCTCGTAACATTAAACTCAGAAAGAATCGGGCCTGATAAATATTTCTAGGAACAAGGGAAAAATTAACATCAACTTAATTTTTAAAAGAATAGACTTCAACAAGGTTTTTCACGCCCGAGGTAGTCAACTTTGGCAACCTGTAGCTCACCGTGTGTTTCAACGGGCTGGTCCAAATTTCGACATTCTCTATGATTCTTTTGTAATCGGATCGGATCAAATAAAAAAAGGTAGTTTCACTTAAAGTTGTTTGACAAGAATGGAGATTTTTAAAGTCTAGTTGATTAAAATTGCTAAAACTGTCAAGAACACCAAAAACTCAGCAAAAACACATAAATCGCGGAAATTCAAAATATTCGTTAACATTTGCTGATAATTTCACTATTATTACATATTAAATAAATATTGCGGAAATAAAGGAAACGGAAAAATTCAAAAAATCTACAAAAACTCTAAGAAGTGCAAAAACTTGTAATAAATCATGCTTATAACGAAAATTCGCAAAAAATCGTAATATTGCCAACAAGGCCAAAAATGTATTAAAACTCGCTAAAAATATAATGGAATTCCATATCTTGGGAAAAATCGCGAAAGTTATGGAAATTCGCTAAAACTTGCTAAAATTTTAAAGCTTACAAAGCGTAATAAAAACGTAGGAAAGAAAAATCTGGAAACTTTACGCTTGTCGTGTAAATAGTGAAATTTTGCGAAAAAGTGCAAAATTTTAAAAAACCCATAATTTTGATTAAATATTGCTAAAATCGTAAAGAATACCAAAATTTCGGTAAAAGTCGCGAAAATGGCGAAAATTCGCAAAAAATTGCTAGCAGCGGCATAATAGCAAAGTCGATTATTGTTTAAAGCTCGCGAAAACTGCAAAGAAAACGAAAACTTTCAAAAAGTCGCTTTTATCGCGAACATTGCGAAAATTTGCAATAAGTTGCGAGATCGGACACAAGCTCTAAAATGTATTAGAACGCCAAAAGTGCTAAAAAAAACTCAGAAAGAACGCGAAAAAATCGCAAGTTTGCGAAAAATTGCTAAATGTATTGAAAAAATTAATAAAACTCTATATAATCTCGTAAAATCAGATAGATCGGGAAAATTGCGAAAACTCCTCAGAAATTGCTAACACCGCGGATTGCAATTAGCTCCTCCATAGACTCCAAAATCTCACAATTTGGTTTGAATAGCCCACCCTCTGAACATAATTCTTGTTTTATTGTGAAAATTAATAACGTTTACATTTTTTTATATTTAAAAAATGGGATTTTGTAAAGTAATCCTTACTTACAATTTACAATAGCTCGATTTTCAATTTAAACGTCAGATCTCATTTTTTGTCAAATGATAATATGTCAGAAAAAAAGAGAAAGTGGAACGTTGTTCTATTCTGCTCTGTACGTTGAATATTAAATTGATGTAGATTTTGCTCCACTTACTTGGAATATTGATCATGTCTAATTCTTTCTGTGTATAAAGCTACGGCCTTCACTTTGTATTATTATAGCTTTTTTTTGTTGCATAGTGTTATCAGTCGACAGCTAGAAATCATTAAAGCCTACAAGATTAGTTGGTAAGTGTGGGGTGTAGAGGTCTGTATCGACTTTTTTTTATGTATGTGAACTTTTTTCCTTTTTCGAATACAGTACATACTTGATCCCTTTCTCTTTCTCAGAGAAAATGAGCGAAAATTGCATTACGTAATATGTGAACAGGTTCTAATGAACATATGCGCAGCAGCAGGAGCAAACAAAGAGAATAACAACAAGTATGTAGTTTTACTTGACAGCTTTGTTATTCTCAAAAATGTGTACATATTTTTACTGTGATAGTTCGAATAAAAGTGTTCATGCCTTGCCACATCACATATATGAGGATATTTGTGCAGATCTCTAGTACGGTGCTTATTGATCGTATAGTGGGCCGATATAACGGCCTTCTGGGCCAGAAATCAGTGTGGAAAATGGTACTCTTTCTTTCTTAACGTCGCATATTCGAATTTACCTTAATTATGATATCTAACTTTAAAATTTTTTTTTATTCTAGGGTTTTTGAATGGTTTAATACTTACTTCGATCCAATCGAAGAGATCACAGTACCCAGCATACATGTGGTGAATGTTATTGGTTCTGAGACAAAATACTTGATAACGGGGCGGGTAATCAAATATCAAGCAAAAGTAAGAAACGCAAAATAAAATTTGATATAACAAACTATATAATTAAAATGCGTTTACTTTCCCTTCAGACAATCTTAAGCGTTTATGAAATAAGTACAACTTCGCCTAATCTTCTGGCCAAACAAACTTTAACGGTGGAGTCTCAGGTAGTCCACATATTTAGTTACCTTCAGCGTAACATGATCGTGGCTTGTTCCAGTAAGCAACAAAAATGCAATTCTTTTCGCCAAATGCCGGATGGTCATTTTAGCATCTATCGACGTCGTACATCGAAAGAATTTGCATTTGATCTCATGGCATCATCATCGAGATTTGTTAGCGCTATCAGGCAAAATCAGGTTATGATTTTCACCAATCATCGTTTAGATTGTTATGCTAGTTTTATATTGGATCAAATGGATGTTGCAAATTTAATAGGTTACCAAAATGCTTACAATGAAGATTATGTGTTGCTTGTTTATAAAAGTCCTTTTAAGGCATTAGTGCGTATCGTGGAGTTGGAGATCAACAACAGAGATATTCCAAGTTTGAAACAATCAGAACCGGAGGGTAAGTATGTTAAAGTAAATAAAATTCATGAAAAGTTTTTTTCTCTTTAGTGATTATCGGAAATATTAAGCATGAATTCAACAAAAATATTAATCAATTTAATGTCACATACATACATAAAATTGATTAATTTTTTTGTTGAGCTAAACAGTCAGCTTTTGCTTTATCTTATGAGCAAAATCTGACAATTCTTTTAAGTTGGAAATATTTAAAAAATATACTTAAATATTTTGTAGAAGTTCAAATATCGAATCGCCACCAGCATCTCTTCGAATCGACGATTGGCCGTTTACGTAGAGTCCTTTTGCAGCGTAAAATGGACATGGACACATTTCGCAAAGTCTCACAGATTCTCAGACCAAAACTTAAAGATCTTGAAGTGAAAGAAAGCGTTATTCTGCACACTGGAAACGTGGGCATAATCAAGGTCACCGGAGAACATTTAAAGAGCCCAAAGCAATTAGTGCAAAAAATTGAAAGTATTAGACATACTTATCTGCCACAACGTTCAAAGCGTTCCGATAATCAGGAATTGTTTGATACAAATTTGGATATAACAAATCGTGTTAAAGTTCAAAGAATGAGAGTTAAAAATTTAATATATCACGGAGATGTTATAAAAGGTAAAGCCTAGAGAAAACTCTTGAAAAACAAAACAAATTTTTTCATTTTTTTTTATCTTCCCAGGTTTCGTTTTAAATCAAACTAATTTGAAACAAAAAATCTTAGCTATTAAGCAAAAAGTTACCACGCATGCCTTAAACACTTCGGTGCTGATTTTGCCACAAAATTTACGGCAAACACGTCAACAGACTATTCCCGATTTATTTTATGATTTGACACCTTCTATTCGTGTCGATCACTTGAAAGTGGATTTTATTAATGGTGTACCTTGGAAAGCGTTTTATGATTCGTTATTTTTGAAAAATCGTGATAAGTTTATTGAAGGTCGATTGGTGTTGCAATCGCAAGTTAAAGTGAAACATCTAATGACGGCAATCTTAAATGGTTTAGTTGTCTCCGAATTGTTTAATTTGAAATATCCTCAAGTCATACATTCGGACTTGGTAATATCACGTTTTTTCGTTCACGATTTAAAAGCAAACACGGTGAATGGTTTGATTTTTGAAGAGGACATTGTTTTCAGTGGCAACGATACTTTTATCGAGAGTAAGTAGAAAATCTGTGGAAGGGTTGATTACTTTTTCTTTTCGGTTACATGACGTATTTATAACTACTATTATTTATAACTACTCAGTATTTATAAATACTCAGCAGAAACTACTGCTTCGGCCGAAGCAGGTTTGTAAGCGAGAGAATCTGGTTGTTGTTGTTTCTCCAGCTTCGAAAATCGCTGCAAACATGCATGATTTTTGTTCGCGATGTCCCACTTTAGAGCTCTTGTTTTTAATATACAACAGCGCTTCTTCCGAAGCATCAAAAATGCTCTAAAATCATGTCTCGTCATCTTCGTTAAACTACAGACGTCGTTAAACTGCAGACAAACAAATCGTGTTTTATTATAAATATCTCTCTGCCATGCAATAGGTTAGGAATGTTGAAAGAGAGCACACTTTAAATGTGTTTTGAGTTTTTATATGTGAGCATTTATTTAAACAGCAGAGCATTTATATAAACAATGCGTGTGACAATTCTTTAGAATCTATACTTTTGAAAGCTACAATGCTACTGATTATTTTGGAGTTCGTGTTGAATAAATCTAAAATACTGACTTACTTCGTAAATTAAACGTTAAGAGCACTGAGAGATCTCTGCCTGCTTTTTGACCATCCTCGGAAGCGCTTCAAACCATCATATGTGGAAGGCATGAACGTTTTTTACTGCTTCCACAAACATAATATTTTTTTCTGGGTAGCAATTGGTGTAGTACCAATCACAATTGTTCGTGGGGAAATTGTGGCGATAGTTTGGTCATTAAAAGATAAACTTCTGCCGACGCGCTATCAAAAGTTTCCGGGAAAAAATAAAAACCAGGTTCAATTAAAAAACCGCTGATTTCATTAAAAAACTAATTAGTTTTCAAGTTTCACGGTTTTTCTAGTATTAACTCATAAGTTCTAATTGAAAAAAAAGAACACACGGTGTCATGGGACACCGGTTAGGAACGTAGTTCCTTACGTTTCACTTACCTTAGAAATTTTATTTTCACTATCTTTGAACGGTGCGAACTATTTATGTCGAGATGACAAAAGTATGTATGTCTGTTTTTAAAAAAGGGAGTGTGGTTGGTTCAATAATAATGTCAAAGAAGAAGAAATTTCCTAGACTCCGATCTATCTATGTTTTCAATTTCATCAAAATCGGATAGTTTTAGAGAGGCAGAAACTGCCCCCTACCACTCCTCGTGCTCCCATTAAAAAAAATTTAAAACCTATATGCTTTTCTAGATTCAGATCTATCTATGTTTTGAATTTCATCAAAATCGGATATAGTTTCAAAGAGGAAGAAATTTCCCTCTACCTCCCCTCGTGGTCTAATTTTTGAAAAAATGTATAATAGCCTACGTCTTCTTTCATACTCAAAACTGTATATTTTCTGAATTTCATTAAAATCGGATAGATAGTTTCAAAGAGTACAAAATTTCCCCCTACCTCTCCTCGTAGTCCTATTTTTTTAAATGTATAGACTATGTCTTCTTTTAGACTCAGATCTATCTATGTTTTTAATTTCATCAAAACCGGATAGATATTTCAAAGAGGACGAAATTTTCTCCTACCTCCCCTCCTATTTTTTTTTAAAATGCATAGCCTATGTCTTCTTTTATGCTTAGATCTATTTATGTTTTGAATTTCATCGAAATCGATTGAATAGTTTCTGAGAGGCAGATATGTGGGAGCTGCCACGCCCACTAATTTTTATCTGACTATTTTCCCTAGAACAATGCATGAAATCAATGGAGTAACTCCTACAAAATTTTACGTGTTTTACCGCATTAGTTCCTATGATGTGTCAAAATATATATTTGCTATATATGGGAGATGCCACGTCCACTCCTTAACAATATCTCTTTAAAAACTCACAAATTTTGAAGTCTTTAGCTGCATTAGTTCCATAAATATCCTAAGATAAAAATTTCTTCCATATGGGAAGTGCCACGCCCACTTATAATATTTCAAAATTATATAGACTATTGTTCCTTCCAGATCATCAGTAATATATTGTGAAAATTTCAGCAAGATCGTCTGACTGGTCTAGGAGTCCATAGCTTTCAAACATACAATCAAACATACATACAAACAAACAGATATTCACTTTTATATACATACTCGTATGTACGTACATATGTATGTAGATAAATATTAGTTAGCAGAAACAGCTTCAGCTATCACTGCTACGAACCACTTATCCAAGTCACAAATGAATATCTAAAAAATCCTAAAAGTATTCAACACCATTTTATGCCAGTATATTTCTAACCAGTATTTTTTCATTTTCAAAAAATTTTTGTTTTACCCCCCAAGCATTGATTTTTGTTATTCAAAGCATTGATGTGCTTGGCGCGCCATAAGGAACTTACGTTCCAAAAAACGTACGATTTTTTCAACAAAAATATTTTATATGTTTATTTTATATGAAAATTCGATTTCTCCCAGTCCCACCTCCTAGTTTGGTGGAAATTGCTAACAAATTATCTTGGCAAATTTTCATGCCAACCCGCTCAAATTTAGGAAAAACCATAAAATCGAGCGATTTGAAATCGATCGATTTCCATCATATTTTTTTTAATGAATGCTAAAAATAAAATTGCTTATAATTTCAAATGTTTATTCATTTACAAATGACTGCACGGAATACTTCTTGAATAAAGTACATTCCGTTAATGTACTAATTTTGTGAGTGTACGGCTATAGAAGAAGTGTAGTTGAGCTTAACTTAAAAAGAGTTTAAACTTTCTTCATTCACTCAAGCTTAAAATTCTACTTGATAAGTTTATAATGAATAGTCGTCGAACGTATAATTGTAATTGAGGAAACTGTAATTGGCACAATCCAAGTCTGCTAGTTCTAATAAGCTGTTGAAATTTGTTATTTCTTTAATTTTTCCCCATTTTAAAATTATTTACCATCTTTTTAGCACCAGTTAAAATACAGCATTTAAGCATTTCCGGTGACCTCATATTAGCCAATAATACAAAAGCGGAACACCGAACTGCCAATACAGGCGGCATAGAACTCCAGCAATTTTATACCAACAAAATCATTGTGAATGGAAGTTTAATTGTAAACAATCTGAAGAGACTAAGCAATAAGACAAGAATTATTTTGGGAGATCAGGAATTCGATGAGCATATAATAAAAGAAAAATATTTATTAAGGGAACAAGCTCAGGTAAGTTACCACATTTGAGTTTAACCACTTCTAATTAACCAACGGGTGGACCTTATCATCTTCGATTTTGATAAAACTTTGTGTGGATTTTGTTTAGTATATTAAAGCAATGGATCTCAAATTTTGGATTTCTAATTCCTTAGATTGTGATATCTCAAAATTAAAAAAAAAATATATACAGTCGGGCCTCGATTATCCGTGATCCGGGTAATCGGTAACCCCGATTAACCGTGATGGCCAAAGATCAGTCTATTGTTTTATGTTTGCAACGTTTTCAAATTGTTTGCTTCGATTAACCGGGATTATCCGTGATGGCAGAATAAAATTCAAGTTTATCGCATCCAAGAAAAACTTATAAAAGAAAATTATAAGTTGAAAAATATTAGACAAACAACATTACACGACTTTTTTTTAAGAATTTGTTTTCAGTAGAAAATTTAATGTATACATACTTATTTAATTTAAAATGTACAACCTTCTTGAATTAATTTTTTTTATGTAAATATGTATGTACACCAACGTTCACTTGTTAAATAATAAAAATATTAAAAAAACTGTATAATCAAAATTGTTATTTGATTAACCGTGAAAATCGATTATCCGTAATGCTTCTGGTCCCGACCAGCACGGATAATCGAGGCCCGACGGTATCTATAAAGTTAAGTTTACTTAAAAAATTGTCAATATCTCCAAAAGTGCTTAAGTTACAGACCTCAGCAATATTTTTATTTTTATTTTTTAACTTTTAAATTTATTTATTGAGATAACAAACAATAAGTATTCAAATCTTAAAACTAAAATTGTTAATAATTAGTCCAGCCACTGCTAGACAAAATATTAGATTCAACGGTTGCTTCTTTAGATGTCTTGCGTCTCTCCTGTTCGGCTGAGAGCAAGAGTGTCCCTCCTTCTCAGCCGAGTGTGCCCTCCAAAATTAATGATGTTGCGGGCGAAGGGATTTGAATGCGGTTCGAGTTTTTTTTAAATGTGTTGTCACATGTTTTGACAACACAGTTTTTACTAATTCAACATCTAGACTTTTATGGATGCGCTGGTTCAACCTCAGAAATATACCGTTCGAAAGGTTATAAGACCCTATCCGCTATGGTATAACTTAAAACTTTTTCGGAGCACAGAAACGTTTTTAAAAAATTTTTAGATTTTGGAAAATTTAAAGCGTTATACATAGCTTAAAAAGGTCAATTAAAAAAATTTCAAAAAATGTATGTTTTAGTTAACTTTTATTTCTACCGAGACTACCTAGCACCAAAGTGGTAAAATAATTATCTCTAAAGTTATAGACAAAAATGTAGAACAAGTTATAAAAATCAGCAGAATCCACAGTTACAGTAGTTTTCAATAAAACTGAATCTTAAAACAAAGTGGTTTCTATGCTAATTATGAATCGCTTAGCCCGAAACTGAAATTAATTTATTTTTCCTACGAACCATTTTCGAGATATCCACGAAAAACATGATTAATTGAAAAAAATCCCATTTTTCGCGCATATCTCGAAAGCGAATCTTAGGAAAAGTAAATTAATTAACTTTTTCAGCTCAGTGATCCATGATTGGCTTTAAAAACAATTTTTATTTAAGCTTCATTTTTATTGCACACTAGTGTAATTAAAAATTTTGTTAATTTTTCCAACTTTTTCTACATATTTGTCTATTACTTTGGATATAATAATTTTACATCTTCAGGCCTGAGTAGTCTATGTACATAGATATGAAAACTAACAAAAAACATATACTTTTTCCAACATTTAAAAATTTACCTTTTTTAAGAAATATGGATTTTAATTTTTTAAAATTCTATTAATTTTTGTTTACTTTTTTTTCTACATTTTTCTCTATAACTTTGATCATAATAATTTTAGCACTTTGGGCCTAGTTATGTAGACATGAAAATAAACGCAAATATATACTTCTTAAAAAATTTTTAAAATTGCCCTTCTTTTAAGAAATAGGGATTTTAATTTTGAAAACTCTGTTAATTTTTCTCGTTTTTATTTATAATTTTGGATATAATAATTTTACTACTTTGGGACTAGAAAATCTATGTAAATATGAAATTGAACGAAAACGTATTTTTGAAATTGTTAAAATTTACCTTTTTCTTAAATATAGCGATTTTAATTTTTGGATTTGTAAAAAATTTTTAAATATTTAATGTGTCCCGATCAAATTTTTAATGATATAGTTTTTAAGAGCACCTTATTACCTTTCAAACGATATATTGCCGAGCTTTGTAACACAAATATTTTTGGAGATATTTGGAATTATGTAAATAAACTAAAATTTTTTAGATTAACTTTTTTAAATCTTGATGATGGCATATTTCCATAACTAGACGACGCAGGAATCTAAGATTTTATATCTACGCTCTTGTGACTTGACGAGTTTCATTAAAATCGTAGAGGGTGGGGTCTATTTCATCTTTTTTCTTAGTTGATTTAAGGTGGATTTAACTCTATATTGGTTTTTGTTTTTCCAATAAAATTAATCAATTTGATATACAACTTTTCCCCAGAATTTCAGTTTTCCGGTAATTTTTGAGGAGGCCAAAGTAACAGCACCCTCTTTGCAAAGTAACTATTTAAATGATCATGCAACCAGCCAACATATGCTGTTGGATAAAGTGTTTACAGATAAGCCTTTATTGGCGGTATTCATGAATGTACATGTCCAGGGTGATGTCATATGTCGTGATTATAAATCAAAAATAGCAGAGATACAAGAAAATATTATACGTCATGGTGATAAAGTCCATATAACTGGCAATATGCTATTTGAGGCTCCTTTAGAGGTTAACAATGCAGAGGTTCGGTCATTAAATGATTTGCCAGTAAAGGATTTAGTTTTTAAAACTTATTTAAAGGATAAAGAAAGAAGAATACAATTTAAGGATACTAAAACTTTCTTGTCCATTAAGGTTAAAAATCCCTCTTTAATTGAGCAAGAACTAAAAGCTTCCTATTTGAATAATTTACCCTTGGAAAGTTTACTTAATACTGATTATTATATGGAGCGTTTGCATGTACCGCATCTGGTGGCAACAACAAATTTGGTATTTCACAAAATTAATGGCATACCCTTTGAGCAGTTTTTCACTAAACTTGATGTCAAAGATGAACGTTTGGTGTTGCATAAAGACCTTATCGTGGAGGGTAATGTACAATTTGTGGAAAACTTGGAGCTAAATTATATTAATGATATAGCTTGGAATGAGTATGTGGAGAATTTGGTTCGTGCTAATGAGAATGCCATAGTGGAAGGAGATGTTAGCTTTCAAGAAGATTTAACTATAACTAAAAAATTCGAAGTGACCACAATAAATGATGAAGATTTGGAAATTATACTTAATAATCTGCTGATGAAAACCAAACCGCAATTGATAACGGGTTTGTACCATTTCGAGAATATTACTGGCTCTAATATGGATGTTTTGAATATAAATGATGTACCTGTAGCGGAATTTATTGATTTAAGCAGAAATATCACAGAAATTGAGGGTGATATAATAGTGGAAAATTTAAATATTGGCCAAACTTTCCAGGGTAATTGGAATGGTTTTGAGAATTTACTCTTGCTTAAGGAGAAAATTACCCAGTTAACTTTAAAGCCTTGGAAAAGTTTATATGTTTTAAATAATGCTAGCTGGCCTCAAAATATTAAGGATAATAGTCAACAACAGCTTTTAAAATATTTCTATAAATCAGCTGTGAAAAGCAATCAGGATCAAATTATAACGGGCAATGTGAAAATTTCTAAACCTTCAATAAAAAATATGCAAACACGTTTCACATTACCGGCCACTGTAGACCTGAATTTTATACAACAAGATGCCGTATTAAAGAACTCTACCGTAAAGCAAATAATTAAGGGAAAAAAAGTTTTCCTTAAACCATTAAACTTGGAAATTTTAAAAGTTAAACATAATTTAAATACACAATTTCTAAATAACATTGATGTTTTACGTTTTAATCGATCCCTTTATCGTTTAACAAGTCAAGAACCTTTGAAGGGTCCCATGAAATTTCTCATACCCTTAACAGTGCACCATTTGCAAGTAATAGACGGTTTCATTAATGGCTTAAATACTACTTTAATATATCAATTGGAGCCCAATTCCTCTTTGCCTAACCTTCAACTACAAGAATTGTATATTGAAAATGATTTGTTTATAAAGCATATTAACGATATGAGTTTGGCCTATTTTCTAGACAACCGTGTAACTCTTAAGGGCCCGGCCTTAGAACATTTTGGAGTTTTAACTTTTGAAAATTTGATAATCAAAAAGGATGCCTTAATGCAAAGCATCAATGGTATAGCCATCAATGATCTGGTGTTTAAGCACAGTCCCTATTTACAAACCATAAAGGGTCACAAAAACATAGAACACACCTTAGAACTGGTTGGACCAGCTCATATAATATTTCTAAATGATAAGGATTTAACAGATTTATATAGCAATTCTTTAATGAAAGAGCAAAACTATGAATTCGAGAACTTGCATCTAGAACAGGCCACTTTTGAAAAAGGTTTGCAAGTTTTAGGAAATTTAGACTATAACACACAACAAAGATCCTTTCAGGATTTTGAAGAAACTGCTAATAATGCTAAAGAAAAATTTCTTACATTTTTAAAAGAATTTAAAGAGAATTTAACCCATAGCCGCAGAAATATTATATATTTGGATTATGATTTCAAAACATACATAAAATGGCAAGATTCTGGCAAGTTAAAAGCAAATCAAACAATTTACCATGAATTCTCTAGAATATCCTGTTGCGAAAAGGAGTATCTAGAATTATCTTTTCAATATCCAAATAATATATATTTGAAAAATTTTACCAGCAATCGTTTAACGAAAATCTCTAATAAAATTTCGGTTAAAGCCGAAAACTATTGTAGACCACAAAAAAGTAAAGTGAAATCAAAAATTACCATTAGTGGCCCAAAGTTGTTGAAAGTTTTCGGCATGAAACGTTATGTAGAAAGTATTTATACTCTACAAGATGTCGGCAATGCCTCGGAACATTTTGTACTCTTGCATGTACTCGACTTACCTTCGCTGAAACGCAATGAAATAAGAATTTTTAAAATTTCCCCTCTTTATAATAATATTAATGAATGGCAGGGTTTAACCCAAAATATTGGCAAACAATTGAAATTATATAAATTTTACAATTTATACATACTCCTTACAAATGGTCTAATCGATCATCATCCAGCTGTAACAATTTATCATTTTAATAATAACAGTCAACAGTTTAAAATTCAACAAGTTATCGATGGTGATTACGATATAATGGAAATGATTGATGTGCCTAATCATAAGGGATCACAACAATTGATCTTGTCTTGTTCCAAGTGTCAGCGTATATTTATATATGAATTGAATAGCTTGAAAGCTGCTGGGAAATATGAAATTCTACAAATTATCACTTTAAAATCACCAATCGATAAACTAGTAATTTTCAATTTAGATAACGATTATTACATGTTGGCTATATCTCAGCGAGGTTCGAATTTTTATAATATTTATAAATATGCTTATATCCAAGGTTGGTTACATTTAACATATGGCTATTTTCCCAATCTAGAAATGTCCATACCAATAACTGAACTATGGACTAAAGGTAATCACAGTTTAATGTTTTCTGATGGTGTGCCCTTAATTTTACTTTGTAATCCAAATGATTGTTATTTAGTGAAAGCCATTATTTAAATGGCTAAAATTTTTATGTAAAATATGTAAATAAGTAAATGTGTAAATAAATTAAAGCAATAAAATAAAAATATATTTTTTCTAAATTCAATTTAATGTTATTGTTTTTCTGAGGTCTTGAGTTCAAGACTAGTTCCAGGCAACCCAAAAACATCATGCATTTTTCTCATGTGTATTGGTGTGTTATTGTGATGGTTTTTGTTAACCTGTTGAAGTGATGAAGGCATAGCACTGATCACTTTGGCAGCAACGGCAGCGATTAATGCTAACATATCCTAATGCACTTCACAACACCCTCGTTTGTCGGAATTGTAGAACCGTCGGCGAAGTAAAATAACGAATAAATTGCTACACAGCTCCATGCCTCTACTTAACACCAGAGGGGCTTGCAACACTGCTCTACAATAAACGCGCAATAACAGGGTTGTAAATGAATTAAGCTTTCTATTTCTCTCCCTCTTCACCACCTGTTCTCTCTACACTATCCCTTTCCCAAAGAAGGTATTCTTCAACAAATTGAAAATTTGCTTAGTATAACTAACTTGACCAGGCATCCTTTTAAGAGATCCAACCCGCCTCGCTTAATGCCGCTTTTTCAAGTTTTAAAAGTTATAAATTGTTGTAGGAAAACATATAAGAAATGCGAAACATAAGAAACATTTGCCAAAAATAGCAAGCAAGGATTTATTTTTTAAAATTGGGAATCTTTGTCTGAAAAAAAATTGTCCACATCTATTCCTGTAATTTTGTACTGTCCAAGAGCTTTTTATGAGTTTGGAGCAGTAGCGCGCAGTTCCTCTAGAAATATTACTTTTAGCGATTTACTATTTTAAATTGCGCATTTTCTATGTCTCTATCAGATTCAACCCGATATAGCGCCTTCCCTAAAAAACAACTCGAAGCTATTATTATACTTCCCAGGAGCTTTCCTTAAGTGTAGAGTACTACCCCGCAGGTCATTTATAGATGCGCAATATCCTACCCTGAAAGCAACTGTATGGAGCGTGCTAGAAGTCTCAATAATATAGCTCAGCATTTTAGTATTTTCTGCTTTTAAATTCAAAATTAAAGGTTTTCTTTAAAAATGGACTGAAAAATAATAATTATATCGCTTTTAATAATAAATAAATTAAATAAAGTGCGACTGCAGCTCGCACACGAATAACAATTCCTCACGAATACACATACCTTTTCATTGTTGCCCTTTTTCATTTTTGCCAGTTTATTCGTTTAGCTTTTTCGTTTAATTTAATTTTTTTTATTTTTTAAGTTTTTTCTTCTTGATTTAGCGATTTTTTGTTTGTTTTGGCGCTCTTTTTGATTCGGTGATTTTTTGGTATTTTTTTTCGCGATTTTTCGTTTTTTGGTTTGTTTTTGCTTTTTGTCGATTTTTTTAGTTTTGCCGATTTTTCGGCTTTGGCGTTTTTTTGTTTTAACGTTTTTTATTCGATTTTTGACGATATATCTAGTTTTATCGATTTATTTTAGTTTTGACGCTTTTTTCGGTATTTTTTAGTTTTAGCGATTTTTTCGGTTTTTGGCGATTTTTTTCGTTTGGGCGCTTTGTTCTTATTTTGGCCTTTTTTTCGTTTTGGTAATTTAAAATTTTTTTAATTGTTTTTCGTTTTTGACGATATTTTTAGCTTGAGCGATTTTTTTAGGTTTTAGTCTTCTTGTTCATTTTGACGACTTTTTTCGGTTTCTGGTGTTTTTTTTAGTTTTTTGGCGATTTTTTTAGTTTTAGTGATTTTTTGCATTTGAGCGACTTTTTTTAATTTTGGTGCTTTTTCCTTTAAGCGCTTTTTTCATTTTAGCGATTTTTCGTTTTGACATATTTTTAGTTTTGAAATTTTTTAGTTTTTTGCGTTTTCAAAATTTCAAGAGTTTCCGGTTTCCTCTTGGAAATTGTCTAAATTACATAGTCAATATTACATTAACTGATAGAACACCCTTTAATTTTTATTGTTCTAAATATCAGTGTTAATGGGTGTAGTGTATTCTACAGACTACACCAATTAACACTAACTTTGAAAATTTGAAGTGTCTTAACTATCATATACATATTTGTTGTTGCAGCGGCCAAAGTTTTACATATTCTGTGAAAATTTTAGGTCCGTAGCTCTTACGGTTCCCGAGAAAACAGCCTGTGACAGACATCCAGACAGACAGACAGACAGACAAACATACCGACAGCGGAGCGAAAACAAAATGGTTCCTTTACACTTTTGGTGTACGGTGTAAGTGTAATAAAATTGGACTACTTCCTCTCAAGTTATGAAGAAATCGGTAAGTCAAGTAATAACTAGTTAATTGCTGTGACAATGTAAGTACATTTGTAAGGGGTATCCCTTATGTCTTGAACCGCTCAAGCAAAAATAAATATGTACATAGTTATCGACTTAAATTGTAAGTAGCTACAATTTAAATCCTCATATCGATGGTTTGATATAAAAAATGCGTATCTCGCATTTTCCTTATTTTTAAGGAGAAGGAAAAATCCGAATAAAAACTAGAACACTTATATAGAAAATATAAATTTTAAGTGGCCATATAGCCGTTATTTTCAACAGAAGCTTACTTAGTTCCTTATGGCTGAAAGTGTCCAGAAAATGTTAAGAACACGATTTCAAAAAAAAAAAAAAATTGAGATACATCTTTTTTATATTAAGCCATCGATATGCTTTTTCATCTACCAGCAAGCGAAGTTTTTGCTGGGTTCTTTCGTGTAGTGCTGCTCCTCGATTTTTATTAACCTTGACAGCTGAACCAAACGGAGACAACAAAATTTTAAATGTTTAATTGCAGTTACTAAAAATATCACAGGGAAATAAATTGATAAAAATATTAAATTTCATGGCTTGGAGATAAACTGCATAAAGAGCGCAAAAGAAATTGGTGTTTGCGACGGACTTTGATCATTATTGCCCTGCTACCAACTGATCTACTTTGGGGGTCGTTAGCATTATACATATTTATTTAAAAAAAATTCGTTATTTAAAACATTGTTGAAAATGAAATTTATAACTGCTAAGTGACAAAAAGAATATAGATAACATTTTTTATTTTACTGGCGTAAAATAAATTTATCTTAATAGTTTCAAGTTCATTGCAGTAAATTTTAACCCTTGATAATACACAAATTTAGTTTTACATTGAAAAATAAAAACTTTGATTTTTAAGTGAAAGCTTATATGAAGGTGTATAATAAAAAGAGCTTAGATAATTCGATAGAGCTTATCTAAGATGAGAAAATTTTTTGTAGCACATCCCGGAAAGCGCTAAACAAGCATAGAGAAAATTTATTGATATGAGTATAATAAAAATTGGAATCATATTATTATCATATTATTGTAATTTTAGAGAGAATTGTCAATATATTTTATCATGTAAACAAGTTTTATGCTTCTCCTATTAAACTATTAAAATGTTAGATAGGGAATTTTGCATTTTCTGTGACGATATGTATGTACATATTTTTGGTATTATAAGAGGGCTTTGGAATAACTGCTTCAGATGATATTGTTTTATGTTTTATTACAAATGCTTGGCTTAAAAGAACTGCGTAAAAATAACTTAAAAAAAAGGTCTTTCAATGGTTAAGTGATCTTAAAGAATAAAATATCAGTGTAAAGCAAGTATGGTTTCCAAATTCCCGACAGTTGTTGATTCCCGGGAATGGGGAAAAATTTTGCTGTGTTCCCGGGAACCCGGGAATTCCCGACAAATATTAAAAAATGCTATTTAAAAAATTTTATTATATTTTTTATTTAAACAAAGTAAAAGAAATTGAGGATCTAATTGTGTAAATCACATCATAGAAGTGAAGTTTATATTAAAGCAACAATAAATTTGAAACATTTTAAAACATTTGTGTTTGTTTTCATACAAATTCTTCACCAAACAAACGTATAGAAATTAAAGCGTTGCTTTACCTTTCAAGTATTTTAAAATTTTTATGAAAAATAAAACAAATTTATAAAATATTTGAAATTTTGTTTTTGTTCTCTATACAAATTTCATTTTCGTGAAGTTATTTACACAATTAGGTCCTTAATATCAGTAAAGCAAAATTGATTGAACAGCATAATATAACTATGTGATCTCGAGGAAAAAATATTAGCAAAATATTCTAACTGTATAAGCAGATTTTTTCCACATCAAAAATATTTGTTTAAAGTACAGTAATTTGACTAGTGGGTAATTCCATGTCAAATCAAGTAAGAGTTAGACACGATCCCTTTCAATTTTGATGAAATTCGGTCAGATGCTGTCATTCATCCAATAATGAATTTATGTTAAAGAAAAAAAATTAAAAATGTTTATTTCAAAAGTTATGACATATTCAAAATGTCATTATTTCGCCAAATTTACAGAATGTGTTGAGCTTAGTTTTTAATTATCTCTAAAACTATTTTATGTACAAGGATGTTTTGTATGCCATTTTAAAGACGATATTTGGGGCAACAAAAAATACATAGAACAAAAATTTGTTTTGGAAAAATTACTTATCTGCAAAGTTTTGAAAATTTCAAAACTTACTAAATCAAAAACCTTTATATTTTTTCGCCTGAATTTTTTTTATATAATACCTCTAAACGTCTTAACAAATCGTGAAAATTTGGAGGAGGTGTTTTTTTTCTTTTTTGAGATATGATTTTTTTCTTTCGCAACCTTCAACAATATTCTATCAAAAATAGTTTAAATGTGTAATTTTGAGGAATATGCATTAAATTTAATTTAATTTAAAGTTTTTGAAGGGGAAAAAGTAATAACATTGACAAATTTGTGCGTTTGTTTTTTCGGTGAAATTTTATGTTGGAAATTTTGTGTTAAAAAGGTACATTTTTTGTCACATCTCAAAAAAAGAAAAAAAAACACCTCCTTAAAAATTTCATGATTTTTTAGGGACGTTTAGAGATATTATATAAAAAAAATCTGCCAAAAAAATATAGGTTTTAGATTTAATCAGTTTTGAAAATTTCAAAACTACAGATAAGTCATTTTTCCAAAAAAAATGTATGGCCTATAAATTTTTTGTAGCTCCAAATATTCTGCTTAAAATGACATACGAACCAATCTTGTATATAAAATAGTTTTTGAGATATTTAAAAATTAAACTCAACACTTTCGGTAAATTTGTCGAAATAATGATATTTTGGATATGTCATAACTTCTGAAATAAACATTTTTCCTTTGGCATAAGTTCGTTATAGGCTTAAAGAAAACATCTGAAAAAATTTCATCAAAATCGAAAGGGGTCGTGTCTAACTATTAGTTGATTTGACATGGAATTACTCTAGTATTAAAGAAACCACAACGGGACATGTACCTTAAGCCTAGATATAGAACCCATCACAACGACATGTGAAAGTCACAGGTGCCTCTCATATGAAATTCCAGAACTTAAACAGGTTGCTAGTTGTTAGGTGCCAGTCACGTGTTTTGCCTTGTGACAGGCTTTTTCCCACTTTTTCGAGTTTTAAAATTTATAATTCAATTTTTGCAATTATTGCCAAAAATTTGAAAAATTTCAACTGAATAAAAAAATATCCTTCTCTCTTTTCAGCCAGTACAACTCATTGAGTTAAGCCCCTTTAAAATTGAGTTTTTCTATATATTTTGGAATTCGAAATCATCACAGAATACATATAGCCATGAGTCTCGGCTTTAATCTACAGTGATTTTTAAATTAAAATTTCATATCCAAAGAAATTTAATTATTTTGTCTTGAGTTCGGTTTTAATTTAATTTTTCAATTAAACTATATTTTTATTTAAAAAATCCCCTGGGGATTTTCACAAAATTTGTATCCCCAATCCCCAAAATCCCCAATTTGGGGACAAATCCCCAAAACTGGGAACGCTGCGTTAGAAATACCCAATCACGTTGCGATCGCATTGTACAACTTGACAACTAATCAAAACTTTTTGATCTTTCCTACAACCAAGAATTTATAAAAAAATGTGGTAATAAGTATAGAGCTTCTAAATTACTAACGGGATTTGCGTAAAAGTTAGCATAGCCATAGAGGAGGAGCTACGCTTTTAGCACCGTGTCTTGTAAAGTCTGTAAACGAACCAGCGACAGAGCTACTGGGAGTGAAAGTTGGCTACCTCGGTTGTGAAAAACTTTGTGCGGCTTGCAATTTTCATAAATACTGACCGATTTTAGCAGCCACATTTATATCCAATATGTGTTAGCTTTATGCACCAGCAAATGCCAATATACTAAATATAATATAATTCATGGATTTTCGATGCACACTGTGCAATTTTTTTTACAGGACCATAAGCCCAAAAATTATAAAAAAAGATTAATCTAAAATATTATCATATTTTAAAAATCGTTGGTTTTTTTGAGCACTATTTTTGAAATTGGGTACATGTCTAAAATTATAAAACAAATTCCGCTAAACATATCCTTAAAGCATGGTCTTTTTTTTACAATGCACAGTGGTTTGTGGCTAAAAAAATTAAATAATTCAGTATCTTCGTAACTGCTGAAGTCAGTGACATTAAATTTTGCATGGTTATAGCTGAGGTGTTCCCAAAATTGGTAACCTCGGGTATGTCAAACTTTAAAAAATCGCCAAAATTCATTTCTTGCCCGATTTCCAAACTCTTTTCCATTTTGGAATCTGCTATCAAAGGCCTACATTTGTCTTACTTACGATTTGAATTTCTCTCCGATAGTTCAAAAGTTACAGGCCTTGCAAAATTTTTTTTTGCAAATTTGTCGATCTTATTCTGGTATCTTTTAAACTGTGAAGTTGTCTTAAGTCGTAAAATTATACCAAAAATTGAATAATAATCTGCACAATTCAACAAAAATTTTCCAATTTACTGAACCAATTTATCTTAATGGAGTGAGAAATGGCAGCAGTTTCAATTTTACACTTAAAAAAAAGTTGATTTTTGTAATTTTTTTCTTTGTCAAAAACTTACTATCAGTATTTTGATTATAAAAAATAAGTTTCTTAAAGGACTTCAACCAAGTTAACATGATTGGGACATGATAGAGGACAAAAAAACCAAGCTAACAAGCTAAGCTCTATCTATAATAGTTCGCCCACAGTAACCCCTAGAATATGATCATTTTTAAAAATATTTTTCATGTTTGCATGAGTGGTACAAAAATTGCAAAGCTGTGATCTTAAGTTCTCAGCCGGAATTTTAAAGCTATATTTGATAGCATCTTTCCATATGTGGCGATAATGGCCCCCGCGACTAGTATAGTCAGGAGAGGAAAAATACGGAAAAAAAGTCTGGTTTTCATATGACTTTTTGTTATTACTAAAACAAACTTACTTCGAATTGTATTTGGTCCAAGCTTCTTACTGTTTTTTATTAGTAACTATACCATCTTAAAACGCTGTAAATTTCGTAGTGGTATCTCAAGTAGTTTTTAAGATATTGCGGGTCAAAAATAAAAAAATTAACGAAAAACCTTATATTTTACTAAGTTTTTGATATTTTTCTTTAAGTGACCACAAATTTTGCGAAACTCTAAAAATAAATAAAAAAAATCTTAATGTACAGGTGTCTACCTTTAAAACTATATAAAATGTTCCAAACAAAAGTCTAATACTTTGTCTGTTATAGCGCGTACAATGTACACACTTATTTAATAATTTGCTGGTTTCCAGTAGAAATATAAAATGTGAATAGGTAAAATTATCGTTACACATTTACACTGTAGTTTTTGCTAAGTGTTTCAAAACTATTTTCGTAATTCTCATATCTTGTTTGAGAGTTTTTATATAAGTTTTTGGAATTCGCCAAACTTCCATCGTCAGTGCTCATATGTAACATTGCTTATCACCATTTGTTAGGTGATTCGGTTATATGTGGTCGCAATTCTTATATATAAAAACTTTTTTGCAAAATTTGCATAGGAGAATTACATCACTATTAAATTAAAATTTATCTGTAGCTTATGACAACAAATCCCAGTGTTACCGTTGCCTCATTTTTTTTATATTTTGTTCTTAGGTCAAACATTTTTGATTTGATTTTTATACTTAAGTGAATATATGAAAAGCTTAAGCTAGCAGCTAATTGTTTATTTAAATGTGATTATTTCGAACTTATTTGCTTTTTAGTCCAAAGTGATTGTGTAGGCTAAGGCACCTACGAACGAATTATACTTAATCAATATTCCAAGGAACAATAATTGATCTCTGATTCAAAGCAATTAGCTCGTTGCCTTGTTTGTCAATACTTTTATACGATCGGTAAAATTGACCAGTTCGATTTCCGCCAACAATATGAATCTATCGAATACCGTTTAAATCGAGAAAAGTTTTTCAAAACCTCTTAAAAATATTACAAAAATGTTACTTTGTATTTTTGCAATCTTTTGTCTTTTTTATACATTTTACTATTGAAATTTTTTTAAAATCGATTATTCGAATAAATTTTATGATGTCTATCATTGTGTGATGTCTATAATGTCTATTCATGCAGTATTAAACACAAGTTTGTTTTAATACCTTTAATCAAAAGAAATTTCACAGTTATTTTCATCTCAGTATTTGAAAAATTTTATATGGTAAAGATAAAGTGATTATCTTAATTATAAAGAAATAAAACATTGATAACAAAGATGACAGCCATGACATTTAAAAATAAAACTTATAAATTCTTTCAAATTTCATTCAAAAAAATCAGTCGCATAACTGTGATCATTTTGCAACAAGCTGTGTGTTCTTAAGAAAAAAACTCTTTCAGCGATTCCAAAAAATAAAGTTTTGGTGGGTGAGAAGTGCTGTTTGAAAAGTAGCAGTAGTGAGTCTTTAATAAAATGTTTGCCCGACCATTGCTACGTCCAAATGGCAGCGGAACCGCCAAGCAAGACCCGGAAGCGCCGCATCAATATGCTATTTCCGATTACGGTTATGGCAAAGACTGTGTCAGAGTGTTGCATGTTAAGAGGGATGGGCCAGTGCATTCGATAAAGGAATTCGAAGTGGGCACACATTTGAAATTGTATAGTAAAAAGGATTATTTCTATGGTGAGTTTTGACTTTGATACATTTTAATTACTGAGAAAATATTTGACAAAATAATCACAGCTGATATTTCTGGTAATTATTGTAAATATAATTTGGTAGAAAGTGAATAAATCATGCTTGATTCGTTCATTGATTAGTTTTATTAAAAAAGGTGTATAAAATGAAAGGAGAAAATAAATTTTTGGTATTAAAAAAAAACAAGTAAAATTTTGATTAAAAAGACTTAATATAAATGATGAAATCTTCCATGAAATTTGTTGCATGATATTTTTGTAATTTACCGATGGGTTGGGTGAAAAAAGTGATGTGAACTTAAATTTGAAATGGTTTTTGTAAATTTTCTTCAACCCATGTGCTTATCCACACTTACAATAAGCAAGTAAAAAAATTTCATGAAGAAAATTTCGTGAAATATTTCATCGTGTAAATTTTGTCAAGCTGATATGAAAGCGAACACACAAACGCTGATGAGAGAGAGGGTGTAGCGATCCTCGATAAGTGATACCTTCTCCTTTGATTTGATATGTTTTTACAGAAATAACTAGACATGGGATAATATTCCCAGGAAAATGAGAGAAATTTAAGTTAATTAATTCAAATCTACATGAGAGTACATAAGAACGCTGTTTTTTGAGGACTGCAACACAAGATTGTACTCGGTAGGGTACGAGTACTTGCCCCGAAATATGAAGATTGTGAGTTCGTGTCCGCCAAACTTTTTTTACTTTTATTTTTTAATTATTTTTAGTACATTTTGCATATTTAACGAAATAATTTCATGGTGCGAAATTTCAAAATATTTCGTAATAAGTATTTTCGTGAATATGTACCATGTGGCATGGATTTTTTAAACCTGTATGCACCGAAAAATTTCATGCAACATATACGCGAAAATGTTTCGCAAAATATACGAAATGTACGAAAATAATTAAAAACTGAAAGTAAAAAGTTTGGATTCATATTTCAAGGCAAGTAGTCTACCTACTGAGCCTTTTTCTACTCATTTTATAAGAGCAAAAAATTTGTTTTATTTACTTGCTTAAAAAAATAAAAACGTACCACGAAATTCTTTCGTAAAACATACGAAATGTACGAAACTAATGAAAAGTAAAAGCTAAAAAAGTTTGGCTCAACCGCGGCACGAACTCACAATCTTCACATCGAAAAAAATTCATGCGAAGAAAAAAAAAACGAAAGCATTCGTACATATTACGAAATATTTTGTAATTTCGCACTACGGAATTCTTTCGTAAAATATACGAAATTTACGAAAATAATTAAGAAATAAAGTTAAACAAAAGTTTGGCTCAACCAGGCCACGAACTCTTAATCTTCATTTTTCAAGATAAGAGCACTGCCCACTGAGCCATTTTCTAGTTATTTTTTAAGAGCTAAAAGTTTATTATTATTTATTTACACCTGAAAAACATGTCAGTCAATAAAAAATAATTTAAATTTATTTTGTTATTTCAAAAATATTTTTTTAGCAAGAAAAAATGTTTGCGAAAGGTTTTCGTTACATTCGTAAATTCAAAAAAATTTTGCACAAAATTTTTTTTCGTAATATGTACGAAAGTTTCGTATATTCTACAAAAAAAACCAAAAAAGTGCACTTTAATATAAGCTTGAGAATGATTTAATTCTCGTACTAAATTTTCACGAAAAAAGTTGTATATATAAGAATTAAAATTACATTCAACAGAGCCACCTGACAAGTGGTGATAAGCAAAATACACGTGAGCACTGACGATGGAAGTGTAGCGGCTTCCGAAAGTGCGCTACTCTGTTCTGCTGTGTACGTTGAAAAATTAAGTTGATGTTCCTTGGAATATTAATCATGCCCAATTCTTTCTGAATATAAAGTTACGAACCTTAGCCTAATAATCAATTTGAATTCACAAACCAAATATGTACGTTCGAAATAATCATATTAACTAACTACGAAAGTTTTTTTTCGTAATATATTGTATGGATTATTTTCAGTGGATATTTCAAGGTGAGTACTCCTCTACCCAATGAACTACTTTCTACTTATTTTGTAATCGATAAATATTTGTTGTAATTATTTTTTAATCTGAAAAGTATGTCAATTTATAAAAAATAGTTGCACGTTTTTTTTAATTTCAAATATAGTTTTAAACAAGGAAAAATGTTTACGAAAGGGTTTCGTTACTTTCGTAAATTAGCAAAAATATTGCCTACACTGAAAATAATCCATGCAACATTTTTCGAAAATAACTTTCGTAGTTTCTTTTTTCGTGGAATATACGAAACTTTCGTACATATTACGAAAAAAATTCTAGTCAATATTTTTTGGATTTTACGAAGCACCGAAAACCTTTCATAAACATTTTTCCTTGTTAAAGAATATATTTGAAATAAAAAAATTAATTAAAATTATTTTTTATACATTGACATATTTTTCAGATGTAATTAAATGAAATATATTTTTAGCTCTTATAAAATAAGTAGAAAGTGGCTCAGTGGGTAGAGTACTTGCTTTGAAATATGAAGATTGTGAGTTCGTGCCCCGATTGTGCCAAACTTTTCTTTTGTTTTATTTTCGTAATTATTTTCGTACATTTCGTATATCTTACAAACGAATTTCGTGGTGCAAAATTACGAAATATTTCGTAATATGTACGAGCGTTTTCGTGCATATGTTGCATGGATTTTTTTCAGTGTAGATTTTTTTTCGTATTATGCACGAAAGTTTCGTATATTCGACGAAAAAAGTGACTACGAATGTTTTTTTTTTCGTAAAATGTTGAATGGATTATTTTCAGTGTAATTTGATTTTATTTTTTTATATAAAATATATATTTTAACAAGGAAAAATGTTTACGAAAAGTTTTTGTTACTTTCGTAAATTCAAAAAAATATTGCCAAAATTGCAATACATATGTCCGAAAGTTTCGTATATTATACGAAAAAAGTAACTACGAAATTTTTCTTGGTGTTAACACCCACGTTTAATGCCAAAGCTTTAGGCAGGCAGCAAATACCCTATAGAGTTCTTGATAGTTAAGATAACATCACGATTCTAAGTAGGCGTTGCATCAAGAATAACCTCCAAAAATTTGAATTTGTCTCTTTAATGAGCCTTTAATAGTTATCTTACATTTCTTATTAAAATTACAAAGATCTTCCTTTAATACTTTGCGAATTCAATTACATGAAGAAAATGTTTAGAAGCAAACTTCTAAAATAACATTTGGTTTCCCCACAGGTGATAATTCTGATATTGTTGCCACTGATTCGCAAAAGAACACAGTCTATCTATTAGCCAAAAAACATGGCATGGAAAATCCCGAAAAGTTTGGTTTACTGTTGGCTTCACACTTTCTAAATAAATACAGCCACGTAGAAGAAGTTCATATTCATGTCGAAGAATATCCCTGGCAAAGAATCTGTCAAGATCAAATAGCCAACACGACGGGAGGTTGTGGCGATGCTAACAACTTTTCAACATTTAATAATCGGAAAAAACACAATCATGCCTTTATTTTTACACCCACGGAGACTCGTTTTTGTGATGTGATCTTAAGAAGAACCGGTAAGTTTATTTTAGAGTTTTTGAGAATCTAACTAAATTTATACTTTTTTCGATAGAACCTAAACAGACAATTATTAGTGGCATAAGAGGTTTGCGTGTTTTGAAAACTACACAATCATCTTTTGTAAATTTTGTCGACGATGAATATCGTTCATTGCCCGATCAATATGATCGCCTCGTTAGTACCGTATTCGATGTCTCATGGGAATATGGACGCACCAATAATGTTAAATTCTGTAAAGTTTGGAATACCGTTAAGAATATTATTGTTATGAAATTTGCTGGAGATCCAAATGTAGGCATCTCCTCGCCATCTGTTCAAAATACTTTGTATCTAACAGGGAAAGAGGTACTTGATGTTTTGCCAGAAGTTGCTGTAATATCGATGACTATGCCTAATAAACATTATTTTAATTTTGATACAAAACCTTTTCAAAGTGTAGTGCCTGGGGAGAATAATGAAGTTTTTCTACCCGTCGATAAACCACATGGCACTATTTATGCTCAATTATCACGCAAAGATTTAACCAGTCATTTGTAAAGAACAATGAATTTGTTTTTTCTATTATTATTTCTTGTTATTGTTGTTTCTAGTACATTTATTTTATGTAAAAAAATCCATTTAGTTATTAAACAAACAGATATCAAATAAATTCTTTTATTAAAAGGTCAACTAAATATTTTTGTTAATTTATGTGTTGTTCTATTTACTTTTTGCAGTTTGTTTTTCTTCTTTAGCAATTAACACTTTTTTGCATAAAGTTTAATGAACTCTTTGTGGAGGTGTTTGCTGAAATACGGACATAGTTTTATTACAACATATTTCTCCTTTTTGCAATAGTTATTTTATTATACGTAAAAGAAAAAAATTAATATGATTTTTCCATTAGTAACAACGTTTTTGTATGAAATTTATAGCAAAAAGTGTAATAAAATGAAGGTTATTAAATGTATGTGCTTATACGTTATTGTTATTAGCAATTCACAGTGAGTCAGAATATTAAAATTTTAAAAATTATATATTTTTAATTTCCCTTAAGATAGGTTGGTAAGCCGTCCTCTTTTTCCCGAACACTGTCGTCTTTTTGGGTTTCTGTCCTCGCAAAAAAATAGTGTGTGGGAAAGTCCTACTTTTTAACGACTCAAAAAAAGGATGTTATATTCGTAAAATTTCTGTTATACTTTTATTTTTATTTTGTAACCAATTTTAATGAAATTTAAAACGTAGATATATCTAAGTCTAGAAAGAAACATAGGCCATATATATTTTCAAATATAGGACCCCGAGGGGTTGCCTATTTCTGCCTTTTGGAAACTACCAAACTATTCAAAAATAGGACCACGAGAGGGGTAAGGAGCAATTTCAGCCTCTCCGAAACCAATTTTAATGATATTAAGAACATGGATAGACCAGAGTATTGAAAGACACATAGAATTTATATTTTTCCAATAATAGAATTACGAGGGGTAGGGAGCGATTTCTGTCATTTAAAACAATCTAGACAATTTTAATGAAATTTAAAACATGGATATATCCCTATTTAGATAGGAACAGAAGCTAAGTATTTTTTTATATACGACCACGACGGGTGGCTGGTTGGCAATTTCTGCCTCTCCGAAAATATTAGTCCAATTTTAGCTTCTTGCATTTTCATTGGTCATTTACGCATATGTAAATATATTGACGCGAGCGCAGCCGCGGGTAAAAGCTAGTTGTTATTAAGTACAAAATTAGGCCTCACACATTTAATTTTGAATGATTTCTCATTTCTTATATTCACGCATAGATATTGTCAGCCCCGTCAATTTTGCTATTAAATGAAAGCGCTTGGCTACTATAATGCAGTGTCCCCGAAAAAATCCAAATCCAAGGTACAATCCGAAACTAAATGCTAAATCATAGAGTTTATGACATAAAGTAAAAAACTAAAAAATTTAAAAATTAAATAAGTAAAAAAATGTTTAAGTTAATTGGTTTTATTGTAATGAAACATAGTAATGATGTAGATAATGCACTAAAAGCTAAAAAATAGTTATGTAGTACCAGGTGCCAGCTACCACAGCACTCTCCCCACAAACATAGGGCATTGATCAGACTAAAATAAAACTGTGGGGCGTATCGACTTTCGGTTATCTAGAGTCAACAATGCCCCACGGTTTTATTTTAGTCGGATCAATGTTCTATGTTTGTGAGGAGAGTGGTGTGGTAGCTGGCACCTGGTACTACATAATTATTTTTAGTTTTTAGTGCATTATCTGCATCACTATTATGTTTCATTATAATAAAACCATTTCAATTAAAATATTTTTACTTATTTTATTTATTTATTTGAACAGTGTACATTCTTAGCTATGTGCGTCTAGAGTTCTTAAGTTATGAATTTTTAGTTATAAATTTTTAGTCGAACTAAATGATTTGAATCTAAAGATATTTCATTATTTTGGTTTATGTTCGTTCAATTTAATTTTTTAATAAAATTACTTAATTATTCTTATTTAATGGTTTGTTGTATGGAATTCGACTTTGACTTTATACTTTGTGCTTTAGTTTAAAAGCTTTCTACAAGACAATTGTTGCTTGTTACAAAATTATTTTTGATATAAAATAGTAATATTATTTATTACATTTACTTACCTTTTCGCCATTTATTTGCTTGTATACCCGAATAAACATACATACATCTTTGTAAAATATGAAACTACTTTTACATTTTAGAGAATAACTTTTTGTTTGTTTTGAGCTATAAAATATAATAAAAAGATATATTAAACAAATTTAACAAAAGAAATTTTGTTGTCGTAAGTAGCCCAGTTAACTAAAATTAAGTCAAGTGAAAAAGGTACAAATGAGCACTGACGATGTCAGGGTGGTGGCATACGAAAACTACGTTGCTCTGTCCTGGATTTTCGTTTCTTTTTATAAAACTAGACAGAGTGGTTAAATTATACATTTAAAGATATTTAAAAAAATTAATAACATTACGACATAATTGAGCTTTGGCTACAATTTTCCTTCATTTGGGTAACCACACTTGCATTTAAGTGATGACCCGGTCAAGCTCTTTGATTTGCTGTCTTATAAAATTGTTCGCTGGGTATGCTTGTTAAAAAGGGCATAAACAATTTTGTGTAGGTTGAAATGCAATGATGTCTACCTGTGTTCCAACTTCATGACCGTAAACGGTTAAAAGGTGAATGAGATCTTTAATAAATATTATGCTGATGGTGTTAGCTTGTTTTATGGTTCATCGTCAATGTTAGCTTCACTCTGGTTGTACTGTAAAGAAATCTAAATAAAGTTTTCTACGTCAGACATCCGATTAAGTCATTAAACGCAAATATAACAAGCAAGAAATTTCATTTTTGTTATTTGTTAAATTGCATAACGTTTAAACTAACAAATAAAGACAAATCGTGCAATTGTATCCCACAAAATTGTAAATATGTAGTTACAAAATAAATAAACAAATATTTATTAAAATAAATAAAAGATAAAATTATCTTTCTGGTGATCTAAGCGAGTTAATTTCAAATTAACTTAAGCAAATAAGTATCAGTCAGTCAAATAGTTCTTTATAAATCTTTATTTAGAAATTTCTTTAAAGAATTTCAAAAGCCTTTAAAACATTGAACTTTTAAGAAAATTTTAAAATATATATTTAAATAAAAATTTATTAAATTTATTTGAAATATTCTTCCAATTAATTTAATTATTTTCATTTGTTGTCGGTATACCCAGTATATGAGTGATTCTCATTTCAAATGGTTCTTGCGTGTCCGTTAAAAGTATACACACAGAAAAATTCCCATGTAAAATCGTCGAAAGTCAGGTTAATTTAAAATTTTTCGGTACTGATTTTGCTTCATAGACGTTTCATGTTAATTCAAAATGATTTGCAATAATCTTGAAGGAACATTTATCCTTTTGAATTAACTATATTTCTTGATGATTTAATATTGCAGTACAGTTAAATCAAAATGAAGTTGATATTGAAATAATACGAAAAATCATGTTGAATCAAAGTTATTTCGATATGAAACAACGTGAATTTGATATTGGAACAATACGAAGAATCATGTGAAATCAAGTTGAAACAATGTGAATTTTATATTGAAACAACATTAAGAACCATGTTGAATTATAGTTATATCAAGCTGAAACAACATGACTTTAATGTATCTATTTTATTAATTATTTTACTTACGTGATGGTTATTAGCATAATCATCAGAAAACTTTGTGTTGTAGTTGGCTGCTTCGGCCAAGATTTGAGCTCGTGCCACTTGCATGATAGTCCACGCGTTAACCACTGCAGCCACAACAGCTTCAAACTTTATTTTAGCTATACACTAACAGCCACATTCAAAGAAAATTTTTATTTTAGGTTTAAGACTCACAATTGTTATTGCACATTTTCACGCTAAAATCTGTTTAATATAAAATTGCATTCATAAACACTACAATAGACATTGTGTGTTTTAAGGAAATTTAGGTCTCGATACTGGCAACACCACCATGTTTTGTAGTTAGTGTTGCAATAAAAAGAATATGATTTCATCCGGATATTGAAATAAATGAACAGCTTTTTAGTGTTTTCGTGTAAGTTAAGTTTTTTTTAAACTCTCTTTATAATATATTTCTCAGCTTGTTTAATACAAGTTTTCCTTGAAGTAAAAGCATAAAAGAGAAATGATTACAAAAGAATTCACACGATTGTTTAAATCATGTATGCAAGAGGTACTCGAATAACGAGCCTGTTTGTATTTGTGTTGATTGTTTCTGCATCACTAACATTTCTTTTTGCTTTTATGTGTTTTGATGGTGCTTTTTTGCTAATTTTGTTGCGAATTTTGTTTAACTTAAATAATTTAGTGGCATATTCTATTAAATTTTAAAAAAAACATACTTAAATGCTTATAGCCAAAACTTCAAGCTTTAATTTAAAGAATATCATGTATTCCTGTGTGCTAAATTTGCAAAGATATTTGAAGTTAAAATTGATATATCGATGATATGAATTTATTGAAGGTTTATAGAAGGTGCATACCATCTTTAAACCTATTTTAAAATTTTCATGTAATAAAGATTTATGAATGCAATTTTATGAAATTTTGCTTAAAAGTAGTTTATTGCCCTGTTTTAAATATTTATGAATATAGCTGTAAATAAATACCAATCGTATGTAAAATGAATTTCATTTTAATTTAACATGATTTAAATAATTATTTAACATAAAACTTATATGAAATCAAAGTTATAGTCATGTTGATTTAAAGTGAAATGTAACCTTTATAACAAAGTTGTTTTAACAGTAAAAAATTTAAAATCAAAGAGATTGAAAGTTAAATTAAAAATTTTTCATTTAAAATTAATATGTAACACTGGTAATTTTAAGCTAGTAGCTCAAAATTTTCGCTGGTAATTCGTTTTTTGTCACCTACGTAGCCGGCACATGTAAGAAATAAATTAAGTAAAGTGAGCCTTTGTCTCGCACACGAAGGGTTCTGTACGAATACACACATCATATCGTTTTTGCCCCTTTTTTCATTTTCATTTTGGCAGTTTTTTCATTGTGCTTTTTTGTTTAATTTAAAATTTTTTATTTATTAAAAAATCTTCGTTGTTTTTGGCGATTTTTTTGGTTTTGGCGCTTTTTTAATTTTCGTAATTTTTTCGATTTTTTTGGCGATCTTTCTTTTTTATTTTATTTTTGCCGATTTTTAGGTTTTGGCGTTTTTTTAAACGTTTTTTTTTTACTTTTTTTAGTTTTAGCGATTTATTTTAGTTGTAGCGATTTTTTCAGTTTTGGCGCTTTTTTGGTTTTGCGGATTTTTTTCGGTTTTTTGTGATTTTTTTTTAGTTTTAGCGACTTATTTTGTTTTGACACTTTTTTCATTTTGTGATGATATTTTAGTTTTAGCGATTTTTTTATGTTGTAGTGCTTTTATTCGTTTTGACGACTTTTTTACTCAGTTTCTATTACTCAATTTCATTGGTGAAATTGCATTGACAATTTGCACTAAAATAACAGTGTGAGTTTGTACTTCTAAATATATAAAAGTTTTGTGAGCTTTTTTAAATAGCTTTATATTGCAAAACGTTTCATCAGTCAATCATAATTTGTATCCAAAAATATGTATTGATTGTTATGCATACTTTTTTAATTTAATTGAAATTTTTTAGTGAGTAACTAAGGAGTTTATATTGAAATACATCGAAGAGTATATATCTGGGGCCGAATTACCGCATTCGTTGTCGTGTAAGCTTTCGTATCGAATAAAATTTCGTCACGTATCGAATGGATGGCTTACCGTATGCGATAGCAAACGTATCGAAATTTCTAAAAAGTGCACCAAATTTGTTTTTTACTTGTTGTTGAATCGACTAGCAGTTTGTAATATATTATAGAAAACTGTTGTGTGATTCTTTAAGCTAGTACCAAGCCGATTTGACCATACTAATAAGGTTTATTGGTAATGTTCCATGCTTTTTTGCAAAACAAACATAATAAAAGAAAATAATGCTTGCGATCGCTGTAGTGCTAACGAGTAGAATTCAATCAGCTGGTACTCGATTATCAAAAGGAAAAATTTCGAAAAATTTTACTCGATCAGGTATGCGGCAATTCGACCCCTGACTTGTAGTGAATTCAAAATATATTGTGTGTTCTGAAAAAATATTGAATTCGTCTAAAAATGTATTGAGCGTTACAATTTTTTTTTTAAATATAATTATTTATAAATTTTAGGAAGCTGAAGGGTATAAGTGCTATAAAGAACATTATGTGTTTACAAATTTTGGCTTTCCTTTGAAAAAATCTTGCTTCTAGCGCACTGTGGGTTGCTATGTTTTCGAAGAATATATTACGTAGGAATAAATCATTGGATTTACATAACTTTTAACATTGTTGGTCGATTTTATTAAAATTATTCTTATTTGGAAGAACAGTAAGCCTTCTTTTTGTTTATGGATAATTGTTTGTAAAGAATTATTTTAGGAGGTAAACATTTTTTATTTTTCCATGTGAACCCAAGTCAAAATTGAAAAAGTGGTCATAACTTTTAATTTCGTCCTGCGATTATTATAATTTTTTGATTTTAGACAGTAGATGTATAATCTTTTCAAGGCCCATACCCATTTTATGAGGTCTACTTTTTCACAAAAATCTTTGCCAGAACAATCGCTAACGCAAATGTAACACTCAATACACATATATGTAAAAAACTATAATGTGAATCCTAACTTCTCACATTTCATTTAGTTATATTGATAAATAAAAAAAAAAACACAAAATGTATGTTTAGAATGAGAATCACCCATTTAATAATTTTACCACTTTGGTGCTAAGTAGTCTCGGTAGACATGAAAGTGAAACAAAACGTACATATTAATATAATTATTTCGAACGTATTTGCTTTGTGAATCTAAATTGGTTATTAGGCTAAGGTTCGTAACGTTATATTCAGAAAGAATTGGGCATGATTAATATTCCAAGGAACAAGGGAAAAATTAACATCAACAATTAGTTACTGGCTTGAGCTTTTCACATGTGTACATGTTCATATATACATACTTCAGTATAAAATCAAACCAAAAAAGTTTGTCTTGAGTAGAACAAAAATCAGAAAAATAGGAATGAAGAAAAATAAACCGATGGCAACGCTGGGAAAGTGCACTTTAATATCAGCTTGATAGTGATTTAATTCTCGTATTCAATTTTCACAAAAAAGTTGTATATATAAGAATTCAAATCACATTCAACAGAGCCACCTGACAAGCGGCGATAAGCAAATACACGTGAGCACTGACGATGGAAGTGTAGCGGCTTCCGAAAGTGGCGCTACTCTGTTCTGCTGTGTATGTTGAAAAATACGTTGATGTTAATTTTTCGCTTGTTCCTTGGAATATTAATCATGCCCAATTCTTTCTGAATATAACGTTACGACCCTTAGCCTAATAATCAATTTAAAAACATACATATATTTTTTTTTTTTGAAAATTAAGTTTTTTAATATATAGAGGTTTTAAATTTGTGGAAATCTTAAAATTTTTAAAAATATTTTTGTGCTTAGCAAAAATTTCAGGTTACGTCATTGCGGAGTAGGTTTTATAACCCCTCAGATGGTATATTGCTGAGGTCTGTAACTTAAGCACTTTTGCAAATATTGACAATTTTTGAAGTTTACTTAACTTTTATAGATATATTTTTTTAGGAGATACTAAAAATGTTTACCTAAGTTTTATTTATATATGTATAAGATTTTCCCCCTTAAAAAAACACCCGCTGTGTTTGCTATATTTGAATTGATCTGACAAATACTGTTAAATGTTATTTTCTAGGAACGAAATAGTGTATGAGTGAGGAAGAGAGTGAGAGGGATGGATAAGAGAACGACAAATTTGAACAAATAATTTGATTGTACGACACACAACCATAAATGACAAATATGACTACTTTTACAAATAAAGATGACAAAAATATCTGTTTCAATCCACTGTTCATTTAGCTATTTAAAACAAAATTTTTGTTACTCTTATCTGGAGGTTTTGGCAAAACAAAACGTTAAATTGTTTAAGAAATGAAGTTAAAAAAAACAACTAAATTTTGTTTAACATCTTCAAAGTAAAATAAACATTAAAGCAATTTCACACCTTAGTGGACAATGCGACAACTAAATGACCTAAAATTGTCAAGAAATTATCAAACAGTCAATATTGAGAATTTTAACGACACGCAACGCTAAAGCGGACAAAGAAATTTAACAGTTAAAACAAAAAAAAAGGAAAAATAACACAAATAACGAAATCAATATGAATTTAATATTTAAAGTTATCCTCTTAATATCCGCGTTATCCTTAATACGATCGCATACGCACGATGAAATACCCAAATGTTCCTTAACGGCAGTACATAAAACGCGGCAAACAATAATCGAATCTCCAAATTATCCCAACAATTATAAGCCTGATGCTTGTTGGGATTATGTGATACGTTCACCCTACAAATGTCCCACCACTTTTCATATACAATTTTTAGATTTTTATTTGGAATTTTCAAAAGATTGCAAAAATGATTATTTGGCCATTGGCTTGGAAAATCTGGACGATGATATGGATGTTTTGTGTGGACAAGTGGTGGGTATTAAAAAGTATCATACTCCGGATGGTGTTTTGCGTCTAAGATTCTTTGCTGATCAGTCGCCGTGGACTACGGGTAAAGGTTTCAAATTATTGATAACACGTCTGGCTTGCGAAAGAGAAGAGCTTTTGAGAGAACTAAAAGATGATGATACAGATGATCAGGATGATGATGATACTGTAACTGTTGCGGCACCTTCTAGGAGTTTTGAACCTCCTCAATCAGAGCTCATGCAAATATTTCGCAATTTAACGGGACCAGATCAGTATCAAATTATACCACTGCCACCAGTTTTTAGCTTACATTATCCCACCCAACTACCTTCGCCTCCCTATCCGTCAACAGGTACAGTTTATGTGCCACCAAGCGCAACCCAAGGCCCTTTACCCAACTATCCAGGCAGTAATGTGCAAAATAGCTTGCAACATCCCTGTACAAATGATAATGGGCAACAAAGACAATTATCAAATATACCCAATTACTATGGAGCTCTTCAAGGAAACCAGCTGGCTGCTTATCCCAATACTCTACAAGGAAATCTTCAAGCCAACTATTTGCCCTCGAACAATGTTAATCAAGTGCAGTTTCAACAAGCTGCTAATAGCGGATTTCTAAATAACCCCACGGATCAATATATAGGATCTTGGTCTTCAACACCCAGCCTGCAGAGAGCATATGATAACACAATTGGTTCCTTAGAAGCCTGTTGTGTATCAGCATTTCAACAAAAACATTTCTATCTTTCCAGTCCTGGCTTTCCTCGCACCATTTTCAGCAATATTCTACCAAATCAACAGAAACGAGATTGTATCTTCCGTTTGCAAAAATCTTCTCCAAATATATGTCGCCTGCGTTTGGACTTTAAGTTTTTCGATTTCGGCCAAGGTTACCATGGTACGGGCTCCTTCCTGGGTAACATTGCCTCACCCGCCATACAGAGCACGCAAGATGTTTGTCGCGAAGACTATATTGAAATTGATAATCAACGTTTTTGTGGTTGTCGTTCGGGATATACGTTCACAGCTTACTGGCCAACAGCTGAAGATAAAAAGTTGAGAATGCGTATGAGTTATTCGGGTGTACCTTCAGGAGGATTCCTATTAGAAATAATACAGGAAGAATGTAGTGAAACCCAACTGGGCTTAATGACCACAGAGAGACCAGTTGATTCAACTTTGACCACTATTAATCCAAATCTGATAAATAATCAATTAATTGGTGAACAACAGGTCCAACAAATTCTATTGGAACAACAGAAAAAAAGGTTATATGGAGACTCATATTCAACTCAACAACAGCAGCAGCAGCAGCAGCAGCCGCTGTCTCAGAACATAAACGCAGGTTCTTATTTAGGAAATTACCCATTACAACAACAAACCAACTATGTGGACCAAAGGCAACATTTGTTGAACACACCAGGAGGTTTTTCTTCTTCTCATTTGCAGCATCAAAATCCGCTTTTTATCCAACATCAACAACAACAACAACCACACCAGCTACAGTCTTTACAAAACAATAATCTTTATCCCTCACAATTTAGCTCAAATTATTGGTCTTATCTGCCCACACAAGGACTACAGCAAAATATTTTACAGCAACAAAGTTTAGCCACAAATCCTTTTGGTTTGCCCCAAATACGGTATGCCCGTTCTTATGGCGATCAGCAGCCGTTAACCATTGTGGAAACAAATTCTACACGCAAGGAGTATTATTATTCCGATAATGATTCCCTAAATTCTAATGAAAACTCATTTCCTATGTCGAGATCAACTTCGATAGAAACATCATCCCAGTGGGATCGTAAGGATACGAATATCAAAGAGAGAAATGAAACAGTTGGTAAAGGTGTCCGAGAGGGAAGAAAATGTACATTCGATATGGGTGATATATGGCGACTATCCGTTGATATTCTATGGATAACAAGGCCAATTTGTTATGCACCTCAGAGAAATTGGTTTACTAATTGGATCGGTTAAGCGGAGAAAACGACGTTTAATCAGAGAAGATAAAAATTGTTAGGTAATAATATGTTTTTTTTGGGCGTATGTAATAGAAGTATGAAATAAATAAAAATAAATTAATTTTAATTAGCTTCAATTTCATTAATTATTATTATTCAATTAAATTATGTATTAGTTTATGAAGAAAGAATTTATTTAGAAACATACAACAACAATTTAAGTAAAATTTTAAAAGAAAAATATAACATTTTAACAACTGGAAGAGCTGAATTTGAGGGAGGTACTTTACTCGAATTCGAAATCATTGAAAATAACTCTTTCTGTAAAAACCGATTTTAGTACAAATAGCAATATACTTCACGGCCTTTAATATAAACAATTTTGAAAATCAGTATACAATTGGAGGAATTGTGCGCTAATAATTATTTTGGGTGGAAGCGGGGAAGACTTGCCCCACCGATTTTCGTAGAAAAATTATGCGACCAAACTCTAAGCAAATCATTAAAAAAAAGGAGTTTAGGAAATCGGTCCATAAATGGAGGAGCTATGGGATAGACAATATTTCGGGGGGAAAGGGGAGTTCCGCACAGATTTTGGAGAACAATTATGGTACCAATCTGCAAGGGGGCTTGCAGCAAATTTCCCAAAGGTATTCGAAAAAAAAAACTATGAAGCAAAACTGCAGTCAAACCCTTTCAAACAAAAAAATAATTTTGAAAATCGGTTTACAAATGACATAGTTATGCAAGAAGGGAGGGGGACAGAGCAAGTTTTCCCCTTCCATTTTCGAAAAGAATTTAGGGGCCAAACTACTAGCGAACCCTTGGAAACAACATAAGAATTTCGAAAATCGGTTCACAAATGACGTAGTTGTGCATTGGTTTGGGGGGGGGGGAGCAAATTTGCCCCTCCAATTTTCAGAAAGAATTATGGAACCAAACTGCTAGCAAACCCTTTCAAAAATTTTTAAAATCAGTTCACAAATGATAGAGTTATGAATACTGGAGGAAGGGGGGGGGGGAACTTTCCCTCCGAAGACGGAAAAAACTATGAAACCAACTTTTGAAAAACCCTTTCAGACAAAAAATTTTTGACAAAAAATTTTTGACAAAAAATTGTGGAACCAATTTTTGTCAAACCCTTTCAAAAAAACAAGAATTTTGAAAATCGATTCACAAATGACATAGTTATGGAAATGAAGGGGGGGGGGGAGATAATTTTCCCTCCAAATACAAAAAAAGCTATGCAACAAACATTTTTCAGACAAAATAAGAATTTTTAAAATCGGTTCACAAATGACAGAGCTATGCATGGGGGAGCAAGTTTCCCCCTCCGATTTTCGAGAAAAAAATTTTGGGACCAATTTTTGTCAGACCCTTTCAAACAAAGCCAGAATTTTGAAAATCGATTCACAAATGACAGAGTTATAGATGGGGGAGCAAACACCCCCCCAGGGGCAAACCCTTTCTAGCAAAAAAAGAATTTTGAAAATCTGTTCACAAATGACAGAGTTATGGATATTGGAGGGGGGAGGGGGGAGGGGGGGAGGGGGGTAGTTTACGGAAACAACTATGGAACTAACTTTTGAAAAACCCTTTCAGACAAAACAAGAATTTTGAAAATCGGTTCACAAATGACAGAGTTATGCATGGGGGGGAGCAAGTTTCCCCCTCCGATTTTCGAGAAAAAGATTTTGGGACCAATTTTTGTCAAACCCTTTTAAAACAAACAAGAATTTTGAAAATCGATTCACAAATGACAGAGTTATGCGTGTACAAACATAAAAAAAGTAAAAAAAAACATACACACGAATTGATAACCTTCTCCTTTTTTGAAGTCGGTTAAAAATAGGCATATCCTCATAAAAATATAAATGTAAAAAAGAAACCAAGCTCCTTTCCAAAAATTTCGAACGTTAATATTAATTAAATTAACACGAGGACCAAGGTCTTCCTTTCCTATAAATATTGTACAGATTTTAAGGTAAAAAAATCCGGGAAATTCCCACACAAATATTTTGCGATTGTGAGATTGAAACTTTCGCGGAACTCCTTTTTAATGGCATCTCTGCTGTATGGTTTGCAAAACTGACAATTTTTCACGATCTCTAACTAAGCTTGACCATACTCAAACGGTCTGTCTCGCCAAATTTTTGTGAATTACTTATCTTGGTGATGAAGTTTCTCATATAAAGTATAAAAGCCTTGACTAGCAAACACTGAAAGGAATTTTCTTCATAAATTCTATGAATTTCAACATTAATGCAATAAAAAACTTCATTGAAATTCAGACAACGTCGTGCTTTTTTGGTTTAATGAAAAAAGTTTTGTTGAAATTTTTTAATAAAAATTTTACCAAATATGTATATTTAATTATTGCATTGATCCAATGTAATGATAATATTTAATTATTTTGACGAAATTTTTTAATCACTTTAATGAAATTATTTCATTATTTTAATGAAATTATTTAATGATTTTAATTAAATTATTTAATTATTTTAATGAAATTATGTCGTTATTAAGTGCGCTCTTTATATTATAATGTTTTATTAACTATTGTAATTTATTAACAATTCCATGCTACAAATACGTACGGTAGATACTAACGTCCCACAGTGGCTTAAAAACTTTTTTTGTGGAAATAATTCGGTAACTCGTGAACCGTTCCAGATATCGTTATGAAATTTCACACAAACATAGCTGAGCTGTTTTTTAATTTAAATGTGATGGCATCACTGCCTACCATAAATGGAAGATCGTGGGCAAAGCCTTAAATATAGCTACTTCAGATGGTCAGTTTTTTAAAAAATCGCGAGACCGAATGTTAAAATTTTTTACATTCAGAGAGTCTTTTTTTTTAACAAACACAACCCTCGAAGCGATTAGCTTGTCTGCGGAAAACACCAAGGGCTGTGGCGGGAGTCGAACCCACTATAAATTTTATTTCAAAATCAGGTAACTTTGGATAGGGCTGGAGGAAGAACCATTACCTCCTTTGACCCGATTTTTCTTCACCGCTCATTTTTAATAGTTTCTCAGGAAAAATCTGCCAAAAGTTTTGCATGTTCCAGAGGAAATTTATTTTATATGACCGAAAAAACAATACCACCTTTTTGAGAAAAAACACCAAAAATTTTATATAGTTTTTTCATGTTTCATGTTCAGATGCGTGTAACTTTTTAACGAAACAAGTTATCGGCATGAAAATTTCCGCGTTTTATTCTAAATTTTAACGCTAATATTGTTGTTTTAGATGTATAATATTCGACGAGTTTTAACATAAACTCGTTAATTATGCACTAAAACAATTTAATAAAATTAAAAAAAACATGGATAACACTCAATACATATTTTTGGATACAAATTGGATAATTGATTGATAAAGCGTTTTGCAGTATAATACTATTTAGTAGAGTCCGACCGAAAACAGTTTTTTGAGGCCGAACCCGAACCGAAAATAATATTCGGTAAAAAGGCCGAATATTCGGCCAAATCCGAAACTTGCCGAAACTTTTTTAGCATTAGCTGATATCGACATTTTAAAAGCTTAACAGAACTGAAAAGTCATTTATTTTATTAACGGCCCTTTTCACAATGTGATTAAAAGTTAACATGGTCTTTAACGGCAAATTCGGCATACAAAACTCTCCGTTAAAATTTACGTTAACTTTTAACTGTACACTGTGAAAAGGTTCGCAAGAGTATTTCTACATACATACAGTGTCAGTCAAAATAATAGTAGAAATTGAATATATTTCATTTCATCGACGAAATATAAATCTTAAACATTTACGAGCATATGACTAATAAAAACTTGGCATAAAATTAGCTTAAGTGATGAATGGAACTGGAATATTGGGTACGGTACACATACATTGAGGAGTGTTTTATCACTCTATTGATGACGTTACAAGAGCACCAATCAAAAACTTGAGTCGGAATAACTAAAAAGATATAAAGTGAAATATTTACCTATTTTTGACACTAAATTTATACGATTTCATTCATTTCTACTAAAGTGAAGTTTTTTTTGTTTACGCCCGCGTTTCATCGATGATATACACAATTGACTTTATCGCGAAGATAGAAAATAAGCTTTTTTTATATATTTTGTGAAATTATTTTAAAAATCTATTTTAAAAAACAAATAATCAATTTCAATAGGAATCGAAATCGGTTTACCATACCCCAGTATATGCTTGTTATTTTGACAACAAGCAGTTGAATACTTTATGTTACTATGTATATCTTTTGCTTGCGCTTTATAAAACTAAGTAAAATTTTCATTCAATTTGAAAAGAAATGGGGCGAGGAAAAACAGATTCATGGTGTTGACATATTTTAAATTTGGAAAATACTATTTCGATTAACTTCCTTATTTATAGATAATAAAAAGTTTCGGTTTCGGTATTAGGCCAAAAAGTTGGCCTAAACCGAACATCAGCCGAAACCACAATTTTGGCCGAATCCGAAACCGAATATTCGATCGGATTCTACTATTTAGCAAAGTTTATAAAACTTTTAAATATTTCGGATTATAAACCTACGCTGTTATTTTAGTGTTAATGCAATTTCAATAATTAAACTGAGCAATGAAGCGTACTAAAAGAGCATAACGCTCAACACACAAAAACTGCGGACAACAACAAACAGAAGCAAATGCAAATATTCTAAAACCGTTATAAATTAAAACTCGGTTTTTTCTTAATGTGGAAAATCAACAGCATGCATTACGGACACGTCACGTTGCATGAAGAGAGTATAAACAATATTTTTGTCCTCCGCTTTTAACACATAATGGACAGTCTTAAAACAAAAAACGTGAGTACATTTATTTATAATATATTAATAAAGCAGTTTTCACTTTCTAATTTATGCGTTTATATTATGAAATATTTAACTATATTTTCAACGGACAAGAAAAAAGCATTTGAAATAAGAATCACCCCTATAACACAAGCTCGTTGCACTGTTTCATATCCATGATACATCCAAACATTACATACACTCTAAAACAATTTTGTTGAAAATTAGGTCGATAATAGTCGGCAACACTTTACATATTATTATCGACCTAAAATTACACACGCATTATTTTTGAACAAAATGGTTTTACTAAAAAAGCGATTGGCTGCGTACAGTTTTGAGCCGCGACCTCCTGACTGATACTCTGACGTATCTACCATTCAGCCATAGCCGTATTATACTTTATGTTAAATTGTTTCCACTTGGACTAAATATGTTTAATTTGAAAGGTTTTTTCTTTAATAAAATAACTACAAAATCGATGTAATTTTAGACAAGGAGAAATTTTCAAGACAAATTTAGACAATATATGATCGTAAATTTGAAGTAATGTTTTAGAGTGTAGTTGACCAAGTTTTGATATGGCTAACTAGTTGTTTCAATAATCTCGCAGTAGATGGCACAGGAATTACTCAATTCGAATTAACAAATTTTGGTAAAATCCGTGCACAAAAACAATTAAGGCGGTATTTAATATTAAGCAGATATATTGAGATAAAAATTTCTGCTTCTATTAAATCTTATTGTACACAACAAAATCTGGAAGAAACTTTTTTTATTATTTGTTGGGGCGAAGACGATAACCAATTTACAAACAAACTCTAGGTAAGGACATGCCACGGAACTACATTTCAGTGAGATATTGCAAGTGTTCTTTCGAGTTCAATTCGCAATTTAAAAAATTTGACGGAACATGTTTACGAGGACCGAATTCATATAAAACATTCATTAGTATATCCAAAGTTTAATTATTTTGGCTTGAGTTCAGTTATAATTTAATTTTTCAATTAAATTAAAAATTAGAAAAAGAAAATTTTGACTGCATGGAGGGTTGAACTGACATTTCGATAGGTTCCCGCTAGTCTCTTCAGAGTTTTTTTCTCTTCAGCTCTAAGAGTGGCGGTATGAATTGATTAAAAGCAGATGATATTCAATCCGTGATTGCAAACCACCGACTTTGGTCGAGTGGTCTACGCGGAAAAGAGTTCTGAAGATCTGCTATCGAAATGTCAGTTCAACCCTCCATACTGTCAAGATTTTCTTCGTCTACATGCTTCACATTTATCTTTAAATAAAAATATAATTTAATTGAAAAATTTAATTAAAACCGAACTCAAGCGAAAATAATTAAATTTTTTTGGATATAAACCCACACAGCTCGACTTAACCTCATAATTTAATTACATTCATTAATATGTATATTTATAATTATGACCAATAAGGCAAATCAGTACAGGATATGAAAAATTACAGTTAGAATAGAATCATCCATATAAGTTGAAAATTGGATAGCAATATCATGAGGTACTCAAAAAACTTTATAAAAAACACGTTTTGTGGGCAACTTTCACTCTTTAGTGCAGATACCCAGCAAAAACTTTGCTTACTGGTAGGCAAAAAAGTATCCGAGGATTTAAGTCGTAACTACTTATAATTTGACTCGATAACTACTTATTTTTGTTTGAGAAGTCAAAAAAATAAGGGGTAGCCCTTACAAATGTATTTCCATTGTCATAGCAATTAACTAGTTATTATTTGGCTTACTTGAAGCTAAGAAATAAGTGGTCAAATAAACAAATTAATATAAAAAAAATTGTACGAATTAAGTTTTATTTATATATCTTCAATTTATTTTTATTTTTTTTTGGCTCATCTGGGATACGAACCTGTGCTCGTTCAGATATGAAGACAAGACCTTTACCCACTCATCTATTGTTGACTTATAAGCTTAAGCGACAAAAATTAGTTTACATATACAAACCCATGTTGATTTAAAAAAGTGGTTGTCTACTTATTTTATTAATACATATCAACAAATTGTAACTACTTTCAGATAATTATAAAAATACGTACTAGTTTTATTAAAAACTAAGTCTTAGTTCTAATTTGAAGCATAGTAATAAAATAAATAAGTACCATCTATGACTTTGTAACCCATTAATAAAGTAATGGGTGTTTTTTGTTGAGGTATAGAACTTTAAGTTGGCATCACTTTTTTAACTGGCGGCCATTTTGTCAGCTGTCAAGTGATTAATATTTAGTTTGGTTTGCCATTTCATCATGAACAGGTTGACAAAAGAACAACGCTTGCAAATCGTGCAAATTTATTTCGAAAATAATGGTTCAGTTCGCGAAGTTTACCGCAAGCTCCGTCCATTTTATGGTCGACATAATCGTCCATCAGAGCAATTAATTCGGTTAACCATGGATCGTTTTCGCACTACGTTTACTCTATGTGATAATACGCATCCGCAGAGACGTCGAACAGTGCGCACCGAAGAAACAATTGCCGCTGTAGAGCAAAGTGTTGAAGAGGACCCGAATGAATCGATTCGCCACCGTGCACAGCAATTGGAGCTTTGTCCATCAACTTTATGGAAGATTTTGCGCAAAGATCTTGGCTTGCGACCTTGCAAGATCCAGCTTGTGCAAGAATTAAAGCCGCGAGACCATGCAATGCGTCGTGATTTTGGTGTATGGGCCGAAAATGAGATTGATCTCGATGCTGATTTTCATCGCAAAATTTTGTTCAGTGATGAGGCTCATTTTTGGTTGAATGGCTACGTCAACAAGCAAAATTGCCGCATTTGGAGTGAAGAGAATCCACATGAGACCCTTGAGACGCCATTACAAACTGACTGTTTGGTGTGCTCTATGGGCTGGTGGAGTCATTGGGCCATACTTCTTCCGAAATAATGCTGGAGAGTCAGTTACCGTTAATGGAGACCGGTATAGAGCCATGATAACCGACTATTTTGTTCCCGAATTGGATGGCATGAATGTGGATGAGTTGTGGTTCCAACAAGACGGCGCTACATGCCACACAGCGCACGTCACAATCGATTTATTGAAGGAAACATTCGATGAGCGCATAATTTCGCGGAATGGACCTGTCAATTGGCCACCAAGATCGTGTGATTTGACACCATTGGATTATTTTCTTTGGGGATATGTGAAGTCGCTCGTCTACGCCAACAAACCAGAAACGTTAGGGGACTTGGAAGCCAACATTCGTGGCGTTATTGCCAACATACGGCCCCATATGCTCGAAAAAGTGGTTGAAAATTGGACCTGTAGAATTGGCTTTATTCGAGCCAGCCGCGGCGGCCACATGCCCGAAATCATATTTAAACATTAATGGCATAAAATTATCCTTCCAATAAAGCCAAATTGATGGACATTAAAACGATTTTCTTGTGTTTTATTTCAATTCGAAGTTCTATACCTCTAAAAAAAACACCCGTTACCTACTACCGATTACAAAAATGACAAACATTTTTGCTAGGTAAATGGAAGCACGACAACTTCGACGCAGTTGCTACTCTTGTTGTCGGCAATACAACCAAACATATGACAACTTCGATGCATTTATATGCAGTTGTTCTTCGCCTTGTCGTGAATAAGTCTTAGTAGCACAAATTTTCATAGTCCCGTCAGAACAAATTCTTTATACACGAAACCGTTTACCACTTTGTCACCATATTTATTTCTAAATGTGTTTTTTTTTTGTTTAAAGCGAAAAATCATTGATTGTCTTGCAGACAACATCGATTAATATGTCGTCGGTAACAATTTTTACTACAGGGTTAAGCCATTTTTACACTGCCAGCGTGCTCGTCTAACTTCAGTAGCTTACTTTAAGAATATGACATATAAAGCTCATATTGTATATCAGATGAAAATATATAAAGGTTAAATTTTCAATTGAGCTCAGACGAAACATTACGATATATCACTTTTAGATATTGATATCACACATTTCAGACAGTGTAATGGCAGCTTTAGGGCAATGTTTGGTAATCGTTTTCCTAGATTATGCTTTCCTGCCCTTAGCGTAAAACATACCAAACAGCCAGTTCTCATACGCTAATGCTTTGAAGTCTAACCAGCCACAGCTCAAAAACGGCCTCTTGCCAACGAAAACACTGGTTTCAATTTTGATCGAATTGAGTTTTCAATAGAAAATTTAATACAAACAGTAAATTTTTTTACAACCAACATGACCTGCATGATGCAGGAAGTGTTGACAATTCAGTCTACATTATTGCAGGCACCATTAAACAAACCAGAATACAAACAAACAAAGAAACAAATCAAACTAAAATACTTCATGATGGAAAAACAAATTGATGTTATGCTTATCTCTGAGATGTATTTGACGGCTAGAAGCTTTTTTAAAATCAACGGATATACTCTCTACGACACAAAGGACCCCCAAGGTAGAGCTTGTGGTGGCTCGGGTATACTAATAAAATCGCGATTAAAACACTACTTAATGAGTGATCATTGTGAAGACAATCTTCAAGCAACTAACATCTGCATTGAAGCTTTTCATCAAAACCTGGTGATTTCATCAATTTGCCCTCCTCCCAGGTACTTTATTACAGAAAATCAATATAGTTGATTTTTTAATTCACTAGGCCCACGCTTCTTGGCCGCCGGTGATTACAACGCTAAGCGCACGTTCTGGAGATCTCGCCTCATCACGCCAAAGGGTCGCGTTTTGTTTGATACAATTTCAAAAATGCGTTTGAACATTATATCAAGTGAGCAGCAAACTTACTGGCCAACAGATCGCCGAAAAATACCTGATGTTATTGATTTTGGAATGGTAAAGGGTGTGCCCAGCGAAATGATCCAAGTTGAAGCATCTTTAGATTTATCTTGAGATCACTCACCAACTATTGTCTCTATATATTTACATACAACTTCTTCACCCACTTGTGATTTAACGATGACAACCACACGTATAAATTGGTTGAAATACAAAAAATATTTGAGTGCTCATTGCACAGAAAATATTCCATTGAAAACGCCTGCAGACATAGATGACTCTATTAGAATGTTTGAGGCAAACCTTAAGCAAGCTGCTTTAAATGCTACTACTACAAATCTTCAGGTGAGATATAATAAAATGTATTCAGCAGATCGTAGAGAATGGCAACACTACAGATCCCCTTAGCTAAAATCTATGGAGAGCAGCCCGAGTCCTCGAAAGACCAGTGATATATAAGCCTCCATTGCGAGCTTCGAATAGTGACTGGACAAAAGCTGACGCTGAAAAAGGTACTCTGTTTGTAAACCATTTGCAGAAAGTACCCTACGGAAAATTTGGTGACAAATGATCCAAAAGTACTCGTCCTATGACTTGAGAAAATGAGACTGGTACCAAAAATAAAGAGTAGTGAATGGTGAAAAAAGACATATTGTGTAAATGGTCACATATTAACCATTTTCAGTCAATTTAGTTGGTACTCCGGCTATTATTGCAGTAAACGGCACTGAACAAATTCGATGCACCTGGATCTAAGGTCTATCACATAGTATCTATATAATATTAATTGCCTCCCTTCAATGAGACTGCGATGCCACTCAGGAACCTGTTCCGTAACTATATTCAGATATTAACTCCTGCTTAACTGGTATTTATAACATTGAAATATAAGTTCCACTGTGGTCGAGTGCGTAGTGTACTACCTTGTCATGCCGGAGGTTGTCGGTTCGAATCCTATCAAATAAAAATAAAATCCAATTTCTACTTGGATTCGTAACAATAAAAAAATAAATTAATCGATAATTTCAGCTGAATTTGGGGATAATATTTATATATAATCTATATTATTCTACACCGATTAGGACCCCATAAGATAGTTCAGAGACAAGTTACAACGTGCATACAAAGTATCAATTAACCCCATCCTAGGCCATCCCCATGTAAAAGTGGCTGGTCCGCTTCATAGGAAGTGTTAGAACTCGGACTGGTCCCTACCACCTGGGGACCGGTCACGTGACTTGTTTTGTGTCAGTTTCATTTACCGTAGGGTATTTACTCCAAATTCGTCTGATACTATAGTTGAGGTGCCTCCACCAGTCCTCGCTATACCAGATTTTACTTTGAGGTTCAATAATCGTGAGATTGAACACTGTATTGCGAGCTTAAATACGAAAAAAGCACTAGGCGCTGATAAAATAAGCAATAAAATGCTCTTAGGTCTACCCTATACTGCAAAACGGATAATTCTATTTATTTTTAACAGTATTTTGCGCCTCAAATGCTATCCCGCAGAATGGAAGGTTTCGCTGATTACTATGATACCTAAGCCATGCAAGATCGTATGAAGGTGGAATCCTATAGGCCTATAAACCTATTGTCTAACATGTCAAAACTATTTGAAAAGCTACTTATGAGTCAGCTACCACCCTTACTGAATGGTAATGGATGCACTCCAGACCACCAATTCGGTTTTAGGAGACACACAGACTCTTTCTTAAATGTGATTAGAAAAACCTTCTAAGAAAAGAAATATTGTTCTGCGCTCTTCATCGATGTTTCTCAGGCATTTGATAAAGTATGGCGCGAAGGTTTAATTCATAAAGTAAAGCAAAACCTACCCGAAAACACCCTTAAGCTTTTAGAAAGCTACTTAACTGAGCAAAAATTCGTTGTTAAAGGAGATAGTTTTTTAAGCCCTCCACAACTGATTGAAGCCGGAGTTCCTAAGGGCAGCATCCTGGGTCCTGTATTATATCTGATATATGCCTCTGACTTGCCGGTAAGCAGAAACATACACATATCAACATTCGCTGGTGATATAGCTTTTCTATGTGTTCACAAAAGTCATCAAGAAGCTTCCCGCAAACTGCAAGATTATATACCCCAGTTGAAACAATGGCTAAAACAATGGCGAATTAAAATTAACGAACAAAAATGTCTACACATTACTTTTACATTGTGTAGAGAAACCTGCCTACCTATACAAATAAATAACCAAACTATACTTCAACACACTGAAGTAAAATATCTCGGTGTTCATCTTGGTCGTCGTCTAACATGGAAGGTGATCCAAATGAAATTAAAAGCAGTTCAAATGAATTGGCTCATTGGAAGGAACTCTACTCTAAGCCTAGATTGTAAACTTTTTCTATACAACTCCATTCTAAAATCAATATGGTCCTAAGGTATCCAGTTAGGGGGCACTGCCTCGGCATCAAATGTAGAAAAATTCAAAGGGGACAAAATAAAATACTCCGTACGATTACAGCAGCCCCATGGTATGTCAGAAACAAGCGAATTCATAAAGATTTAGATGTGCAGCTGGCTAAGACAGTATTTTCTAAACACGTTACAAGATAAATAAAAAAACTTGAGTTGCCCGAAACATCATCAGCTGAGGGACACTCTTGCTCTCAGCCGAACACGAGAGACATAGACAACCCAAGAGCCAACCGCTGAAACAAATATTTTTGTCTGGCATTGTCTGGACTTAAAAATTAAAATTTTAGAGTTAAGATTTAATTACTTATTGTTAGTTTAATTTTATTGAAGATACAAAAAATAAATATAACCGAAAAATGTATTTGAAAATACTATTATCTTCTGTTTTCCTTTTGCTTCTGGCAGCAGATGTTAAAAAGAGATTCAGGTTGTGGTTTAAAGATTAAAAATGCCGTTACTTAATATTTTATTTAAATTAAATATTTATTTATTTTATTAATTTGTTTATGTATAATACTTTATAATTTAAACAATTTTACAACATTTAAAAACTAATTGATATGATTTGTTTTTAATTTCTTCTTCTTGTCTTTATAAATAAAATTATTATTATTTTACTAAAATTGTAATTCATCTTATTAATTTTTCATTGAAATATTTTGTTAAATATAGTATTTACATAAATTTGTAAGTATTTAAAATTAAATTGTTTTTTTTTTACTTTTAAAGAAAGTAAAATATTTTTCAATTTAATCGATTTTGGTTTTTAAATTGTTTTTCATAAAAAGTGCATTTGTTTTCAATATTGTTAATAATACAAATGTATTGTTGTGTGTATTTATATATGTATATTTTATATGCATAATTTGCTTTTGTGATTAATTAATATTTATATAAATTAATACTAATTTAAGCTGCCTGAAGGGCATTTAAAACTTTATATATGTAAGTGCTTTGATTTCTCCTTTGTAACTGTGCTTTAATCAAATGTACAGAATTTTTTAATTAATTAGAAAATCTAACTTCCGCTTCGTTTCATATAATTTCGATTATTCGTATACATTTACATTTAAATAACTTTCTCTTAAATCTCCTCTGCCTCTGCTTTAACCCAGAAATCGTATGTTTGTAAAAATAGCTTTGGCCGGACGTTTGCGGTTACAAAAACTAACAGTTTTGCCATTTCGACCATTACGATTTTCATGCAAATTTACCAACAATTTGAAGACATCTTCTTTGGTGGGAGTGCAAGCGTAACGTAATTCAGGATCATAAGTACTAGAATTGGAATGATAGCTAATATTGTGACATAAATTTCTTATTTTTTTGATTTCTAAATTTTTTATAACAACTTACCTTCGGTTCCTGTTATGGCGTTTCCATGGATAGCGCCTGTAATAACGGGAACGTTTGGCCATACCATTCGAATTTTCCATAAAATCAAGATTACTGTCAAAGTTATTTGATTCTTCTAGAGGCAAATCATCTTCTACATAAACTATGGGTAGTGTTTCAATTGTGGGATCCTTAAAAAGGATAAAAAAAGAAGAGAGTTTTTCTTGAATCAAAGTAAAGAAAAATCTTGATACGTTAAATAATTAAATAAATAACTGAGAAAAAATATATATTTCAATGGTTAAATTTTTATCAAAAACAGACATTAAACATGATTACAAACTTCTTTGAATCTTAAAAGGAATCACAATGTTGATTGAAAATCATATTAAAATTATGAAAAATAATTTTTTATTTACACCACGTCTTCACGAGACATAATTTTGTTTTAACATTTGTCAAACTTCATACATAAAAACATCAGAAAAATGTTAATGCTATTTTTTCATATCAACTTTGACTTCTGTCAAGACAAATTAATGGCTCGTGAAGACGCTATGTTAAGTGTGTCGGTGTTTATTTGCTTTGTTCATAATAGAGATGGGCGCGTGTGTGTTTTTTTCGTGACACGAACACGCACGACTCAACACGAAGTGTTCGTGACAGAAAATCTGATTTCATTCGTGTTGAGCAAAATTGACACGACAAAACACGAAACGATTTTAGGCGTAAAATATGTATGCATGAATTTCCAATAAAGAAAAAATTTTATAATACTCGTAATTGAGTAGAAGCAGTTGCAAAGGAATGTGGATTTACTTTTTAACGGGACCAATCTGGAAGTTCCATTTCAATAAAAAAAATCCGAAATTAGTTTATAAATAGCGGAGTTTTGGGAGAACAACAAAATTTTTAGTTATTGGATTTCATTTCGTGCATGTTGTGGCGTTCTCGTGTTGGGAACATATTCGTGTTTCGTACGTGTTGGCATCTTGATATTCGTGTTCGCATCGTATCGTATTGGAAAAATTCGACACGAACCCATCTCTAGTTCATACACAGGAAACAATTCCTTCCGACATGTCTGATGTCTGAGACTTTGCCAAACAATCAACCGACATTTGACAGAATAGTCGGTAGTTTTCAAGTACGACGTTTCTACAAATTTTCTGAAATGTTATCCGACTAATATCAGACTAGTCTACACATTATCGGAAGGCAATTTAATTTCCTTTAAGACATTTAACAGAATAGCCTGCACATTTTCTAATCTACGTCTTACGAATTTTAGCAGTTGGGTTGTGATTCATATTTCAAATGCAAAATATTTCATAAAATAAACGCATAAATCCAAATTCATTCTGAGGCTAAGGTTCATAACGTTCTTAATTCAGAAAGAATTGGGCATTAATTAATATTCCAAGGAACAAGGAAAAAATTAACATCAACTTAATTTTTTAACGTACACAGCAGAACAGAGTATGGAGAATTTTATGCGGCATTTCTGATAAATTTCTAATATTAGATCCGAATTTTCTCCAACATTAATACGAAAGAAGTTTCAGATAAATCGGAAAGTTTTCTGATGTTTTGAATTAAGAATTTCCCTAGAAAATTCGTCAGAGCTCGTACACAATTCTCTTGAAGATGAAGTTTTTTTTGGCATAGCTTTTAGAGTTTCCTTAGATAAAGAGGTCAGATTTCTTGTCAACAAGCCAAGTACGTTTTCTGACCTACTTTGGATACGACATCGGCATCTTATGCAGACTTTTTGAACAACTTCGAACCGAAATCGGCAAAAAATGTTTGCTGGGTAGCTACAATGCACTGTTGTACACAGTTGTGTGATTTGTTGTTTTGTTGTTGATTATTTTGATGTTTGTATGGCGTAAATGTAAATTGCGTAAAAAAACTTTGCATTACAAGATATGTTCGATTCTTATACTAAAGGGCAGTAAGACCCTATAATCAGTTTGGTGCAAAAAGCGGGGAAAAATCTACTTCAATCAAAATTTTAAATTAAACTGCGTATAACTCATGACAAAGTTGGACTTCAAAAAAAATTTTTTTTTAAAGATTTTAGCTGTGTTCATTTACTGAAAATTGTTAACAATTGTTAACAATTTTTGATAGAAAGTGTTCATTAACTCCAAAAATTTTCAACGAGAGAGCGTCAAAAGAGAGCAACAAATTGAGACACAAAAAAATTGTTGAAAATTCTTGATAGTAAAATTTTTACTTTCAATAATTGTTCAAACAGCTGTTTTGTGTTTGTATTTACAAATCAAGTTTGCTAAAAGAAGTTGGGAAATAAAAATATTTTTGCAAAATTTAAGAAATTCTAAGTGAATGTTAATTTTTAAAGCGATGAAATATATTAATACGATAGAAAACCAATTTTTGTTTAATTTAGGACCAACCGCACAAAAATAAGATGTCTAAAGCAATGGAATTTAGCAACACAGGATCTAGTACATCAGGGCCAGAGGATGTTGCAGCAAATTTTAGTATTGCAAATATTATGAGTATCTAGATACTCGGTACTTTACACTATGGCGGTAGATAATCCAATTAGTTCATACATAAATATATTTAATGTTAATGTAAATTTGACTATGTAATTTAGACAATTAGCAGTATCTTGGAAACCATAAGAGGGAATTTCTTGAAATTAAAAAAAAGCTAATATGTACTAAATATTTCAAAATTAAAAAAATGTCAAAACGAAAAATCGCCAAAATGAAAAAGCGTTTAACGGAAAAAACACCAAAATTGCAAAAAAATTACCAAACGCAAAAAATCACCAAAACTAAAAAGATCGCCAAAAAAACTTAAAAAAAACCCAAAAACCGAAAAAAGTCGCCAAAACGAAAAAAACACTAAAACTAAAAATATCGTCAAAAACGAAAATTCGCCAAAAATGGAAAAAATCACCAAAGCGAAAAAAGCGTCAAAGCTAAAAAATCGCCAAACACCGAAAATTTGCTAAAACGAAAGTGTCAAACCCAAAAAATCGCTAAAACTAAAAAAATCAGCAAACACCGAAAAAATTCCCAAAACCCAAAAAAGCGCCAAAACTAAAATAAATCTCTAAAAAATCGTCAAAAAGTAAAAAAAACGTTAAAACAAAAAAAAACGCTAAAACAAAAATATTGCCAAAACTAACGAAAATACACAAATAAACATACGTTATTCTGGCATATTCTGTGTTTCACAAAAAATAAAATAATGTGAATTTTCTTGGCATTGTTGTTATAAAAAATTATTTATAACAACAATGCTATGAGAAATACACATAATTTTATTTTTTTGTGAAACACAGAACATGCCAAAATGACGTTAACATAAAAATATTTCTGCAACTTTCGATTGATAATTGGTCCCAAAATGTAATCCATATATAAATTTTTTAAATATTGTACTTCATTACAAAATAATTTGTTTTTGTTTTCATTACCTCAAAAGTTTAAAATTTCAGATATGTACCCTTTTTTCAATTTCTTATTCAATTTTGTTGAAAAGAAATAATAATAAATGCCGAAATCACATTATTTTTATAGTAATAGGTACATATATTACATTTTTCCACATATAGGAGTAGTTATTAAGTACTCATATATACCTATATATTATAACACTATTTTAGCTTGAAAATTTTGGATGGTAAAGTGTTCATTTACTTTTTATTATTTTTGAGAGTAATTTTACAAAATTCCTTTTTACTCTCTCGTTGATGGAAAGTGATAGGAAAGTAAATGAACAAAGCTATTGTTATAAATTTAGGTTAGGTCGCGAGGACAATCATGCATCATCAATCAGTGACTCACTTGGGTCCGTTAACTCGGTTCCTTTGTGATATTCTAGTTTTATAAATTTAGGAAGAAAAAGATTTTGCAAATCGAACAAGATTTGACTTCCCCATTAGCAAAACAGTGGACAAATGTGAGTGAAAAAGTTTATATAATAATTTTTTTTTAGACAAATATCTTCTAAAATGTAAGCCTCTTAGATAGGAAATTCTACATGCAAAAACTCTTTTTTAGCAGATCAAAAACATCAGCTTGGCATATGTTTGAATTTTTTCATAAGCCCGAGGTGACCCAATCTGGGGTCTAGTGCCTTCGCCCCCTTTATATATATAAAAACCAAACTATAAACTTAAGCTTATAAGCACCTCTTTATATGCCATTTGAAATTTTATAAGAGTCGGACGGTCCGTTTAGACACTGCAGATTTATTTAGATTTTTTTAAATCCTCCACTGTGCGCTGGGCTCCATTGGGCATCCATTGGCATAGAAGGTGAAGAACTATTTTCTCTTCTTCTTCATCATTATATCTTCTGCAATAGCTGTTACAATTTACACCCATTCCTCTAGCATACACCCCAACATTCCAGTGACCTGTTAGCACTATCCACACAAAAACATAAACGTAAAAAGTACTGAATTCAAAATAAGGACCAAGTTCTTGATAGGTACAACACCATCTCGTTTCTACACTCACAATATTATTACAGTAACGGAATGTATTTTGTTCAAGAAGTATTCCGTGCAATCATTTTTAAAAGAGTAAACATATAAAATTCTACGCAGTCTTATTTTTAACTGATTCTAACATTAAATAAAAAAAAACTAAATACACATTATACGGATTTTCTGTTGCTTTCAATATAGTCCGCTGTTTATGTTATAAGTACCAAAAAAGTACATGCATAGAAATAACACACACACAAATATTATGTACGTAAAATTAAAGGAAATTGCAATTGAAATTATATAAATACACATTTAAAATCAGTGGTGTAGTGGTTAGTACGTGAGACTATTAAACGAGAGGTCACATGTTCAATTTCAGCCAAGACCATGCGTGTGTTTTTTTTAATTTGTAATGTTAAATGCATAAAATTGAGAAAGTTTATGTTGTCTTCGTGCAGCTACTTTACATACTATGCTTTGGCCAGATGGTTGATACGTTGGATTTCAAACATGAACGAGCTTTTGTGTTCGATTCTCAGTAGAAGTTAACATAACAAACAGTGAGTAAAAATATAAATTTAATAAAATAATGATTAAAGATACGAAATAGTAAGCCTCCTCTTAACATTTAAAAATAAAGCAAAAATCAATTATTTTTACAGAACTTGGGGTTGATTATTTAACAGTGAAAATAGCAGCAACAAGGAAACCTCTTTTATTTTTACGGAAGCTGCTATTAGTTCTTTTGACACTGAACTTGATCCAAACAAATAAGGAATCATTATTTTGTATGGTTTTAAGTCTGTTAACTTTTTAACATTTAAAGTTGAATAAACTTTTTGTTAAACTTAAATGAAAAATAATTAGACCGGTTTTTAATTGAGTTTTAATTTATTTTATATTGCAATTTCAGTTAATTTTAAGTACGGAATATTTTGAGTGTGTGCAACCTGTAAGCCTCGCAACATTTTTCCCATAATTCTTTCCCATATTAGAAAGGCAAAATAAAAAAATTGTCAAGTAAACAGGTTGCCTAGAAATTAGATGGGATTGTACCCATCAAGAACTTGGTCCTTATTTTGATCTTAGTACTTTTTACGGCCGAAATTTTTGGATAGGAATTTTGCCTTATTTTCACATTTATGTTTTTGTGCAGATCTCAGTTCTTTTTTTTTCTAAGCTTATATTTGGTACAATAAGTGCCCCATTTAATAAGCCCTATATGAAATATTTCCGTTTTCCCATTTTTTTATTTTATTCTCATCAAGACCTACCTGTATACCAAATTTCAGCTTTCTAGCTATAGTGGAAGTGTCCCATACAAATAAGGGTCACCCTAGTCCCCCTATAAAAAGTGCCCCTTTTCAGGTTTTTCTGGTTGTTTGCTCAACAATACCTACCTGTGTTGCACTGGAAGTGCCCCATACAAGGAAGGGACACCATAGTCCCCCCAGATGAAAAGTGCCCGTTTTTAAATTTGTCTGACTATTTTCTCACCGGGAGCTACAGGGAGCTCTGTACCAAATTTCAGCTTTCTAGTTTTACTGGAACTGCCCCATACAAAAAAGGAGTACCATACTCCTCCCAGATGAAAAGTGCCTGTTTTCAATTTTTTTTCGTGAATTGCTCACCAGGACCTACTTGTGTACCAAATTTCAGCTTTCTAGCTACACTGGAAGTGCCCCATACAAAGAAGGGATACTCTAGTCCCCCAGGTGAAAAGTGTCCGTTTTCAGATTTTTCTGGTTAATTGCTCACCAAGACCTATCTGTATACCAAATTTCAGCTCTCTAGCTATAGTGGAAGTGCCCAATAATATTTATGAATTAGTGAGTGGGTCAGTGAATATGTACTAAAATATGCACTTTTTACACATTAATATTTCGGGAAGCTTTTACGGTCGAAGTTTAAAATTTGACCTATGAGGTTACCTCTGTAGGGAGACCTTATGTTTCCAGTTTCATTATTTTATGATTACTTATGGTTTCGTGTAATTATATACACTATGTGGCCGGAACTTGGCCTGGGGCACTACTGTGCGCCTAGAACACACTGTCTGGCCGGAACTTGGCCTAGATTACTAATAGCCTCATGCGACCTCTACCGAGTCTGAGCAGATCGCGTACCCTACCTAAGGCGCTATTCACATATTACCTAACGCTATTTTATGGAGTTTTTATAACTCCCTTCTTTTTACAAAATTTTCGGTATAAATTAATTAATTCGTAAAAAATCTAAGTAAAAAGAAAGAAGTAGAAAATATGGAAATAGAAAAAAAAAAATTAGGGAAGAAACACAAGTAGTGGCAAAATAAAACCAAAAAGTAATGAGCTCTTATTTCTTAGATATAAATACAATCGTAAAGTTCGACAAATTGCCACACAACTTAATCGGAAAATTCGGCGACAATTTTAACAGTCATCGAGAAATCCTAAACAATCATCAAAAATTTACAAGTATTTAAATACTGTAAGCAGAAGTGAAATTATGAAAATAATTAAAAACAAATTTTTTTTAATGGAAATAATTCCAGAAAAACCATATAAATAGAATAAAAGAGTTATATCCGGAAATATCTTAAAAGTATTGAGTCTGTCATAGATTTACACTAAGAAGAAAATACTATAAAATTAGACATGGCCGTATAAGCTCTTCTTATATCTAGCTTTACTCACCTCTAGCATTTTCATTAATACAGCTGATTTGCTAACAATATCCTGTTCCTCTTGTATGTCTCTTTCCAATTTCCGTAGTATATCATATTTACTGGCCAATTCCATTTCATTGTACACAGTGTCGGCATAATCAGGTTCAATGGGTAGAGTGCCCAACTCTTGGCCGTTGGCAGCAATATCGGCATTTAAGGCTCGAAGCAGTTCTAAAACAAGAGACGCGAAATTATTAAAGTAAAATGGATTAGCAAAAAATTATAAAATGATTTATCAAAAGTTTATAGAAGTAATTTTGTACGAAAAATTTTTTATAAACCTTTTATGAAACTTTGATATATTACACTATGCACGAAAGCAAAATGCCAAGGAGTACCATTATATTTTATTGGTGTTATAGTCCCCTAATTACAAAAACAGTCGAATTTTCAAATTCTATAGATAATTTTTTTAATTAATTTATTCTAAAATTTGGGATTTTTGAAGACACTGCTCCGCTGATTTTATCATAGCTTATAAAGGGATTAAAAAATTTTAAATAAAACTACCAAAGTTATTTAATTAGTTTGGCTTAAGCTCATTTTTAATTTAATCTTTCGATCAAATTATTTTTATTTAAGAAAGAAATTCTAAAGCATGTAAATATTGAACATTCTAAGAAAAATTTGGCTGTACGGAAGGTTGAGCTGACAGCTGTTGCGTTTGGTGGTCACGCACCAAGTCTAAAATAGTTAACATGCTAAGAGAAGACAGTTAGTGAAGTTCCGAACATTTAGAAAAAGTTCAATGATGTGCGACTCACCACAAGATGGCGACAGTCTGCTAATTGAGCTTACTTATATTAGTAGGATTTTCGCTACAGGGTTGTTGCCACTGTCAGTGGTAGTGTGGGTAAAGGACTCTGATGAGTAGACTTGGTGGTCACGAAACAGCTGTCAGTTTAACCTTCCGTACAGCCAAATTTTTCTTAGAATGTTCAATATTTACATGCTTTATTTAGAATTTCTTTCTTAAATAAAAAATAATTTGATCGAAAGATTAAATTAAAAACGAACTTAAGCCAAAACTAATTAAATAACTTTGGATAAAAACCATACAGTTTGACTAAAAATGCATAACTCAATTATTAAATAAAATTACCTTTAAGCTGTTTGAACGATTTTTGTTAATTTCAAAATAAATAAAAAAAATTTTCAATTTTGCAGAAAAGATATAATTTTCATCATTGTGGTCTGAATAATTCCGAAACCATTGATTATATAGAAAATTTATATTAAAACGGCTTAAATGTAATTTTATTCCAACTAAATTGGACTACCCCTCCCAAGTTATGAATCGGTATAGCAGTCTCTTTCTTGAAAAATCCTAAATTTGAGAAAAAATTAAAAGAAAAAACCTGTTCGTAGAATTTTAAATTTTCACTGTTTTTGTAGTTGGTCCCCTAATCGGCTTTTTACACTCAACAACATCTCAACATCTACCATCAATTTGCGCTAACGTACAGGTGGCCATATGAGGGCAACCGATACAACAAAAACTAGATTATGCTTGTCAAAAACATACACATGTTTGACGTAATTATACACAAAACTACCAGAGCAAAAAAAAAAAAGTAGCAGACGTAACGCTGCCACCTGTACACTTTATTATGCCGCTTTTTAGTGATGTCCAGGGCTTGGACTTTCATGCAACTAAAAACTCTTTTTAAGCGCTTAACAAATGCACCCAAAAATAAAAAATATGGGCAAAATATGCATTTACCTATGAACAAAGAAAGACCAACACTAAAATAATATGAAAATAATTTTTTTTATTAATATGATTATCTCGAACGTGTTTGCTTTGTGAATCCAAATTGATTAATAGGCTAAGGTTCGTAACGTTATATTAAGAAAGAATTGGGCATGATTAATATTCCAAGGAACAAGGGAAAAATTAACATCAGTTTAACTTTTCAACGTACACAGCAGAACAGAGCGTAACTTGGTCTATCATTTAACGCAACCGAACTTTAGTTGCGTTGCCAGTCGGCAACTGAAAATTAATGCTTGCCAAAAAGGTACTAAATAGCAAATGAAATTGGCAGCTCTCAGCTGCCATCGGTAGTATCATTTTCAGCAGCTGGCAACCCAAATGAAGCTCAGTTGCCATCCATAATCGGCCTATTAATATTTTTTTTGAAAATTGAGAAATATGCATTAAAAAATTTTTATTGTTCCAAAAATATGTATTTATTGCCAAAAATATGGAAACATATGCACTTACGACCAAAATATGCAAAAATATACAACTACAAATCGATGCCAAACTACTTAAAATTTGATGATTCGCATAGATAATTAGTCAATACCACTTTATCTATCAATACAAAAAACATGAATTTGAATGAAAGTCCGAGCCCTGGTGATGACACTAAATTTATCGAATGATGGTGGGTCGAAAAAATTTATATAGGAACATGTTATAATGATGTTGAAATATGTTAGCCGTTCAGCCCTGTATAAGACGTAAACAAAAATTAGGAAACAGCGTCAACAATGCTTAAAGTGTCGACTTCAAGAAATATTTGGAAATTAATTGGCAATTTTGCTTTTATTACTAATGATTCTTTGCGTAGCCAGCCTTAGGCAGGGCTTAAGGATTTCTTCCCCTCGGTATATCGAAAACCGGTTTCGCTGAGTACACTCAAAATAAAATATTTTTCAACCTAACCAATTTCATAGGTTAGAATAGAGCCAACCCATAAAATACAGTAAAAATCAAGCAATGGAATTGTAAAACTACTAACCGGAAGGTCACAGGTTCGATGCCTGCCAAGTCTTAAGCAGTAAGTGTGTTTGTTAAAAAAACTTATTTTTGTTTGTTTGTAATCTTTTGGACTTAGGTTCTCATGTTTATAAACCTGACGCTTTTACCATCTCAGCTACGTCGTCTTGTTAAGTAAGGATAGCACAAAGTATACGTAGACATGTGGTGACTTCTTTGACTTAAATACAGTAAGTTTTTTGAAATAACTATTTTCACTGTTATTATTTTAAATGCCCATAGCCATTATGTCAATGGACATTATGACCTGCCACCGTCTTTAATCCAAAGTTATTTTATTTATTCAGGCTTAAGTTCGTGCAATTTAATTTTTCAATTATTTCAAGCTTTTAATCTTTTTCTTAACATTCACATATATGTATGTACATTAAATCTAAAATTAGATAATAGCCAATCTTGTGGTTAATTGTTGTTGAATACAAGAAATCACATGATAACAAAATTTTAGACAGACATTGAGGGAAATCCACAAATACAAACATTCTCAAAATGTATTCATAACTGTAATATTTACTTCATTTCCATAAAAAGTATTGTTGCAAAGCCTTCAAAGAAACGGAAATTAAACATATTTTGTCAATATATACGTGTTGGCATTATAGCATTATAGCACTAATAGAAATTTACTATCTAGTGTAATGTGACGTCATGTTTGTGACGTATGAGCATATAAAAAATTCATTCGCACTGAGCATTAATTCTAAAAAATTTAATATACTAAAGAGTATAAAAATGTGTATCCAATTAAATGTTTTTAACAAAATATTCAATGAAAATAGAATTTTAATAGATTATTTATTGCACTTTCCGCTGTTATATTTATTTAGTTTATTTTTTGTATGGATAACTTTACAATATTTAATGTATGCTGTCGAGTTATAAATGGCAAAATAGTGTTTGAAATCTTAAATTAGATTAACGTTAAAATAATTTGTAAAGTTTTTTACTGATTTTTTTCATTGCACTAAAATTGTTAAATAAAAAATCGAACGCAGTGTCATGGGACACTGGGTTGGAACGAAGTCCAACCCTGTCGTCTTCGGCCTTCGGCCTATCGGCAAAGGCCATCATATTACTCATACGTAATAGACTTTTGCTCTAAAGTATTAGATATCCACATCTTCTTCATATATTTTTCTTGGAATTAAAATTCATATAAAATGTCCGTTTATGGTAAAATATTTTAAAATAAGAGGATTGCTTTGTTTAAAAATAAATAAAAAATAAGAAGATACAAATTTAAAAATGAAGCTTAGTACAGTTTTCATGCAGGTAAATGAAATGCTTTTGAAAACGACTAGTTTCAGAAAATCTGGCCTTCTGGCCACAATTAAAAGCCAGTTTCATTATGTTAAATATGTATAATATAATTTTTAAAGAAGTTTAAAAACTCGATGGGAGTTTTTTAGCCGACTTCAAAAAAAAAGGAGAAAGGTTATCAATTCGTCATGTAGTATTTTTTTTATGTATGTTACCTCAAAACTCCGCCATCTATGAACCGATTTCGGATTTTTTTCTCTATTCAAAAGGATGCACTTCCAGATTGGTCGCGTTGAAAAGTGGGCGGGTCACGCCCATAAAAAGTAAATAATACATTCGTTTTCAACTACTTCTACTCAACCGATTCTTATGAAACTTTACATACACATTAAGCTTCTGTTTAAATACTACATTAGAATCGAAAGAGTGGGCTGTGCCACGCCCATGCAAAGTAAATATTCTTTTTCAACAACGTATACTAAATCGATTCTTATGAAACTTTGCATACAGCTTTAGTCATCGTTATAATACAGTATTATGTTTAGAAAAGTGGGCAGTGCCACGCCCATGATATGTACATCAGCATTTTAACTACTTCTACTCAGCCGATTCTTATGAAACTTTGCATACACATTTAGTTATCGTTACAATACAACATTGCGGTTAACAAAGTAGGTATTGCCACGCCCATGAAAAGTAATTATTAATTTTAACTACTTCTACTTATCCGATTCTTATGAAACTTCACATACACAATTAGCTCTCGTAAAAGTACATGATGATAAAATATTGGGGCGGTGCCACGCCTATTTTGTAGTCGGTTTTTTTGCAAGAATTATTTTCTTAAGCAATTAATTTCGAATTTCGCAGAAAAATTCACATTTCGTCCAATGCTGGACGTAGCGTGCATGCTTTAAATGCACCCATTTTTAATTTTGAAATATCTTTGAGAAAAACGGCTATTTGTCAAAATTTTGCAATTTTGCACTTTCATTTCAAACCTTGAATTTGATTCATTTTAACGACTACATAAATTGAGATAGCTAAACATTTTTTCTGCTTGTTATCGAAGATTTTGTTTGAAATCACAATCACAGAAAAAAAGATTTGTAAATGCAATTAATTTATTTGTAAATACAATTAAAACTTTTTTTAAAATGGCAGCTACAACGATTTTTGTAAATACAAACACGGCGTTTGTGACATTAGAAAATAAAATCAACTCGATTATTTCCAATTAAAATTCTTGTGTTATTCACAATTAAGGTGTTAACAAAAAAATATTTTTAATAAACTGGGTTCTCAAAATATATTTTCAATTAAATATATATCAACAAATAATTTGTTGAATCCCGTAGTGTACTGGCTAGTAACCGGAAGATTACTAGCCAAGTGCGTTTCTACAAAAAAGCAAAAAACAAAGCTTTTTAACATTTTTTTGTTAGATTTTAAAATAATATCAGTTGAAATTATTGTTATATTAACAATGTGATTTGTTAAATTTTTGAACCAAATTTTATTATTTATTATCATATGTACATAATTGTTATAACTGCGAAAGCACCAAATGTCTTTGGCTGCAATCGAACCGGCGACCTCTGGATAAATAGACTGGCGTACTTACTTCTCAGTAAAATTTAATTTTCTTTTTTGCTACGTACACTCTAAAACATTACTTTCAAATTTATGATCATATATTGTCTAAATTTTTGTTGAAAATTTCTCCTTATCTAAAATTACATCGATTTTGAAGTTATTTTATTAAAGACAAAACCTTTCCAATTAATCATATTTAGTCCAAGTGGAAAAAATGCAACATAAAGTATAATACGGCTATGGCTAAATGGTAGATACGTCAGACTATCAGTCAGGAGGTCGCGGTTCAAACCTGCACGCAGCCAATCGCTTTTTTTTAGTAAAAACATGTTGTTCAAAAATAATGCGTGTGGAATTTTAGGTCGATAATAATCGGTAAAGTGTTGCCGACTATTATCGACCTAATTTTCAACAAAAGTGTTTTAGAGTGTATTAATAGAGGGAAAATATATCTTTTTTGTAAATCAAAGTTTGCTTTTGTAAATATAATATCAACTTTTCGAACTTTAAGTAATATTACTGTTTTCTTCAAAGTTTTGTTAAACATTACCAACAAAAAATTTATTGTTGACCATCGGAGTGTTTTTAATTCAATAATCATATGATTAATAAATGCTTAGAGGTATTAAAACAAATCAAGCTAAAAATTAATATTTTTGGGTAATTTTTCCATGTTTGTATGCAGTTTCTCGCATTAAACCATAAATATAGTGCTCCTGACAATGTCGTCTTGATGAACACGCTTGCTTTTTTTCCTGACATCAGACATGTCGGCAGAAAATGTTCACTGGGTTGCTATTAAATTTGTGATGAGCTTTTTCATAAATTTTTCTTAAATTTTATCATCAAATTATCATGTATAATAGGCTGACTTCCAAATCGGATCAATACAAGGCTTGTATACAGTTCTGCTGCGGTATTTAGATCGTGTATGTATGCGAAGTTGCTAAACATTACATCAACTTTGAATCCGATACCATGATTACTCTTTTACGTTTTGAAAAGGTATGCATTGTCAATGTTTTGTACTGCGACGATATGAAACACTATACATTGTTCGAATACAAAGCAGTTGATGTTTTGGAAATCAGCCATTATATTCGGCTAAAAAATATTGAGAGTGTGAAGAAAAAAAAGCTTACTACTAAAAACTATCTATTGAAGTGAAAATTGTCCATATGTTGTATGGAATGATGGGAATGTGATGTTGCTCTTGGTTACATCCAAATAAAATGTGCATGTAATACCAGACAGTCGTTGTTGTTAACAACCCTTTTAACAATTTATTCTCCAAGATCCAAGTCAGTGCAAAAGCAATTTGTGAAAATATACAACTGACATCTTTAATAAAATTGCTTTCTTTTGTCTTTAATAACAATTTCTAAATATGAAGGAGCACTTAAAGAAATATATGAATAACAAATAGAGAGTGTCATCGAAAATAGTGTATTATATCTTATATAAAATATTTGAGTACAAACTCAATACACGAGTACAATATTGATTGACAAAAAATATATTTTTGAAGTACATATCTATATTGTTTACGCGTGCTTGCGTTGCTCGTGTTAACTGACCGAGAAAATTTACAATTTGATTTGAGTTTTTTGATATTATTTTTGGAAATTTTTGAGGTTTAGTGTGTTCAAATTAGAATGTAATAAAATAAAGAATGTATGACGCATGTAGTGCTTTATTGTCTGGAAAGGCAAACTGGCAAATTAAAATGTGGTTTGATGTGTATATAGAGTACAGTGTGGAATGTAAGAGGTAAGCTGGGACATTAAAAGTTTCTTTTTGTATTTAACAACAAATAAATGCAGAGAAAAAATTATTGTAAAATGTCTTCCAATTAACTATTTAATCAGAAACAATTTTAATTAATATTTTGATTAAATCAACGTTTATTTTAATTGGTTTTAGTTTACTTTTATTAGTTATGACAGTGAAGAAGTATATCGCCACAGCTACAACATACAATGTTATTTTTATTGCTATTGTACGCCTTGGATGTCACCCTTTAAGTTCAAAGATTTCGCTCGTTATTATAATAAATAAGTCAAGTAAGAGTTATACAAATGATAGAATTATATATTAGATAAACTATTGATGTTTGAGTTGCCCTCTATACTATTTTAATTAGTTGTTGATACATCCTGTTTTGTTATCTTTTAATTATAAGATATGATAATGCGAAATAGTTTGGATAAAAGTGTCTGCGTGTTGGTCTAGAAACAAAGGATTATTGAAAACATTATAATAATATTATGATGTTGGTTGTGATTACCATGGTTATTCCCAATTATATTATGTTTGCCATATGTATGTATGTATTCAAGAAGAAATATATTTTCTGTATTATTTACAAATTCTCATACATTTATTATAATTGTCTAATGAAAACTCAATTAAAGGGGTAGTAATTTTAATAATCATTTTGGCAGAAGATGAAGATTAAAAAAAAACTTATTTAAAACATGGTTAATATATATATAAAGTTATGTTACAATACTTTAACAAGCTTATATTTAAGCCTAGCGATTATTGTTTCATAAAAACATTTTTAAAAGTTCTCTTACTAAATTGTTAATAAGATCAAAAATTGTGCACTAATTTCAACGAAAAAGGATGTCATACTGACAAATAATTGGACTGCTGATGTATTTTTTTAAAGAATTTTAAAACACAAAAACTTTTAAATTTTTTATGAAATTTTTAATTTTTAGGCTCAAACTTTTACGATATCTCTGAAACTGATTAAAAATTTTGTTACATCGGTTAAACGACTGAGATTAACCGGTTTAATCGTTAATCGAAAATAGCTAATTTCAACTTAATACATACAAGATGTACACATAGAAAAAAAAAAACAAAAACAAAAGAATTCATGTGGTTAAAAAAATTTTATAAAAAACTGTTATTTGTACTGGTGTTCGGTACAGTTGTCCTTAAACAATTCAATTGTGCCGACAAAATTTTCAAGGCGAAGACAACAATGAAATTCCGGCCGTACTTAAAAAAGAATTATGTTGACGCGAGTGAGGTGTTTCTTCAGCCACATGTATATTACCACAAAATAAACAGAAGTGACACGAACCGAAATATATTTCTGATCGCTTACACAGTGCCTTTAAATTTCATTTTCTTTTGCAGCGCCTTTCTACCCGAATTAATTTTGTAATGAATAAAACTAATTAAATATGCATATATTTCCACAATTCACACTGAAAATAGTATTTATTAATTAATTACAGTTCATTTTCATTCATCTTTTACATTTTATCTTTATAATTACTGCAAAATCTCACAAATAATAAATAGTGTGCATGTGTGTGTAAGAACACGCTGTATAAAAGAACCTACCACCACAAAGTAAATGCCAAAAAAGCACATTAATAAAACAAATCTACGACACTTTTATATACACACAATTCTTTTATTAGAATTTAAATATTTTTAGGCTGTTATTCAGTGAGTAAAATTTTTAAATTTTTTCTTTTTCGTTTCGTTTTTTTCTTCTGTTCGTTGCCATTTTTGTCTCTTTTTAACAGAGCCTTAAAAACAATTGAAAAACCTGATTGTAGCGTTTTTTACCTGTCACTATTGTAATTTCTGTATATTTTGTGATATTACGGCTAATCTTTTATCTCTCCACTATACATGCAGCACTTATCTTATTAAAATCTTCCGTATTTGCGACATCTATTATTTGTCTCTCACTGTATGGGTATTATGAACTGTACATTGCTCTAATTTTTTTATTGGAAAATTGTTGTGCCAATATGTATTAAGTAACAAACATACTCTTATATACTCTTGTTTGTTTCAAATTTCATTATATGACTTTGTAAACATGAGAAGACAAAACAAATCACCGAAAAACCAACAGATTTACATGTACGTGTATGCATATTACTTTCCCACACTGTTGCTATATTGGTATGCCTTAAAGTATGTAATATTTATTTACATTTTGCTTATTTGGTTGTGAGTATGTCAGCTTGTCAGATGGTCCCTGCAGATAATGCGATGTTTCCATACGTGACTAGTCCAAAGGTAACCAATATATATGGAGAAAACATGGTCGATTTAACATTACGATGTCCTACGGCTGGACTATATAACCCAGCTTTTCATCAAAATGGAGTAGTCTAAAAGCTACTCTAACTAGCCGTGGCACAGATTCCGTTCGGATTCGTTTTGATTATATAGCCAGTGCTGTCAGATTAGGGGATTTATCCCCAACTCGGGCATTTTCTTTTCGAAATAGGAGTACAAAATTTTGCTTGGGGATTTGGGAACTCATTGGGGATCATCTTCGTACTTTGGGAATTTTAGAAGATTTTTAGGGGATTTTTATTTTTCTTTATATATTTTTTATTTATTTCTTGAATTATTTTAATTTCAATACATATTCCAATTGCGCTTCAAGAAAAACAAAAACTAGAAACAAATTAGAAACAATTCGTACTGCATTGTCCGAATCTCTTTTGAGACTTAGGGCTAGATTTTGTAAATACAAAAGTTTTTTCATTTTGAAATTTTGTATAGAAACATATTGTTTTGAAACGCATTTAAATAATTTTTCATTAAAATTTAAAACGTTTAGAAACGAAATTTTTTACAAAATAGGCAGAGAAATATACATTTCAAAAATAATGGAATTTGTTGTGACACTTCAGAAATGGTGAAATTGTTTAACTTTAAAGCAGATTTGGACACCGAACTTTTGATTTTATTAATCAGCTTAACTAATATCTCACCAAGCCAAATATTCCGATTTCGTAAAGAATTTGTAATGACTGATCCTTAAACCTTCGGATTTCGGAACAGATATCTCAACGATATCGTAACGATTTTGGTATGACATGGTTAACACGACTTCGTAAAGATGTGTAAGTAGCGCAACGATATGACGGTGCGAATTCGAAACGACGTGTAGGTACGAAAGAAATTTGTTCCGACAAACTACCGAAACGTCTTAGCGAATTTGTTACGAAAAGTCTGATTTCAGACAAACTACCGAAATTCGTTACGGCAAGTCTGACTTCAGAAGAAGTCGAAACCTTTGGTTTGGTGGTGGGATGTTAGATATACACACACAAATATATACTTAACTGATTGTTACAACTTTTCAGTTGAAGAAATTACATTATAAATAGGCTGAAAGCGAATAAATAGACTAGAAATGAAATAAGATAACTGAAAATCATTTTATACATACATATACCCTCCTAATTAATATGGGCTTTTATATTGCAGATAGGAAAGTTTTTAACAACTTATGTAATATTTTCTGCGTTTTGTGAAAAAATAATAAAAAAAATCAGTTACGAGTTGTCAACGTATGACCACCGATATGTACAAATTAAATGAACTACAGTCAAAATAAACTATTCATAAGCTAATACTTAAATGATTTGAAATTGAAATAGTATTATTTTTAGTGGGAATTTTTGGGGATAATATACATTGATTTTTAGGGAATTTCGGGGAATAAAATTTTAAATTTGGGGATGTAACTCGAAAAAAGTCTGGGAGCCTGTCTGTAACTGTCATTCCGTTTATTTTGTATTTTGTTTTTACAATGATAAACTTTTTATTCCTTGAGGCGTTTGTTTGCTCTTATTTCTAGAAGCAAAGCTCACATTAATCGTTTTATTGTCATGGAAAGCTTATGGCCAAATATTTATTTGATACTTCTAAAATTATGGACAATTTTTATCATTTACTCCAACTGAAGTTAGTAGAAAGAGTCTTTGTCAATTCCATTTTGAAATACACAGCCGTGTCACAGATTCCGTTCGAATTGGTTTTGATTCCGTAGCTGTCATTCCGAAAAAGTAAATTTTTGGTGCTTTAGATTCCGTTTATTTTGTATTTCGTTTTTTACAATGATAAAGTTTTTATACCTTGAGGCGTTTGATTACTCTTGTTTTTAGATGCAAAGCTCACATTGAGCTTTTTATTAACATGGAAAGCTCATGACCAAATATTTATTTGACGCTCCTAAAAGTATGCACGTTTTTTAGTATTTACTGCAAATGAAGTCAGTAGAAAATTGTTTTTCAATTCCACTTTGAAATTTAAAAGTGGTTTGATTATGAAAAAAATTTCGTTGTTCGTTTTCTGAAGAAGCAATTTACGGAATTGAAACCACTTCCGATCGGAATGGTATTGTGTGACATGTCTGATAAAAGTGTTTTGATCGGAATGTTACTCTGTGACATGGCTGAATATTTGCAATCGTTAAAACGCGAACATTTGTTGCTTAACTACGATCTCTTGTTTGCAAATGACATAGTCCATGTCTGACTTACATATTGTAACTAGTCCCTTTCAGCTAAAATGGACCATGTAATCCAATATTATCTGCAGGGGTGTAAGTATCAATTTGTGGTTTTCTTAAATGTCTTGCAAGTGTGCGTTTTTTGTGTTTACTCTTCAATATAAGCTTTAACTTTTTTGTTTAGATTAGCTTGTATTACAAGGTTTCTGGACTTTTTTTTTAAATCAAGTTAAAGGAGAGATAATGGGTTTCCTTGTAATTCTTATTGAGTGATGTGTGTGGGTGCGTTGTTGAAAGGCTGGTACTGTTATTAACTAGAATTTATTATATGCCATTTATTTCGGCAGAATATTGTTAACCCGGCAAACACATGTTTGAAATATGATTTCATAACATATGTTACCAAACGATAGTATAATATATTAAAATTTTATTTGTTTCGTATATGCTGCCGACAGAGGGGCTGCTTGCCTAGTACATATATTTTCTATAGCGATCCTAATTAATTTATTTGCAGATACGTTTATATTGTAACTGTTGAATAAATTTCGAGTTTTTGCTGCAATAGAGTCCTAACATAAAAAAACGCGAGTTTTTAGTTAATAATGAGTAATTCCATTTAGTCGGGCGTGACCATTTTACAAAATTTTTTTTTTATAAATCAAAAATATAAAATTTTTACTTAAAAAAACATTGCGGCTCGCAAGGACATAAAGCTTAAAGTCATTGAATAACGGGTAGACACTGATAGAACACGATTTAAGGTCAGAATGGTCGTTAGAAAGCTGCGATGGGTGTGACCTTAAAAATCTTAGTTTTAAAGAAGTATAAATTCTGTAAAATTTTGACTATAAGGTACACAATAATTTTGGTATAGATATCTGTTCAAAGTGTTTTTAATTGTACTATGTATTTACTGTTTGACAAAAAAATATTTTTCTCATAAGAAAACTATTTTTAAAATGAGATGGGTGTGACCGACGGGTATGACATAGTACAAAAATTTAAAAAATTCAAAGAAATAAAACTTTTTATTGATTTAATTAATATAAATAATATAAAGATAAACTCATAAGAAAATAATAAGATATTAAATTATTTGCTATGCGTTCTATTATAGACAACAGAACACTCTAGCTGAATATATTTTTAAATTCAATAAAAAGCAAAAAAAGTATATTCTTTTCAGAGGTAAAGGTTTTTATTAATAATGAGAAAGGGAATGAAAGAAAATCTGAAATAAATATTAAACATACAAAAAGGGAGAGCAAAATGTTTCTTGGATGATCATTTAAAAGTGCCTCAAATTGATTAAAAAATATTAAATAGTGCATTTTTTTTTCTATAATTTTCATTCTCTAAAAAACGTGGAATCACTCTAATGCAGAATTAATCGTCATATAATTTTTCATATTCTGTAAAATTTTAATACAAATATTTTGTATACTGAATTCTTGAGAGGAGAATAACCTTTAAGGCGCATATTTTCAGTCTTTAGTTAATTATTAGTAAACAAAATTAATAACTATTGCTTAACTAATACTTCATATTCACAGTGTATTGTTTAGCTGAAAGTTTTGGTATGGGTAAAGAATGGTAACCCTGTAAAAATATCAAGCTTAAATTAAAAAAAATAAAGACTCTTTCACATCTAAAGACGACCCTTGAAACATTTTCAAGCACACAAAACTAATGCGGTAAATATTATTTTTTCGCTCCTAAAAGTATGCATAAAAATTCTTTTATTATTTAACAAATGCATATAATAATTTCCAAAGCAAGTAACTAATTGTCAATTAAAAGTATTTGACCGTATAACTAATGGTAAACAATGAACTGTGAATGAAATATCATTGGCTAAAATATTGTCATTAGTTAACTAATGAATGTGAATTTAAGTCTAAGTTGTTACTAAATTCAAAACTTTAAACTCCTTTTCTGTAAAACAACTTTTTTTGTATCACTATATACCAGAAACGAAAAAACAGTCAAATATATTACGCAAATTCGCCGCGAAGAAAGCAAAGACTGTGAAATTGGCTTCATTTTATTTAATTTTGTTTATAACAAACACAACACGCGAAGCGATTTAGATTGTCTACGGAAAACACCAAGGGTCTATGGCGGAGATCGAACCCACGACCTCTGGACTGACAGGCTAGCAGCGCTACCAATCAGCCACAGCGGTACCCTACACTCTAAAACATTACTTTAAATTTACGATCATATATTGTCTAAATTTGTGTTGAAAATTTCTCCTTGTCTAAAATTACATCGATTTTGTAGTTACTTTATTAAAGAAAAAAAAATTTCAAATTAAATATATTTAGTCCAAGTGGAAAAAATGTAACATGGCTGAATAGTAGATACGTCAGACTATCAGTCAGGAGGTCGCGGTTTAAACCTGCACGCAGCCAATCGCTTTTTTTAGTAAAAACATTTTGTTGAAAAATAATGCGTGTGTAATTTTAGGTCGATAATAATCTCTAAAGTGTTGCCGACTATTATCGAGTCAATTCTTTTGAAATATTAAAAAGAAAAAATATTAATTTTGGCAAGTTTTTCAGGAAAACCTGCAACAATTAGGCTCTATTTTTGTAAAAATTTAACCATTTTTCACTCTCATTTAAAACCCTTGATTATAGTTCTTTTTCACGGCTACATCAATTGAGATGACTGATCGAAATTTCAACATTCTTACAGCTTAATTCCTCCTCTATGATTTTTACACACACCGTTTTGTAATCGGTTCACAAGTTTCAAAGACACAGATTTATTACCCTTTCATCAAATTGGTACCACTGTGCAGTGCTACACAAAATATTAGGTTCAACGGTTTCTTCATTTATCATATTTGCTAATAATTTTGGAATGGTGTTACCTAAAGGAATCAATTGACTTTGCTAATTGCCTTTGTAGCCGCTTGGAAATAACGCAAAATTTTAACCACCTTTTCCATCATCATCAAGTTTTCAGTTGCTGTAAGTTACAGCATATTTACAGAACACAATAAGTCTTTAATACGTCTTTAAATATTAACATCGCAGGGCTAATGGGAAAATCAAGCGAATAAAAATTGTACATGAGTATACAACGCTAATCCTTTCTAACTGCCAACTTCACTCACTGTCTATCCGAGACTTGGTGCCATCTGCCAGGCTAACGAGGCTCTAACGACCGAACGTGGGCGGTATAGCCCAATAAGCAACGCGGAATAAATACCTGCGACCTCTCAGGAAGCCTGGATGCGATGTTGGCAGCCCCAAACACCAGGATAGGACTGTTTGGCCTAATCAGTCATTCGTCTTAAACTTCTCCCGATTACCGAAACCGAAACTAGATAAATTCCCAATAAACACGATTTAAAGATGACGACCCTAAGCATAAAAACACGACTTGAATTGGAACATGGAATGTAAGAACATTATCGAAAACATCTCGTTTGCCACAGCTTTGTAAAGAATTTAACGGGTACATATAAGCTTACAATTCTCGGACTTTGCGAAACACGGTGACGCGACTCTGGAGAGTTCACAACGGCAGAAGGTCTCAGCCTACTCTATTCCGGGAAGGCAAACAACGATCTCCGATCAAGTGGAGTGGGTATTCTACTGTCACAAATAGCGGAGAATGCCCTCATCAACTGGAGAGGTCGAAATCTGACATGCATTCAATGCTACGCTCCAAATGAATCCTCCGAGCTGTCCTCTAATGAATCTTTTTTTGATCTTCTCGGTAGAGTATTATCATCAGTGCCCCGTAGCGACATCGTGATAATGATGGGCGACTTCAATGTCCATATTGGTAGCGACAGTGCGAACATAGAGAGCACGATAGGCAAACATGGTTTGGGGCTGCAAACCGAAAATGGAGAGCTGCTTCTTGAAACGTGTATGGATGGCAAACAATTTAGTCATTGGTGGAACATTGTTTTCATACCAAAGAGTGCATAAGGTGACGTGGGTATCTCCGAACGGAATCACAGAGAACCAGATCTACAACATTACTATCAGCAGAAAGTGGCGAGGATCCCTTTTAAATGTTCGCAATAAAAGAGGTGCCGACAAAGCTAGTGACCACCATTTCGTAATAACAACGATCCGCATTAAAATTGCTGCCATTAAAAACAATAACCAATTCTTCCGGAAGAAACATGACGTTACAAAGCTGAATAACTCAACTATAGATAATTCCTTCACTGGTCCATTGAAAATATCTCTAGAGCACAATAACAATAATTCAAATCGCGACTGGGAGAACACTAAAACCATTTTAACTCAAGGAGCTGACAACCATTTGGTAGACTTGTGTTAGAAAGGATAGAAGCTAAAGCCTCAATTAAATTAATTAATTTAGACAATTTGCTGTGCCTTGGAAACCGTTAAGTCCCATTCACACTATAACTATAATCAGGACGGTCTCAATATCAAATTGGGATTGATAGTGCGACAGTAAAAATAACTGTCACAATATTTCATAGCAAGGAACTGCCGTGGTAGTACTATCACGACAATTACTGTCATCGTGTAAACGGAGCTGAAGAGGCACACAAATAAAGCACAAAAATTAGAAAAAAATCGCTAACACGCAAGAAATCACCAAATGTAAAAAGATGGACAAAACGTAAAAATTAAAACGCCAAAAACCGAAAAAAGTCGTCAATCGAAAAAAGCACTAACTGCCAGTTTTTGTAAATAAAATAAAAATTTTCTTTAGGGACTTTGAATTGAAAACAATAGCATATTTGAGTTTTTTTATTGTTGTTTCAATATAAATTCCCTAACGAAATTTTTTATTTTATTTACAAAAACAGGCAGTAAAACCTAAAAAATCGTTAAAACTAAAAATGTTGTCAAAAACGAAAAAAAGTCACCAAAACAATGGAAAACATTACAAAAACGAAAAAAACAGCGCCAAAACTAAAACAAAATCGCCAAAAACCAAAAGAAATCGCCAAAAAAAAGTGTCAAAATAATCGCTAAAACTAAAAAAATTACCATGAACCGAAAAAATCCCCAAAACCGAAAAAAGTGCCAAAATTGAAAAAAGCGCCAAAACTAAAATAAGTCGCTAAAACTAAAAATATCGTCAAAAACCAAAACAAAAACGTTCAAACCAAAAAAAAAGACAAAATCAAAAAATCTCTAAAACTAAAACATCAGAAAAAACAAAAAAAAGCTGAAAAAACGAAAAAATCACCAAAATGAAAAAAGCGCCAAAACCGAAAAAAATAGCTAAGTCAACAAAAAAAAACTTCAAAAAATAAAAAAGCTAAAATTAAACAAAAATGCAATATGAAAAACTTGCCAAAATAAAAAAGAGGGCAAAAACGAAAAGGGATATACATATGTGTCTATTGTATGGAACCCTTCGTCTGCGAGCCAAAGTCGCACGTTACTGAATTTATTTGTAAAAGACGTAATATCTGTCAGGACGAATTGAGACGTCACTGACGCCAAAAAACAGCCAATTACAAAATAGCATTCTTCGTCTTAGCAATTAATTGTCAAAATATCATAATTTTCACATCAGAAACTATAAAACTATCATAATTTGAATTAAACAACTTTATTTTATCTATTAGTGTTAAGCTACTTAGCGTATACTTGTTTTTATATGCAAAATAATAATCTTTAGCTAAAATGAATTTATTCTGTTTACAAGCAAGTAGAATGCACCATTAAAAGGGTTACCATTATTTGGATAAAAAGCAATAATTTTGTATCGCCAAAGTAAACAAAAAACTGCGTATATAAGTATAGACGCAAAATAAAGAACATCTTCTGCGGACAAAAATAATTACGTATTCGTCCATATGCCATTCTTGATCGGAAAGTCTTTCAATTACCACTACAAGCTCCTTGATTTTATTTCATTCACAAGAATTATTGCTTTATTCATATTTTACCAAAAGTGTTTAATAAAATTTTAAAATATTCTCTTTATTTAAGATAATCATGTTTATAGATCAAGTTAAAAGGAAAAAAGTTAAATTTAGAACTCACCATCACCTGGATCATAAGCAGGCCTTATATTAACATCTTCCAAATCATGCGGTTTAAATGAAACTTTACCACTGGGCACCTGATCCATTATTAATTGTGCCTTTGCCAGCGAATAAATGTCTGTGGCATCTTTTAAAGAATTAGCACCACCTGTCGTCGTACGAGCTGGCACTGAGGCAGATTGTAAGGCTGCGATGAATGCTGAACTAGGAGAAAACCAAATGGCTGATATGAACAAGGAAAACCAAAACACCATTTTATCGTATTGCATCTTATTATATTTATATTTATTTATACTTTTATTTTTTTTATTATTATCTGTATTAATGAGCAGCTGTAAGAAAAAATAGTAAAAAGTAAATGGAAATATATTAAAATAGCAGTAAAGACTTTTATACTTATCTCTATATTATATTAGAAGTAAAAAGTAGGTGCTATACATTCTACTAAGTTTATTAGCTGTTAAATATTGAGGAATTAAATTCTCTAACTAATTAATATTTATTGAAGCGAAAATAAAAATATGGACTTTAAAATATCTAATATATACCCTTTCATCCCCAGCAAAAACTTTGCTTACTGGTAGGGAAAAATGTATATGAGGATTTAAGTCGTAAATACATACAAATTGACTCGACATCTACTTAATTTTGTTTGAGAAGTCCAAAAATAAGGGGTATCCCTTACATATGTATATACATTGTTACAGCAGTTAACTAGTTATTATTTGGCTTACTTGAAGCTAAAAAATAAGTAGTCAAATAAACAAATTAAAATTAGAAACGTATTTTTATACACATATTTAATTTATATTTTTGAAATTTATTTATTTTTTGTTAAGTTTCTATTAATGATGAGCTTGAGGTCAATTTTTATAAAAAACGTTATAAAGACTTTATTATCGATATTTCGCTACTCCTTTGTGTAGCTTCTTCAGGATAAAAATAGTTGACAGAATTTAATAACAAAATTTTTTAAATAAATAACAATGTAACAATTATTTGGCTCTTTAATTTAACAATTGTTTCAAAAATTAATTTCTTTCTTTTCCGGTTTTTTTTATGAGTTAACAAAATTATTGTGATTTGATATATACAAAATTTTTTTAATTTGAAACCTATTTTTATTTTCCGTCTTTGTTTGAATTTTTTTTTTTTTAAAGTTAATCCAAATAACGTTTGAATATTAAATAATTAGGAAATGAAAAAACCCTCAGGATAAAGTACAGTAGTTTAACAAGTATTAAAGAACCCATCACACCACAAGGAGCTTTAGTTTACGTCTAGAACCTATCACTGAGTATCTTAATTATGTAAATTGACCATCTCCAATGACAACTCCATGTCAAAGTTACCGATCCCTTTCATATAAATTTCCGGAACTCGAACCGGTTGCTAGTCCTTTGCTAGCTTTTTTCCCTCTAGGGTAATTATGGTAAACTAGATAATTATTCAGAAACACAGCAATTAAATATTAAATTATTATAATTTTTTTTATCAAAAGCAGGCATTTCTTGGCGCGATAGTAGTCTTCCCCTAATGAAACCGTCTCGTTTATTTTTTCCATAAACTGGATTTGAAGCTTTTGTCACTACTTTGATACAGAGCTCTACGGCTTGAGTGTGGCAGGAAAAATCTTTAATATTTTGACATATGCTGAGACCGCTTTTAACAATGGCTTTCAAGTCTTCATCAGATATATCTAAAGTCTGAGGTGGCTCAGTTGTCTTACAGTCTCGCCACGTCATAATGCTGGTATAATATTCAGCATCGAAATTAAATGAAGGCACTTTAAACGTTCGAAGTCCTGGGGCTTTCTCAGTTCTTGCTTTTAAAATTCGGCGATATGCCAGTTCTCGTATGATTTCCAAGCATAGCAATAAGAAAATTTTCTGGATGATCGAAATATCCACTTCGTTGGATTACCTTGTCAATGCCATGCATCAAATCGGCGTTCAAATAGCGACTCAGACTAATTGTTTGCCACAAGTGCTTAGCTCCGTTTATACACGAGAGATTACATTTTATTGTAAGCCACATCTTACCATAAACTCTCATCACGTACGTGGCTAATATCACCAATTTTTCCTCGGTGTCCGGTTTAGTAGCACATAATCTTAGAATTCAAATTGCTGTTGTAAGCCATCTGCACTCTAAAACATTTTTGTTAAAAATTAGGTCGATAATAGTCGGCAACACTTTACAGATTATTATCGACCTAAAATTACACACGCATTATTTTTGAACAACATGTTTTTACTAAAAAAAACCGATTGGCTGCGTACAAGTTTGAACCGCGGCGTCCTGACTGATAGTTGGACGTATCTACCATTCAGCCATAGCCCTATTACACTTTATGTTAAATTTTTTCCACTTGGACTAAATATGTTTAATTTTAAAGATTTTTTCTTTAATAAAATAACTACAAAATCGGTGAAATTTTAGACAAGTAGAAATTTTCAACATAAATTTAGACAATATATGATCGTAAATTTGAAGTCCGCAATGCAGTTTTTGTTTTCTTTCTTATTTTTTTCTTATTTTTTATAGTTGCGACTACATCTATGCCGCCTATCACCACCATATTTTTTGTTGCTCTTTGATTAAGTAAAAAATGCATTTGTCCCTTTGGAACACGTCTGTCTTTTAAACAGGTACAATTTGGGTTAAGTATGCATTTGCAACTACAAATGTCAAATAATCTGGTAGGTAGTTTTTGTTTGTTTGACGGCCTTGATAAGGTTTCATTAAGCTTCTATATTTGTCATGCTGGGAACGAATAAGTTGTAGTATTCTCTCAAGACTGACAGTTGGTAGCGATGCTTATCGCCACATTTCTAAAACTTTCTAAGCCAAATTTTCGGATATGTTATGAACGGTCGGTTTTTTTGCTGTTTTATCAGGCTTTATTTCATATTTAATGAAGAGATAATTTTTCATAACGCCATTATAAGTTGTTAATTGAGATACTGGTAGTCTCTCTGGTAAACCGAACACAGGACAGGTCTTCGTTTGTCGTGCTTTGACTTGAGACATTTTATTGTAATAGGAATAAATATATGTGCTAAAGTGTTGCAATAATTACTTGAGCCATGAAGAGGAAATTAAAGGTACTACTTACATTAGTTTATTTCTTGTTTTCAGCCGTAAAATTTAAAGGGTCTCACAAAAGAAAAAGCACGCACACGAGTTGACTGATAACGTTCGAATGTCGCTTGAAAAGAGTTGTGAAATCACCTCCGCAATGTCACAGAAATCAGCGTCTCAACAACACATCTCAAAATTTAACAGGACAATGCTCAGAGCGCTTGCTAAAAAAAAGAAAATCTTTCCACCCTAATGCACATAGCCGATATTGTTGTTTAATAAGGAAAATTGAGCAATAATATTACAAGTGTATGGCCACTTTATTATTTTTTATACGCTAATAATATAACCGCCATTATTATTATAATTACATTATTTGTGCATGTAAATTAACAAATTAATTTAAACAAACTTCTAGCTCAAATTTAATTATGCTAATAACCGGAGATGTGAATTATTTGAAATACTTTTATTTCAAATAGAAATATAAAATACAAAATACCATTTTTATTTTCTATTTGAAATACTTAGCCTCAAGAGTATTTTATATTTTATTTGAAACATTTCAAAATACATATCTTACATTTGTAAAATACAAAATTCTTTTTTATGTGGTGCGAAGAAAAATAACAAAGTGAAAAGTGATAGTAAAGTAGTAGTAAACAATAGAAGAACCAATTTTGAATCTCAGCTTTGTCTTCTTGCACAGTCTTTTGATTATTTTGCAAAAATGACTAAAATTCCGCAAATAAAGCATAAATCGATGTCAAGTACCGAAATTTATTAACCCTTTATCGGGCAACATGTCATTTTAAGTGCACATAGCTATTTTTCGATTACTATTACTAAAATAAAAACACATATTTATTCAGAAATTTGAAAAAAAAAATTATTTTACTTGTTAATTTAAAAAAACAGGTGTGTTACAGAAATGTTACATTGCCTGAAAAGTTATGAATATTTTATGATAGATGGAATGCACAGAAACAGTTAGTATTTTTGTTATAGCACAATGCAACACCAAATTTGTCGCATAAAGTGTGTGACACTCCTTGGCAATTTGGCATTTTGCGCCGTATTCTCTTTTCCGCCCACATTGGCCAACGACCAACCTGGTCTTGACGCACAGCTTGTGGTGGAGCATGTTCAGCCGGTCCTTTGGACTTTTTTTGCTTGTATATCAGGTTCAATTGATCTCGTTCTTTTTACATTAGATTTGGTATCAAGCTTTAAAAGAGTTTCAGCAATCTGCAGGCGAAATTCTGCAGAAGGTAACAACTTGTTTGTTGTATCACCTGAACAGTTCTTTTTGTACAATAGCCGTGAGTTTGCCATCACTAAATCCAAAAAGTGGCAAAATAATCGAACTTGCCACCTTTTACTGCGAAGCTGAATTTTATATCTTCCCATAATAGTGTCAATGAGATCTACACCTCCCATGTGCGCATTATATTGGCCAACAATGAAGGGACGTTCTATTTCAATATACTTTTTTTGAGCTTTGTCGTATCTCTTGACCGAACGTTTTGGGATCTCACCAATGAAAGTAGAAGCCAGATTTACAATTTTGTTGTCTTTCCATGAGACTGTTGCAATTTCAATTCCTTCGACGCTACAAACAAACTCTACAGAAGATCCTCTATTGTTCTTTATCATATCCTTTTCAGCCGGAAGCTTACAGTTTTGAATTCGATTTCTTCTTATTATTCCTACACTAAAAATTCCTTCTTTAGCTAAATAGGCGAGAAGAGGTAAAGAAGTGAAATAATTGTCGAAATAAAGTTGAACATTTTGATTTCTGGGAATGATTCGCGCCAGTCTCATTACTACATTTGAAGATGCGCCCAAGTCAGGTTCGCTACTCGACAGACATTTTCTTTTCCAGTTTCTGGCTCAATTTTATAAGCGAATCCCGAAGAACCACATAGCACGTATATTTTATAGCCCCATTTATGGGGTTTGTTAGGTATGTAACGCTTTAGATAGTTCCTGGCTTTGGTAGAACACATCTGTTCATCTACACAAAGATGTGGTTCAAGAGGAACTTTACTAAAATTCTTATTTAATTCGTCTATGACTGGCCGGACTTTAAAAATTGTATCATAGTTTTTATCGGTTGAAGGCAGATTTTTGGTATTATCATTGAAGTGAATTACACGTCTAATTTTTGCAAACTTTTTCAAAGGCATCACTTCTCGTATCATAGTGGTCCCAATGCTGTTGCTCCAGTGACTGGCTGCATTAGGGAAGCTTTACCAACGACATCATGTACACAACGCCAATAAATTGTTGAATATCTATTTGTGATACGCGAAATGTATCACCGATGTCATTTTGCGTGATATACATATTTGTTTCATCAGCAATGTATTGCAACATTTCTTTTGAAAGGAAGTAAAAAAATATTGTATTGGCGTACTAAGGCTTTGTATATCTTCGGGCAATGTTGTATTCCCTTTGAATAGCAGTTGTTGCTCATTCAGGACAAGGTTTTTCTTTTTCCAAAGAATGTTCTCATAACGCTTCTTTTGGTATTGCCGACTTTCTGCTGCTTGTTTTAGTAGAACGACTAAATTAGGAGAATCTGTGCTAACATTTCCTACACATTCTATTATATCGTCAACAGCTGGAGCAACATCTTCGAAAATGGAGTCTTGTACATCCACAGAATATTCAAGATCATGAGCACCATCTTCGAAAATCGAGTCTTCGACATCTACAGAATAGTCGGGATCAGCCAAACTATCATCGTCGAAGTCAAGCCCACCCTCACTATCCTCAAGAATTTCTAAAATTTTCGCATTCGTCAACGACATATTTACATCTAGGCAAAAAAAAAACACACATTACTGTGCAATGTGGCATATATGTAACAAACTGAAACTACCCAAATGCAAGTAAAATATGATTTGGTTTCAGTTACATTTTATGAAAATCACTTTGCTACATACTTACGCACTTATTATAAACCAAGAAGATAATATGTATAACACTAATCTGATTTTCGCACTAAAAACTTAAACACTTGTTATGGCTTGACGTTTTTTTCAGCACTAAACTTTTGGCACAGGGAAATATGTAATAATAATATTGTCCCGTTATATTTTGTTTATTTTTTAAGCGTAGTATGCAGCTCTAAATGAAATTCAGGCTGCCATAAGAAGTATGCATAAAAAAAACAAACTGAAATTCAGGTTGGTAAATTTCTTAAAGAAATTTCCGTTTACTAGTACGCAGTTCCAAAAGAAAAGTACACGGAATTTTGGCATTTATTGTCTATTACAGGCATGTTATAACAATAAGTGGAGAATTTTTTCCGTCAACTGAAACAAAAATTAATGTTTAGACAATTGTTTGGTCACGGAATTTTTGACATTTCTAGTTTTTCGTACATTGTAATTAATTTTTAGTGTTTTTGTGTGTTGTAAATTAAAAAATATATACATTTGTGTGTATGCAAACAAAATTCTGTATAAAATTCTACACGATTATTTTTCCGTGTAGAAATAAATGCTAAACTCCAAACCTAAATTTCAGTGAGAACTGCATACTACGCTTTATTGTGCACGGTTTGTACTACTTATGCTACAATACCCAAAGTACTTATATTGATAAAACACAGCGATACATAGACAATTTTAGGGTATGTGACATAACTGTTACATGGCCAGATAAAGGGTCGCTCGAGCTGTATAAAGAAAAAGTAATATAAAAAAATCACGCCTATTGCGGAAGTGGCGAAAATTTGCAACAAAAAAAAAATTGCAAAATTAGAAAGAAGCCCTAAAACTGAATAAAGCTCGCTAAAACTGTAAGGAATGCCAAAAACCTGGACAAAATAGAGAAAATGACGAAAATTCGCTAAATCTTGCTAAAATTGGTAAGATTTCAAAGTCTAATATTGATTTAAAATCCCTAAAATTTTAATATAGCCAAAAACCTTGGAAAAAATACTTCTGTCGCGGAAATGGCGAAAATTTGCAAAAGTTTAAAAAAGCTATTATATTGATAAAAAGTTGCTAAAACTGTACGGAATGCCAAATGTTTGATAAAAAAAACGCGAAAATGGCATAAATTCGCGAAATCTGGCTAACAGCGTCATGATAGCAAAATCTAATATGATGAAAAATCGCTAAAGCTGTAAAGACGATGAAAAATTGCAAGAAATCGCTTCTATCGCAAACATTGCAAAAAATCGCGAGAAATTGCAAAATTGTAAGCAAACTCTAAAATTGATTAGCGATCACAACATATATATTGTATTAAATTAAACAAATATTTTAAAGAATTATAAAAGAAAATGTATATTGAAAATATGTATTTTGTATTTTCTATTTCAAATACTTGTTTAAAAACTATTTTGTATTTTTAATTTGAAATAGAAAATAAAAAACCATTTGTATTTTTAATTTATTTATATCAAATACGTATTTTCCACAACTCTCCTAATAACTATATTCTTTCCATTAATAAAAAATATATATGTTACATAAATATACGCATACCAATTTGAGAGGGTTAGTTATAATAACGCTATTTATTTTCTTTATTTCATATATAAAATAAAAGAAGATAAAAAGGAGATTTAATGCGTTCATTAATTATTTTGTACCTGCATAATTTAGATCATATTAAATATACTGGTTAATTCTCTTTGTGGCCCAATTAACTTGTTAGTGGAGGAGAAAAAATTATAATCTTTTAACACTACATATCCGGTCTTTTAATTACACAGTTATTTATATAAAATAAATGTATATGTAAATAAAATTTACATATACATGGACGCAAACAGAAATTAAAAGGATGGTGGAGGAATATTTGCCTAAATTGTATTAATAGTTTCAATTTTCATATAAAGTCCAACAGTATAAGATTTTAGTGCTGTTAGCGCTACGCATAGCAAAAGTCACAATAAACACACATATTAAATATTTGCTTCATTAAATAAAGATTTTGATATGTGTGGCCATTTTATTAATTGTTTTACTTCGCCGGCGATTCTGCCAACTTTACTGAAGCTGTGATGTACATTAGCATAAAACAGTAGTAATTACTGCCGGTCCTGCTAAGTGACCAGGGCTTGGCCTTCATCAATTAAACATCAATTAACACAATACCACAACAGTAATGCATATCAGATAAATTCATGAGGAGGGATCGTAATCACATTCATGAACCTAACCTAAAGGAAACGTGTAGTATGAGTTGACCGTTACTCTTTTTTTCTTCTTTGAAATATTAACATTCATCAATGCATTTCACTTCTTTTTTTAATCTATTTGCATCTTTGTAAATAATTGTAGTTTTCAGAAAAAACAGTTTTTTGTCATATATAATAATTTTCTCATTATTAAAATAACGTTCAATACTTTTTACACAAATTTCATAATATTCTAAATACACAGGACTAGCTTTAATTGTGTTAAATAATCTACAAGGAGTTCCCTTAAAAGCATTCTAATTATACACAAGTTTTCAATTAATCTAAAAAATATGGGTAATGTTCAATACATTATTCAAGAATCAATATATAATCGATAGAAGAAATCTTTTTCAGACTCACAAATATTTTAATTGCTTACAACTACAAGTATAAGTTCTTCTTATGTATGATGTGTTTAATGCAATTTCAGCACTTAAAATGATTAATGAAGCATATGCATAATATATATTAAGAAATAGTAACGTTCAATACAAAAAATACGACAAAAAGCGACATCATTCAATTTGGACAAGTCATTTTATCTGAAGGGAGTAAAAAAAGTATTTAAGTAAATTCAACAAATAGGTGTGCCGAATGGCTTTAAATTTTAATAAAAACAAAAATTGAGGACAACCTTGCAGGTACTAGAAATACATAACCGCCATCTTTTTTTATTTATTATTGTATAGCTTCTGATTAGTGATCTAGCTTTTTAAGTAGAAAATATATTGAAACAATTCATGCTTTGTCTTATAGGGCAGTAAGGATCATTTAATATTGCTATGCAAAACTGAACTGGAATAAAGTGGCCTCTTAAATATTACATAGTTTTTTTCTCATTTTATCGATTTTCAATTGAACCCTGTGTGAACCCGGTTGAGCATAAAGCATTGATTTTTTTCGATAGTGAAGAGGAACCCTTCCCAGAAAAAAATTGCTTGAAACAAAGCAGGTTTTTACTATGAGAGAAAAAAATTAGTGCTTACATACCTGCTGATATCGCTGCTGATTTTTGTATGGCGAGTTCCTTGCTTGAAGTACTACATTTTTGATACAAAAAGCGCTTTTTGAAGCGCTGAAAGTCATCACCATTGTCAGCACTAAGACCATAAGTATATGAAGCTATCTCATTGCATTGTATCAGCAGTAAAAAATCAGCTATTTTTGTATAGGTTTTTTCATATACATTCACTGCTCTGCAATAAGCTCTTCTTTCAAAGCGTATTATTATGCGCTTTATTGTCTTAGTGATTAAAAAAATGAAATTTTTTTACTGGGTTATGATATCATGACATAAGTTTCATTGTGCTAAAATAAATAATATCTTCTGCAAAAAAATGTGCAAAAAATGATAAATTAAGAAAATTTCCCAACTTTGAGCTTCAAAAAAGCCATGTGGGGATAAAGATAACTATTCCATATTTTCAGGGGGGGGGGGGTTAAAGATTTGTTACTGATTAGATACTTTATACTGAAAACTTTGTAAAAAGCGTTACGAAGGGCGGATATAAAACCTCCGAAAATAGCGTTCCTTAATATGTGAATAGGCCTTAATATATGCCAGTACTTCGTTATTATGTCCACTTAGTGCTGTTTTGATATTTTCACTCTATTACGAAATATGATTTTTTTAAAGTGCAATTTTTATGAAAAATAAAGGGCCCAAAAATATATATTTTTTATTTTATTTTCAATTCAAAAAATCATATCTCGTAAGAGAATAACAGATTGTCACTTCACAGAAAAAATTATCACCAAAAAACTTTCAAACAAAAGTTTGTCTAAAAATTAATTTAATTTTCAGTAAATGTTCTTTACATAATTATTGAATTGTTTGTTTGACTTTTATTTAGGGCTCAAACACCAAAATCAACAAGAAAAACTGTGTCGTAAGAAAACAACACCGATGATATACACGCAAATAATAACAACAACAATGATAGCAAAAGGAATGATACTGCACCAAGTTTTTTTACTGAAGATTTTTGAGTGAACAAATTTGTTCATGTCGTTGCGTTGATTCTCATTCATATTTTTAGAGTCTTTAGATAAACATTCAGACTTGAACACATATAACAAAGTGAAATTCCATAAATGCTTAATGGATGATGATGGTGATGTTGACCCAGACAAACATTTTGTTTGATATATTACAAAAAATCCAGTAAATATTTTTGTTTGATTAAGTAAACTATTTTGTTTAATATATGTTAGTATTTTTAGACTAATTATTTTTATAAATTCAGACAAAAATATTGTTTGATATTTTTCAAAAAATCCAATAAACTTTTTTGTTTGATTTAGTAAATTTTTTTTTATAATTTGTAAATATTTTTAGACAAATTGTTTTATAGATTTAAACAATTTGTTCACTGAAAAACACACTTTTTTTCAATGAAATTGTTGAAATATTTTTGCCTCTATATTTAAAAATTTGTTTGTATTTCCTTTCCTAGACAAAATATTTACTATTTCATTGATTTCTTTTACAGGAAATGAAATATAGTTTTTTTCTGTGTTAGTGTACAGAGCGGGCAAAGTATTGGCTATATATTCTACAGATTTCAGATTTTTATCAGTTTGGACCCGTTGGTTTTCATAAAAATTGCACTTTAAAAAATGTGATATTTCGTTGTGGAGTGAAAATATCAAAACGGCACGTTGAACATATAAGCCCCCTATATCGCCGCTAAAGAGGAGTTTTTTTTGCCAATTTTTTCAGAAATGTACAAAAAGAAACATTAAGCGAAGAGTTAGACGGCTAAAATGTTCCAGCAAAAATTTTCTTGTGGTGTTTTACATAAAAGTGCTGAACATATCTTATACTTTAAATGTAAGACTTAAACAATTTCCTATGCCGAGTACCAATTGTGATAAGTATGAAGTTAACCCTTAAACATAGTTTAAGTTTTCAATGATTTCTGGTGTACAATTTGAGTATGCATCTTGATTGTCTTTTAAGAACTATAGCAAAATTTTATTGCCACCATTTTTGTAGGACATTTTATCCCTGCACTTCCCCTTTTTTAGGTGATTTTTACGATTTGTTTGAAAAGAGCCAAAAATGACCGTTATTTTGGGGAGTCAGAGGGTTAATATCTTCCCCAAAAATATTTTTTCGAATATTTTCTACAAAGTTGCTGAACATACCCCACACTTCAGATGTAAAGAACTCATAGTTTCATGTACTGATATGCTGCACCATCAGGCCAAAAGGGGGAAACTTTAACCCCCCTAAATTAAAATTCCGATGTGATATTGCAAAACGCCAACACACGTATATATATTTTTTAGCAACAATTTAAGCAAACTAATTTATACAATATGATTACCATTAACATATGTTTCAGAGCTAATAAATCTCTCGTAACAAAACTATTGTCGCCCTGTGTTATCCATCTAAGCTTATTTTTACAATGTCTTATCGCATGGCAAACTTTTAATACGATTACACGAAAAAATTTACAAAGAGCCAACAAGTGAAGGAAATATATGACGGTCGTTAAAACTAATGTAGAAGATAAGAAAATTATAACAACGAGTTAAAGTTGTTTTTCTTATTACGGCTAAAATAAATATAAATGATCAAATAACCTCAAGTAATTTAAACATCCATAAAAGCTGAAACCCATTTCAGTGATTTTAGCACAAGCGTCTGAGAATACAAGGAAACAACATAAAAAATTAAAACAATAAAAATATTTCCTTGAAGGCAGAGGACAGATGTTCCTTGGCTACATGTGTAAACAATGTAGGTGGTGTTATGAGAGTATGCGTAGTCACCTGATACTAATGATGGTGTGTTAATGCCAGTGATGGCGGTAGTAATGAAGTGATGAGTTACAATTTCTTTTTATTGTATATTCTTTCTATTGCTTTTTTTATGCTTAAATATTTTAACCGATAAATTATGTCCTTATTTACACACTTATAAATATTTGTATTTGCATACCAGTTTAAGGATTCAAGTCTACTCTAACAGTATGTTTCATAATTTATTGCCATAAATGAGTTTTTTAGACTTTCCCTTTGTTTTGTGTCATTTTTCTCATTCTGTTGTTGTGTTAAAAATTAAATTTGGATTTTACCTCAGGGACTTTTGTAGACCAAAGGGCGTCTGTGGTATGGCTTTTAGTTTTCTAACTTTCATTATTCATTTCTATTAGGTTATTTCTGCTTGATGTGACGACACAAAATAGAATAAAATTGAAACATAAAATTACATTTTGATGACCTTATTTTCTTTTATCTGCTCGTAAATTTGTTAAGTGAATAAGTCTGTGTGTGGATGTGTATGACTTATTTTTCAGTATTTTAAATTTCTTTCCTTAGAAGTTTATATTAAAATAGTAAATAAACCACTCAATGCCAAAAGGTTAATTAACTCAATTAATCTATAGCATTTTTTATCAATTCATATTTCAAACGCCTTGATAAGCATCAGGATGAATTGTTTATTTAGAATATGTGTACTTTTATGTACAGTGTCTCACATAACTTTGACAATTTTCCTACAAAAAGTAAATTTTATGTGTTCAGAGCAGGGATGCCAAACGGAACTAGTTTTTGCAAATTCCGGGATTCGGGATTTCAGAATTTCAAATCCCGGGATACCGGGAAAACAACGTGTTTTTTTGTCAGTGAACAAATTGTTTAAATCTATAAAACAATTTGTCTAAAAATATTTAAAAACTGTAAACAAAACAATTTACTAAATCAAACAAAAAGATTTACTAGATTTTCTGAAAAATATCAAACAATATTTTTGTCTGGATTTATAAAACAAATAGTCTGAAAATACTAACAAATATAAAACAAAATAGTTTACTTAATCAAACAAAAATATTTACTGGATTTTTTGTAATATATCAAACAAAATTTTTGTCTGGGTCATCATCATCATCATCCATTCAGCATATATGAAATTTCACTTTGTTAAATATTTATCTAAATACTCTTAAAAAATGAATGAGAATTAACGCAACGACATGAACGAATTTGTTCACTCAAAAATCTTCAGTAAACAAACTTGGCACAATCGCATTCCTTTTGCTATCATTGTTGTTGTTATTATTTGTGTGTATGTCGTCGGTGTTGTTTTTTTAAGACACAGTTTTTCTTGTTGTTTTTAGTGTTTGCGCCCTAAATGAGAGCCAAACAAACAATTCATTGATTATGTAAAGAACATTTACTGAAAACTAAATTTATTTTTAGACAAACTTTTGTTTGAAAATTTTTTGGCGATCATTTTTTCTGTGTAGTAAATATGATCGTTAAGCTTTGTTTTGAAAAATGAAATATTTTTTTTTAGTTACGACACTTTTTTAGTTGTGACTTTTTGTTCAAACAATAAAACCTTGTTTAAAAACATTCATAGCAGGTATTAGGCTTTGGTTATCACAACCATGTTTTGTCTTTACTTCTATTGTTTTATTAGCTTTTTTTAGGCTTTTTACATCTACCCACATCTTTCATCTTTCATCAATTCGCCAAGATGGTATCATCTTCCTATAAGAATTGTACAGAATATGTACATCTTTCTTCATCTTTCAAAGATGTTCCTATCTCATTTTGTTTCATATTACATCTTTCGATAATTTTAGTGTCATCACTAGCAAAATGACATTAGGTTGGAACAAAATTAAAAACATGTGTGTGAGTCAGTGATGGAAAAGTTGATACGATCGTACTTTTTTATATTATTTGATATTAAAAAGTGGTGGCATGCGAACAACGTCCATGTAAATAAAGACCATGGACATTATTTCCACGTTGCATAGCAAAAAATCTTTACTCAGCGAAGCCACTATTCGACATACTCAGACGAGAAAATCCTTAAGACCGGCTGAAGGCGGGCTAGGAAAAAACATTTTTGTCTGCGAAACCAGTACACCGGATATCATATTTTTTTCGAAATGGAAATAATGCCCATATACATTTTTACTTGTTTTGTGAAAAAATGTCCACGGACATTATTTCCATGAACGTTATTGCCTGTCACCTAAAAAATACCACGTTATTCCACTGACTCACTTGACTACTCTCCAAATAATATCACTGCTGTATATAAATTCATTAGCATATTCCATATATCTAATTTTTTCATACAATTGAACATTAGGTAAAAAATTGCGGCGCCCGCAATAAATCCATCTGTAAAAACTCCGTATCATCTTTTATATCAGCCTTACAAGGAAATAATGCCGCAAATGCTCTGCACTGGTAATAAGGCCATTTTAAATTATTGCGCAATTTTTCGAGAAATAAGTCCGTTTGGCTTTAATAGATATGACTTTATTGCGCTGGCGAAAATAAGTACGTTGCTATTTGAACTTGAGATAATAATTTGAACTTGAGATAATAAACTTTTTACATACTGGTATTTTTTATATACTGGTATGTAATGGAAATTGATCGATTTAAAATCGCGTGATTTTACAAATCTAATAATAGCCCAGTAGGTGTTCTGTATATCACACGATACAGTGAAACCGAATTTAAGTTCGAATAATATGATATGAGCCTCGAATTTTTTTTATAAATCTTCGTCATTGGAAATCGATCTATTTCCATCACGTATCAGATAATTTTATCTTAGCCTTGTATAATATGTCTCCAAAGTCGGATTACAAAATATCAGAAGTCAATTGCCGCAAAAAATCGGGGTTTTTAATAAAAGCTATAGAGAATACAATTTTCTAAAAAATTTTATAGAGCTATATTTTGTAGGATCAACAGCTTTTGAGATAAATGGCAGGGTAGAAAGGGCTACACCGCATTTGCATACACATAGGACCATCCACCAACCCTCCGGATAAAAATTAAAATATGTATATATGTACATATATATGAGTTCATAGTTCCTAGTAATATTAACATATATCTAATTTCTTATCTTACGCTTTGTTTCGGTGTTACGGTGTTCAAAACTTTTTTAAATTGGTCATAGCTATCCTAATATGAAACCTGTGTTCATTACATCAAAGCGCATTAAAATACGTTTGGTCGAAATTATGTATGAAAAAAATTATTTGATACTGAAATGAAAATATAATTTCCTATCCTTGGTGTGAGCCATTTTGATATGTATGTATGTATTATGCTAATTTATAGACACATAATTCAAAATTAGTGGTACTTGAAATAAATATTTACTTAACACGAGATGTTATTAACTAAGAACAGTGTATTAATTATTGCTTTTGTTACGTTAAATCGCAAACAATTAATTGGTTGTTTTTTTAATAAACTTAAAGTATTAATTTATTAAGCACTATATGACTTTTCATCAAACACGTGAAAATAAATATAATGACAGATGGAAAATGAAAGATGTTGCAAATGTAAACATGTTTTGTTTTCATTTTTATCATTTTCCACGCATTCCTCTAAGATGTGGGTGAGTGTAAAAAGGCTATTAGGGTTAATATATGTGCATTAGGGCGGAGTGAAAATGCCAAAAAAATGTTTTCTTAATTTTTTTACATCTCCTGTATTGCTAATCGATGACCCTGTAGAAAAGCTTAGTTGACACCGATTACACAGGTCAACACGATTTCTAAGACTCTTGATTTCTTAGTCAATTTGCGTACATATGATACTGAGCCTCAATACCTATAAATTACTTTTTTTTAATTGACTCTGTATCTCGAGATTTTCCGTTATAAAGAAAAATAAAACATGATGCTGCATCACATAATTTGCATTTACTCGAGAACTAGTTCTTCGATTAAATTAAAAAACACAAAAGAATCGGAAACTAAATAAACTTTAAATTGCTTCCTGATTAATTTTTTAGCAGTGTTATAGTTTCGGAGATATTCAAAAAGCTTTATAAAAATATTACTTTTTTTCAAAAAAATTTGAATTTTTGTTTTAAGACTCATTAAAATTTTAAACTGAAGAAATTTTAAAATTTTATTCTTAATTGTGATAACTTCATATGTTACAAATAAAATGAGCTAAAATTTATTAAAATCATTTCATAAGTTCTAAATTTATTCACAATTCAATGGCAGCACTTAGCTAAAATATAATATTAAACTCCGTACAAAATGATTTTCTTAACAGCTTCAGTTTAAAATAAATAAAAAATAAATCTGTAAAATATGTGCTACTACTAAATTGTTAATAAATTCAGAACTTATGAAATGATTTTAATAAATTTTAGCTCATTTTGTTTGTAACATATGAAGTTATCACTATTAAGAATAAAATTTTAAATTTTCACAGAAATTTAATTATTTTGGCTTGAGTTTGGTTTTAATTTAATTTTTCAATTAAATTATATTTTTATTTAGAGATAAATGATGAGGGCGGGATGAGGGATGCATTTTTCTCGTGTTCATTGGTGCGTTATTGCGTTGGTTATTGTTGGACTGTTAAAGTGATGAAGGCATAGCACTGATCATCTGGGCAGTACCGGCAGCGATTAATACTAACATATCCTAATGCACTTCACAGCACCCTCCTTCGTCGTTATTGTAGCAGAACCGTCGGCGAAGTAAAAGAACTAATAAAATGGCTACACAGCTTAAAAAATCCAATGCCTCTACTTGACACCAGAGGGGCTTGCAATATTGCTCTACAAAAAAACCCCCCGTAATAGCAGGGTTGTACATGAATAAGCTTTCTATCTCTCTCCCACTGCACCACCTGTTCTTTCTACACTATCCCTTTCCCAAAAAAGATAACACATTCCCCCTAATTCCGTAAACATCTGTCGACGTCACGTCAAGACAATACCAAAAAAATTGGCTGTCGACATAAATTTACTATTATTAACAGCCTCTTCCCATTTTCTATGCATTAGATAATAATAAGTGGCTGTTAGTAATAGTAAAGTGTTGTCGATGACGAGTAGAAATGTACCAATTTTTTGGTATTATCTTGACGTGACGTCGACAAATAGTTACGGAATAAGGGGGATTGATTAACTAGCTGGTAGGCATTAATTGCCTGATTGTGCTACTTCTCTTAAAAAAAATGTGAAGCATACATATACACAAAGACAATTTTTGGCTGCACGGAGGGTTGAACTGACGTTTCTATAGCTCCCGCTAATCTCTTCAGAATTCTTTTCCGCTTGACCACTCGACCAAAGTCGGTGGTTTGCAGTCAAGAGTTGCTCGAGCGGTCAAGCGGAAAATAAAAAAATTAATTAGGAGTTAATTGAAAGGTTATTTTGTGTCCGATCCCACTGTGTTCTTTTAATTTAATCGAAGAACTAGTTCTCAAGTAAATGCAAATTATGTGATGCAGCATTCTCTTTTTTCTATACAACGGAAAATCTCGAGATACAGAGTCAATTCAAAAAAAGTATTCTATAGGCATTGATGCTTAGTACCAAGTGTATACAAATTGACTACGAAGCCTTAGACTTTACAGAAAAAAAAATTAATTTTGTTGGTCTGTGCTATCAAAGATATTCGATTTTATTTAATTTAGAGGTGGTGCACGAGGGTTGAAGTTTGTAAAATCAAAATTTTGTTGGTTCCGAAATTTTTATTTATTTTTTAATCCTGATTCTTGATATACTCATGCAATGGAAATAAGCGTTCATGTGCCGTTCACAATTACCTAACGTAATTTTCGACGTATTCCACACTCACTGCCCCTTCGTAGCGCCCGCTTCTTAGCAAAGTTTTAGTGCGAAATCTCAGCTCCGTAACAAGTTCGAAATTTAAGTGTTTTAAATTGTATGGCCATAGAAAAACATAGATGCAAATTCTCAAAGCGTATAATAAACATTTCCCTTCCTCCCTTTTTCCTAAATACTCTATGGATTGGAAAAACTTTAGAGCTCTGAAAAAATATTATACATACAATAAAGTTCAATAATTCAGATCCTTTTTTCATATTAACTATTTATTGCTGTCAAAGTAATGGCTTTAAAAGTCTTTTACTTTTTTTCATTGAACTCTTAAATATTTAATAGGAGCTCTTCTTGACATAATTAGTTAATAAAATATTTAATTATGTTCTTTAGCTTCTTGACATTTTTTTTAATACAATTTTTTCTCTTTGACTTTCAAAATGCTAAGGGAAATAATATATTTCTTTCTTGCATTGTGACATTTATTCTATTTTTGCTTGTAAATTGTGGCTTATGAAAGTCCTCTTAATATAATAGAAACAAAACGAATATATGGTCATGCTAAAACATAATAGAATCTCCTTTTTTATTTTCATTCAGAAGTACTAGTAGTGTCTTTTCTCAACTCTGGTGCTGTTTAATTGTGTTTGTTGTAACAGGAACTCATAAATTATGTTCCTCAAATGTTTTCCAAATGTTTTTGTAAATAGAAAAACTAATTATCCTACAAGTACTTTTTGTTTTTTACATTAATGGTATGTATATTTTGTGTGGGAGGACAGAAGAAATATTTATATAAGATCCTTTACCAACACTGTAATATTAGCAAGAAACTTAAATATTTGCTTGTTAGTTACTATGCAACTTTAGCTCAATTAAAGTCTTTCGACACAAACACAAATATGATATGCAAAGCTTTTGATATTTTAATTACACCCCAAAGTATGCTTGAAAAAATTAAAGCCTAAATGTTGGCTATGTAATTTTTGCAAAAACTGTTCATTGTCCAAAGTAATATTATTTTTTTTTGAAATGTTAAATCGTGTGGCAAAAAATTAAAATTGAAAAACTTTTAGTACACTCAAAAACAAATTGGAGGTAAATCTAACCAATTTAATTAGTTAACCTACTGTTAATGTAAATTGTTGTTGCAATTTTTATGAAATAACAATTTTAATTGGCTAAAATAATTTTTTTAAAGTTGTTAGTAATTTCATGTGTATGGTTACTTTGTGCTATCGTTATTCAACAAGATGAATTAGCGGAGATGGTAGAATAGTCCGGTTCATAAACATTAGAGCCTAAGTTCAAGGCCGAAATATTACATTTTATTGAATTTTATCCAAAGAAATTTATTATTCAGGCTAAAGTTCGTTCAATTTAATTTTTCACAATTAAATAATTTTTTATTGAAAAATAATTTTTCAAAGCATGTGGCAATTGAAAAGTACAAAGACCAATTTCTTGACTTTTGTAAGGGTCGAACTGAACATCGATGTTTTCGGGATTAACCACAATCCCATCGTCAGAGCTCTCTATACTCTAAGCTACTCAGCCTCCAAAGTCAAGCGGTTAATATCTGGCATTAAACCAATTGCATTAAAGATCTATGTTTCCTGGATAAAACCCATATAGTTCGACTAAATACACACAACTTCAATTTTATTGAATTGTAATGTATAAATTTGGGAAAACGACATTTTTAAAAATAAAATTATTTTGCTGGTTAATATTAGTAATTTAATTTTAAAAAATGTTTGTGGTTAAAATGACTAATTTTAATGGTTATAATTACCAATTTAAATTTAAATTACTGTGTTTAAGTCAAGCAAGTCACCATATGTTTGTATATACTTTGTGCTATCGTTATTTAACAAGATGACTTAGCTGAGATTTTAAAGGCTTGCGGTTTATAAATATGAGAACCGAAGTTCAAGGCCAAACAAAAAACTGTTTTTTTAAACAAACAGACTTACTGCTTAAGCCTTGGCAGACATCGACCCTGTTACCTTCCGGTTAGTAGTTTTATGCACTATCAACTAAACTACAATTTCATTGCTTGATTTTTACTGTATTTTATGGGTTGGCGCAACTCTAACCTATAACATTGGTTAGACTTACCAATATTTTATTTTGAGTGTAGTATGAAGAATTGCGTTTTATTTCGTTTTAAATTTTTATGAATTTTTAAAACAGCAATGATGATTTTCTTGCATTCATTTTTTTCGCCACATTTTTATTCAATAAAGCCCAAACTATTGATCAAACCAACAAATTGTGTTTGAACAACTTGAAGGTAATTTGAGTGCAGAGATCAAAATTTTTGTTTTAATTAAGGCGGACAAACCGTTCTCAAGTTATGCTAATATATGTCGTGCAACTCGCTTAATTTTCGACATAATTCTATATCTCGAAAACTGCAGCTATTCAAAATAAATAGATGGCGGATATGAATTGAGAAATTCGATATAAACTTGAAACACTGTTTATTAGCCACAGTCAGTCCAAAGTCGTGTGTGATTTTGATATTGATAAAATTTTAACTGTTTTATTTGGTCGAAGAATTAAAGTAAATTTTTTTCATTTTTTAAGAAGAATATATCGCTGAAAAATAATGATTACACTATGCAACAAGAAAAATGACAAATATTGCCAACATATAAAAAAAGTCGAAATTTTTAATTCTATTGATAATTTTTTTAAACTTTTTTTCTGAAATTTCGGATTTTTGAAAATGCTGCTCCACCGATTTTTTCATAACTTGCGAAGGAAAAGTACAATTTTATTACAAAACCACTACAGACTTGATATAAATATCCTTTAACCCGTTCTAATATTATTCAACGGTTTCAGATTTATTCATACAGAAAAAAAACAAATTAAAATCAACATGACGCAATTTTGATTGGAAATCATATTAAATTTATAAGAAATAATTTGTGGTTTAAGTGTGTTAGTATTTATTTGCTTTGTTCATTGCTATAATTCACTGTTGTGCTCAGTTGTGTAACTTCTTGTTATTTTGTTGTTGTTTATTCTTATTTAGCCGACGAAAATCGAATTACCAGCGAAAATTTACTGTTGCTGGCTTAAAATTATCATTGTTTCATATTAATTTTAAACGAAAAATTATTAATCTAACCTTAAATCTCGTTGATTTTAAATTTTTTACTGTTAAAACAACTTTGTTATAAACGTTACATTTAATTTTAAATCAACATGATTGTAACTTTAATTTCAAATAAGTTTTATGTTAAATAATGATATAAATCATGTTGAATTAAAATCAAATTCATTTTACATACCATGGTATTTATTTAGTGTATATTTAGTTTGATGCGGTTGTGGCTGCAGTCGTTAGCGCTTGGACTATCGTCCACGAGTGGCACGAGCTAAAATCTTGGAGGCAGCCAAGTACAACATAAAGTTTTCTGATGCCTATGCTAATACACATCACGTAAGTAAAATAATTAATAAAATAGCTACATTAAAGTCATGTAGTTTTAACTTGATATAACTTTAGTTCAACATGATTCTTTGTGTTGTTTCAATACAAAATTTACGTTGTTTCAATTTGTAATAACTTTAATTCAACATGATTCTTCGTGTTATTCCAATATCAAATTTACGTTGTCTAAGCTCGAAATAACTTTGATTCAACATGATTCTTTGTATTATTTCAGTATCATCTTCATTTTAAATTAAATCTACTGGAATATTAAATCAATATGAAATATAGGTATTTCAAAATGAAAAATGTTCTTTCAAGATTATTGTAAATCATGTTGAATTAACATGAAACACCTATAAAGCAAAACCACTACGAAAAAATATTAAACCAGCCTGGTTTTGAACGATTTTACATTGAAATTTTTCGATGTGTTCAGACCGCAATGATTAAAAGTATTTCTTTTAACCGCAGTTGAAATATTTTCAATATGACTATTTCGAACTTATTTGCTTGGGAATCTAAATTGATTACACTATGCAACAATAATAAATGCCAAGGAGTACAACTATGTTTGTTTGATGTTTTATGGTCGCCTACATATAAAAGCAGTCGGAATTTAAAAATCTATAGATATTTTTTTTATTTAAATATTTTTCTAAAATTGTAGATATTTGAAGACGCGGCTCCGTTAATTTTATCAAAACTTGCAAACGGGTTGTCCGATTTTATTAAAAAAACCACTTAGAAACTAAAAATAAAATCGTCTTTAAGCCGTTCTAACATAATTTTTTTATATACTCAATGTTTTCGGAGTTATTCAGACCGCAATGATCAAAAATATATATTTTTTATGCAAAACTAAATTTTTTTTATTTATAATAAAATAAGAAAAAAAACTTTAAAACTTAAATGGTTTTATTGCAATGAAACATAATAATGATACAGATAATGCACTAAAAGCTAAAAAATAATTACTTAGTACTAGGTACCAGCTACCACACCATTCTCCTAACCAACATGGTGCATTGATCGGACTAAAATCATATCTATAGTCAACAATGAGCCACGATTTTATTTTAGTCTTATCAATGCCCCATGATGGTGAGGAGAGTGGTGTGGTATCTGGTACCTGGTATTAAGTAACTATTTTTTTTAGTGCATTATGTGCATCATTATTATGTTTCATTGCAATAAAACCACAAAACTTAAAATTTTTTTTACTAATTTAATTTTTTACTTTATGTCCTATCTAAACTATGATCTGTCATTTTGTTGCGGACTGTGCCTTGGCTTATATTTATTCTTCGTGGTGTACTGCATTCTACTAGTCAAGCGATTTCTTTTAATACCCATATTGAGGGGGCTGAGAATATATATGCATGAATATAGTCCCCTATTTTATACTGGCCGCCTTTTGGGATTTGAACATTTTCATTGCGTACTGTATTCTAATAGTCAAATTCTTTTATTTGATATCAATATTGAGGTATATGCAAACAAATGACTACTTCTCCAATTTGAGGCCGCGGCCATCTGTGATTTACAATAATGCTGAACACATATAATCGTAACGTAATCGGATCAATCAGTCATAAAAATTTAATGTGGAAAATTTAATACTGGAAACAAAATTTCCAATATAAAATTTCATAGATAAAACAAGAGTACAAATTTGTCAATGTTATTACTTTTTTTCTTTCCAACACTTTAAATTAAATTTAATACATATTGCTCAATATTACAAATTTAAAAATATTTTTTATACTATTTTGTTGAAGGTTGCGAAAGAAAATAATCATATATCAAAAAAGAAAAAAAAACACCTCCTCAAAATTTCCAGGATTTGTTAAGAACATTTGGAGATATTATATAAAAAAAATTCAGCCAAAAAATATATACGTTTTTGATTTAATCAGTTTTCAAAATTTCAAAACTTCAGATAAAAAAATGTTTTTGCTCTATATATATTTTGTAGCCCCAAATATCCTCTTTAAAATGGCATACAAACCATCCTTATATCTAAAATAGTTTTCGAGATATTTAAAAACTAAACGCAACAAATTCAGTAAATTTGGCGAAATAATTACAATTTGAATATGTCATAACTTTTGAAATAAAAATTTTTAATTTTTATCCTTTGGCATAAGTTTTTTTTATAGCCTGAATTTAAATTACTCATATATCAAAAATAAATTAAAATTTTACATTAATTATGCTGCCTACTTTACGGATGAATTCATCATACAAAGGAGAATAAAAAGAAATAACAATTAATTTGAAGATATGACCTCAATATTGAAACCTTACAAATATTTGCAATTTGTTTTCTTTATCTTTCCTTCTTTCGGTTTGTCAACAAATATGAAAAAAAAGAAAAATAACTTTAACCGCAATATAAACAATAAAAAAAAAGAAAAAAGTTCAAGTGTCCTTTATTGACTCACAAGAACAAAGCACTTGACAGTCAAAAACAAGTAAACTGACTCTACTACAAGTACTGTCGGACTGCGTACACCGAAGTGCGGTTGAGTAGAAAAAACAAAGCATAACTTAAAGCACTTCTCTCTAACAGGCACTTGAAATATGAAGACTTATATATATAATAAAAGTTATAGGCGTAAAAGTGGTTGGATTTAACATGAGTTTTAATTTAGTTATGACACATGTCTCATATAAATTGTGTTAATGCTATAGAAATATACAACATTGTTGTTAAAATAATGAAAGGAGTCTCTGTAAACAAATAATTTCAGCTGTGCTGAAAATATCAAATGTGTCTCATTGAATATTTTGGCTCTACATCGAAAAAATAATTTTCCATTTCTTCATTTGAATGGTTATTTAATAAAAAAGTAATATATTAATTAGATCAATGTTTATCTTAAATGATTCTACCGTATTTTTGAAAACAGCGATATCCACTGCTATTAAATTAAAATATTGTATGATGTAAAAAAATGATCAAAGTATGGTTAAAATTAGCGTACATACATGGTTATTTCTAACCATATTATTCTTATATACAAAAAGGGCAGCTTTTCGCCAGTTTTTAAGGCGCCAAATTACCCATACAGCGAAGAGTTAGATGGTTAAAATATTCCACAAAAGTGTTGCTTGTGGTGTTTTACATAAAATCGCTGACCATATCATATACCATAACCATAAGACTTAAAAGATTTCTTATGCTTTATAGAAAGAATTTTTTAAAATTTTCAAAATTCCAAAATAATTTTTTTATGGACTATCGGACCGGGCTTAAAAGTTGTTGAGTGGATAGAAGTTTAAAATAAAAAATTGTTTAAAATAACACTATACAACACGAAAAGAAATTACGGTGTTTTGACAACCGATTCTGGTAGAGGATACAAAAAAAGTATATACGTGTATTGGTGTTTTGCAAGATCACATCAGGCGGGAAGACTTAAGTTTCCCTCTTTTGGCCTGTTCGTGCAGAATATTGAAACTATGTGTTCCTTAAATCTAAGGTGTAGGGTATGTCCAGTGGTTTTTGTAGAAAATATTAAAGCAAATATTTTTGTGCAATATATTAACCCTCTAACTCCCCCAGATACCGGTCTTTTTTGCCTCTTTTGTAACAAATCGTAAAAAAACACCCCTAAAAAGAGAGAGGGAGGGGATTAAATGTTCTAATAAAATGTTGGCCGTAAAATTTTCCTATGGGCCTTAACAGACAACCAAGCTCTAGACTACAGTTGTCCGCCAGAAATCATTGAAAACTTAAATTATGTTTCACAATTAGTACTCGAAATAGGAAGTCTTATATAAGTCTTACGTTTAAACTATAAGATGTGTTCAGCACTTTTATGAAAAATACCACAAGAAACATTTCTTTGCAACATTTTAAGCCTCTAACTCTTCGTTGCATGGGCCTTTTTGTACATTTCTTAAAAAAGGGGCAAAAAAGTCCCCTTCAACGGCGAGATAGCAGGAAAAGTACTTCTACAAAAATGTTTCTTTTGGTCTTTTACATAAAAAAAGATGAACATATCTTATACCTTAGACATAAGACTTACAAGATTTTCCATACCGAGTACGAGCTGTGCATAAGTACGAAATTAACCCTTAAAGATATATTAAGTTTTGTATGATTTCTTGCTTCCAAGTTAAGCCTGGAGCTTGGGTCTCTTTGAAAACCTAAAGTAGAATTTTATGGAAAACATTTTTGTGGAATACTTTAGCCCCCTATATCGCCTCTGAAGGGGAGTATTTTGCCTCTATTTTATGATATGTACAAAAAGGCCTATAAAACGAAGAGTTTAAATATTAAAAAAAAAATGCTTCTTTTGAACCCATCTTATAACTTAAACGTAAGACATACAATATTTCATAAGTCAAGTACTAATTGTGAATAAAGATGAAGTTAACCCTTAACCATAGTTTAAGTTTTCAATGATTTATGGTGTAAAAATTGAGTCTGGAGCTTGTTTGTCTTTGAAAACCTATAGTCAAATTTTATGGCCAACATTTTTGTAGAATATTTTATTCCCGCACTACCCCTATTCAGGGGTAGTTTTTACGATTTGTTAGAAAAACCAAAAAATAAAATTTTTTGTGGGAGTTAGAGGGTTAATATGTTCCTATGTATTTGCCCTAATATTTTCCACAAAGTTGCTGAACATATCCTACATCTCAGATGTAAAGAACACATAGTTTCATATACCGATATGCTGCACGAGTAAGTAAGTTTCCGATGTAATCTTAAAAACGCCGACACACGTATATTTTTTTAGTCTCCTCTACCAGACTCGGTTGTCGGGGTTCTGTAATTTTTAAAAAAAGTTAGAAATTGTTGCGGAGTGTAATCGAAGGATATATTAATTTTCAAAAACACAATTTAAAATCTCAAATCCGCAGGGCTCCGTTCTTTCCCAGCAAAAATAAATTTGGTACAAGGAAGCAGCTAGATTAATTAGAAGTGCTTCGGAGATGCGGAAAAGCACACAGTGCATCCCCTCTGCCTTACGAGGATGCAATAACGTAAGCGAGCGAAGAAACTTACCACGCACACGATGAATTTGGTCGGCTATTTATGTTTTTTCATGTGTTTTAAACACGAAGTTTTTTATTCAACTCAAACTTTTTTATAGTGCATCATCTCTCGCTTACGTGGGTACAAATATGGATGTGAGTGTGATTTTTGCTTCGTAATTTGATTTTTTTATTCTTCCATTGAATTGTGTATGAAAATAAATGTGCCTCGATAGCTTCGTGGTTAGTGTTCTAGTCTACCATGCGGAGATCGTGGGATCGATTCCTGATTCAATACGCGAACAAAAAGTATTTAATAAAAGTAAATTGTAGTGTAATATAATTTCCAATTGTATTTGTACCCTTTAATACATAAATAAATATAAAATAATGGCAAATAAAAAATTAATGGAAGTGTGGTAAAATTGTGATATAAAGAGCAAAATATTTTTTAATTATATACATATAAAAAAGACATGAGGTTAATGCATCTAGGATGCGCAGAAAGAAGCTCATGTCTCCAGACCTACCAAGTGGGACATCCCATACAAAAATCATGTAATACCGAAGCAGGTTGGTAAGGGAGAGTACCGAAATCTTTCCCTTACAAACCTGCTTCCGGTAGACGAATATTTTTTCTGGGTTCTTCTACCCTATTTCTTATCTTTCTTAATGACCTTCGCTGTCAAACTTCCAACCCTATCTACGCTTTCGCAGATGACGGAAGCATTTGCCATTCAAAACATGAATTATACATTTAATCGTGATCTTGTAACTATCTCCAAATGGGGTCATGCGAATAGGGTCGATTTTAACGCTCGTAAGACCCAATGTTGTATGCTTACACACAGGCGTATGACCGCACATGCTGTTTCATATGTAATTATGGACGGTATAGGTATTGAGGAATCAAAAGCTCTTGATGTTCTTGGCATGAAAATCCAATGTGATGTTCGATGGAATGATCACATTTTTCAATTCGCAAAAGAAGCATTCAAGTGCCTTGGATTTTTGAGACGGCTCAAGAGTTACTTCACTTCATCTGATCTCCTTAATATTTATATCCGACCGAAAATGGAATACAACTCTCATGTATGGGCCGGTGCTTCAAAGTCTATTTTGAAGTTACTCGACCACGTATAGGAGAGGGCGAAGAAGCTTATCGGTGACAGTAGGGTAGCCAACTCTATTGACTCACTGGAGCATCGACGCAATGTGGGGTGTGCTTCGCTGTTCTATCGCTACTACAATAGAATGTGTTCTAATGAAATTAGGGAACTTGTTCAAGAAACCCGATCATTTTTGAGCAAAACACGTTTTTCATTAAGAGCACATCCATTTGTGGTCGATCTGCCAGTGTACCGCACTACGCATTACAGAGAGAATTCGTACTTTTGCCGAACAGTTCGTATGTGGAATAAACTCCCCGCAGAGGTCCTTGCAGTCACTTTCAGTGTGGGAAAGGTCAAGTCAAATGTTCACAGACACCAGTTCCTCTATCCTCCTTCCCATAACCAATTTTCCTAGTTGCGGCAGTAGAGGTCATCCCATGAGTGCGGGTCAAAAAAAAAAATCCAAAAATTAAAATCAAAAACACTTAGAATATATTTTTCTATTTTTTCTGTAAAACGATCTAAAAACAACAATTTCAAAAAAAAGTGATTTATTTGAAAATTTAATATACTTTTTGAACAAGTAATGAAATAAATCTCATAAATTTACCAGGTGGCAAATTACAGCATTCGATATAAATCGAAATTTCAATACAATTTAAATACAAATTTCTATCACTATCGAATGCTCCCTGGCTCTCTAAAAAATATCATAAAACTGAGAATATAAAAATATTTTTTAAACCATGGTTTACGTATGGATTGCCGCATATGTATTAACTGGAAATAAAAATGTCCATAGTTACTTCTTATTTGTGTAGGAATATTCTTGTGTAATCTAGTTCTCTTCGTTATTTTGAACATTTTAATTGATTGAAAATTAGCAACGTTATTATAATTTTAGCGTAGGTAATTTTAAAATATCCTAAAATTCTTAACTATTGCTGTTGGCTCAATGGTTAGCGCGTTTGACTAAAAACCCTGAAGTCTTAAGTTCAAGACTGGTTTCAGTCAAGCCAAAATTATCATAAATTTTTCTGATGTGCATTGGTGCACAGAGAAAACTAAATTTCATTTTCTCTAAAGGAATTCAATGAAATAATAAATATTTCGTCAAGGAACGGACCTGCAAACAAATTTGTAAATATAGACAAAAATATCTCAACATTTTCGTTGAAAAAAGCGTGTTTTTTCAGTGAAAAAATTGTTTCAATCTATAAAACAATTTGTGTAAAACTATTTACAAATTGTAAACAAAATAGTTGACTAAATCAAACAAAAAGTTTACTGGATTTTCTGAAAAATATTAAACAATACTTTTGTCTGAATTTACAAACCAATTAGTCAAAAAATACTAAGAAATTTTAAATAAAATGGCTTATTTAATAAAAAAAATATTGAAATTTCAATTTGTTAAATGTGTTCAAGTCTGAATGTTTTTCTAAAGACTGTAAAAAAATGAATGAGAATTAATGCAACGACATTAACGAATTTATTCACTCAAAAATCTTCAGTAAACCAACTTGGTACAATCGCATTCCTTTTGCTATCATTGCTGTTGTTGTTATTTGTGTGTATGTCGTCATCGGGGTTGTTTTTTATGATACAGTTTTTCTTGTTGTTTCTGGAGTTTGCGTCCTAAATAAAAGTCAAACAAACAATTCATTGATTATGTAAAGAACATTTACTGAAAATTAAATTTATTTTTAGACAAACGTTTGTTTGAAAATTTTTTTTGGTGATAATATTTTCTGTGCGTGTTATTGTATGGGTTGCTGTTGGACTCTTAAAGTGAGGAAGGCATATCACTGATCAATTTGGCAGTACCTGCAGCGATTAATACTAAGATATCCTAATGCACTTCACAGCACCCTCCTTCGTCGGTTTTGTAGCAAAACCTTCGGCGAAGTAAAAGAACTAATAAATGGCTACACAGCTTAAACAAATTAATGCCTCTACTTGACACCAGAGGTGTCAACAACACTGCTCTACAAAAAACTAGCAATAGCAGAGTTGTAAATGAATTAAGTTTTCTATCTCTCTCCCACTTCACCACTTGTTCTCTCTACACTATCCCTTTCACAAATAAGGTAACACATTAATTAATTTCTTCTCTTAAAAAAAGGAGGTGTGTGTTTCTTAAATTTAAACAAATTCTGCAGATAGCGTTGATATTTTCGTCATTATTAGCAGTTATTTTTCCCGTTTCCTCTTATTAACATTCCATATGTTTTCTTTTCAAGTTGACAAATGTTGACATTAACAATCATGTTAAAATTAAAAAAATAAATTGTTTATGCCAAAGCAATTTTTTAAAAATGTACTTATGCATGTAAGTATGTGTTTCACTATAATACATTTAAAATGCTGCTTTAGTTAAAATAATTTTATTTTAAATTCCATTTGGTAAATGACTTTAAAAGTGTTGCCTCTCTCTCTTTCTCACTTTGTTGATTTACAAAATTATATTACGCCTACGATAAACGGAAATTACATATTATTATTTTTGTTGTTGTTGCTGCTGTTGAAATAACTGTCATTCGAAATTTGTCACTCAAAGTGTTGATAAAACAACTCATTTAAAGTTTCCGTTTTTCTTGTTAGCGTTATTATTTTATCGTTTATAAAGTTAAAGCCAGAAAAATGCATTTCTTATCATTTCTTTCGCTGGAAACTTTGTTTTAATTTTTTTTCTTACTTTTCAAATGCTCGTACATAATATATAGTGTTAATATTACTTATAAGTCTGTTCAAGATGGTTAAGGAAGTCGCCCAATCTTACCCAAAGTTTCACAAGCTTGACCGAAAAGCGCTCCAGATGACAAGAATTTGGCAATAGAGAGAGAGAGAGAGAGAGAGGGAAAGACTTTCGTTAATGTTTGTTATTGAATCAATATTGTTTTTAAGGGAATTTTAGTTCCTTATGGCGCGCCATGCACTTCAATGCTTTGAATAACAAGAATCATTGCTGGGGGGGCGGTAAAATTTTTTTTTGAAAATGAAAAAATCCTGGTCACAAATACTGATCCCAAATACTAACTGCGAATACTGGTAACATCTACATATCATATTGGTCTTGTCGCTGTGGATTTTTTAGACTTTCAGTGTTGCCGTAATTTTCCATTGAAGTGCCGTGAAAACCCACGGGACTTTGGGGATTTTTACCTAGTTTTTGGGAATCTCCAATATGGTTTGTGTCTTTGCTAAATGTTTTGACACAATGATAGCTGAAGGTGTCTTTACCAACTATCCTTACTAACATTATAAATGCGAAAGTAAGTTTGTTACAACGACTAAACCACGGAACCGATTTTGATGAAATTTAGAACATAGATAGATCTAGGTCTAGAAAGAAACATAATTTATATGGGTTTTAAAAGTAGGACCATGAGGGGAGGTATTCCAAAACTATCTAACCAATTTTAAAGAAATTTTAAGCATGAATAGATCAGAGTATGGAAGAACACAAAGGTGATACATTTTTCAATAATAGGATCACGAGGGGGAGTTTTGGGCAATTTCTACCCTTTCTGCCTCTCTGAAACTATCTCACCAATTTTAATGAAATTTAAAACTTGGATAGATTTGAGTCTGGCAATATGTAGGTGATGTAGATGATGTATTTTTTCACTAATAGGACCACGAGGGGCAGGCAGTAAGGTTCATTTTCTGCCCTTCCGAAACTATCTAACCAATTGTAATGAAATTTAAAAATTTTTTAGATCTGAGTCTTTAAAGACACAAACGGTATATATGTTTTCAAAAATAAGCCTACTACGTGGTATAAGGGGCAATTTCTAAGGTATGTATAACGTAAGGAACAAAGTTCCGACCCGGTGCACAGTGCTGTGTCCCATAGACAAAAATAAAAAATTAAATTGAGTCCTCTTTTTGGATGAAATTCATATTTTTGCAATGACAACAAACTAGCTTAATTGTACAAAAAAAATCATTTCAGAAAAAACTCATTATGTTGCCACCAGATGTCGCTAAAGTCATCCAAATTTTTATGTAGTAAGAAATAAAAAAAAATAATTTTTTGGAGTATTACAAAAAAATTTCTTCAAAATCCATTTTTAAAAATATCTTTTAGATTTTGTTTTGCTGGAATTACTTAAATATATGCACAATAAAATACAGTGTTAATTTTGTAAAAAAGACTGCAATAAACATTTACAATAGAGCATTGAGAAACCTGCTTGTTTTTTGTTCGCAATTAAAAAATACCAAAAGTTTAATAGAGTAGTACAAAAAAAGATGTAAATTGATTTAAATAATTTCCATTTATGTTTGATGCTACCATACCTGTCTATAATAAAATGTAGAGAAAAAAACAAATTTTTTTTATTTAAGATAAAAGTATGAATTTTTGTACAGCCCAAAAAAATTCATTTTTATACTACATAACTTTACCGCTTACGAAAATATCTGCGACTTTCTTAATATTCATTAAAATCTTCTCATTTTTTATTGGGTGAATAAAAACAAATCTACTTCCAAGTTTCAGAAGACAGATTTGTATTAACGATTTAAGTGATTTATTAATAAAGCCTGAAATGTGACTTATTTTTTATTGAACTTTTAAAAAATATGTTAATCGATTTTAATTTTTTGCCCTTTATTTTGAAGATATTACCTTTATTTATATTAGCCATTGAGAAAAAGTACCAGCTTTTTGCTAGAAATCTTAATATATGCGTATTTTCGCAGAAGATGATTTTTTTACAAGTCTTTTGCTTTGTAAAGCAATTATTTTTGCAAATTTTATATGATCTTGTTTGCAAACGTCTATGCCTTGGTCTTCAGAAAAACTGTCCTAAATATGTGTCTTGAGTACTCGTCAAATGGAGATGGAAAGGTTATCAGACCTTCTCAATCAATTTCAACACATTTTTCCAAAAAAAACTCCTTAATGCTGTATATTTATTTTGAGATATTAATTTATAAATAGTAAGTCAGCGTGCTTGCTTCTTCGCCCACGACTACTTACCCACATGTAAACATAATATTGGATCGCGGACGTGCCTTCCCGACAACTTTGAAATGTCTCATGATCACACAAATAAACTCACGGACAAAATTTAATCACGCACGTTCACGCATAAGTTATTGGTGCCTGGTCATGAGACATTGTAGGAAACTAATTAACAGACTGGATCTACATCACTTAATAAAAGCGAAACGCTTCTTTAGATTATCACCTGAATATACCAAGGATTGAGATAGACTTTGATCCCTATAACTCTTTTGCTATTGAGTTTTTGTTTCAAAATAACCCAAACGGTAGCACTGTATTGGCTTAAACAATTTTCTACGAACGAAAATATGCTTAATTAATAAATAAATTGTAAGACGGAAAAAATAGAAAAAATCTTTAAGAGGTGTTTGTATGAATATAACCAAAAATGGCAACACTGCGTTGACTTAAATACTTTTCTGTAAACAAAAATATTTTCAATTCATAAATAAATTCTAAGACGGACAACAAATTAGAAAAACCTTAAAAACACGTTTTTGTTTTAAAATAGTCAAAACGGCAACACTGAGTTTGCTTAAATACATTTCGGTGGATGTAAATATTCTTAATTAATAAATAAATTGTACGACGGACAAATATTAAAATAAAAATTTAAAAGGTTGTTGTTTAATTATAGCCAAAAACGGCAACACTGCGTTGGCTTAAATATTTATATGTGAAAAACAAATAAATATTTTAATCAATAAAAAGTTCCAAGACTAAAAAAAAAAGTTTATAAAATCTTAAAAAAACGTTTTTGTTTAAAAATAATCAAAATGGCAACACTTCGTTTGCCTAAATACTTTTCGGTGGACGTAAATCTTCTTAATTTATAAATAAGCTGTTAGACTTACAGAAAAATAACAATATAGTAAAAAAAATTTGGTTTCAAAATATTCAAAGCGGCAACACTGCGTTTGTTTAAATACTTTTCGGTGGACGTAAATATTCTCAATTAATGAATAAGTTGTTAGACTTGCAAAAAAGTAACTACAGCGTAAACAATTTTTTTGTTTTTAAATAATTAAAACGGCAACACTGCGTTTGCTTTAATACTTTTCGGTGGACGTAAATAATCTGAATTAATACATAAATTGTTGGACTTACAAAAAAAGTAACAATATCGTAAGACAATTTTTTTGTTTTAAAATAATCAAAACGGCAACACTGCGTTTCTTTAAATACTTTTCGGTGGACGTACATATTCTTAATTCATAATTGAGTTTTTAGACTTACAAAATTAAAAAAAAAATTTTGGTTTCAAAATAACCAAAACGGCAACACTGTGTCTTTATTAATACTTTTCTATGAATGCACATTACAGATTTAATCGAACGTAATTCTCGTTACCTTGAATAATGAAATTGTACGTCTGCCAAAGTTTACTTAAGCGTAAACCAAACCCTTACAACCATATAAAATAACGAATGATCCACGAATAAAAACGAAAATGAACCATTAATAGGTTTTACAGGGTCTGTGGAAGTATGAGAAGTGAATAAATAGTAAGCACTGCAATACATGAATGCAGAAAATGTGAAGTTTTTTAAGAGGGTTCACATTAAAATGTAAATTGTTAGTCATTCACAAATGCGCGATATGTCATATTATATATCAATGGAAAGGTAATTAAGTCAAGTTTCTAAGATATTAATCTAGAAAACATTTTAATATTATTTTTTATGTTCTTTTTTATATAATTACTTGCAGATATTTTTCTGCACTTTAGAAATTTATTAAAAACGTATTGGTGCATAAAGACTCTAGCGGAATGAGGAGATGGCGAGCTTCAGAACTTATAAATAGCACTGCATAATAAAAAACTACAAGGTTCTAAAGACTGATTATGGTAGTGGGCAACAAAAAACATACACGTGTATCGGCGTTTTGGATGTTTAGATCTGGTATTCATTTTAGCGGGATTTGAATTTTTCCCCTTTTTCACACAGTCATAGTTGCTCGGTATAGGATATCTTGAAAGCCTTACGTTTAAGTTATAAGATGTGTTCAGCACTTTTGTGTGAAACAGAACTAAAAATATTTTAACGTAATTTTTATTTTGAAGTGAATCGGTATAAGTCTGAAATTTTTTATTATTTCGGTTTTTTAGTTCAATCTTTGATTTGATGCAAATTCAAATTATTTTTATTAGTGGTGGATTATTAATCAGATAGGGCAATTTCGATAAAACTAAGTTGAGTCGGAGTAAAAATTAATGCAAGAATTGACAGGAAAAATTTCTTGTATTCTATTTGCTGACAAAAATTAGTTAAGAAGTAGCTGATGTTTCCTTGTAAAAAGCATCGGGATGTTATGTTTGTTTGGACAGAACAACACCTTTGATGACTTTTGGAGGGACTTTAACAGCGGACGGGGGAATTATTGACTCTAGCGCAAATACTGACAGACTTGGCTTCATCGAAGCGGTGTCTGTTGGCAATGCTCTGAGACGTAGAGCAAACATGAGATCTTCAGGCATGGATGGTATACCTGATTTTGTATTATAGAAGACAGACAATGTAGTGTGGAGATTTTTATCCGTAGTATTTAATCATTGTCTCAACATTGGGTATTTCCCTAAGGCATGGCGCGTAGCCCTAGTGGTTCCCATATTAAGCCTAGAGCGAATCTGAGAGAGCGGCAGCTATAGACCGATTTCCTTGCTATCGGCCTTTGGGAAGCTATTTGAATACTTTCTCCTGGCAGCAATTAATGACGTGATAATGGACAAGGACATTTTAAAAGATTTTCAATTTGGTTTTAGAAGCGGACTCTCGACGACATATGCATTGACGATACTTACTGACTATGTTGCAAGGGGTCTAAAGAGGAGATGCCCGACCATGGCAGTGGGTTTGGATTTTGCCAAGGCCTTCGAGACCGTTTGGCATGATGATCTTATCTGTAAAATTATGGACTTGGAATTTGGTAGCTTTCTAAAGGATCGATCGTATAGAGTTCATGTTGAGGACGCTATTTCCCGGATGGTTTGGTTTTCGCAGGAGTGCCACAGGTGTCATTATTGGTCCCGTTTTATACAATGTCATCATATTAGATATACCACAGCCACAGCAAGGAGATCTCTTGTTGTTGTATGCTGACGATGTTCTCATTCCCTCTACAGGAGCCAATACAGTAGCTTCAAACCAACGGATGAACCAATACTTGACTGTACTGACGGACTATTTTTCAAAGTGGGGCCTTAAGTTGAACATACAAAAATGTGTGGCCATGATGTTCAAAGGAAGGCTTAAGTATATCTTGTTTGAAAATTGGACCGGACGTGATTAGAAAAGCGGACATAATAAAATTCCTTGGCGTCACCTTCCATGAAAACTTTGAGTTTTATCGTCATATTGATGATATTCTCGAAAGGACCAAAAAAAATCTACTCCTCACATCAGAGTGTACTAAGGCGAAGGGGCGGTCCTGCCAAAAGAGTGCGCCTTTTGATATATCGCCAGATAATTCGTCCAATCGTTTCCTATGCCTTTCCAGCTTGGTTGGGAATTTCTTCATCCCAGATGAAGAGGCTTAGGAGATGGGAGCGAATGATTCTGGTAGCGTGTCTCGGGTTAAGACCATGCATCGGGCAGAATGGTCATTTCCGTAGGCCGTCGTGTAGGTCTATTTACGGAGCGGTTGATTTTGGGCGGGTAGATGTCTTCTTGGTCGAGAAGGCTTTAAGGTTTCTGGAAGGTGCGCGTTCATCCGAATATCCTTTGGTGAGAGGATGTTTTGTTGGGTCTAGAAATCTACAGACCGTTCAGATGTCTAGATATTTTTCTCCAGTGGACTTGCTGGCCCTTAGGGATGCTGGTATTTTGTATGAGGGTGCAGATCTCTTGTTTTATCATAGGAGAATAGGCACTTTAGATATAAGTGGCACGGTATATCACACCAATCAGTGAATTTTTTAATTTCTTGTATATTTATTATATTTTGCTTTTTGTTTGTCTTTTGGTTCGTTTTGTTGTTTTTTGTTTATTTTTAAGTTACTATCATGTAATTAGTTATAAGTTTTTTTTTCGTTTTTAAGTATTAAATTAAGTGCCTCTCCTTTTTTTCCTTTTTTGGGGAATTATATAAATCTTTAAAAACCGAATATAATAGTTGTATGTATAAAAATGTACTAGTTTCTTAGTAATTTGATAGCCTTTGGAAAATGCTTTAGCATCTAAGGAAATTTGTTTATATATAAGAGTTTTAAATTTAATTTATAGAACTAAGTATTTTTGTAATGTTTTGGAAAATAAAAAAATTGAGTTGAATTGAATTGTAAAAAGCATCCACCTTCATAAGTGGTAAAAGTAAACAAGAACGCTGATGAGACGGCGTAGCGGCCTGTCGAAATCAGTAGTACTGATCCGTTCTGCTGATCTGATTTGAATATTCCAACACTCCAGTCTTAATAAAAAGCCGAAATAATAAAAAATTTCAGAACTAAAAATATTTTTTTAAAACATTTTAACCCTCTAACTTTTTGTTGCATGTCTCTGTTTGTCTCTTTCTTAAAAAAATATAGAGGGCTAGCCTTTATTACAACATTTTTTTCGTAGCTGTTATATGTATATTTTATAATAAAAACAAAAACAACTTTACTTGTTGTTAGTTAATAAGCGAATGAATGTAATGCAAGATAAAAGAATTTAGTATGTAGTCCAAAATATATGCTTTTGATTTACTCCCAATTAGGCAGATCAATTATTTTATAATTTCATTGGAAACCAAAACTTTTTGATGATATTGATATTGATTTTCCCCATTTTATTTAAGTTTTACAATAAAATTTTCTATACTGAAATATATAATGATAAATATAAGTTATATAATTCATAATTTAAATTCAATTTAAATTTTTAGTGCAATTAATAGCACTAATATAATGCTTTTGATAATTATATAAAATTGTTCAGCATAAAGAAATTAGATTTAGTTTTACATATATTGAATTCGAGTAGGTTTCTTTTTAGGGTTCCGTACACCAAAAGTGCAAAAAAAAACCCTATTGTTTTCGCTACTCTGTCCGTCTGTCTGTCTGTCACAGGCTGTTTTCTCGGGAACCGTAAGAGCTACAGACCTGAAAATTTCACAGAATAAGTAAAACTTTGGCCACTATAATGACAAATATATGATAGTTAAAAGTTAAAGGGTGCTCTAAAGCGAGCAGCGAAATCTGTTGAAATACTAATTTACAGACACTTATATCGAGACACTTTAAATATTCAAATTTAGTGTTAATTGGTGTAGTTAGACTACACCAATTAACACCGCTATATAAAACAACAAAAATTAAAGGGTGTTCTATCAGTTAATGTAATTTTTACTATGTAATGTACACAATTTGCTGCATCTTGGAAACCGTAAGAGCTAAACTCTTCAAATTTTAAAAAACGCTAAAACTAAAAAATTCCTAAATTGAAAAAAATCTACATGAAAAATGCCCAAAATGAAAAAAGCGCTTAAAGAAAAAAAGCACATAAGTAAAAGAAATCGCTAGAATGCAAAATAATAACCAAAACTATAAATACTAAAAATAAACAGAAAAAAGGCGCCAAAACGAAAAAAACACTAGGACAAAACAAACGCTAAAACTAAATATACATATAAAAACAGCGCCAAAAAGGGTCAAAATAAATAAAACAATCGCCAAAAACCAAAAAAATCGCCAGAACGAAAAAAGTGTAAAAAAATCGCCAAAACTAAAAAAATCACCAAAAACCAAAAAAGAAAAAAAAATCCCCAAAACCGAAAAATACGCCAAAACTGAAACAAGCGCCAAACTTAAATAAATCACTAAAACTAAAAATATCATCAGAAAGCGAAAAAAGAGTTTAAAAAAAAGCGCCAAAGCCAAAAAAATCGCCAAAACTAAAACAAGACAAAAAACAAAAAAAAGTTGCAAAAAACGAAAATTCGCAAAAAAGAAATAAAAATATCACCAACATAAAAAAGCGGCAAGGCCCAAAAACAGAAAATAGCCAAAAACAACGAAAAAACTTGATAAATAAAAAAAATTAAATTAAACAAAAAACATTACGAAAAAATTGTCAAAATGAAAAAAGCGCAAAAACGAAAAGAAATATATGTGTATTCATACAGAATCAATCGTGTGCGAGCGCACTTTACTGAATTTATTTTAATGTCTGAGATAAGGAAGCCTTCTCGGTTAGCAATCGAATACAAGTTAGTATTTAGGTTTTAAGTTACAGTTTCAGAAAACTTCGGTTTCAAGAGCCAACGTTAGGGATAAATTAGAACATTTTGTACTAACACACAATGTAGTTAATTTTAACAAGTATGAGTATGTGTTTAGGGATAGTGCCTAGAAATAGATTTGTTTTTGAAATAATTAATTCACAATATAAAAAATACGGGTTGTTCAATAAATTCAATATCACTGAAAAATTATTAAAGAAAATTATTTTTCAAATGTAGTTTGAACACACTTATTTCTTTTTGCCACACATATAAAAAGGAGTTTTAAATCTTTTAAAAGCAAATCCCAATAATTAAAATTGTCTTTATTTAATTTTTGAAATTATTTTGTAAACCAAAAAAAAATCTGATCCATACAAATTTGCCCACGCATCTTTTTAGCACATTTAAAAGTTTTTAACTCTTAGCAAGTCGGTGAATATTATTTAATCCTGTTACTGCCGTTTAAGAAAGATGTGTTGTGTCTATCAGAATTAAGTTGAATTTTAATCTGAAAGAAATTCCACAGAATTAAGGATTGAAAGACTGAATGAATTATTTCACACCCACATTTTTAACACGTGTATGCACAATTATTTAAAGTTTTATTTACAAAATTAAACTTCTTCTTGGATTTTTCATTTAATTCATTTTAAATTTTGCCCTGAAAACGTCCTGCATACTAATTAGTTTAGTGTTTGGTCACCTTTTCCTTGGGTGTTTATTTTTCATGTAACTTGAAATGAAAACATGAAAAATGTTTTCGTAAAAAGGATAATGACATCATAAGTGAGATGTTATACCATCTTAGACTAATTTATAATTCCAGCATACAAGAATTGAATGACAGCCATGCATTAAGGATACTTTTTAAAGCTTTATAAAGAAATACATAATAATAAAATATTTATTCAGCCTTTTACTTATTATGTTTTAATGGAAAAAGGTAAGGTAAACATCCTGTTAACACAAAATAAAAACGGGTTATTTGGCTACTCTGAATTTTATGTAACTGTCCATGTCTCCACATATAGAGTTTCCCTTTCCTGGCTAACGATTAATTATACAAAAAATGGCTTTCATTTATCGGGTGTTTGAAATTTCTTATTTTGATTTAGTTTAGTCAAGATTTTGGTTTCTATTATAATCATTTTGCCAAGGAAGGCAAACCCTATCTGTTCAGATTTTCTTTAGTTTTGCTTAATGAAGCAACATGGATTTTGTTGATTTTTTTTCTCTGAGTGTATAAATAATTTTATTGTGTAATTTATTTTTCAAATCATCGAGTGTAATAATATTTATATAATTGTGTCTTATTACCAAATACTCTTTGTCCTGGCTTATTATCGTTTTTGTACGTCATATAATACTGCCTGCATGAGTAAAAAAAATAAATAGTCCCAATCAAATTATTTATTTGATCTAGCTCTTACGTATTATGAAATTCTTTGAAAAATATTAATTTTCATTCATACTTTAGTTTTGACAGTCATGAACATAATAAAGTTACAAGCACAAATTCTATTTAACTTGTTGCGCGCTACTTAATGTAAAATGGTATTAAACGTTGGCTAAGGCGGTTACTGATTTTATTTCTTCACTGCGAGCTAAGTATATGTGTAACAGGGGATGGATACTGCATCGTTTGTAACTTTCGATTTGAATTTCTTTCTAATATAAACTTTTACGAATATATATACGAGTTATCAAAAAAAGTGGGTACATATACTGTACAATACAAAACAAAAATAACATGGTTCTGATTCTGAGCGTGCACCAATAAAAATATACGTGTAGCGGCGCACAGTGGCTCAAATTGAAAAAAAGGGTAATAAATCTGTATCTTTGGAACTTGTCATCCATCCGATTAAAACCACCTTGTTGAAACACACGGCGAGCTATAGTTTGTCAGAATTGACTATCTCGGACATGACAAACTTTGTTTATCTACTTTTTATTTATTTATTTATTTTCGATGAAAATACAAAGACACAATACATATCTTTTCATTAAGATATTCTTAATATTTTCAGAGATATGTGGATTTGAATTTAAAAATTTTGATTTTTGGTCTCCACTTTGTTCCATATTTCGTAAATATCGTAATATATAATAGCATAGCCAAAATAAAAGATATTTTATGATTTGTATCAAAACACTAGTTCACAAATTTTTAACTGTTTGCGATCACCTCAAAAATGAAATGTTTTCTAAGGCAATAAGGGGCCACTGAACAAAAATATGGCATTAATTTATTTTCGAGATAAACGAAAAACGTATTTTTTTTAAGTTTATAAGGCTATTTCCAAAAATCTGGAGTACTGTTTACTTGAATTGAGCAAATTTGACATTGTTGCGTAGATATGTTTTTCCTCTTTCAGCCCATATTCAAAATGTGTTGATCGGATCAAAATTCATTGAGTTACAGGTCTTTAGATTTGAAAAACTTTATTTTTACCACGTTTTTTTTTAATTTGTGATTTTGAGTCGCACCAGTAAGGCAAAATAAATTTTTTAAAATTTATTTCAGACCCACATCCACATCTTAAAGAAATTTTTTTTCCAAATATAGCAAGCGTAAAATTAGTTACAGCGGATAAAATATGAGAAAGTTACAACATATTTAGTGAACACATCAAAATTTTTATTTTCATTCGTTGGTGCTCAGGTCAGTACGAGTTTTTGCTTCCATTCCATTACTTTTACTCGTTTGAAAAAGAAAGGTCGACATATCGCATATCAAAGTTACCAAAATTATGTGTAGTTTTCAACACTGTATTCAGATTTTTATAATTAAAATTTTTATAAAAGACTTACGATAAAACAAGTGGAAAAATGGTTCTATGTGGTGTTTTGTGCATATTAAATTTTTTCTTAATGCTATAGAATCGGTCATTATTGATATTTTCCAATGAAATTTCGCAGTTGTATAGGAATTTATATGAAAACTATGATTTGTTTCTGACAATCATTAGGATTCCTAAGAAAGCTGCAATAAATAAAAAAAAAAATAGGACGATTTCAAAAGTGTGCATGCGCACCAAAAATTGTAAATTCGATTACGTTGTTTTTCTAAAATAATGTCTGTGAAGACAACTTTTAGACGTATATATAATAATTATTTGATCCGTGAGAAAAATTTTTGTAGATAAAACAATTATGGTGCTTTTTTGGGCAAAAACTCTCATAAATTAAAAATTTTTTAATTTTCAAATTAAAGATTGTATATTTTCCAACTCTGAAAGAATACTTCCAACAACTATTTTTTTAACTATTCGAAATTTTGTCGTGTAACTAACAAAGAAACAACTGTGACAATCGGTTGTTATTTGGATCCGATATCTTAAAAATACTGGACCAAGAATTTGAAAAATTGAGAAATTTTAATATTAAAATGAGTATACTTCACTAACTATACAAGATATTTGTTTAACCAAAGTTTTTTTTTAGAACTTTACAAGGTATATAAGGACACACAAAATTTTTGGAATCGAGTGAGAAACAGAGAAATGACAGCGTTGAAAAATTTTACATGACCCAAGTGCACTACTTTGCACTTCATACCTCTGAACCAGAAAAATATGGAAAGCTCATCTTCTCAAATTAAATAAGAACACTCCTCTGATATCTCCATGTAAAATTTTATACTGATCGGACTAAAGAGTTAGAAATGGTTGATATATTTCCAAAATATTTAATTCTACACCACTGGCATTTTTCTTATACTCATACTCTATACAAATTTTTTTTTATTAAAATTCAAAATCGGATGTTTTCACTAAATCTATTGTAACTTTCTAAATTTTTGTCCGATGTTAACAATTTTACTTTTTATACGTTGGGAACAAAATTTTATTTTAGATATGGGTCAAAACAAATATTTAAAATTTTTTGTTTGCTTTAATGAAGCATTTCAAAATTGTGAATTTAAAAAAAACGCAAAAAATAATTTTTTTTTTCAAATACAAAAGCTTGTAATTCAGTAAATCTTTATCTGATCAACACAGTATAAATATAAACTCAAAGAGGAAAAACATATCTATGCAACAATGCCAAATTTGCTCAATTCAAGCAAACAGTACTCAAGATTTTTGGAAATATATTTACAAACTGCAAAAAAATAAGTTTTTCCCGAATATCTCGAAAACGGTTCTTAAGAAAAATAAATTAATGCCATATTTAGCTTAAAAAACATAATTTATGAGGTGAATTTTTTTGTGAACTAGTGTAATCGTTGAAATATGCAGAAAAAATTCTTTTACTTATCTCAATTCATATAGTATTGAAAAATAATCAAAGTCAAGACCTTGAATTGAGAGTGAAAAATGGTCACATTTTTTTGCCAAAAATAGAGCTAAATTGTTCAACGGTCTTAACAGATGTGTCGCCCCATCTTGTGACGAATGGCACCTACTACTAAGTTTTTGTAAAAGTTCAAGTTTTTGTAAAAGTTCGGAACTTCACTAACGATTTCTTCTTTATCATGTTCAATTATTTTAATATCATCGATATTTTCAATGCTGGATTTTTTTAAATGTTTATTTTTCCAAAGTTTTTTTTGAACAGTATACATTCATATTTTAGCTAGGTTCCTTTAGAGTTTTAACAATTGAGTTTTGAATTTTGGTCGAACACTATGGTTTTTTATCCAAAGTTATTTTAATTAGTTTGGCTTAAGCTCGTTTTTAATATAATATAATTTAATATAAGTTTCTTAGAATTTTTAATTATAATGGAAAAAACTAATAAAATATGGCTTTTAATTCATAGCAATTTTGACTTGGTACATTCAGATTATTATTCACTGGGAAGTATCGCGATGCTATGCAAATTAAATTTTCGTTTTCGAAAACGCAATAAAGTCAATTGACTTTATTTCGCTTTTTGGTGGGAAATAAAGTCAGTTGACATTATTTCCATTGACCTTATTACCTGTCACTGTTTTATGGGTTGCAGTTGGACATACTGCCTTCGAGTTTGGTGAATTATACTGGTATACCTCGCGGAAATATTAGGTAGGCAAATAAAAAATATTCTGATGTAGTGGAATTTTTGTAATATATTTTTTGAAGCTTAGTACCTAATACCTATCTGAATTGCTTATTCATTTCTTTAGGGGGAAACCATCGTAGGGTTGTGTAATGTTACTTTTATGCTTACTTCAGGTGGGAATCCTCCAAACTAGAAGCTATCAAATACTACACTTAGTTATCAAATTCAATTACTGTGTAAATATCAAAGGACTTTCCTACTTTATTCACCTTATGAAGTTGTCAATGTAAAATAAAACGTGTTCACATTAAATAATGGTCACGCTAGGCAATCTAATTTATGTTTATTATATTATTGTTACTCCATATTAGACGGGTGCTATAATAAAACTCTTCACAATGGCCTTATATAATTCATAAACTAAGTAAAATGTCGTTTGTAATTATACTAAGCACAGGCAATAGAGAAAATTATATAGATCATGACATAGTTAGTAAACTCAATTGGATTAGCTTAAAAACTTAAGCATGTACATATTATTTTCATTTCAAAGACATGGAATTCAAAATTCAACTGTTATTTTTGTTTTATTGTTTTCTAACTTTGGCAAGGGAGTATGTATCGTTGCCTTAATATAGCAAGACCCTAACTCATTTTATTTAAATCGAGTTTTTTGTATACATATTTCGATAGGTGAAACTATAATTTATTGAAATATTAAAAAAAGAAAGCACGCACGGTGACATGGGAGAACGAGTTGGAACGATATTCTTGTCGCCTTCGGCCTATCTGCTGTCGGCGTACGCCAAAATATTACTCATACGTAATAGACTTTTGCTATAGACAATTTCTTTTTAAAGTTTAATATATCATTAAAAAATATTTTAACATAAGAGGATTGTTGTATTTTTGAATAAATAGTCAAGAAATAAAAACTAACAATTTTCATGCAGGTAAATGAAATGCTTCTGAAAGCTTTACTATTTTTATACAGAGAAAACAGTTGGGATAACCGAATTTGTTGCCAATCTAATTTTCGTAGTTGCACCAACTATCATAGAATTCTTATTGAAAAAGAAGTTATTTTACAATACACAGAAAAAAACAAATTTCATTTTCTGTAAGGCATTCAATGAAATAGTAAATATTTTGTCTACGAACGGACCTACAAGCAAATTTGTAAATATAGACAAAAATATCTCAACAATTTCATTGAAAAAAAACGTTTTTTTTTTCACTGAACAAATTGCTTAAATCTATAAAACAGTTTGTCTAAAAATATTTACGAAGTGTAAACAGAACAATTCACAAAATTAAACAAAAAGGTTTACTGGATTTTCTGAAAAATATCAAACAATATTTTTCTCTGAATTTATGAAACAATTAGTCTAAGAATACTAACAAATATTAAAAAAATAGTTTACTTAATTAAACAAAATTTTTACTGGATTTTTTTTTATATATCAAACAAAATTTTTGTGTGCGTCATCATCAGCATCATCCATTAATGATACACTTTTTTAAATGTGTTCAAGTCTGAATGTTTATCCAAAGACTCTAAAAAAATTAATGAGAATTAATGTCACGACATTAACGAATTCATTCATTCAAAAATCTTCAGTAAACAAGCTTGGTACAATCGCATTCCTTTTGCTATCATTGTTGTTGTTACTTGTGTGTATGTCGTCAACAGGGTTGTTTTTTTACGGCAGAGGTTTTCTTGTTATTATTGGTTCTTGCGTCCTAAATAAAAGTCAAACAAAAAAATTCATTGAATTAGTAAAAAACATTTACTGAAAATTAAATTAATTTTTAGACAAACTTTTGTTTGAAAATTTGTTGGTGATAAATTTTTCTGTGTAATAAATAATTGCTAACGCGAACCATTTAATAGGTTAGGGTGTATCAATGATAATAAAATTAAACACTAGTTTTTTGCAACAACTGATAAAAAGGAAAGTAAATTTAGAAAGACAAATACCAATACAGTAATCCCTTGATTTACGTCACCACGATTTACGCTGTGTCGGTGTGCGTCGTCAAATTTGTTGTATCTACCAAATTTGATTTGCCTCTCTATTCGATTTGCGTCATTAAATTTTTGGGTGATTTCCAAATTCGATTTGCGTCACCATTCGATTTACGTCGCCTCAGTTAATGATGAAACAGAACTAAGTCTGCAACTTCAGACAAAAACGCTGCCAAATAAATAGGCCCAAAACTAAATCGACGGCAGTAGCTTCAAAATTCTCTCATATTATTGTTTATTTTCTTTTGTTCTTATATTTCGTATGAGAAATGTATGCACTTTTATTAAAACACGGCAACATTGTTGAGAGAATCAGTGGCTAAAACTGAGAGAATATGAAAAAACGTTCTCAAAATAAAAAAGATTCTATCTCATGACTGCTTTTTACGGCGTATGATTACTGTTAATTTGTATGGAAAAACTCGTCTAGGCCCAGTTTTGTTTCATCATTTACTTACAAATTGTTAGCAAAGCCCAGGGAATCCCTGAGTTTGGTTAAAATGTTTGTTTTTTCGGTGTTTTTATGCGGTTGGCGAAATTTTTGTTCACTCCCATTTCGATTTGCGTCGTCATTTCGATTTAAGTCGCCTTAATTATAAAAGAAAAAAATACATGGAAATCCAATTTTTATTATGTGAAATATCACATTTGATTTACGTTCTTTCGAATTACGTCGCCGTTTTCCGTAACGAATCGCAACGTAAATCGAGGGATTACTGTAATTGATAATAAAATCCAATTCATAATATTTTATTCGGTTGTGCTCATCATACTCTTTACTTACACAGAGAAAAAAAAATTGGTTGGAAAACGGTTACAACTCTAAAATTTTAATAAAGTTGATCAACATTCTGATAAATTTATTGAATATGGTTTAATATAAAATATTTTCATTATTTATAGTTGTAAAACACTTATAGCAATTAAGTTTATATTCTCATACATCTTACGATAGTTACGACAATCAATACAAAGCTTGGGAGAATAAATTAAATGAAATCTAAATATGCATCCAATATAATTTACATTTCCAAACTAAATATTCTTAGCAACAATAAAAACTAAATATGTATAAAATAATACTTATGCATGATTAAATTTTCAGTTAATATTATTGTTATATTCGATAGTAATGAGTAATAAAAAAATCAATTCGGTACCTCTAGCCGATAAAAAGCTATAGTGAATAAAATGTGATACGCTTATATTTTATTTGTCATTGAAAAAAATGTTTAATATGAAAATAATTTAAAAATAGTTTAACGGATTAGCGCGCGATGCAAAAGAGAAGGTTGGATTTATTTATAAGTATTTCCAAATATCTACAATGTAGATTCTACAAACATTATCTTTAGAAAGGTACACATTTTTAAATAATTTCAATGCAACCGATAAACCTGTGAAGAAATTTTTAAATAGCTAAAGTGGTTGGAAGCCGATTCTAGAAAGAAAGGTAATAAGTTTAGTACATGCTTGCAAAACTGCCACGAGTTGGTAACATAGTTTTATTTATATTTATTGCTAATGAAGTCTCAAAATTTCACAGATCGTTAAAATGAGACACCTCCCCATTCAACATTCAATTTTGATGGTTATATATTATGCAACTTCTTAATGGAACTAATGCCACATTATAATTTATAATATTCCATCTACTAAATGTATTTAAGTATATATTTGTGTGTGTCTCTTCTTTGTTAAATTTTTGGTTTGTGTCTTTGAAAAATAAAATATATTTTGCTTTTAATTCACAATAGTAAAATTTTATACAGTTTTTTTTGTAATGCAAGATTATATCCTTCAACAGAATTAATTCGATAGTTATAATCGAATTATACAAAAGTACGTGCAACTGACAAAATTCGATTGTCTACAAATTCGGTTGCCATACTGAATCTGTTTTCTCTGTGTAATTATGACAAAAGCATACGCTCGGTTGATCTAATTAGGATCATATCTTTATTACAATTATGCTCTTATGGTCTAATTATTTTCCAAAAAAAATTTTTTTTGGGTGTAGAAAATCTGCTGCATTTTAGAGCAAGCTGGTAACAATTAAATATCCAGATTAATTATACTAAATATATCTAAAATTTAAGCGATGAACTTAGAACTTTGTAGAAAAGTTCACTATTTTCGTCCAATGCTTTAATTGATTTAAAATTTCAACTGTAGTCATTGTTGAAGTCTAGTCTTTTGAAATATTGAAAAGAAAAATATTTACTGCCAGGCCCACTATGTCGACACGATTCTTTCTTTCTTAAAATTACATTTAAAACAAAAACTAAATTTTATAATTGGTTATGAATGTAATTGTGCTAAAGAAAGAATCGTGTCGTCATAGTGGCTTGGCAGTTAGTTTTGAGGCTTTAAATTAGGGATGTAACGATACGCCGTTTTGCCGATCCGATACCGATACCGATATTTAAAAAAAATATCGCCGATACCGATTCCGATACCGATACGAATATTGAAATTGAGTTCAAGTTTAGATTAACAAAACTCAAGTGTAATTTTTTTATTATGCAAAATTACATTATAAGAGAGAATATTTAAAATTGATAAAACATTGGAAGTAATTTTTAAGGAGCTACATTTTCTTTGCTTCCAAAAAATTTATGTTAAAAATATGCAGATAATTATTAGAAACGCAAGAAAAATGTTTAATTCCTTTATAATTTAAAAAAATACTCGCCATGCTTTTTAAAAAATCGATTTTTTAAAGGACATTTATCAACTAATATTCTTCTTAATTATTAAAAGACTTCTAAGTTTATATTTATTCACTTAAATTTACATGAAAACGCAGTTCTAAGTTTAAATTCGCATAAAAAAAATTTTGAAAATGGGTAATTTTTTATCCTTTTTCCTTGACGAAAAATCATTATAGAATACCGAAAAAGAAATTGGTTCTAGCATCGCTTCCAATTCGGTGATTGGTAATCGAAAAACAGAACTTCTTGCAATGGCAAGGATATGTAAAACTAATTAGAAATTATCCAAATTTGCAATACTTCCAGATCGCGAATTCTACATTTTCATGACTTCTTTGGAGTATCTTTTTTTTTGCTGGAATAAGATTTATAAAACAACGACTTGAACTTGAATTCATGGTAAAATTAACAAAAATAAATCATTTTTTACAAAATAACAGCATAAAATATTATTAATTTTTAAAATTGATATTAATAAGATTTAAAAGATAACGAAGTGAATTTAATTCATGGTAAAATCGAACAAAAATAAATTACTTGTTAAAAAAAACTCTGAAAAATTTTTTAAAAATATCGTCGTATCGACAGTAAAATATCGCCGATACCGATGTATCGGAAAATCTGAAGTATCGCCGATATATCGGTATCGGTATCGGTATTCGTTACATCCCTACTTTAAACATCGAACAATTAAGCTCTTTTTAATGTCAAAATCTAGCCATTTGTCACGCTCATTTCAAAGCCTTGACTTTGATTATTTTTCACGACTACATGAATTGAGATAGCTATTATCATGAATTGTGCTAACAATAATAAAATATTTTTTTTGGAAAATTTTGGCTATGCTATTAGCGGAGATATTTACGACATAGAGAAGAAAGTCGAGGCCGAAATCTAAAATTTTAATATTCAAAGCCAAATATATCTTTGAAAATATTAAAGATATGGTAATAAGATTAACTGCATTTTCTTTACCTAATTATAAATTTTACAACAAGTTTAAGTTTATTTCAATGAAATGGAATAATATTTGTAAAAATTATGAGGACGACAAAGTATTTCATGCCCGAGGTAGCCAAATTTGACACGATTTAGCTCCACGTGTATTTCAACAAGGTCATCCAAATGTCATTATTCTTAAAGCTTAGGTCCTTCTCTATGATTTCTACATACATCGTTTTGCAATCGGATGGCAAGTTTCGAAGATATAGATTTATTACCTTTTTTTCATTTCGAAACAGTGTGCGTCTTCGGACAGCTACTTTTGGCGTTATGCCATCGGGCGGCCACTTTCGGCGTTATGCCATTGGCAAGGACTCAAAAAAAATTTAACAAAAATCTTCCCAAAATCCCAGAAGTTCCCCGGCAAAACTGAGTTTTTAAGGAATTTAACCTTCCCGCCGGGTTGTTGCCTTCATTTTGAATTGTCGGTACACGTATTTCGTTACACGTATTTCGTTACACGTATTTCGTTACACATATATTATTTTTAATAAAAAAAATCTTTTTACCCCCCAGCATAGAAAACATTTATATGCTGCATATCATATGCACAATATAAGGAACTTTGTTTCAAAAATGTATTAGAAAAAAAGAGTTAGGGCCTTTTTTTATTATGGAAACGATTTACAGGTGTGCCATAAAAAGCGAATTCATACGAATGTGAATGCGAAAATGAATAGAAAACAAGAAACTAAACACATTTTCACTTAAAACTAGAAAATTACAACAGATACTTGGAAAATTGTAGAATAAGAAATACGTAAAATTTTTGAAAGCCATAAATAAATATTTCTTTCATTAATTTTAAAGGACCGCTTTAAGCTCGTGAAGTTTTTGTAGCATAATTTTTTTGTGTCAGTTTATGAAAGCTGATACTTAATATGTCTACTTGTTACATATAATTTTAAAATAGAACTTTACTTTAAATTTAGCTGTAGCTCTAAAATTGTATATGTAAATTATTATATATATTTTGTAAAAACCCCCACTGTGTCTGCAGCAAATTTTTTTTTAAACAATTTATTAACATATGGTTGATTGGCTAAATAATAAAAATTAGCAGGAAGATGAAATTCCAGCAATCCAATTTAAAATCCCGCGTTTATTGCTACTTCTCTAATATTATTATTTTCATATTAAATTGAAAATAAAATGCATAATATTAGTGGGAAAAATCACCAAGATCCGTATATAAGACTTTACTTGAACAGTTAATTATAAAGGAGCTAACATTAGATTAATACGAGAAAGTGAAACTATAGACCACAAAACAAGTGCTCGACTGGCTGCCTTTAACAGCTAATTTCCAACTGTGTTAATAAATTAAAAATAGGAACTTGTCTAATATTTTGTATTATAATTATTAGTTTGCTACACAATTTCAAATATTCCTTTCTCGATTTTATGGCCTTATAAATAGATGACATATTACACGTGCTGTTGTTGACATTTTTGTTGGTGACTAAAGCAAAAAATAGACTTTCCTTTGGGGACTTAGGCGAATAAAAAATTTAGCTCATTTCTTATTATTATTATTATTTTTATTTAAAAAGCAAATAACTAGCCGTCTTACATGACGAATATTTTATGCCCTTTATGCAAGTTTTTCAAAAATATGATATTTGATTCAATATTATTTTTTATATTTTTTGAGTTTTTAGACTTAAACGAATTTTTGCCGATATTAATTATGCTACTTCACTTAAACTAGGACCTCATAATATATGCATTTACATTTTTAATATTTATACTTTTTGAGATAAAGTTTTGTAATAAAGGCCGGTTCCAAAAAATTTTAGTTTTTAAATCTACTTGCCAAGCAAAAAATGATTATGAATGTTTTCTTTGCAGGTTACACAAGTTCACAAATTCAAGTAAAACTATAAACCATTTAATAGTCAGGGCTGCAATCGTTACACACAGATAAATTTCCATGTAAAACCGTCGAAAACCAGGTTAATTTAACATTTTTCGCTTTTGCTTCATAGGTGTTTCATGTTAAATCAACATGATTTCCAATAATCTTGAAAGAAAATTTTTCATTTTGCATTAACTATATTTCATGTGGATTTAATATTCCAGTACATTTAAATCAAAGTTAAGTTGATACTGAAATAATACAAAAAATCATATTGAATCAAAGTAATTTCGAGTTGAAACAACGTGAATTTGATATTGGAACAACACGAAGAATCATGTTGAATCAAACTTATTTCAAGTTGAAACAACGTGAATTTGATATTGGAACAACACGAAGAATCATGTTGAATCAAACTTATCTCAAGTTGAAACAACGTGAATTTGATATTGGAACAACACGAAGAATCATGTTGAATCAAAGTTATATCAAGCTGAAACAATATGACTTTAATGTAGCTATTTTATTAATTATTTTACTGACGGGATAGTCATCAGAAAACTTTTCGTTGTATCTGACTGCCCCAGCCAAGATTTGAACTCGTGCCACCTGCATGATAGTCCACGCGCTAACCACTGCAGCGACAACAGCTTCAAACTTTTCTTTACTTATACACTAAATAAATACCATCGTATGTAAAATGCATTTCATTTTAATTCAACATGATTTTAATGATTATTTAACATAAAACTTATTTGAAATTAAAGTTATAGTCATGTCGATTGAAAATGAAACTTAACGTTTATAACAAAATTGTTTTAACGGTGATTTAAGGTTAGATTAATTATTTTCCGTTTAAAATTAATATGAAATAATGGTAATTTTAAGCCAGCAATAGTAAATATTCGCTGGTAATTCGTTTTTGTCGTATACATAGACGACACATGTAAGAATAAACAACAACCAGTCACACAACTAAGCAGAACAGTGAATTGTAGCAATGAACAAAGCAAGTAAACACTAACACACCCAAACGACAAATTATTTCTTGTAAATTTAATACGATTTTCAATCAAAATTGCGGCATGTGGATTTTACATTCCTTTTTTTCTGTGTGTACATCCGTGATCGCGTCGACAGTCGTATTCAAATAAATTATATGATACGCCAATCGTATAAGCTGAATAGGATTAGCACGTGCGAATGAAAAACAATCGCAATTATCTTGAAATTCACATCAGTTTTCAACTTCCACAATACTTTGGCTAGTATATTCAATTAACACACATAGAAAAAATGCCAATGTAAAATCAAAATGCCGCAATGTTGATTGAAAATCATATAAAATTTCTGCAAAAGTACAGACTTTATTTAAAATTACTATTGTTTTATGTTAATTTTAAATGACACATTACACTGGCCCCCAAAAAAATGCACCTCAAAAATGAGATGTTTTTTAAGCTAAATTGGGGCTGCTGAGCACGAATATGGCATTAATTTATTTTTCTTAAGAATCGTTTTCGAGATATTCGCGAAAAACCAGTTTTTTTTCAGTTTGTAAAGATATTTCCAAAAATCTTGAGTACTGTTTACTTGAATTGAGGAAATTTGGCTTTGTTGCACAGATATGTTTTTCCTCTTTCAGTTCATATTTATAATGTGTTGATCAGATAAAAATTCACTGAATTACAAGCTTTTATATTTGAAAAAAATTTTATTTTTTGAGTTTTTTCACCATTTTGAAATGTTCCATTAAAACGAACAAAAAATTTAAAATTATTGTTTTGACCCATATCTTAAATAAAATTTTGTTCCTAACGTACAAAAAGTAAAATTGTTAACATCGGGCAGAAATTTAGAAAGTTACAATAGATTTAGTGAAAACATCCGATTTTGAATTTTTATGAGTATAAGAAAAATGCCAGTGGTGTAGAATTAAATATTTTGGAAATATATCAACCATTTATAAATAACTCTTTAGTCCGATCAGTATAAAATTTTACATGGAGATATCAGAGAAGTGTTCTTATTTAATTTAGAAAGATGAGCTTCTTATATTTCTCAGGTTCAGAGGTATGAAGTGCAAAGTAGTGCATTTCGGTCATGTAAAATTTTTCAACGCTTGTCATTTCTCTGTTCCTCACTCGATTCCAAAAATTTTTTGTGTCCTTATAAGGTTCTAAAAAATATCTTGTATAGTTCTTGAGGTATACTCATTTTAATATTGAAAATTTTCAAATCCTTGGTCCAGTATTTTTAAGATATCGGATCCAAATGACAAGCGATTGTCAAAATTATTTCTTTGTTAGTTACATGACAAAATTTCGAATAGTTAACAAAATATTTGATAGAAGTATTCTTTCAGAGTTGAAAAATGTACAATCTTTAATTTGAAAATTGCAAAATTTTGAATTTATAACAATTTTTGCCCAAAAAAGCAATATAATTGTTTTCTCTATAAATTTTTTTCTCAAGGATCAAATAATTATTATATACACGTCTAAAAGGTGTCTTCACAGACATGATTTTAGAAAAACAACTTAATCGAATTTACAATTTTTGGTGGGCATGCACCCTTTTGAAATCGACCTACTTTTTAGATTTATTGCAGCTTTCTTAGGAATTCTAATGATTGTCAGAAACAAATCATAGTTTTCATATAAATTCCTATATAACTGCAAAATTGCATTGGAAAATAGCAATAATGAACGTTTTTATTTCATTAAGAAAAAATTTAATATGAAAACTACACATAATTCTGGTAACTTTGATATGCGATATGTCGACCTTTCTTTTTCAAACGAGCAAAAGTAATGGAATGGAAGCAAAAACTCGTACTGAGCTGAGGACCAACGAATGAAAATTAAAATTTTGATGTGTTCACTAAATATGTTGTAACTGTCTCATATTTTATCCGATGTAACTAATTTTACGCTTGCTATATTTAGAACAAAATTTTCTTTAAGATGTATGTCTGAAATAAGTTTTAAAAATTTATTTTGCCTTACTGGAGCGACTTAAATTAGTAAATGTAAAAAAAAAAACGTGAAAAAAATAAAGTTTTTTTAAATCTAAAGACCTGTAACTCATTGAATTTTGATCCGATCAACACATTTTGACAATGGGCTGAAAGAGGAAAAACATATATATGCAACAATGCAAAATTTGTTCAATTCAAGTAAACAGTACTCCACATTTTTTAAAATAGCCTTATAAACTGCAAAAAAAAACACGTTTTTTGCGAATATCTCGAAAACGGTTCTTAAGAAAAATAAATGAATGCCATATTCCTGTTTAGTGACCCCAAATTACTTTAGAAAACATATCATTTTTGAGGTGATCGCAAAATGTTCAAAATTTGTGAACTAGTGTTGTTAAGCTACATTTAAATATCGTTAATTTAACATTTTTCACTGTTAAAACAAAGTTGATCAATATTTAAAACATTAGCGCATGGGGCCTAATTGTCACTTTCGATATCGAGCTGATTCGATCGAGTTTTCTTAGTTTGAGATTATGGCATTCGCTATCGAACAATATAAACAAACGCATTGTTCGATATCGAATGTCAAATTCTGAAGCCAAGAAAATTCGATCGAATCAGCTCGATATCGAAAGCGACGGTTAGACATCTGATTTATAGTAAAATCCATTTTTATCATGTTAAATAAAAGTTGGATCTACTTTGTGAGTCAATGAAAAATTAACGTTACATTTCATTACATCAGAGCCCTTTAGCTACACTACCAGTGACAGTAGCAACAACACTGTAGCGAAAATCCTACTAATTTTAGTAAGCACAGACTGTCGCCATCTCGCGGCGAGTCGCATGTATTAATGAACTTTTTTCTAAATGTTCGGAACTTAACTAACTGTCTTTTCTTAGCATGTTCAACTATTTTAAGCTATTTTCATTTCGGTCTTCGCTACAGTGTTGTTGCCTGTCACTTGTAGGTGGCAGTAGCAAGGTAAAGGGCTCTGATGAATAGACTTGGTAATCTCGAAATAGCTGTCAGTTCAACTTTCCAAAATTTTCTTAAGTCGACTTAAGTACTTTTATAAAAGTCCACGGATATGTAGTTTTTATAATTTATTATTAGCTACTAGTGCATTTGCACTATAAAAATATGTAAAATTTCGTTTTTGAGAAAAAGGATATAGGGGAGGTAATAATTAGGGATGTAACGATACGCCGTTTTGCCGATCCGATAACGATTCCGATACTTAAAAATAAATATCGCCGATACCAATTCCGATACCGATACGAATATTGAAATTGAGTTTAAGTTTAGATTAACAAAACTCAAGAAGGGCAATTTTTTTATTATGCAACATTACAGTGTAAGAGATTATTAATATTTAAAATAGATATTAATATTAATATTTAAAATAGATATTAATACATTTTCATTGCTTTCAAAGAATCTATATTAAAAATATGCAGATAATTAGTAGAAAAGCCAGTACAAATTTGTAATTACTTTATAATTTTAAAAAATACTCGCCATGCTTTTTAAAAAATCGATTTTTTAAAGGACATTTATCAACTAATATTCTTCTAAATAACTTATTAGCTTAATTATTAAAAGTCTGCTAAAAGTTTATATTTATTCACTTAAATTTTCATGAAAACACAGTTTTGTGTTTAAATTCGCATAAAAAGAAACAAGTTCTGAAAATGGGTAATTTTTCATCCTTTTTTAACCGACTTCCAAAAAGAAGAAGGTTATCAATTCGTGTGTATGTTTTTTTTACTTTTTTATGTTTGTACACGCATAACTCCGTCATTTGCTCCCCCTCCCCACCAATCCATAACTATGTCATTTGTGAACAGCTTTTCAAAATTCTTGTGTTGTTTGCAAGGGTTCGCTAGTAGTTTGGCCCCATAATTCTTTTCGAAAATGGGAGGGGGAACCATGTATAACTTTGTCATTGGGAACCGATTATCAAAATTGTTTTTTTATTTGAAAGGGTTTGACTACAGTTTTTTTTTTTCGAAAATCAGTTGTGAAATTTGCTGCAAACCCCCCTTCAGGTTGGTACCATAATGGTTCTCCAAAATCTGTGCGGGATTTCCCCTTCCCCCAGAAATATTGATTATCGCATAGCTCCTCCATTTATGGGCCGAATTCCAAAATTTATTTTTTGTTTGGAATGGTTTGCCTAGAGTTTGGTCGCATAATTTTTCTACGAAAATCTGTGGGGCAAGTCTTCCACGCCTCCACCCAAAATATTTATTAGAGCACAATTCCTCCATTGGCTTACCGATTTTCAAAATTGTTTATATGGAAGGCCATCAAGTATATTACTCCTTATACTGAAGTCGGCTTTTTTTCAGAATTATTTGAGGAATAATTATAGAACACCGAAAAAGAAATTTGTCCTAACATCACTTCAAATTCGGTGATTGGTAATGGAAAAAGAGAACTTCTTGCAATGACAAGCAAATGTGAAACTAATTATAAATTATCCAAATTCGCAATATTTCCGGATCGCGACTGCTACATTTTCACGATTTCTTCATAATGTCTTTTTTGCTGGGAATAAGATTTAAAAAACAACGAATTGAATTTGAGTTCATGGTAAAATTAACAATAAATAAATTATTGTTTTTGCAAAATAACAGCGTAAAATATTATTAATTTTTAAAATTGATATTAATAAGATTTAAAAAATAACGAAATGAATTTAGTTCTTGGTAAAATTAACAAAAAAATAAATAATTTGTTTAAAAAAAACTGAAAAAATTTTTTAAAATATCGTCGTATCGACAGTAAAATATCGCCGATACCGATGTATCGGAAAATCTAAAGTATCGCCGATATATCGGTATCGGTATCGGTATTCGTTACATCCCTAGTAATAATGTCCTTGCACCAAATAAAGAAAAATTTACAGCAGAGCTGAGAAGCATAGTTTTAGAAACATTTATTAATTCTTACTGCATACTAATCATAAATGTAGATAAAATTTTGTTTTTGAGAAAAAGGATATGTGGGAGGTAGTCATGTCATTGCACCGAATGAAACAAACTTTAAAATAGATCTTAACCACATAGTTTTAGAAGTATTTGAAAATTTTTATTGCATTATAATGATTAATGCAGCTAAAATTTTGTTTTTTTTGCGAAAAGGACTCTATTGGGGATAGTCATGTCCTTGCACCAAATGAAACAAAATTTACAGCAGTGCTAGAATGCAAATATTATAGAGACTGATAGATACTAATTTTTGCTACATTCTGATAATAAACGTAGCTAAAATGAAAATTTTTAAATTCAGGACGTGTGGGAGGTAGGTATGTCCTTCTTCGAATTTTCTCCAACTTTTCTTGGTTTAGTCATTAAGTACCAGTATACGTAATTTCATCTTTCTGCGGTAACTACTTTAGTTTTGCCGCTTTACTATATGAGGACAGAGCACCGTGCGACGGACATCAAACCGAAAGCAATAGGGTCCTTTGTCACACTTATGCATACGGACCGTAAAAATTTTATTATTACGAGGTGAAACAAGCTCGGATATTATTGTATTTATTCTTACCCAAATTGGGCGATCGATGTCATCTCGAGGTAGTGAAACACAGGTCGTGTAACTTCTTGGTTTCTAATAAAATAGTTTATCTCATGAAAGAGAATCACTTCAAGAAGTAAAAGGCCATAAACCTTCTTATGAAAGCAATAAAAATTGATGACAAAAATGTATACTGCAGAAAAAAAAATTTTTCTTGTCGATATTGGTTATCATAAGTTGTCAGATATGTATATCACAGATTTTCGTACGAAAGTTAAAAAATCGTGTTTTTACTTTTGTTTCATTTGTTGTTATAAAAAATTTCTGTCACATAAAACTCACATACTTTACCACTCAATTAAAATTTTTTTAATAAATTTATTAATCACTCCTAAAAGTATGCACTCTATTTTTTAATGTTTATTTAATTCAAATAATTTCGCTATATGTATTCAAGTAAGCAAACTAATTTTTACGAAAGAGAAAAATTTCCTATTTTTCAATTCGTAATGTTATGATGTTGCTTCTTCAATTTCCATATATCTTCATAATAAAGTTTTAGCACAAGAAAATTGCATACTTTAAGGCGTAATATTTAACTTTTTATATACAACCTAATGGAGCTAATATTTATTTATCGCCCCTAAGAGTATGCCCAAAATTAGTTTTGATGTTTCTTTTATTTAAAATTTTTAAAAACGCAAAGTTTTTAATGTTTTTCATTTTCTAGACAAGCTAAACATATTTTCGTTTTCACTTTCGTAAGAGCTTTGTTACTGTGGCACAGTTGATTAGTTTAACTTTTCTATTTGAAAGTTGGTAACATATACATACTAAAATATTAAAGTTTTGTGTTTCGAGATTTAGTTTCTGCAATACTTTTCGATATTATTAACTATTCAAAACTTTTTAAGAAATAAGTTTCATGTTTTTTGACCAAACTTTAAACGAAATTATTAGTTCTATTTTCACTTTTTATTTTTGTTAAGCAAAAAATGATTTTATTACAAAAATCTTAAAATTATTAAAATTCAAGATTTTTTTTTGAAATTTCTATAAAAAATTTTTAAATTTAATCTTAAGTACATTAATTAAACTCACATTTATTTATTGAAATATACACTTCTAGTTAGGTTTTTTGTCTTAAATTCACTTTATTAATAAAACTTTCACTTTAAATCCAAAATGTTTCTATATTTCTTTAGCCTCTAAATTAATTTATTTGTGGTCTTAAATTTGCCGCATACCGTTATAATTTTCTGTTAATGTTATTTGTTCGTTTGTTTGATGTTACCGTTAGCGACACTTGTTGAACAATGCGATGATGGTCGGTAAATGCAAAGACTTTTATAAACCAAAATAAACGTTTAGATATTAATGTTGGTGAGATATACTAACGAGTGCACGCACACAAACATATGCATATAAACTCACACACACACACACACACGAACATATGCAAAAAGCGCGCGTTATTAAATAATTTTTGTCAGTGTATAAATTAGTCACTGTGTATGGGTGTGTGTTTACATTTATACGAATACGAGCAATAATACCAACAAGTGGCCAATAGAAAAATACGAACGTTATCAGTCAAATCGTTTCTTAAACAAAATACCTACAACACGATTGTATGATAACAAAAACAACAACAACATCACTAACTTTAACTGATACCACATTGAAAGGAAGAAAGCTTTTTTTGAAGCAAAAAGGCTTTCCGTGGTAGTAAAGCTCTTTTTGTTTTTATCAATGAAATGAATTTATGAATGAAATTTTTTATTTTTGCAATTTTTTATTTGTTGGTTTGTTTCGTTCAATTTTCGTTTCTTATTAATGTATATGTATGTACTGCACGCGTTTTGGCCGTAGTTCGAAGTCCATTGTTTCCAAAAAGAAAAAAAAACAAGAGTTATAAAATTACAAAAGAGGAAGAAAATTTATGTATGGATGAATGTGTGTATATTTTCTTGGTTATTTTCCTGAGTGAAGAGTGTTATTTGCTTAGAATTTTTTAGAACTTGGCATTAACTATTTTTATGGCAATTCCGTATGCTAAAAGCTTTGTTCTTTTTTCATCTTAGTTATTGATAAATCAACTAATATTGAATGTAAATTTTAATAAATAAAATTTACAGTTACCATGTTACTCGTAAATTAAAAAATTAGGATTAGTAAAATTAGAAAAAAAGAAAAAAATTATTTAAAGGATAAATAGAAAATATTACAGACAAATAGAGTTTTTACAAATGCAAAGGTGTATCAACTACGGATGTAACGATACGCCGTTTTGCCGATCCGATACCTACAGTCAAAGAAAAATATCCACGATACCGATTCCGATACCAATACGCATATTAAAATTGAGTTCAAGTCTAGATTAACAAAACTCAAGCAGGGCAATTTTTTTATTATAAAAAATTACAGTGTAAGAGATTATTAATATTTAAAATTGAAATAGCCCAGTATAATAATTCTGGCAACAAAAAACCGACTTCAGTACAAAGAGCCATATGGCCTTTCATATAAACAGTTTTGAAAATCGGTATGCAAATGGAGGAATTGTGCTGTAATAAATATTTTTGGGGGAGGCGTGGAAGACTTGCTCCACCGATTTTCATAGAAAAATTATGCGACCAAACTCTACGCAAAACATTCCAAACAAAAAAAAAAGAATTTTTGAAGTCGGCCCATAAATGGAGGAGCTATGCGATAATTAATATTTCGGGGGGAAGGAGGAATCCAGCACAGATTTTGAAGAAAAATTCTGGTACCAGCCTGCTGCAAAATTTCCCAACTGCTTTTCGAAAAAGAACTATGGAATAAAGCTGTAGTCAAACCCTTTCAAACAAAAAAAAACAATTTTGAAAATCGGTTCACAAATGACAAAGGTATGCATGGGGGGGCAAAATTCCCCCTCCCATTTTCGAAAAGAATTGTGGGGCCAAACTACTAGCAAACACTTGCAAAAAACACTAAGAATTTTGAAAATCGGTTCACAAATGGCATACATAGTTATGGATTGGGGGGCGGAAGGGGGAGCATATTTGCCCCTCCCATTTTCAAAAAGAATTGTGGGGCCAAACTACTAGCAAACCCTTTCAAACAAAAAAAAATTTTTTTGAAATCGGTTCACAAATGACAGAGTTGTGGATTGGGGGGGGCAGAACTTTCCCCTCCGAAAACAGAAAAAAACTGTGGAATCAACTTCTGGAAAACTTTTTCAGACAAAACAAGAATTTTGAAAATCGGTTCTCAAATGACTGAGCTATGCATGGGTGGGGAGGGGGAGCAAATTTCCCATCCGATTTTCAAAAAACAAATTTTTGGGACCCATTTTTGTCAAACCCTTTCAAACAAAGCCAGAATTTTGAAAATCGGTTCACAAATGACAGAGTTATGCATGGGGGGGGAGCAAATTTCCCCCTTCCGATTTGGGGAAAATGAAGGACCAACCTGCATTCCAGCCCTTTCAAAAAAAAATTTTTGGGACGCAATTTTGTCAAATCCTTTCAAACAAAGCCAGAATTTTGAAAATCGGTTCACAAATGACAGAGTTATGCATGGGGTGGAGCAAATTTCCCCCTTCCGATTTGGGGAAAAATGAAGGACCAACCTGCATTCCAGCCCTTTCCAACAAAAAAAAATAATTTTTTAAATCGGTTCACAAATGACAGAGATATGCGTGTACAAACATAAGAAAAGCAAAAAAAAGAACATACACACGAATTGATAACCTTCTCCTTTTTGGAAGTCGGATAAAAAATTGGAAGTAATTTTTAAGGAACTACATTATCATTGCTTCAAAAGAATTTATATTAAAAATATGCAGATAATTAGTAGAAAAGCAAATAAAAGTTTATTTAAGTTATATAAAAATTTCTACCTCCTTTATAGGTTTAAAAAATACTTGAAATGCTTTTAAAAAATCGATATATTAAAGGACATTTATCAACTAATATTCTTCTAAATAACTTGATAGCTTAATTGTTAAAATTCTTCTAAAAGTTTATATATATTCACTTTAATTTACATGAAAACACAGTTTTGCGTTTAAATTCGCATAAAAAGAAACAAGTTGCGAAAATGGATAAATTTTCATCCTTTCTCCTGAAGGAAAAGTCATTATAGAACACCGAAAAAGAAATTTTTTAACATCGCTTCCAATTCCGTGATTTGGTAATCGAAAAGGAGAACTTCTTGCAATGACAGGGATATGTAAAACTAATTAGAAATTATCCAAATTTGCAACACTTGCGGATCGCGAATTCTACATTTTCATGACTTCTTTGGAGTGTCTTTTTCTTTTCTGGCAAGAAGATGAAAAAAACAACGAATTGAATGCGAATTAATTCGAAATAAGTGGTGATAAGCAAAATACACGTGAGCACTGACGATGGAAGTGTAGCGGCTTCCGAAAGTGGCGCGTTACTCTGTTCTGCTGTGTACGTTGAAAATTTAAGTTTATGTTAATTTTTCCGTTGTTCCTTCTCTCTGCCCAATTCTCTCTGAATTAAAAACGTTACGAACCTTAACCTTAGCCTAATAATCAATATGGATTCACAAGAAATAAATTATGTTTTTTACAAAATAACAGCGTAAAATATTATTAATATTTAAAATTGATATTAATAAGATTTAAAAAACAACGAATTGAATTTAATTCATGGTAAAATTACCAAAAATAAATTATTTGTTAAAAAATAAACTCAAAAAAAAAAATGTAAAGAGTATCGCCGTATCAACAGTAAAATATCGCCGATACCAATGTATCGGAAACTCTGAAGTATTGCCGATATATCGGTATCGGTATTGGTTACATTCCTAGTAAATATATAAAATTTGCAAATATAAGTATGCCTCCTTCATCCTCCCAGCTCATGGCAACTAAAAACTCAAGCATAATATGTATTGGATTGAAGCAACTAAAAGTTGAACATAAAAACTCAAATAGGTTTTTTTTATTTTTTAGGAAATAAAAGTCAAACAAAAAATTAAGTGGTACAGCATAAAGTATTTACTTAAAATGCTATTTTATTTTAGACAAAAGATTTTTTGGATAATAATGGTGAGTACGAAGTTTCACCTCTGAATATTTATTCTTATTTTATTTTTGGTTTTGCTTGTGTAATATTGCACTCTCAAAAACAATTTGAGTTTCCATTAATTCAAGTATTGAACTTAAGCCGAAATAATAGCTTCCGACTTAAACAATTTCTATCGTTTTGTATGTTTGCCCAACTCATTAACTTACTGGGTTAAAATAGCCTGCTAAATGTTTCCTTCTTTATCTGATGGTTGCATTGATATTTTAATATTCTTGTTTGCTCGAAAATATGTGTGCGCATTTATTTCCTTCCTTATTTCCTTATACTGCCACACACATCCTGTGTTGTAGGTGTTTTTTTTTCTTACTTCAATGTCTTTGTTTTGTCCTATTCATTAAATGTTAATGTTTTTGTTGGCTTAAATGGTTTTCGTGGAATTTCTCGTGGTTATTACGAAAACAAACAACAATTAAACATTAAGTGCTAAAATAACAACAATAAAGTGTAGAAGAGTTGGCGTTGATAAAGATGTACTTTTTGGTTCAAAAGTAACCATTAAAATATTTTAAAGGCAATTAATTTAAGTATTTGTTTTTTATAGAAAATTAACTGAAGCCAATTTTGAGACCTGATTATCTTTACTACAAACAAATTAAGCTGCATTACCGCACAATTGGGGTAACATAAATAGGTCAACATTTTGTCTTACTTATATTTTTTTGTTCTAAAGGAACGTCTATTATTTAAATCAATATTATAAAATGCGAGTAATATTAAATGATCTGTGATGTGGATAAAAGATAAAATTAAAAACCATAGTAATTGAAAAAATTTTTTTTTAAACAAATTGTTTCGCGATCTGCCTCAAAAAAATCTACATAATCAATTAGCAAAATGAGTTCTTATCATCCTTTTTTACACTCATAAGGTACAACCGATTAAGATAAAAATTTACGATTTCGAATTTATTTGTTTCCAGATATGCCCAATTCATATTTTGTTAGATTCAGTTAATTTTTTTGGAAGCTTTAAGCATTTAATAAAAAGTAAACAAATTAAAGTTTTTTCTAGAAAAGAAAATGCTATTAAAATCGAAAATAAAATAATCCTCGCTAAAGCGAAGCTTTTTTCACACAAATTTCTTCAATAAGTGCTCGCAAGTCAAAAAAAAATTACCGTTCACTATAACGAACTACTCTCGATAATGTCGATTTCCGTAAATTTATAATATATAATAGTTCGCTGTATCTTACTATTTTCGATAATTTCTCGAACGCATTTCACGAATGTTTGACTAGTACATAGTAAATGTATAGAAGACAGTTGCCTAGTTAGTAGTGTGATAGCTTATTAGCATGGAATTAATGGGTGCGATTTTCTGTGTTGGTTCTGCTTCATGTGACTACCGTTAGCTTTTCTTGGAATCTTAAAAAAATTTTTTTCTGTGTGCTGAAGGCAAAAAATATTCATTTTTATTTCAACTATTCCACGTTGGAACACCTTAAAAAAATGGCCAGACAGAATTAGTAAATTCGCACAGCGGTTCCAATTGAAAAAAAAGATAATAAGTCTGTATCTTTGGAACTTGCTATCCGATTACAAAACGATGTATGCAAAAATCGTAGAGGAGGACCTAAGCTTTCAAAATTTTGAAACGTGGACTACCCTGTAGAAAGATACGGGTGTCAAAGTTGACTACCTCGGGCATGAAAAACCTTATTGGCCTCATAACTTTTACAAATATTATTCGATTTTAGTTGACTCAAACACGTTTGTACACCTTGGTCAGTAATCGTGCTGAGTGTTTTGGACACAAGAAATATAATTTTGTACACAATCTCCTTTCACAACCTTATTTGCAAACAACTCTTTTCGAGTAAAGATTCCAAATAAACCTCGCACATAAAATTTTTTCTATTAGTGCGAAAGTATGCACAAAACAGAATATGGTTGTGCGACATACCCAATCATGTTGCGATCGCGTTGAACATCAAAATCAAAACTTTTTGATCTTTCGCATACCCAAGACACAACTTAATACATCAAGCCCACAAACGTTGCAGTCTCGTGTATAACCTACTGAATTTGTAGAAACGGTAGTTATATGTATGGCTTGCATTTGGTGTTATAAAATATTTTTTAAACTACTATATTTTGGGAAACTAAAATTTTTAGAAAAATAGAAGTTTTAAGAATCAAAAGTAGTCAAGAAAAAAAAACGCATGGTGTCCTGTAGCCTTCGGCTTACCGCCTATCTGCTTGGTTCTTATGGCCTTATACCATCGGCAGAACAAGTTCGGTCGGCCACCTTCGGCCGGCCACGTTCAGTCGCTATGTCAGAGGCCCCTCATATTTATCGCCCTTCGACGCACTCCGCCTAGTCATCGGACCCGGCACCATGACCCCCACCAACAATTATAATTTTAAAACAAAAATTTCACTTACCTTCATGACACTGAGTAAATAAATATAGTAATTTCAATATCTAGATGAAAAAGGAAGACAATTTTGTCCGCAAAAAAACTATCGCTTAGAGGTACTTTACGCGAGACTGTACAAGAACTAATCAAGACACATGATGTTTAGAAGAGACACATCCACTTAGCAAGGACACAAACCCGTAGCCAAGACGCAAATCAGGTCCAAGAATTCACACAGACTGACAGACAAAGATCTCCCCTAAATACCAAAAGTTCCCTAGAACATCACCGGAGAAGAGTGGCAGCACCGAAAACCGTGAAAGTACCAAAACGGCAACACTGAGTCTTTAAGGAATTTAACCGGCCTCTTGCATTCGTTTTGTATTTTCGTTACCAGTATCCGTTATAGCTTTTGCACACTATCTCACAAGCCGTTCGACTTCTGTAGAAAATATAAACCTGATGTAATGAGCTTATGGACAGTTTTAATAAAGCAATAACAACACATTATATCAGAGTTATATCAGAAGTCGAACTGCTTGTGAGTCTAAAACTAGATTTACCAGTATTCGTTAAGCGACTGTGCACCGTAATTTTAGGTATTCTTTTTTTCAAACAGGACTTTGGTAAATAATCTAAGGAAGAGAAAGGACTAGGTAACTGTTCCTTTTAATATGAAAAATTAGTAACTTCGGTGTTTTTGACTTTACACTTGGTAAAATCAGTACTCGTAAGATTATGAGGGCGCTGAGTTGATTTCTGCCATTATTTTGCCCATTGGTTGAAGACGGCCTGACTTCAGAAGTCAGTCAAAAAATAATGATCCGGCGATTTGGGGCGGTCACCATTCTGAATTTAAATTGTTTCTGTTTTATTTTCAGCTCTCTTCTTAGAAAACCCTTTCGATTGATTCCCATATCATAGGACTGCTAAAAAATTAAAAAAAAATTATATATTAAATTACTCCAAAATTCTATGAATCTTCTTGAGTTTGAAATTATTGGGAAGTTTCAGGGATGTCCTGCAAGATCAACTACATCCCATATTCGGTATAGATTCCCATGATCTCAAAACGTCGAGATGAAAATTAGATTTTCCATAATCGGGGTGTAATCAGTAACTATTTTTAATAGCGGGAAGTAAAAAAATCAAAACTTGACAATAATATTATATTTAAGCTCATTAGTTTATTTCTTAATTGTGAATAAAATCAAAGGCTTTGGATCAATTTTAAAAAAATATGGCTTGTTTTTTTTTTACCATAATTGCCTATAGGCTAATAGAAACGTAACGGAGTTTTTTGTGAATGTTTTAAAGCAAACATTTTTTACAATGTTTTTTGTTAGCACATGTTTCACGATATCTCTGAAACTAATGAGCAGATTAAAAAGTATTGTTGGTACGCCTTAAATACTATAGTCGGGTATGTTTTGTGTTTCACAAAAAACAATATATTGTGAATTTTCATGGCAATGCTGTTATAAAAAAATTTATTTAGGTCATACGAATCCATATAATTTTATTTTTTGCGAAACATATAACATGCCCTATTTGTTATGTAATTTTTGTTCCTTTAAATTGAATAGGACAAAATATTCTGAAGTTATGTTGACATTTATTGCGCAACTGATTGACTTTTGAAATAAAGGTATATTTCGAACCACACAACCAAAATATAAACAGACCGCAGACACAAAATTCAGCAGCCAAAATTACTTAAGAAACAACTTTCTGTTGTTGTAAAAAATTAAATTTAATTTTCTGCAAAGGAATTCAATGAAATGGTAATTTTTTTTTGGTCTAGAAACGGACCTACAAACAAATTTGTATATATAAAAAAAAATATCTCAACAATTTCATTGAAAAAAAAATTTTTTTTTTCAGTTAACAAGTTGTTAAAATCTATAAAACAATTTGTTCAAAAATATTTACAAATTGTAAACGAAACAATTTACTAAATCAAATAAAAATATTTGCTGGATTTTCTCTGAAAAATGTCAAAAAATATTTTTGCCTGAATTTATGAAACAATTAGTCTAAAAATACTAACAAATATTAAACAAAATATTTTACTTAATCAAACAAACATTTTTACGGAATTTTTTGTAATGTATAAAAAATTTATTTTGTAATGTATAAAAAAAAATTTTGTCTGGATCATCATCATCATAATCATCAATTAAGCATTTATGAAATTTTAGTTTGTTAAATATGTTCAAGTCTGAATGTTTATCTAAAGACTCTAAAGAAATTAATGAGAATTAACGCAACGCCATTAACCAATTGACTCACTCAAAAATCTTCAGTAAACAAACTTGGTAGAATCGCATTCCTTTTGCTATCATTATTGTTGTTGCTATTTGTGTGTATGTCGTCAACAGGGTTGTTTTTTTAAGGAAGAGTTTTTCTTGTTATTATTGGTTCTTGCGTCCTAAATAAAAGTCAAACAAAAAAATTCATTGAATTAGTAAAAAACATTTACTAAAAATTAAATTTATTTTTAGACAAACTTTTGTTTGAAAAATTTTTGGTGATCATTTTTTTTGTGTACCGTAAAGTAATATGTACTTTTAAAAATTTAAATTTTCAGTGACGCTTTTGGGAAATTTTAAAAGAAAAGTTATATTGACCTTGACTTTAGGCAGCTCTAAGGCGTCCATTTTACAAATTATATCTCGAGGAAATTATGCCCGCAATAAAGCCATGCGCTAGTCTTCGGGCTCATGTACATGATATATTTGATGAGTTGTCAAACAATGTGCTAGAATTAGTTTTTCCATTATAAATAATTCAAATAACGTTAAAATGTGTTACAATTCTCAAAAATCACTATTAAAATTGCTGTGTACATAAAAATGAGAAAGAGTTTCTTATAATTTTTTTTTATATTGTCATAAAAATCCTTCTTGTCGTTTCCCGCATAAGATGGAAATATTCCATTAGGTACCTCATTCCTGAAAGATTCACTCTCCTCTAATGTAGAAATGCTTATAGTGCCTAGTTGCTTTTTAACCAAAATTTGCTGAAGAATACATGATAGCAAATTAAATGCATAAATAACTGTTGAATATAACAATTGTGAAAAATAAATACTTTATGTTAAAGAAAATCTTTTAAATGGTTTTATTTGTATTTGTGCAGTGAAAACATTTATGTATTTCAATCCTTTTACAATATGTATGCCTTTTGATATTGTATTTTTTATATATTTTCTAATTTGCTTTACTGTTTTATGGAGTCAGCTCATATGCCTGACTTCAACAATGTAAACTGTGACGACATTTATTGTCACAATAAAACTAAAAAAAAGGATATAATGAAATCCCAAGGCGTAAGAGACGTCATGAAAAAGTCAATAAAAGCGTTTATTTGTGGTCACATGCAATCGATTGTTGTTGTAGTTTTATAATATTCAAGGGTTCACTACTTACCCTAAAGGAAGCATTGGGTTAAGTGTCTCCAAGTCACCCCTTTTGTCTACTAAATTGGTAACGTTGTCAAAAAAGCGTTTATACTTTTTACTTTGCTTTTTATGGGTAGAGAAGTGTTTGACAACTGAAAAATATGCTTCTTCTTTTTGATTTTTTTATTCTTTCGTTTTGTTGAAAATAAATGTGGTACGCGAAAAATTAAAGTTTTTTATCAAAAAAAATTTTAAAAGAGTGAAATTAAAACGTGAATAAAAGTAATTATATTACAAAAATATTTTAGCAATTACGTAGATCCGTCATGAGCAAAAAAAACTACAAAAGACTTTTGAAAAAGCAGTAAATTTTGTATACAAAATAGGGATGCCAATGCCGATCATGGAATGCCGAATCCCGGGATTCGTCTAATAAATCCCCGGCAATGCCGAAATATTTAAAATCTGCCTATTCATAGAATCCGATACGGAATTGGATTGGAAACGGAATTCCAATCCAATTCCATTTGTGGGTTCATGAAAACGTAATGAAATTGGTTTGTTCAAAAAGTGCTTATTTTTGTTCAAAATTCAGAATATCTTTTACAACGTTGTATTTTTAGTGATTAGAAGATGGGAAAAATATGTTCTAGCTTTTAAATGCATAAATTAAAGGGCTCCTGAGATCCAATTTATGGAAATTAATTCCGTTTCTGAACGCGAATTTCATAAATTCAAGCAGAATCGGTTTTCATGAACGCAATCAGCCGGTTTTGTAAAGAAAATGATGCCAAATCAATCCGTATTGAATTCTATGAACAGGCTGATTATGTGTTTTAGGTAAAAATCTTACACACAAAACTCCTTATGAAAAGTAACAATTGTTACACTAATTTATATGTTTAAATGTATTATGGCTGTCAGAGGGTACCCTTTATCCCGACTTCCCTGGTTGATGGTAATAGACGAACTTCTCCACGTTCTTAGTGAAAATGGGCATAAAGTGACCGGATATGCCGATGACTCGGTGGTCTGGTAACTGAAAAATTCGGCTGTGCAGTTAGACCGATTTTCTTCAAATGTGGGATAGAAGATTTTAGATCAAGGCACTTTAAAAAAAAAAAATAAGATCGATCTAGCTGTTTGGGAGTTACGGTGCCACAGACACTCAGATTCAAGAGGATACAGCTAGAAAAGAGAATATAGCTTCCACACGGCTAGACCAATTTTCTTTAATTATGGCTAAACACACTCTCGATCAAGTCATCTATAAAAAAGACAATGAAAATTTTTTTGTCGGGGGCTAAAAATAGAACACAAAAATAAACATAATAAAAGTTGAAAATAAATTAATAAAACATGTGTCAACATATGTATATGTATGTGAAAATAAATAATGTATTTAAAAATTGTATCGTTTATTTCAGATTAAAACATTTTATTTTACATTTACTGCCTAGCTCACGATGTCGACAAGTCGAGTTCGTTCTCATATTTATATGGAAAACAACAACAAATTTAATTTTTTTATTATTGTTCTCAATATAAATATGAGAACGAACTCGACTTGTCGACATCGTGAGCCAGGCAGTTAATTTCAAAAATATATTTTTCTTTAAGCTGCTCTCAATTTTTAAGCAAAACATGATTAAGAAAACAACCTATATATTGTTATTTAGAACTATGTAATTTTTATATTCAAATATAACATGATTAATTTACATCATAGTATATTTACTTTCAATTAAACATTAGGCTTTATGAATCATACTAGTGTTATATAATACAACAATATTATATTTAGATCATATTTATTTTCATAATAGTATGATTTGACTCCAACCATACAATTCAATCATAGTATGTTGCTCTTGGGTTATGGTTGCCTCAACCATAGTTTTTCTTTGCGTATAGTCAGTGGTGCTTATAGTTCTAGTGCATTCTCAATGACACGCACGTGTTAAATGTCTACAGTACAGTATATTGTAAAGGGTATAGTAAGTCAACAGTACTGGTAACAGTGTCAGTAGTGAGTCAGCACTGTTTAACCATTGACATTTCTTACAGGGTATGTACACAATGTACATACACACATACATATGTACATGTGTACTACAAATGAGTGCATATTGAAGTATAAATTTCAATGGCCTTTGGAAAGCTTTACTATCCAGTTATTGTATGGCAACCATATATTTATTTTAACGATAATTTTTTACGTCTCTGAAAACAAATATTCGAAAAGACAATTTTATAAGAACTTGACCTTATGCCTGAGATTATTACAATTTAATTACACCTTTCGATTATTATCCATGTGAAAAGGATAGGTAACAAAAGTTGATGTATTACATATAAATATATAGACTTGTAGGTCTTTCTTACTTATATTGTAAGATTTTGAACTAATTGTCAATATATTTCTTATTTAAATAAGTTTTATGCTTCTGCTGTAAAACTTTTAAAATGTAAAGCATATGTTATTGTACATATTATTGTCGTTTTGATCTATACTATGCAATAAATGACACAATATTTTCAAAGTAAATATTGTCCAATTTTCCTGACAGTAAAAAAGTAAATAAAATATTGAACAATGTTGCCACCACATTACACAATTTCGTTTATTATACAATCAAAATGAAAGGTGTTTTGATTTTTGCCACCTTCAAATATGACATACCCATTGGCGATATTATTGTACAATACGAAAAATTGCACAATTATATAAATATGGTTTTCTGCATTTTCTGCGACGATATACTGCAGTTATGTATATTGCAACATATTTATTTGTCACTTTACTAATTCCAAAAGATCCTAGAAGTATGCAAGGGTTTTCCGTATCAAACTTAAAATTGTTGCAACGTAAGATAACATGAAAAGTATATTATGCTCGTATTACTCATATGAGTGATATTTTATTAAATAGGACAGAAGATTGTTCATGCGACATGGATTCTGAGTGGGGATACAAAATTCCTTACTTAATTCTTTTGTCCTATTCTGTGCTTCACTCGAAATAAAAATAATGTCAATGCTCATGATATTATTGTTATAGATATTTATTTTATAACAACAATGCACTATGGTTCAGACGACCACTTTCTTTGGCCAAAACTTTTTAAGAACGAATTTCCTTTTTGATTCTTTTGAAAATTTGTAGAAAAATTTTTTTCCTGTGACAACACAATATAATGACTAGAAAAGCGGGCAGTGCCATGCACATTCAAAGTAAACATTCTTCTTCAACTACTTTTACTTAACCGAATATTATGAAACTTGGTAAAGACACCAGACAGAATAATTTATGTCATGATGAATGTAAAACTTCATAAAAAAAGTATTATTTCTACAGGCGCTTTATATGAAGTTTTGTTTTCATCATGATATAAATTCATCAGGTGTGGACACTAAGTAACAAGGTCTTACACACATTCGCACCGTTAAGATTGTTATGTAATATGTGAACAGGCCCTTACTTCAAAAATTAACTTACAAACAAACTATGTATTTATCAATTACATCAGAAAATCGTTTATGTGACTTCGTTTTAAATTTTTTTTTAGCCTTCACTAATTTTTTGTAAAATTTTCATAAATAACTATTTGAATAAACTTAAAATTAGGGATGTAACGAATACCGATACCGATACCGATATATCGGCGATACTTCAGATTTTCCGATACATCGGTATCGGCGATATTTTACTGTCGATACGACGATACTTTTAAAATTTTTTTCAGAGTTTTTTTTTAACTAATAATTAATTTTTGTTCAATTTTACCATGAATTAAATTCATTTCGTTATTTTTTAAATCTTATTAATATCAATTTTAAAAATTAATAATATTTTATGCTGATATTTTATAAAAAAATTATTTATTTTTTGTTAATTTTACCATGAATTCAAATTCAAGTCGTTGTTTTTTAAATCTTATTCCAGCAAAAAAACACACTCCAAAGAAGTCATGAAAATGTAGAATTCGCGATCCGGAAGTATTGCAAATTTGGATAATTTCTAATTAGTTTTACATATCCTTGCCATTGCAAGAAGTTCTGTTTTTTCGATTACCAATCACCGAATTGGAAGCGATGCTAGGACAATGGGTTTTCCTCAAGGAAAAAGGATAAAAAATTACCCATTTTCACAATTTTTTTTTATGCGAATTTAAACTCAAAACTTTATTTTCATGTAAAATTAAGTGAATAAATATAAACTTTTAGAAGACTTTTAATAATTAAGCTATTAAGTTATTTAGAAGAATATTAGTTGATAAATGTTCTTTAAAAAATCGATTTTTTAAAATGCATGGGGACTATTTTTTTAAAATTACAAAGGAATTAAAATTTTTTTCTACTAATTATCTGCATATTTTTAATATAGATTTTTTTGAAGCAAAGAAAATGCAGCTCCTTAAAAATTACTTCCAATTTTTTATACTGGGTTAAAATCAATTTTAAATATTCTCTCTTACAATGTAATTTTGTATAATAAAAAAATTCCACTTGAGTTTTGTTGATCTAAACTTGAACTCAATTTCAATATTCGTATCAGTATCGGAATCGGTATCGGCGATATTTATTTTTAAATATCGGTATTGGTATCGGATCGGCAAAACGGCGTATCGTTACATCCCTACTTAAAATATACAATTTAATTATTGCATTCCATTATTATTAGCGTGAAAAGAAAAGGTAGCAAAGTTGATGTATTATATATAAATATGTATATAAATTTGTAGGTAATTTTTTACATGTATTGTAAGATTTTGCACTAATTGTCAATATACATATTTTTCATTTAACCTTTATGTGAATACCAAGGTACCTGGGTAACTTAAGCGTTTTAATCTTACCTGGGTATCTTCATACATTTTATACATAATTATTCTGCAAGTTCCTATGAAATTAACCTATTCCCATACAATTTTAAGTAAATTGGCTCAGCCATTGGAACAATTTAAATGAAATTTTTGTGTGTGTATTTAGGTGGGTCCAAGAATGGCTCAGATATATAATGCAATAATGCTCCAACTTATTTAGTGCAACACCATGATATGGATATCAAATGAAAGGGTTTGTTGAGACGAATTCGAAAAATTAAGCGACGTCAATATAAATCTACTATGTCAAATGATCCAAGTTGGCAAACCATATTTTTTATTCAACACAGCTTCCTACTACTGGACTACGACCGCTCTGGGCCTTTTTTTCCAAACAGGAAATATCCGACGTTACAGCTTTAAAGTATTTTTAAAGCATACTCAGTATTACTGATTTGGAGGACAACTAAGAGCTCCATTTTGTGTTTTTTTGGCGCTTTGCACTTTATTTTCTTTAATAACTTCCATAATATAAAGCGGTAACAACATATTAATACTATACAACAAATGTACGTACATATTTGTAAATCTCAGTTTTATATTACATGGTTTGAAGTCTTTTGATTACAATTCGCTGTCCACATTTTGGCTCCTTTATGGTACAAAATTAACAAAGTAAAATTTGGAGAGCGTCCGATAACTTTTAATTGACCCGGAAATGACTTCAATAACAAATGTTTTGAGTCGCACGTCCTTTTACAGTTTTATAATTATTTGAACTACGACAAATCCAAAGAAAGTTGACAAACTTTTCGAAAAAATATATCCGATGTTTAAGTTTAGAGGGCTATAAAATAGGAACCATAAGATTTATCGAACTAATACTTGCGCCATTTAGGCCGTACACTAGGGTAATGTATGTAAGCCAAATGACATTAAAATCGCAGATGAGGTATATTGAAGTTGTTTACAGGTCTACTTAAAATGATAGGATTTATTCCAAATTTCATTTATTTAGAATCTGGCCGGCGGTTTCTAAAAATTCTATATTTAAAATTGAGAATACCCCTATTTTCCATATAGGTACTGCGGTACCATGCTGTTGGAGGTGTTTTTTTGCTATTCACATCAGATTAAAAAAGTTTTTTGCTTCTCCTGTAAAACTTTTAGCGAATACGAATATCATGAAAGAGGCGAATATTCGGCGATTCGAATACGAATACGAATATTCGCAGCATCACTAATATGTACTGCAATTATATTGCAATGTATTTATTAGTTACTTTACTAATACCAAAAAATCCTAGAAGTATGCTTAGGGTTTTGTGTATCCAACTCAGTGATGTTATATACTTTTTTGAAAAGTCTTTACGTAGCCCGAAAAAAATCCCTACTTTTCCCTACGTGCCCAAAAAATTATCTTTACAAAAATCCCCAAAACTTTTAAATGATAATATGTGAATGCAAATAAGCCCCTTTGTGTTTAATGTACATATACGTATATGGCTTAATACGAAAAAAGCTTGTCTCGAACTTTCGATATTTTACAGGAGAAGGAAAAAACTGAGCTGCAACTTTCTTAGTTCTTTAAGAGGGATGTAATGACACGTTGACTACTAGAAAACGTTAAAAACGCGATTTCGAAAAAATCGACATACGCTTTTTTTATGTTAAGCCATTGACATATAAAATTTATTTAAAATTGTTATAAACATTTTTAGAATTTCGAAGTAAAAATATTGCACTAAATTCAGAATTTTATCTAGTTTTAGCTAACTTTCGACCTACGCAAGACAAATTCCCTTTTTATCGGGATCATCACATATAAAGATATACACTTTTATATGAATTGCACTGTCTTACAAACTTTTAGTTTTGGTAAGTTTAAAATTTTGTAATGCATTTTTTAAAGGTATTACTAATTAGGATGTGTAAGCACGAAAAAATCTTTTCGGCCATTGTCCAGATAACGACTGTACATTTGTGTTTTTCGTTGCTCACTCGTCTTTGAAGCGCCACACAGACTCAAAAGCTTCTGCGAATAAAATGAGTTATATATCTACTAAATTACGCTTCGAATATTGGCTAATTGCCTTTGAACGGATAAAAAAATCACGGAGTTATAATGGATCAAACTCAAAATTTTATAAAATTTTTTGCTTTTTTATCCAATTTTTGTAATTTTCGGAAGCTGTTATGTACTACAAATAATAAAACCAATCCATAGTTTTATAATTTTATTGAATAGTTCATGACATTTAAACATCCCAAAAGTAAAAATTTGCAAAGCGGTGTTATATAATGAATTACCCTGCATAAAGTGGGACAAATATATGATCATAAAATTATTCCCAAAGCAGAAACTTCTTAAAGCAATGCATAGCGTATTATTTTAGATGATCCACTATTTTCATTAAAAAATATATAACACGGCAATAAAACTAGATTTTTAAAATTTTTCCAAACTAGAATTAGAAAAAAGCGAGTAAATTCAAAAGGTTTTCGATGAACTCGAATAAATTTTAACCGAAAAAGTTACTCGAATAACTCGAACGAAATAAAATCTTTATTCGATTGTTTGAGTAATTTGAAAACCTTAATTTCGATTAACTGATTAATCGAACAATTGAAAAGTCGATTAAAATGAATACCCTAGATCCAACTTAAACTGGTTGGAACGTATGATAAATTTGATATGTATATTGTCCTCGTATTACTCATACGCTCGGAATGGCAATGCTAACATTGTAAAAGTATGCAATACTTTTTGTAAAAATATTTACGTATGAGTAACATACATATATAAAAACAGTACTTTATTTTTGAAAAAAAAAACTTTTTATAAAAAAAAATTTTTTTCTGCAAAAGTGTTAAAATTTTAAAGAAATACACAAAAATGCATTTGTAATTCATTTTATATAAAATAAAAAAAAAAATAATTAGAGCAGCACATTGTTTTTTCTTTTTAACCAAAAAAAAAAAAATACTTATATATTAAAAAAACATAACATAAAAAACATAACTTAAAGTTCATATTAGATCTTAAAAAATGTCACATATTGTTTTTTGTACATTATTTTATTAAAACTAAAAGCCAGTTCTTTTGATTGCTTAAAGTTTGTACAATTTTATTTTTTTCAAAAAGTTTGCTCAGGTGTTTATTTTCACCCCTTGTAATTTGAACCATCCATCCTCCAATGTCAACACACATTTTTCGGTAAATTTTTTGACATCGCAAGAAGACACTTGGTATGAATTCGCCCGATTGTCAATGTACAAGAACGGCATAATTGTATTTAAGACGGAATAAACGCTGTTGCAGTAATAACAGAATGAGCAAATATAAAGTTTATTAAAAACTTGCACCACTTTATATAAATTTGAAGCTTTTTGGTACCTCAAAAAACAAAAACTGGAAAAACTTGACAAACGGCAACACTGGTGGGGATATATAATCACTTATTTAAAATTTTGCCCTATTCTGTGCTTCACTCGAAATGAAAGTAATGTCAATGCAAATGATATCTATTATTATTATTATAAATATTTATTTTATAACAATAATGCACTATTGTTCAGACGACCACTTTCTTTGGCCAAAACTGTTTGTGAACGAAATTCTTTATCGATTCTTATGCTACTTTGTAGAAATAATTGAGTTATGAATTTGTAGAAATATTATTTTCCTGTGACAGCACAATATAATGACTAGACAAGTGCGAAGTGCCAAGCTCATTCAAAGTAAACATTCTTCTTCAACTGCTTTTACTTAAACGCATCTTATGAAACTTGGAAAAACAGCAGACGGATGAATTTATGTCATGATGAATGTAAAACTTCATATAAAATACAGTATTTTTTTACCGGTTTTTTTATATGAAGTTTGGCATTCATCATGGCATTAATTCATCATTCGTAGACACTAGGCAACAAATTTTAACACACATTAGCACCGTTAAAAGCGTTGCATAATATGTGAACAGGCCCTTACTTCAAAAACTAACTTTCAAACTAATTATTTATCAATTACATCAGAAATACGTTTATGTGACTTCGTCCATAACTTCATTAATTTTTTGTAAAATTTTCATTTAGGAACCATTTGAGCAAACTTAAAATGTACATCTATCTGCATGTGGGAAGTAAACTACACTATGTCACATTTTGAAAATATTACAGGAGACGGCAAAAAATTTCTAAAATGGCAAATTGTTTTATCTCTGTGGGATTAACAATTTGACTTGCCCCAAATATTTTGTATAATTCTACTATAACATTTTTCTTACATCTAACATATCCGTAATAAAATTACGTCATATACCGTTACTTATTAAAAACGACTTGGTGCTGTTTACCTCGCATATGGTTTTGTGCAGTACTACTTACTATCTCTTAAAACAAAGGATTTACTGAATTTCACCTATCGATAGAGGAAAATATGATGATTGCAATAGTATAAAAAACGTATTTTGAAAAATATATGACATGATGTACTTTACCTCCCACCTACAGACATACATATGGATGTATTTAAATATCATAAAACATTTTCAAGTTTTGGCCATAATGTTTTTACTATATTTTAAATGCTGAAGTCTCCAAGGCACTTAAAGTTGTTAAGTTTAATAAAAAAATTCTTTGAAACATTTATTTTCTTAATTAATTTAAACATAAAATATACCTTGACGTGGGGATATATACATACATACTGTCATATGGAAAAATGTGGTTACGAGAGTAGGCTAATAAATAGTGAACCTTTATATAAATTTTAATTATATATTTAGAAAGAAAGGTAACATATAGCTCATTAATTTAATTACTCTTTGATTTTTAAAATAGGAGTAGGGTTGTTAAATGAACAGCAGTATCAGTAAACAGCTCAAACATTTATCACGTACATTTTAATAAAAACTTTGATCAAAATGACTCAATTGATCAGTAGCAGTCATGTGTACGGATGTACATTTAGTATTCCTGGAAAAATGGGAATAACAAAAAATCACCTTTGTGTATATTGTCATTTCTCTGACGTTTCACATTTCACAGGAGTAGCAACAACAAACAACAGTAAAAGTAATTTCAATGAAACGGAAAAGAAATCTTGAGTCAAGTAAAAATTGTGAGAAAAAGTATGTTTCAACGTGTGAATGAATGAGTGTTGTTAACAGTGTTTTATGATGAAATATCTTCTTCGGTCAATCCTTGAAATACTGTGTAGTAGTTTGGTCAACTCCTTAAATTTATAGACCGAAAACTATTTATAGGAGTGTATCATAAGACTACTTAATTTGGTGAAAGATTTGAAAACTACAAGTTTGTTGTTTTCTATTTTTAATGGAATGGTATTTAGACAACACAACAAACTTTAAATCTTCATCTTAATCTGTTAAAAAACATATATACAATTTTTAGGAAAGTTACTTAAACAAATTTTTCACTTCTTCCTGTTACTTCTAGAAATCATATACATACATTTGCATGCATTTCTAAGTTTTACTTTAAGTATCTTTAAACTTTGTTTGAACACAACTTTATATATTCTTCATATTGATATTCTAACGTACAAATTTATTTATTGAAATGAATATTTTTACAATTCTCCTTACAAAAAAATAAAAAAATAAAATAAAAAGTATAAAGCGGAAATATCATTGTCCAATGTCAGTCAGTCAGCCATGGAGATATAAATACTTTTGTACTCAATATATTCGAGAGAAAATCGTTTAATAAAACACACATGAATTGCCATTTTAAGCGAAACGATGAAGCTAAAAATAAAATCATTTAAGTCGTGCGGTACTTTTTAATAAGATTCTGTTGCCTTAATAATAATAAAAAAATTGTAGTTCTGTAAAATTTTAGGATATTATTGTACACTGAAAGAATTTCGCTTTATAAATCCGATTAAACAGTTTCGTTAGATTTTGTTTTTCACAAATCTAATGAATTATTTCACAATTCTAACGAAATTTCACGAATATTGGAAATAATTTCATTGCAATTGCTTCATTAACTTTTACAGTTTCATTAAAAAATGTCACTGCATTTATGTCAACAATATTTTGTCATTTTATGGATACCCCTTTAAGTTTGGACTAGGGATGTAACGAATACCGATACCGATACCGATATATCGGCGATACTTCAGATTTTCCGATACATCGGTATCGGCGATATTTTACTGTCGATACGACGATACTTTGAAAATTTTTTTCAGTGTTTTTTTCTGACAAATTATTTATTTTTGGTTAATTTTACCATGAACCAAACTCATTTCGTTATTTTTTTAAATCTTATTAATATCAATTTTTAAAATTAATAATATTTTATACTATTATTTTGTAAAAAAAAATTATTTATTTTTGGTTAATTTAACCATGAATAATGAATAATGAATTCAAATTCAATTCGTTGTTTTTTAAATCTTATTCCAGCAAAAAAAGACACTCCAAAGAAGTCATGAAAATGTAGAATTCGCGATCCGGAAGTATTGCAAATTTGGATCATTTCTAATTAGTTTCAAATATCCTTGCCATTGCAAGAAGTTCTGTTTTTCGATTACCAATCACCGAATTGGAAGCGATGCTCGGACAAATTTCTTTTTCGGTGTTCTATAATGATTTTTCCTCAAGAAAAAAGGATAACAAATTACCCATTTTCAAAAATTTTTTTTATGCGAGCATTTTTTAAAATTATAAAGGAATTAAAATTTTTTTCTTGCTTTTCACTATGCGACAAATAAAGACTTTTGGAAAAACACAAGAACTGGACAGCACAGGTTCGATTGTCACACAATGGGGTAGTAAGACCCTTTGGTGACCAATTTTTTTTTATGGACCTCCAAAGTTTCTGAAAATCAGTGGGGCCTCAAAAAACTGTGTCATCAGTATTTGGCCAACAGCTAATTCAAACTTTATAATACCGCTTAACTACATATAGCAATAATGTAGCTAGGAGTCTGTTTAACAGATTTTTTTTTAGAATTTCATGCCAAAAAAATTTTTTGTGAGCTTTTGTTGATAAAATTAAGGAAAAAATTGTTTTTTTCACTTTTTTCAGAATAACTTACAGGGACTTGTAATTTTTAACTAACAATATTTGGCAATCTTATAGTTACGGTAGAACTGAACAACTTTTGTGAACATATCAATACAATCTGCACGTATCTAGGCACTCTAATAGCTCACACGGAGCACTTTTTACCTTAAAAATTTTTGCTTTTCACTATTTTTTTATGCTAAAAAAATATTTTTTTTTGAAAATAGTTGTGATTCACTAACATTTTGTGCCCAGAAAAATGATATGTTCCTGTACTTTTTTTGAAAAAAATTATTTTATTCACTTTTTTCAGTATAACTTATAGGTACTCCAAATTTTTCATTACCATTATTTGGCAAAACAATAACAAGCAATAAAAAATAGTAAATACTAAAACCAGCAACATAAGAAGTGGAACAATAACAAAGAAAGCAAAAAATGCAATAAATACACATATAGCCTAACTCGTAAAAAACGAAAACTTTTAAGGTAAAAATTAGTTTTTCTGGGCTGTTTAGGGTGCCCAGATACATTTAGATTGTATTGACATGTTCACAAAAGATGTTCAGCTTACAACTTTGCCAAATATTGTTAATAAAAAATTACGAGTCCCTGTAAGTTATTCTGGAAGAAGTGAAAAAAAAATTTTTTTTCTTTAATTTTTCAAAAAAAAGTGCACGAAAAAATAATTTTTTGGCATAAAATGGTAATAAAATCTATTTAGCGAACTCTTAGCTACATTATTGCCATATATAGTTAAGCGGTATCACTAAGTTTGGATTTTCTGTTGGCCAAAAGCTGATGACACCTTTTTTAAGGGCCCGCTGATTTTCCAAAACTTTGGAGGTCCATAAAACGAAATTGGTCACCAAATTCGCCAAGCTAAGTGTACTACCCCGTTGTAGTACAATCGAATCTATACTGTCAAGTCCGTGTGTTTTTTAGATTGTTGCACTGTGTTATCTGCATATTTTTAATATAGATTTTTGGAAGTAAAGAAAATGTAGCTCCTTAAAAAATACTTCCAATTTTTTATACTGGGTTAATATCAATTTTAAATATTAATAATCTCTTACACTGTAATTTTGTATAATAAAAAAATTGCACTTGAGTTTTGGTAATCTATACTTGAACTCAATTTCAATATTCGTATCGGTATCGGAATCGGTATCGGCGATATTTATTTTTAAGTATCGGTATCGGTATCGGATCGGCAAAACGGCGTATCGTTACATCCCTAGTTTGGACAAAATATTTTAATTGATACTTAAAATTATCGAAATATTTACTATAAAAATTGAAAAAAAAAACTAAAAATTTTATGACCTTGAATATCATAATTTCAATGAAATATAATTCATTGTTTTGATGAAAAGATTCATAAAATTTATGAAATAAATAAATCATATATTTTCTCTTTTAAATATCTACACGCTACACTCAATTTAATGTGACGTTACATATCCGTGTAGTTGGCCTTTGGCCGGGTGGAAGGATTTTAAACTTTTACTGCTATAGAAGCCAAATAATGATGGAGATGGAACACATTGGAGAAACTTTCAATTATTTAATATAATATAATATTTTAAGTTATATATTCGATTTTGAGGATTACCAGAATTTTTGGGTGTAAAATTTTGAGCGATTTTTCATATGAAAAACAACTTAAAATTTGTATGGAAAAATTTTGGGCGACTTTTCATTTTTATTTTTAGGCGCTTTGGTTTTGGGCGATTTTTCATAGAGCCCTTTAATATGCATATTCACAAAAAAAAGTTTGTTTTGCCATCGAAAATTTTGAAATTTTTTCACATATAAAAAACTTTTCTTTTACGATTTTAAATTTACTCCATAATGTACTTTTTCCACAATTTCTTTAAAATTTCCCTCAATCCACTTATTTATTTCCAGTTTATTCACAGCTTTAAACATTTTCAATTATTTAGTTTGGAGGATTTTTTGTTCCATTTCAATTTTATCGAGATTGTGGGCTTATTTGCACTTCATAGAATAATAGCAGGACGAGAATAGTAGCGTTTGCGAATATTTAAATATGACTTGGTGCACAAAATTTTATATTCGAACACATGAAAGGCCAGTCTGGCATTATTAAATCGTCTCCCGTGCCCATAATTAACCAGAATTTTACATAGGTGGCATGCAATATCGTCCAATGAAATGGACGTTAAATTCACGTTGAAAAGGAAATAATTACCATAAAAAAGGCAAATAAAGTTCATGCAATACTACTGCAGAGTGAAGATTGACTGCATATCCGGCCACTATTTGACATTGCCATGAACATTATTTTTTATTTTTTTTCAAGTAATAATAATGTCCCTAGACGTTATCAGAAATGAATATCATGTAAATTATAAACGAAATTATAAAGTTTTAAGAGCATATTTTTGTACATTTTGGAGCATATTTTTAAGTTTTTAGTGCATATTTAATGCGCATAAAAAACATTTTTTTGGCCATATTTTCAGTTTCCCTAGTCATGATAAATAAATACAATTTTAATAGTTTCATCGTCATTCACTTTTAAAGCAAATATTTTTATCTTTTTCTCTTATCACAATATAATTAATGTTAATATTTGTAGCGCGAAATTTAATGTTGATTGATAGTCATAATATTCAATTACTTTCTAAAACTTAAAAAACGGTTTGGAATACTGCGGTTTTTCTCTAAATCTGTTAAGTGGTTCCTGAAACATCATTGTCGAAAATTTTTAAAAACGTTTTTTCCATAAATCTATGGATTTTCTAAAGCTTTGAGCTTGATATTAGCGTCACGTTCCAGGAGGGATGGTCTGCAAGATCAATCGTTTCTCATATTTTCTTATTTTTCTTTTTTCCCATTTTTTTCGTTTAGGCCCTTTCGCCAATTATTTCCAAGTTGACGATTTGTTTCATAATTTTTACGATTTCTTTTTTTTTGCGACTATTTCTCGTTTCGAAGTTTTTCCCTGTTGTTGTCAAGCTGGTAATTTTGGCAAATAGGTATCTGTTTATCCATAGAAATCCACGATGTTAGTAAAAGTACTTGGTAGTTTGAAGACCAAATTTTAGTTTGCCGTATCGACTAGTATATCTCTTAGTAACACAGCTGTTATCAAAAAAATTGTCTTTAATTATTTGCACAAAGTAACCATAGCACCGCACTTAATACAATTTAAATGGAGATAAATATGTAATTGGCATTATTAAGCATTTATTGGTTTTATTTTGTCATTTAATTTTCTCGCTAGTGGAAGTTGCGTTTGATTTGCAATTTTTATTGACACTTTATTAATAATATTTAGTTAAGTTGGCAAATATTTATGAACTACTTATAATGAGTGCCACAGTTATCACTGAAGTATTAGTGTGAAATATTAAATTTTTATGACATATTACGACTACCAATCAACATTAAATTTCACGCTACAAATATTAACATTAATTATATTGTGATAAAAGAACAAGATAAAATTATTTGCTATAAAAGTGAATGATGATGAAACTGTTATACAGTTTTATTTTTTTTTCTTGTGGGCGATATGACGATCGTTTTGTTTTGTATTAAAACAGTATGTAAGGGCTACCTGATAAATAAAGTAATTAGAAAGTTTTAACATATCGGTTAAATTTTTTTACATTAATTTCCTTTGATTTCCGGTTCAATAGTAGTTTACAGTTCTATATTTACTATCAATAAGTTAGTACTAGAGGCAGTAGTGAAGGTTAACCATTAATCGTTTAGCTGGTTAATTGCTACCCGATTAACTGATCGTTTAACAACAAGTTAGCTATTTTTAGTTAACAGTTTAACCGTTTAATTTTAGTCGATTACCCGACTAACCGATGTAATAAAATTTAAAAATTTTTGTAGTATTATATCATATTTTTTGTGCGTTTAATTATTTGTTTCTGCTCATATACAAAAGGTATGTGCTTAGAAATATTGAACTTAAGGAAATTATAAAATTTTTGATTAAAAATTTAAAATTTTTCATACAAAGCAAGAAGTGTGTTCAGTGATCTTAACTTAAGTAAAACTTTAAAACCTTTGGAAACTGTGGCTATAAAAGATCTTAGTAAAGACTCTGCTACTCTAATTGAACTTGAAGGAATTATTAAGTTTTTGATTAAAAAATTTAATAAAAGCTAATAATACTATTGCCAAAGATTTAATTAAAAATCTGAGGATTAGATTTAACCAGAGACGAATTCAAGTTTTAAATACACTTATCTTATACTTCCACTCAGGAATATTTCCTGCTAGTAATAAATAGTGTTTTAAAAGACAGTACAAAAACGTTAACTAAGGAATTCGGTTATAAACTTTTTTGAAGAATGTTGGGTGTTCAGCTTTGCCAGGATGAATAACCAGATTGAATAACAACAGAAAAAACTATCGATAGTAATACAAGCAATCTTTTAAGAGAATGAACAAAAATAATTATGTAGAAGGGTTAAGAATTTGAAAAATTATTAAAACAGGACTCTAAGGGCATAATGGAAGATTTTATATGTTTTGAGAAATCCAGCAAAAGGACTACGAAATTAGATATTCAAGACCTATACGTGTGAAGAGATTTTTTATTGACAGGCCAAGAGTTGGCCATCTACGTATTTATCTATATTTACGACTGCATGAATTGATATGAATAAACAAATTTCCTCTTCATATTATCAGGGATTATGTTAAAAATCCTAAATTTATTCCCCTTTACTCCGTATCTATTTGTCGACGTCACGTCAAGACAATACCAAAAAATTTGTACATTTCTACTCGTCATCGACAACAATTTACTATTAGTGACAGCCACGTACTATTCTCTAAGGCATAGAAAATTGAAAGAGGCTGTTTACAGTAGTAAATTTTTGTCGACAGCGAATAGAGAAGTGTCAATTTTTTGGTATTGTCTTGACGTAACGTCGACAAATTGTTACGGAATAAGGGGGACTATCTTATCGTTGCAAAATGTCCACTGAAAGCATATTGTTCCTAAATTCAGTGAATTTCGATATTAATCTAATGAAAAATTTTATTAACACTAAGTCGACGTCACACTTCGTTGGATTTATGAAACAAGTTTCCTTAAAATTATTTTAATGAACATTTCATTAAACATATGAAATATTTTAATTAATCAATGGAATAATTTTGCTAAGCTAATGAACATACATATTTCATCGTTCAATTGTTTTAATGAAATTATTTCATTATTTTAATGAATTTGTCATTATTTTAATAATATTCTGTTATTATTGTAATGAAATTATTTAATTGTTTTAATGCAATTATTACATTACTTAGTAAGCTCGTTAGCTTATTTCTTTTATTGACTATTTTAATATATTGACAATTCCATTTAACTATTACGTATGATAGACATCAAAAATTTTAATGTTGATGATAACCGCTCACAGTATCGAACTCAGACTTTTTTATATCATCACGTGCTTTATAGGCAACTTCTTAACTACTTCAGCCAGCAGAACTATTAGCATATAATAAGATAGAGTACAGCAGTAATAAACATATAAATATACTTTTTTTGTTAGCTTTTGGTTGTGAAAATAAATAAGGGTACATGTTTTTTTAAAAAAATTAATGGACGTGATTTACTTGATCTGTCCTTCATAAATTCAGGGAAATTTCTCATCAAAACAATGAAATACATATAATTGAAGTTATAACATTCAAGGACATAAAATTGGTAGTATTTTTTAAAATATTTTTAGTGTATATATATCAAAAATTTTAGGTAGCGAGTAAAACATTTTGTCAAAATTTACACGGGTATCCATAAAATGACAAAATGTCGTTGCATTAAATCCATTGAAATTTTCTAACGAAACTATGAAAGCTAATGAAGCAATTCTAATAAAATTCTTTCACAATATTCGTGAAATTTCATACGAATTATGAAATATATCATTAGAATTGTGAAAAAATCTAACGAAATTGTTTCCTTCAATTTATGAAGCAAAATTCTTTCATTGTGTCACGTAAGCAGATATTTTATACTTATATTTGGGCAAAATATAATTTATACTGGGCCTGATTGTGAAAGGCGTTGGCGTAAGCGCCTAAGTCGTTTTTTGTAGTAGATTAAAGAACACGGGTTGTGTGTTACAATAAACGACATAGGCGTTTACGCCAACGCCCTACACAATAAGGCCCACTATCTCAAGATTTAATTAGAAATTTAAAATTTATTTTAAAATAGAAACACAAATTGATTTGATAAATTATTGATCTTGTTTGTCAACTTCAGGTTCTTTGTCCTTTTCTTTTTCAGCTATTGGTTCTTGCTCATCAACATGACCTTCTACACGCTCACCAATAATAATTTCTTCAGCCAACTGATAAAGTTCACGTATGTCCTGCAAATGTTGAAATAAAAATATAAAATTTTTATATATTTTGCAATGCATATAATTGGTACTTATTTACTTTTGCATTTCGTAATTGCATTATTTTGTCATCTTCATAGCGTAAATGATCATATTGATCCTTTGAGATGACACGACCTTCAGCAATATCGTTCTCCAATTCCCTTTGCAACATATCAGCATAACGCTGCTTAGCCAAACTAATAGAGCTCCCTACATTTAATGACTCGCCACTCGAAATATCGGAGTCATCGTCATTCGAGAGACTTTGTTGCACGAAAGTGGACTCCAAATCGAATGCTTCGAAAAAATCTTTAGTAGTTTGTGATTCCGTATGAGCGCTCTGAAATAAAATTTGCGTTTAATAAAATCTATTTCAATGTAAACTTAATAGGTTGGTGTTCATTTTAAATAATGGAACGTGAACGTGTTTTATTGGTAAGAGCATGACACTCGCTCAACTTGTATTAATATGTTTTTATTCTGACTTAAAAGGGAAAAAGGTAAAAATGATAATTTAAACAATTTACCTGAAGTAAGCTTTGCGATTGTCCCAAAATATCCTGACTCACGATTTGTGGCTGACCAGACTGTTGCTGTGAAAAATACTTTTGTTGCAATTTCTCTTGATGTTTATCTTCGATGGCTTTTCGTATCCGTCTTTCAACTTCACGGAACTCTTTTCTGAAAATAAGAAGCAGTATTTAATTATTCCAAAAATATAATTTTCTTTTAAAATTAAAATCAATCTTCAAGAAAAAACGCATAATTTCAAAATAAATTATTTAAAGTTACTATCGATTACCTGGCTTTTATTACGTTAGTAATATCCTTGGGATCAGTGGTGAATGCTCTGGAGACATGTAGTGAACGTTCCTTCATCTTGGCACGTTCTTGTTCTAGAAACTCTTTCAGTTGCTGTTCACAAGAACGCCAGTCTTCGTTATCAATTCTAAAGAAAATTTTAAAAGAGAAAAATTGCAAAAATTTATTTGATATATTGATAAAGTGAAAGCGATTTTCCTCATAATTTCTTTTGCCACAGAGTCTAGAGCAGATTTCTTTCATTTAATCATACAAAACACAAATGCCACTTTATGAAAATTTTGTTATAGAATTACTTGTTCAGGAAATAAGACAAATCATTAAAATAATTCCCGGAGTTTTAAAACTGCGCAGAGTTGGTAAACATATTAAAAGAAACTAAAGAGTACTGAAAAATTAATGCTTAAAATAGTTAAAGCTGACAAAATTTCCCACAAAAATGCTTAAAAATATTTTTGCCCAAGGTCTTTAATTAGTTTGGCTTAAGTTCGTTTTTTAGGGTTCCGTTACACCAAAAGTGCTTGCTGTGCGTCTGTCTGTCCGTCTGTCTGTCACAGGCTGTTTTCTCGGGAACCGTAAGAGCTACGGACCTGAAATTTACACAAAATATGTAAAACTTTGACCGCTACAACAACAAATATCTGACAGCTATAAATTAAAGGGTGTTCCAAAGCGAGCAACGGAAAATGTAGAAATACTTATGTAATATACAGACACTTATACATAGACACTTTAAATTTTCAAAGTACGTGTTAATTGGTGTAGTCTGTAGAATAGACTACACCAATTAACACCGATATTTAAAACAATAAAAAGTAAAGAGTGTTCTATCAGTTAATGTACTTTTACTATGTAATTTAGACAATCTGCTGTATCTTGGGAACCGTAAGAGGTAAAATCTTGATATTTTAAAAAACGCTAAAACTAAAAAAACCAAAATTAAAATAAATTTCAAAACGAAAAAAACGCTCAAATGAAAAAGCGCTTAAAGGAAATAAGCACCAAAATGAAAAAAATCGCTAAAACACAAAATATCACCCAAACTAAAAAGATAGCCAAAAAACTAAACAAAAACGCCAAAAACTGAAAAAAGTCGTCAAAACGAAAAAAAGCACTACAACATAAATAAAGTCCCTAAAACTAAATATAACATCAAAAAACGAAAAATCGCAAAAATGAAAAAATATCACCAAAAGGAAAAAAAATATACATAAATAAGTAAATAAATAAATAAAAAAGCGCAAAAACAAAAAAAAAAACGCAAAAACTAGAAAAATCGCCAAAACCCAAAAAAAAAATCGCCAAAACGAAAAAAATGTCAAAACAAAAAAAAATCGCTAAAACTAAAAAACAACCGAAAAAATCCCCAAAACCGAAAAAGGCTAAACTGAAAAAAGCGCTAGAGCTAAAAAATCGCTAAAACTAAATATATCGTCAAAAAACGAAAAAAAACCGAAACCAACAAAAATGCCAAAAGTAAAAAAATTGGAAAAAAAACAAACAAAAATGTCCAAAAACCAAAAATTGCCAAAAAAAAATTAAAAAGCGCTAGAACGAAAAAAAGTGTCGTAATTAACCAAAAAATCGCTAAAACTAAAAAATCTCCAAAAACCAAGAAATCAATAAAACCCAAAAGAGCGCCAAAACTGAAAAAAATCGCCACAACTAAAAATATCGTAAAAAAATTGAAAAAAACGTTAAAAAAACGTAAAAAACTAAAAAAATGGCCAAAACTAAAAGAAATCGAAAAAACAAAAAAAATCGGCCTTTACTTAATTTATTTATTAATTGTATTGTTTTTTATAAAGCCTCAATAAAGTTTCCGAATGACGTGTGAACTGATCTAATTATAAAATAAGGTTAAAATTAAATCAAGCAAACGAGTGTTTAGAAAAATATACATTTTTTTTCTTTTTAAGCTAACAAGCATTTTTTTATATAGGACGATACCACACCGCGCGAGGCTCTAGTAGTTTATTGCAAAAAGTTCTATTTGAATGGTTTTTGGGCGGGCTACAGCATTAGTACGCCCATAGTGAAACCAACACAATCCGCAGTAAACGCTACATCTTATTAACTGCCAATTACCCGAATTAAATGATATAGGTACGGATGACATATAGTAGCAGTAATGCTTCTTGCCGCACAGCGAAGGTGACAATGGATTATGTACATGAACGACTAAATGGTATGATTATCTCTAATACCTTAAATAGAGTTCAATAAGTGCGTCTTATATTAATAAGATTTTCGCTCACCTAATTTTCTCTAAATTGTTTTTTCTCCAAAATATGTAACTAATAGTGCTGTTTGAGGTTTAAACTAAAAAAGTGACAAACATATGCCGATACATACTACGAACACACGTGTATAAAATATATATAAAATTCATTTCTTTCCATTCTAAAGTTTTTTATTTCTTTTTTTGTTTTTTGTATTTCTCATGCGATAAATGAATAAAAGTTGAGAGCACAAATTATAATAGTGTTTTGGTATTAATTTATAAATCGTTTCATGTAGACCTAAATTGTGTTCACATGTCTTTAGTTGTATATCAAGGGCAATATATTAAGGTAGTGCTCTTATTTTGCGTTAACAAAAAAATTGTGTGATTTATTTTGTATAACTTCTTTTGTACATATAGAGGGAGGGTTAAGTGTCAAAATGTCTAATGTAATAAATAGGGATGTAACGATACGCCGTTTTGCCGATCCGATACAGATACCGATATTTAAAAATAAATATCGCCGATACCGATTCCGATACCGATACGAATATTGAAATTAAGGTCAAGTTTAGATTAGCAAAACTCAAGCGCAATTTTTTATTATACAAAACTACATTATAAGAGAGAATATTTAAAATTGATAAAACATTGGAAGTAATTTTTAAGGAGCTACATTTTCTTTGCTTCCAAAAAATCTATATTAAAAATATGCAGATAATTAGTACAAAAGCAAGTAAACATATTTAATTCCTTTATAATTTAAAAAAAAATACCCGCCATGCTTTTTAAAAAATAGATTTTTTAAAGGGCATTTATTAACTAATATTCTTCTAAATAGCTTTATAGCTTAATTATTAAAAGACTTCTAAGTTTATATTTATTCACTTAAATTTACATGAAAATACAGTTCTGAGTTTAAATTCGCATAAAAAAAATTGTGAAAATGGGTGATTTTGTATCCTTTTTCCTTGAGGAAAAATCATTATAGAATACCGAAAAAGAAATTTGTCCTAACATCGCTTCCAATTCGGTGATTGGTAATCGAAAAACAGAACTTCTTGCATTGGCAAGGATATGTAAAACTAATTAGAAATTATCCAAATTTGCAATACTTTCAGATCGCGAATTCTACATTTTCATGACTTCTTTGGAGTATCTTTTTTTTTGCTGGAATAAGATTTAAAAAACAACGACTTGAATTTGAATTCATGGTAAAATTAACAAAAAATAAATATTTTTTTTTACAAAATAACAGCATAAAATATTATTAATTTTTAAAATTGATATTAATAAGATTTAAAAAATAACGAAGTGAATTTAATTCACGGTAAAATCGAACAAAAATAAATTATTTCTTAAAAAAAAACTCTGAAATTTTTTTTAAAAGTATCGGTGTATCGACAGCAAAATATCGTCGATACCGATGTATCGGAAAATCTGAAGTATCGCCGATATATCGGTGTCGGTATCGGTATTCGTTACATCCCTAGTAATAAAGTTCATGGATATTAGGGCGCACCAAAATGTGTCATAATGGGTGTGAACACTTCCCGAATGACGGCTTAACACGTAATGGCAGCAAGGGCGTAATTCTTCTTAAATATTTTATAATAATTATTACAGATAGCAAATTGTTGTAAGTAGCTTACTGTTCTGTTTTTATGGTAATCAGGATATTACTTTTCAGTCCCAAGTTTTAATTTTTTTTGGGGTTCCGTTACACCAAAAATGTAAAGGAACTCTATTGTTTTCGCTACGCTGTCCGTCTGTCTGCCTGTCTGTCTGTCTGTCTGTCTGTCTCTATGTCTGTCTGTCTCTCTGTCACAGGCTGTTTTCTCGGGAACCGTAAGAGCTACGGAACTGCAATTTTCACAGGATATGTAGAACTTTGGCCGCTACAACAACAAATATATGACAGTTAAAAATTAAAGGTTGTTCTAAAGCGAGCAACGAAAAATATTGAAATACTAATGTAATATGCAGACACTTATACATAGACACTTTAAATTTTCAAAGCTCGTGTTAAATAGTGTAGTCTGTACAATAGACTACACCAATTAGCACCGATATATAAATCAATAAAAACTAAAGGGTGTTCTATCAGTTAACGTAATTTTACTATGTAATTTAGACAATCTGCTGTATCTTGGGAACCGTAAGAGCTACGGATCTGAAATTTTCACAGAATATGTAAAACTTTGGTCGCTGCAACAACAAATATATGACCGCTAAAAATTAAAGGGTGCTCTAAAGCGTCAAACGATTGTAGAAATACTAATGTAGTATGCAGACACTTATATATAGACACTTTCAATTTTCAAAGTTAGTGCTAATTGGTGCAGTCTGTAGAATAGACTACATCAATTAACACCGATATATAAAATAATATAATTTAAAGGGTATTCTATTAGTTAATGTAATTTTACTATGTAATTTAGGCAATTTGCCGTATCTTGGAAACCGTAAGTGGTAAAATCTTGAAATTTTAAAAAAACACTAAAACTAAAAAAACCCAAAATTAAAAAAATTTCAAAACGAAAAAAACGCTAAAATGAAAAAAGCGCTTAAAGGAAAATAAACACCAAAATTAAAAAAAATCGCTAAAACACAAAATATTACCAAAACTAAAAAGATCGCCAAAAAACTAACAAAAAACGCCAAGAACCGAAAAATTCGACAAAACGAAAAAAACACTACAACATAAAAAATCACTAAAACTAAATATCTTATCAAAAACGACAAAATCGCTAAAAAATGAAAAAAAAATCACAAAAACGAATAAAAAATCGCCAAAACCAAAAAAAGCGCCAAAGCTAAAAAATCGCCAAGACCCAAAAAAATCGCCAAAACGAAAATAAAAATGTCAAAACAAAAAAAAAAAAGAAAAAAAACCTAAACTAAAAAACCACAAAAAACCGAAAAAAAATCACCAAAATCGAAAAAGAGCCTAGCTGAAAAAAGCGCCAGAGCTAAAAAAATAGCTAAGACTAAAAATATCGTCAAAAAGCGAAAACACGTTACAACAACAAAAAAACTAAAACCAAAAAAACGCCAAAACTAAAAAAAAAATCGGCAAAAAACAAACATAAATTTCGAAAAACCAAAGTCGCCAAAAAACGAAAGAATAGCCAGAACGAAAAACAAATGTCATAACCAACCAAAAAATCGCTAAAAATAAAAAAAAATCACCAAAAACCGAAAAAAGCGCCAAAACTGAAAAAATCGCCACAACTAAAAAAAATTCAAAAAACGTTAAAAAACGCCAAAGACAAAAAAATCGCCAAAACAAAAAAAAATCGGAAAAAACAAAAAAAAAAATTCAAATAAAAAAAACGAAAAATAGCCAGAAAAATCTCGAAAATTAAAAAAGCGCCAGAACCGAAAAAATTGCCAAAAACAACGAAAAATACTTAAAAAATAAAAAAACTAAAATTAAACAAAAAAGCACACGAAAAAAAACTGCCAAAATGAAAAAAGGGGCAAAAACGAAAAGGGATACACATACATGTGTGTATTCATACGGAACCCTTTCTTGTGCGAGCCAAAATCGCACTTTACTTAATATATATTTTTTTAATTTAATTTTCGATTACATTATTTTTTTATTTAAGAAAGAAATTCCAAAGCATGTAAATATTGAACATTCAAAGAAAAATTTTGGCTATACGGAAGGTTGAACTGACAGAGGCCACTACAGTCTTCTCATCAGAGCCCTTTTACCTACACTGCCACCGACGGCAGCAACAACCACCTAGTTAAAATCCTAATTCCCTAGTAAACCCATTTAACAGATTTGTGTCCACCTCGTGGTGAATCGCACCTTCTAATGAACTTTTTGTAAAGGTTCGGAACTTCACAAACTTTTTTTCTTTATCATGTTGAACTATTTGAACCTTTTTGATTTCTGTCTTACCAGCGTGAAATATCATCGATATTTTTAATGCTTTGATTTTTTATAATGTTTATTTTGCCTAAGTTTTGTTAGAGTTTTAGCAATTGAGCTATAAATTTTAGTTGAACTGTATGGTTTTTTATCCAAAGTTCATTAATTAGTTGGCTTAAGTTAATTTTTCATTTAATCTTGCAATTAAATTAATTTTTTATTTAAGAAAAAAATTCTGAAGCATGTAAATATTGGGCATTCAAAGAAAAATTTTGGCTGTACGGAAGCTTGAACTGACATCAGATTTTTCGAGACCACCACAGTCTTCTCATCAGAGCCCTTTTACGTTTTTGTAAAGGTTCGGAACTTCACTGCCGGTGGAATCATCCGGATTATGTATGTCGAAGACGAATTTCTGACTACGACAAATTGTGTTCGAATAAACAAAAGTTTTACATTCTCTCTTTATTCTATGACAATTTGTCGTGGTCACAAATTCGACTTAGACATACATAATATGGGTTCTCCCCATACAGGGAGAACTACGCAGAAGAAATCGCGGGTAACATATACTTCTGAATAAAAATGAATATGAAAAACTTAAATGTTATGATGAAAAACCGTATTTATGATTAGAGAAAAGCGGCTGGTCTATCTGCCTTTTTTGTATATGAGTTATTTTAGAGAATGACAATTATGGAAAAAATAAAAAAACACATTATTTAATATTTAATAAGCAATTTGGAGCACTTTTAAATGATCATTCACGAAACATTTTGCTCTCCCTCTTTATATGTTAAATATTTATTTCAGATTTTCTTATCTTCCCTTTCTCATTATTAATAAAAGCCCTTATCTCTGAAAATAATATATTTTTTCGCTTTTTATTGAATTTAAAAATATACTTAGCTAGAGTATTCTGCTGGAATATATCCATTTTATTTTTCTACACCTGTATACAATTAGAAATTCATTGGATAACAATAAAAGTATTATAAGGCAAAACTAAATAATAAAAACCAAATTAAACCTTTAAGAAATTTATTGTTTGACATATTGTCATAATTATATCCTAAATGAAATTTATTTGTTGATGGTTATTAAGCAATTGTCTATATGCATTTCATTGGCGCTTTTACCAAATCGTCAGTAGACTTCAACCATAACTTTGAACACGTTACAAACCTCTTATTTTATGCACAGACACTCAAAAACCATTTGAGAATTTACAAACGATAATATTTTTGAAAATCACAAAAGAATAAAATAAGTGTAGTAGGCTTAGTTAGAGACTTATACAAAACCCAACAAATATTTTATATTCGATATGAATCCATTTTATTTTTCTACACCTGTATACAATTAAAAATCTATTGGATAACAATAAAAGTATTATACGGCAAAAATGAAAAATAACCCTACTACACTTATTTTATTCTTTTGTGATTTTCAAAAATATTATCGTTTGTAAATTCTCAAATGATTTTTGAAAGTCTGTGCATAAAATAAGAGGTTTGTAACTGTTCAAAGTTGTAGTTGAAGTCTACTGACGATTTGGTAAAAGTGCCAATGAAATACATATAGACAATTGCTTAATAACCATCAACAAATAAATTTCATTTTACTTTTTAAGTAAAATATTAAAGTTTTATTTAAAACACATTGAAATTTATTATGGAGGGGTATTAGCTGGTTTCTATATGCATTTCATTAAGGCTAATGCAAATCGTCATGGAACCTTTACCCAAAAATCTAATAGAAAAACTAAAGATATTATGTTAAACTGCTAATCATACGAATAAGAAGTTTTATTTTTCCATGTGAACCAAAGTCAAAATTGAAAAAGTGGTCATAACTTGTAATGTCGTCCTGTGATTATTATAATATTTTTTTTTAAAGAGTAGACGTATAGTGCTTTCAAACCCTATACTAATTTTTTGTGGTGTATTTTTTTCTCAGAGATCATTCCCAGAACAAGTGAGAAAGCAAATGTAACGCTCAATACATAAAAAGGCTAAAAAATCTAAATATATATTTTTATTTCAGGATCCATTGAATGAAGCGAAAACTATAATATAAATCCTAACTTTTCATATTTCTATTAGTTACATTGGTAAGCAAAAAAGAAAGCAAGAAAAATAATGTACGTTTAGGATGCGAATCACCCATATATACAATTTTTTATGCTTAAACTATTGGAAATTTCCGATGAAGCGGAAGAAAAAGTTCCATTGGTCCCATATATATTTTTGGTAATAAATGGGGCAGTGTCACGCCCTCACCAAGCTAATATTATTTTTCAACTACTTCTTATTGACCGGTTCATATAATATTGTGCAAAAGCATTAAGTTTTCTTGATAATACATTTGAAGGAATAATTAGAAAAGAAGGGCAGGCGGTTCCAACCACAACCAGACAAAATAAATATTATTTTTCAACTAATTCTCATTAACTGATTTTACACATATATCTTAAAATTAAATTCTATGAGAAGACGAATGGTTAAAAAAAAATACAACAATGCTGTAAAAAATGAGCCTTGTACACTATTATTCCTTTTAAATAAAATCTTAGCATTTTTTGTGGGTGTCCTATTTATTTTTATGTTTATTTTCTGTCTTCTATGAACTGTTTTTATTTATCATATCAATTTCTTAGGTTTTGTGGTATTGTGGGGGCTGGTTATAATGGTAAACATTAAAAAGCCATAAAAGAAAATCTACATAAAGAAAACATTGAAAGGCAAATAATTCCATAAAATAATAAATGATTTCCTTAAATTAAATATGCCATGATTTATTGCAAGATGTTTTTCATATGCAAAATACTTTCTACTATCATAAACAATCAACCGTATCTATAATGCACATAAATGATTTTACTACTATTTCATATTTTTCTTCAAACGGAAGGAAGTTTTTAAACATACTATTTTATGCTACAAAAACATGGTTAATGAAAAACGACTTTTTATAACTCACACTTTAGTACAAAACTTGTATAATACTGTGTGATTTATTTAAATTCTATAAAAGGCAAAAAATATTGCTCTTTTTTTAATTTAAGATTTTTAATACTAGACTCACACACCTTAACAAATCCATTCCCATGTTGGCATCTTCATTTTTGTATTGTTCTTCCAGGTCTTTTTGTTCTTTGTATCTTTGCCGTAGAACATTTATGCGTTCAGCTTCTTCCTCCTCGTGTTGCAAACGTTCACGTTCCCATTTCACACCTTGTAATTTTAAACGATCGGAATTTTTTTCTCGATTTGTTTTTAACTAGAGAAAAATATACAGTGGAAAAAAATAAATAGATTAATAATATTAGCAAAACCAAATAAAAATTTGAGAAATTGTTTTGTACTACGAGAGAGGTTTGTTAAAAAAAGGTCAATTTTTAAATTTCTCGGGTTTGGAAAGCCCGAATGCTAAAATTATTTTTCCTATTTGTTTAATTCACAAAACCTCTTGTATGTATCATTGTATCGAATGTGGTATAGTACTGAATACAATAGTGTAAAATTTGTTCTTGGTAATTTTCATATAAATTTTGCACTTTTATTTAATATATTTTGAAAAAGTTGTATTTAATACGATACTCAGGGAGTATTTCTTTTTACTCTCAGAGAGTATTTGCATTTTGTTCTTCTTTTGCCCATCAATACAATATACGAGTTGATACAATTGCTCAATTCCCAAGCTCGTATTAACGTCGTATGTGTTGTGAAATCGTCTAATTATACAGTATTGTATTTTTGTTGTTGGTAATTTTCATACAAAAGTGCGTTATAATTATATGATTAAATTTTATATATTCTTCAAATAGTTGTATTGAGGCCCGGTCTGGGAATATTCTGTTTGTTAGCATAATTTGCTAAAATCTTTTATATATGTGATAAGTAACACAGGAAAATACATTCTTCTTAATGATAAATATATACTTTATTCATTTAAATTAAATTTTAAAACTATTTTAATCAAAATTGCTTGTCGTGAAATAAGTTATATCATTTGGCGTCAAACTAAAATTCCCATACCTGGTTGGTTTTATTTCATGGTATCAAATCAAGGTGAATAATTAACAGGTGCCTTCGAGAGATTAGGGGACTACGAAATGTTTACCATGTTTGAAATGTCAAATGTCAAATTCTGCACGCCGAATGTATATTTGGGCTGTCAAAAAGCTGCTATATTAACACAGTTGACAGCTCAAATATGGAAACATTTTCTTAGTCACGTGATATTTCGAGGCCAACTGTTATTAATTCGCCGTGTCTTGGTATTAAATAAATTGGCATTTAAAATACGACAAAATAACGATACAACAAATTTGTCCGTTCACAAGCACATAAAAAAATATCATCTTTTTTAAACGATAAGACATACGACTGAGCTTGTAATTGAGCAAATATACACTGGGTGCTCACAAGCAAATAAACAAAGAAAATATTTGATACAAAATACACGATACAAATGTTGGTATATATGCCTCTGAAGTATGATAAAATTTTCAGCTGTATGCATTGCTTACTTTGTCTGTGGCAGTCGCTAAGGTTACAGGTGTTCTTATGAGCTCAGCGAATCTCGTTTGTTAAAAGAAATCGATCAATGTGTTTCTATAAAATTTTACGTGAAATAAAGTGTAACAAAATGTATGAAATGTTAACATAGGCCCATGGTGAGTCGTAGATGACGAGCGCCCCGGACACTTCAGCGGATAAACAACCGATGAAAACTCGGACAAAGTAAAAAAAAATGTTACGAACGATTTCCGAACCACAATCAGAGAAGACGCTGATGATTTTGGCATATTAATTGGCTCATGCTATGAAAATTTTTCGAATGTTTTGGGTATGAAACGCGTGGCAGCAAAATTTGTTTCAAAATTGTAGAATTTTGAACAAAAACAACGGCGAATGGAAGTTGCTCAGGAGTCACTAAATAAAGTCAACGATGATGAAGAATTACTGAAGCATATTATAACAGGTGACGAGCCATGGTTTTACGGATATGACCTCGAAACGCAGCATTCTGATTCGTCAATATCGAAAAAAATTCGATAAATATGATAATCGCCGAGCTCATAAAAACGCGTCTAACCTTAGCGCCTGCCACAGACAAAGTAAACAATGAATAAAGCTGAAAATTTCATTATAGTTCAGGGGCATATATACCAACATAATAGCAAAAAAATGCTGACATCCGGGCTGTCCAAACCCGAAAAATTTAAATCTACATTAAGAAAATTTACCTTAGTTTTTGAACAGAGCTCGTATTACGAATAAATTTATATATAATAAAGAATTCCCAATATATATGAGGGTAAATAAAGTTATTTGTTATTTTTCAGCGTTGTCTTGTTTTTGGGTCAATATACCTCTTCCAGTAATTTTGATTAAAAAAGCCTACCCAACAAAAAAATCTCATGTTTCTGGAAGTGGTAAAAAACTTTGATGCCTTCCGCATGCGATGTTTTGAAGCGCTGCCGATGGTGCTCAAAAAGAAGGCAGAGATCTCTTAGTTTTCATATTGTTTAAATTACGAGGTTAGTCGCCTTTTTAACACGAACTTTAAATTGAACAAAGGCTTATTAAATAGCACTGTAGCTTTCAATAAAATAGATCATAAAGAATTGTCGCACGTATTGTTTCAAATAAACACTAACACACATTCTAACTTATTTCATGGAGGAGAGAGATTTATAATAAAGGTTTATAATAAAACAACTTGTAGTTTAACGATGGTATAATTGAATGACGCAATAAAACCAAGAGACATGATTTTAGAGCATTTTTGATGCTCTGTTTTATGCTCTGTTTTATGTTAAAATCAAGAATTCTTAATTGGGACATCGCGAACAAAAATCATGCCAGTTTGAAGCGCTTTTCGAAGCAGGAGAAACAACAACAACAACCAACTTTTCGTGCTTACAAGCCTGCTTCAGCCAAGCAGTAGTTTTTCATGGCTATGCACATTAATGAGAACGTAGCACGTTACAGGCAGGCGGCCGCCTTTTAAATTTTTTTTTATCTTCCCTCTAACGGCCATTACTCTCAAGTATCTCTTTCTAGTATTTACCTACCAGATCTCAGCTCTTCCCCCCTAATGTACCACTCTAATATCAGAAAATTAAATCCTGTAAAAAATCATTATACTTTTATTAACCCTAGGGTGGTAACAGGGCTGCTCCAACACCCCAGATCAAAAATCTCGCACCTCTATTTAAAAAAGTATATGCTGTCTCACTCTTATATTTCACGTACTCTTTTGCGTTTTTACGTTTTTTTTAGTAGCAGCGTATCATCAATAGCAAGAGGACAATTTTGCGGAGATACAGGTTATTGCGTCACGCAAGTTACTCTTTAGGCATGCATTTATTTCTTTCTGGATTACATTGGCTTTCTTAAATGATAAACAGAGCGAACGCTATTTAAATTATATTACTGAAGTTACTGATGAAACAATATTAACAAAAAAGTCAAAGCTTTTGAACAAAATGTAAAAGCCGTGCTTTCCCTGGGCACCGAAGAGAAATTTGTTTACATTGTGTCTAAACTTTCTGTATTTTATATTGTTACGAAAACTTTGTAGAACAATTTGACCTCAAGAAGAATGTTGCTTCAGTTTATCTAATTAATAATAAAAATAGGTTTCATTCAAATTGAGTGTGCGTGTGTGTGTGTGTGTGCTTTTAACCGACTTCAAAAAAGGAGAAAGGCTATCAATTCGTCATGTATGTATTTTTTTATGTATGTTCCCTCAAATATCTACCATTTATGAAGCGATTTCAGATTTATTTTATTTAAAAGATGTGCTTCCAAATTGGTCCCGTTTAAAAATGGGCAGGGTCACGCCCATACAAAGTAAATTCACATCCATTTTCAACCACTTCTACTCAACCGATTCTTATAAAACTTTGCACACACATAAAGTTTCTGATTGAATACTACATTATAAAAAAGTGGGCAGTGCCACGCCCATGCAAAGTAAATATTCTTTTTCAACAGCTTCTACTAAACCGGTTCTGATGAAACTTTGCATACACCTTTAGTTATCGTTACAATAAATCATTGTGGTTATAAAAGGGGGCAGTGCCACGCCCATCAAAAGTAAATAAGCATTTTAACTACTTCTGCTTTGCCGATTTTTATGAAACTTCTCACACACAATTAGTTCTCGTAAATGATAAAATATAGGTGAGCGCCACACCTATTTTGTAGTCGGTTTTTTTGCCGGAATTATTAATTATCAACAGGGATGAGATGGCACCCCTGTTACCATTTAGTCTCTAGCCTCCCTTAGAAATTAAAAATATTATAGCAAATTTGAGAATATTATCGAACTAGAGGGACTAACATAAAAATGCTGAACACATCTTATACCTTAAACGTAAGGCTTACCAGATTAGCAATGCTGAGTAGTAATTGTGAATAAGTACGAAATTAACCCTTAAACACAGTTTAAGTTTTGAATGATTTCTGGCGTTACAGTTGAGTTTTGGGCTTGAGTGTCCTAGAAGACCTATAGTAGTATTTTATGGCAAATATTTTTGTAGAGCATTTTAGCTCGCTATATCACCGCTGAAAAAAAGTTTTTTTGCCCCCTTTTTTAATAAAGGGACAGAAAGATCCATACAGCGTAGAGCTAGAGGATTCAAATGTTCTACAAAAATATTTTTCGTCGTTGTGTTTAACATAAATGTGCTGAACATATATTATACTTCAAACGTAAGGCTTACCAGATTTCTTATGCCAAGTCACTTTAACTAAACTGAAAGGAAAGTCATACATTCAGGTAATGAAACGGTTTCATTAATTGCTCTTCATTATATCAATGAAACTTTTCATTAATACAATGAACAATTACATTGCATACATGAAATCCTTCAATATCTACTTTCATAAGTTTTTTATCGTTCATTGTATTAATGAAAATCATTACATTTTTTAATTGAATTTTCTTTTTAACGAATTTATGGAAAGTATAAGTAAGTCATAAAATTTTTGTCAACTCAATTCAAACATAAGTATGTAAATCAGCATTTACCTATTTACAATGTTACCTATTTCTTATTTTTGAAATCTTTTTGAATATCAAAGCAATGTGGTCATCATAAATGCAATGAAAATATTTTTTTTATATGTATTATGTAATATACTTCGTTGTCTTAAACACGTTGTTAGCTATGCGGCTTCTTTTTCTAATCATTTCTCATTTATGCACTTAAGATAATGAGAAACAAGAGGGGCTCTTGGCTGAAGTGGTTAGCGCGTTTGCTACAATTCCTGAGGTGTAGAGTTCGATACTAGTTTCAGGCAAGTCATCAACATTTACTGGTTACTGACCAGTACAGGCAGCGATTGACTAACGTATACTAATGCACATCATAGCACATTAATTGTGTGAGTGTGTACTTATCTTCTGTAAAAGAAAAATAGTGAAACACATACATTTAATTCTTGAATCTGTTTCTTTGAACTAATGAAATAGTTTCATTCCATTTATGACATGGCTGGCCAAATGAAGTTAATAAATACAATGAAACATTTTTTATTAAACTAGCTGACTTTCAATGACAAAGTTCATTAATAGAATGAAGAAATTCATTGTCTGAATGAAGGGTTTCCTTTCAATGTATGTGCAAATTTCCCTTATAGGTGCGCCACTGCAAAAAGACAAGTGAACAAGCCACGTTTTGTTCTTTTAAATTATACATTTTGGCAGTGCAAGTCTGCATGCCAAGTTTGGTGACATTATTTTGTCGGAAAATATTTTTTGCGGCAACTGTGTGATTTCGGGCCATAGAGCACTGTTGTGATTAACTGCAACATTGTGTTAACTCTTAGCATTAAAAAACTATGCTAAAGATTTAAAAAAACTATTGCAACAATTTTTATCAAAAGCGATTATTTGTTCCAAAGATATATCGTTGTCGAAAAATTTTAAAAAGATTTTTTTATATATGTAGTTGAAAATTGAAGTTATGACTTTAGTCGCACTGTATTAGTTTTAATCCAAAAATATTTATTATTTAGGCTTTATTTCGTAAAATTAAATTTTTAAATTAAATTATTGAGGCCCTATGTTCGAATGGGAATTAAAGGACTAAATATATATATTTTTATTCAGAAAGAAATTTAAAAAATGTTTAAAGTATGTAAGAAAAGAAAATACAAAATTTTTATAAAATCGATCCTTGATATTCAAAGAATTGTTAGGACTTAAAAAACTGCGCTGAATAATACAAATTTGATCTAAATCAGTTCATTGAGATATCGTTGTCGAAACTTTTTAAAAAAATATATTTTTTTATTGAATATATTCGTATCATATTCAAATATCAAGAATAATTTGTTTGCCCCTTCTTTAGTTTAATTGTTATATGTGTGCAAAAGTTTTTTAGAAAATGTATTAAAAATTCTAAAATTGGAAATAAAAATTCAATTTAACTATTCATACCTTTGCTCTTGTCTTCGAAATTTCCAAATCAGCCTTCTTATCCACCATAAAGATGGGATCATCTGCCAGTACAGCTGGTATGACATTTGTTTTGCCCTCAATTATTAAAACGCGTTCACGTTCAATTTCTTTCAGCTGTGAAATAAATAAAAAGTACATACATATGTAAATGATACAAAAAAATAAGACAATCAGAAAAGTATTTTTTATTTTTTCAAGTAAATTTTTGTTGTTGTTAGTTGGTATTTTTTGCGGGTTAATGTTCTATCGTAACCAACCACAGTATAAAATAGCTAAACAACGAATCAGTATTTTGTTTATCTGTTGGTTCAATAACTGCTCATATTTGTTTTAGTAATTTTTAGCCAAATACATAAATAACCTGCCTTTCTTCGTCACTATCAAAACTACAGAGCTCATATTGGAAAGGTATAGAATACAATAATAAATGAGTTCTTGTTCAGAAAGTATTTAGTCACTGTTAAGTTTCAACAGAACACATTTGCATTTGAGTTTTAGTTTCAATTTTTACACCCAAACTTTTCTCTCTCATAACATTCGTTCAAAATGCTTCTCCTATGCAATCTCAGTACACAAAAAAAATATCATTAAACTGCAACTAACAAATCAAATTGTTAATATTTAATATAAATTCAAAAATATATTTAGTTAATTAATATAACAAATTAAGTTGTTGATATGACGAGCAAAGAAATTTATTTCAACAAACTCAGTCAATTAAATTTTTTGTTATGTATGGAGCAAAAATTCAATAATTTTTAAATATTTTTTTGATTAAAAGTGTCAATTAAGTTTTTGTTGAAACCTGTGAGAAAGCTTTATAATTCAAAGAAAAAACTAAAATACGATTTCAATTACTAAAACTGCAGATTCAATTAATTGTGTTGTTGAAGTTCAACCTACGATGAAAAGTGTATATTAAACCACTGAAATTTAAATTTTGAATTACTCAAAATTGTTAAAATTTGTTACAAAATTTGAGTAATTGATTCCATTACGAAATTAATTAAAACTAGTTTTAATTTTTGATTAAGGGTATTAATTGAAAATTTTTTTTTTGAAATAATTCTTTTTGTGATTATCATTGTTGATTTTACAAATTAAAATTTTTCTAGTCAACTAAATTACTCAATTAAATTATTTGCTAATTTTTATCATAACGGAGTACACATACAGAGAAGAAACATATAAAGTGTCATTAAGATTCAACCAACGAAATTCTTTCATAATATTCGTGAAATTTTCATTTGATTTGCCATTGTCAATTGTAATTGGATTAATTAAAAAAATCGAACGAAATTGTTTGTTTGCTTTTATGAAGCATAATTCTTTGAGTGTAAGCAAATAACCCTTTCTTTAGGCATTGCAGAGTGATTAAAAATATGGGCTGCACCACGCCCATAAAAAGTTATATTTAGTTTTAGCCCCTTTCTGTCAACTGATTTATCTGAGATTTGGTGGACACCTTTACTGACGATGACTATACAATTTTGTAATTAGAAAGGTGGGCTGGGCCACACCCACAAAAAGTAATATTTATTTTTACGCCCTTCTTATTGACCGATTGATCTGAAATTTTCGTAAACACCTTTACTTTTAATGACAATACAATAAATTTAAGACTAGCAAAACTTCCTAAAAACATATATATATATTTGTTTCCGGTTATATTTATTTATTGTATCTTCAATAAAATTGGACTAACAATAAGTAATCAAATCTTAACTCTAAAAATTTTTAATTTTTAAGTCCAGCCAATGCCAGACAAAAATATTTGTTTCAGCGGTTGGTTCTTTGATTGTTTACGTTTCTCGTGTTTAGCTGAGAGCAAGAGTGTCCCTCCTTCTCAGCCGAGTGTGGCCTCTAAAGTTAATGATATTTCGGGCTAGGGGATTTGGGTGCAACTCAGGTTTTTTTATATATCTTGTCACGTGCTTAGAAAACATAACTGGATACCGTAGGACCATATTGGTTTTAGAATAGAATAGAGTTGTATAGAAGAAGTTTACAATCTAGGCATAGAGTAGAGTTCCTTCCAATGAGCCAATTCAATTGAGCTGTTTTCAATTAAATTTGGGTCACCTTTGCATTTATGTGGGACTTCCATGTTAGACGACGATCAAGATGAACACCGAGATATTTCACTTCAGTGTGTTGAGGTATAGTTTGGTTATTTATTTGTATAGGTGGGCAGGTTTTTTTGCACAATGTAAAAGTAATGTGTAGACATTTTTGTTCGTTAATTTTTATCCGCCATTGTTTTAGCCATTGTTCCAACTGGGGTATATAATCTAGCAAATTGCGGGTGGCTTCTTGATGACTTTTGTGAACACTTAGAAAAGCTGTATCATCAGCGAATGTTAATATGTGTATGTTACTGCTTAGCGGCAAGTCAGAGGCATATATCAGATATAATACAGGACCGACGATGCTGCCTTGAGGAGCTCCGGCTTCAATGGGCTGCGGAGGGCTTTGAAAATTACCTTCTTTAACAATAAATTTTCGCTCAGTTAAGTAGCTTTCTAAAAGTTTAAGGATGTTTTCGGGTAGGTTTTGCTTTAGTTTATGTATTGAACCTTCGTGCCATACGTTATCAAATGCCTCCTCTATGTATTTGTTCAATCGTACTATGTTGTCTCCTAAAACCGAATTGGTGGTCTGGAATGCATCCATTACGATTTAGTATGGGTGTTAGCTTACTAATAAGTAGCTTTTAAAATAGTTTTGACATGTTAGACAGTAGGCTTGTAGGCTTACAGGATTCCACCTTCGTATGATCTTTGCATGGCTTAGGATCATGGTAATAAGCGAAACCTTCCATTCTGCGGGATAGCATTTGAGGCGCAAAATACTGTTAAAAATAAATAGAATTATCCGCTTTGCAGTATAAGGTAGCTCTAGGAACATTTTATTCCTTATTTTATCAGCGCCTGGAGGTTTTTTCGAGTTTAACCCTGTGCGACTGACCTCGTAGTCTAGCAGACACCAGTAAACAGAAAACATTGTTTTACGCCATAATTATACAATTATCGATTCTGGTATTTTCAGTGCCTTCTTATTACGTACTCATGCGTACATTAGTGTAAAGAAAGCAATTGAAACGAGCGCACGCGTTGATGTAAGCATAAATGTGTCTACAAGACTACCACGTCAGCTTTGAGGTATACCTGACAAAATACCTTGTAAGTTTTTATTAAACCATTGATATTATCTCTTTAGTTTCTAGATTGAATAGCTTAGGTATAAGCTAAAATTAATGTTAAACTTTTTACCAAAATAATAAGATATGACGATTTTTTAGTTTTTGTATGGATGTAAGTTTTTTAAGCGTAATTTATGTCATGCCAATAATTTTGATTTTAATAAGCTTTGTCGTTTTGTTTTCAACAAAAAATTACAATAAATAAGAAACTACTACATTAAACTAAAATCAAAAATAGTTTCAGTGGGTTTACAAACGGAACTTGGAAAATATAAGCAGTCGAAATAGTGTCTAGTGTACTACCACGTCAGTGAAATTGTGATAATGAAGTCTCGTCAGTCACAGAGGGTTAAGCCCGCAATACAGTGTTCAGTCTTACGAATATTGAACCGCAAAGTAACATCTGATATAGCGAGGACTGGTGGCAGCTCAACTATAGTATCAGACGTATTTGCAGAAAATACTTTCTGCAAACAAACAGAGTACCTTTTTCAGTTCTTGCGCAGTCTCCATTCGAAGCTCGCACTGGATGGAGGCTTATATATCACTAGTCTTTTGATGCCTCGGGGCTGCTCTTCATAGCGAATAGTCTCTTGCGTCGATCCCATTCAGAAATGTTTGAAGAAAAGAGGTTTTTTTATATCCTAGTAGAGTTTTCAGCTGTTTAGTAGATTACTTCAGCCTAGATTTTAGCTGAGGGGATCTCTAGCGTTGTCATTCTCTACGAACTCTTTTTTTTTTAGATAAAAGCCGTTCTACATCTGCTGAATAAATTTTAATATATCTCACGTAAAGATTTGTAGTAGTAGCATTTAGAGAAGCTTACTTAAGGTTTGCCTCAAACATTCTAATAGAGTCAGCAGGCGTTTTTAATTGAATATTTTCTGTGCAACGAGCACTCAAATATATTTTTTGTATTTCAACCCATTTATACGTGTTTTTGTCATCGTTAAATCACAAGTGGGTGAAGAAGTTGTATGTGAAAATATAGTGATAATAGTTGGCGAGTGTTCTGAAGACAAATCTGAAGATGCTTCGAAGGATCATATCGCTGGTTACACCCTTTACCATTCCAAAATCAATAACATCAGGTATTTTTCGGCAATCTGTTGGCCAGTAAGTTTGCTGCCCACTTGATATAATATAAAAACGCATTTTTGAAGTTTTGTCAAACAAAACGCGACCATTTGGTGTGATGAGACCAGATCCCCAGAAAGTGTGCTTAGCGTTGTAATCACCTGCAGCCAAAAAGCGTGGGCATAGTGAATTGAAAAATCTACTATATTGATTTTCTGTAATAGAGTACGTGGGAGGAGAGTTAATTGGTGAAATCACCAAGTTTTGATGAAAAGCTTCAATGCAGATGTCAGTTGCTTGAAGATAGTCTTCACAATGATCACTCATTAAGTAGTGTTTTAATCGCGATTTTATTAGTACACCACCACAAGCTCTACCTTGGGGGTCTTTTGTGTCGTAGAGAGTCTAGCCGTCAAATGCATCTTAGAGATAAGTATAAAAACAATTATAAAAACTGGTTGATTGTATCGTGAAAATGCGATGGTTGCGAAAATTCGCATGTTGCGAATATCCGCAACTTGCGAATATAAGATAACTACAGTAGTAGTCAGCTATGCTAGTGATCCTATCTTTTAGATATGCCTTCAAATGCTAACTGAGTGAGCTGAATTGCATATATGTGAGCACCAAAGTCAATAACTCAATTTAAAACATAATTGCCTCATTTAAGGAGCATTTCTGCACATAGCATTAATATTAGTGGGCATGGGTAGTGCCCACGTTTCAAGCAACTAAATTGCATTGCCAATCCAACTCAATATATGTGCGAAGTTCCGTAAAAATAGGTTTAGTAGAAGTAGTCGAAGATATGTGGGCATGACACTACATACTTCTCTTATTATATTGTATTGTTAAAGAAACTCAACGTATTAGAAAAATTTCATAAGAATTATTAAAAAATGGTATTTACTTTGTATGTCACGGCTTTCTTTTCTAATCAAAGAAAAAAAGTAGTGGCAAATGCGGTAGCAAGATTGGATTACAAGCCCACATACAGTTAAAAGTGAAATTTAAGAACAGCTTTTGATTAAAAATAGTTTTAGTAATTCCAATTATTAATTTGAATTTAATTACTTTCAAGTTAAAAATAGTGAACAGTATTTTTCCAACAGAAAATTTTCGTTATAAGCAACTAAAAAACAAAAAAAGCTCCTTCAGTCATATTGCCAATTTTGAAAATGTTTATATTCAATTAAGAAAATTAGCAAAAGTTATTGCATTATTTATTAAGAAACTTTACAAATTTTAAAATAAAACTCTTAATATTGTTTTTTTTAACACCACAAAGTTTATTAAACTCTATTGTTCATGCACAGTGGCATTAAATCACAATTATCTGACATTAATTTGAAAAAATATAAATAAAAATTGATTCATCTTTTGTCTTCACTGAAATGATAAAAATATCAGCGTTAAAAAAACCTTCATACCTGCAATATACTAAAACATTTCCATACATTAAACATTTGAAATGTGATACAAGAAATTTTCACCAAAGACATCTAATGTCAAAAAGATTTATAAAGAAAACAAAATATTTATTTGAATTTTGCTAAAAGATTTGTTTTGTTCTTTTTACAAACAAGTATTTAACGTCCATGAATGAGGTCAGATTTCATGTACACAATTTGACCTCGATTGAGGTCATTACTATGCTAACTATAGAACAACGACAAAAATGTAATATACAATTTCTGTAAATTTGCTACCTGTCATGTCTTTTTGTAGTCTATTTCAATTTTGTGTCAAATAAATTGTTTTTAGAATTTTATCAAGGAGTAACACTTGTCATCAAATTTTATTTGATGTTGAATTTTATTAAAATAAAAAAATAAAAGTTATTCGACTAGAATTGTTTTCTGACATGTATTTTATTATACTTATATTTCGATTGTCAATTTTATTAAGGGAGAACATATTTCTTTAGGACAAATAAATATACAAACAGAAAAAAATAGCAATGTAAAATCAACCTTTCGTAATGTTGATTAGAAATCATATTAAATTTATGCGAAATAATTTGTTGTTTAAGTGTGTTGGTGTTTATACACAGGAACAATTTTTTCCGACATGTCTGAAGTCTGATATTTTACCAGACAATTAAGCGAGTTATCCTAAATTCCGTCAGATATTTGGCAGAATGGTCGGCATTTTTTTTTTGGTACGATATTTCTGCACATTTTCTAAAATATAATCCGATTAATATTAGAATAGTCTGCACATTATATAAAGGCAATTTAGTTTTCTTTAATAGCCTGATCAATTTAGGAAATTTACGCAATTAAGGCCTCAATTGAGCTCAATTTACCATACAAGTCTTCAATTAAAAATTGAGCAATAAGTAGTTAATTGTTTCATACATTGAGTAAAGTTCGAAATGCAACCCTTTGTGGCAAGTATGATTACTGCGAACTTCCGACTTATACACATTTTAAGTTCAAATAATAATTACGTACAAATATTAAAATTTTCGACGGCACCCGCAAAAAGTTGAATACATGTGTGGTTTCTGCGGTCTAATTTAAAACTGAAAAATCAGAATGCAAATTATGACACAAATATAAAAAACCTGTTTAAAAACATGTACAACAACAATAGCTTGATTTATCGTAGGCGGAGCTTACGTACAAGCAAAAAACCAATAAAAATAAGAGTTGGAAAAATTGGAATATAGAATCAGAAGGTGAAATTTGTTCAGTTCACCATATTAATAAAAGAAATAGGACTCAAATTTTATTTCATCATAAAATTTGGTTAGATAGCTGATGTTTCATTAATAATAGTATCCACGATCAAACGTGGTAAAAGGGAACAAAGGACGCTGATGGTGACAGCGTAGCAGCTGTCGAAATTAGTAGTACTAATCCGTTCTGCTAGTCTGATTAGATATTCTAATATTCCACTCTTAAAAATAATTTGATTTACATTAATTCAATTATTGTGAACTTAAGCCAAATAATAATAACTTCCGGAAAATTAAGTCTTGTAAATTTAAAGCAGAATGAAAGAACATGCTGTATTAGGATTCCGGAACATCATTTTATACACGTTCATGTGTTTATTTATCTCACTTTCAAGATGGCTGTCAGTTTTAAGGACTATAAACTATCTAACTGATTTATTTGATACGCTATGAAAACATAAAAAACTATATCACATATGACAATTATTTGCTTAGGACGAAAAACGTTCATACAATGAAGAATATTTCTAAGAGTAATGAAAGCATTTTCAACTTACCTCCCTTGCCTTAATGCGCTTCTGTAAATTTGTTCGGTAATCATCTTCGATACGTTCCCGAAGCTCCTTCATATAATTACGATCAGTTAAACGTACAACATTCGTGCCCATGAGACGTTCCAAAGCGGCACTTATACGAGGTAAATTAAAACTAAAATAGAAATTAGAAATTAAAAACACTTAAATATTGTTAATTTGTTTCTTCCACTTCTCTTGCTATGTAAAAATAATAATTTCTATACTGTTCCTTTTTTGAATGACGTTTCGTTACCACTTTCTGTTAGGAACTGCTTTGAAAACTGTAAAATTAGCTCATGTATCATAAACTTCCACGTACAGTTTTTATATGCAGGTATATGAAAATTTATTTCTTTTTATGTGGTCTTGCGTTTTTTTTTTCATATATGTACCCAGCAAAAACTTTGCTTACTTATAGGCAAAAAAGTGTATGAGGATTTAAGTCGTAACTACTTATAATTTGACTCGATAACTACTTATTTTTATTTGAGAAGTCCAAAAAATAAGGGATACCCCTTACAAATGTATTTACATTGCCACTGCAATTAACTAGTTATTATTTGGCTTACTTGAAGCTAAAAAGTATGTAGCCAAATAAACTAATTAAAATAAAAAATATTCTTACACACATTCTATTATATTTATATTTATTAAATTTTTTTATTTTTTACTCATCTGCGATACGAACCTGTGTCGTTCATATTTGAAGACAAGAACTTTACCCACTCAGCTATTGTTAGCTTATTAGTTTAAGCGACAAAAATTTGTTTTCATATACAAAAACACATGTTGACTTAAAAAGGGATTGTCTACTTATTTTATTAATACATATCAACAATTTGTAACTATTTTCAGATTATGATAAAAATACGTACTAATTTTATTAAAAACTAAGTAGTAGTTCTAATTTAAAGCATAGTAATAAGATTAATAAGTACCGCTCATTACTTTGTAACCCATTAATAAAGTACTACCGACTACAAACATCACTAACGTTTTTGCTGGGTATGTTTAGATGTGTACATGACATGTGTGTATCATTACATGTGTATGTATATCATTTCATTGGCAAATTATAGCTTCATTGTTTTTTTTTTTTATTTGTTTCGAATATATTTGATGCCTTATTATTTTTTGTCTTGTCATAATTTATATTTTTCCTTATTTCACCCTTCCTTATAAAATGCAGATTGTTTCGTTCAGCGGTTTTGTTTGTTACATCGAAAGGCAAAAATTTTAAAAAGTTTCAATTACTGAAATCATTGAATCATGAAAAATAATGTTAAATTCTGCAAATATCCCCCCTATTATGAATGGCGTCGTAGTCATCGCATCAATACGACAGCAAAAATTGTTACTTGTCTACTCGTTTTCGACATCAATTGACAGTTCTAGACAATCTCTTACTATTCTTTAAGACTTCGAAAATTAATAGAGCATATTAATAGTAGTCAACTGTTGTCGACAAAAAGTAGTAAAAGGGCAATTTTTGTTGTCGCGCTGATTTGACGTCAACGACGCCAGTCATAATGATGGGAACTATCTTATATAATTTCAATGAATAATATTCATTGTCCTAGATTCATTATTAAGTTTGCAAAAATATATTGATTCAATACACGCGTACATTATTTCAAAGAAAATATACATTAAAATTCAATGTAAAACAGTTCATTGAAGGCATTCGTTGTTGTTATTCTTTAGCAAAATTAATGAACTGGTTCAATAACTTAACGTACTAGTACGTTGGGTCAAAATCAATGAATTCGTTATTAAAACAATGAACTTTTTCCTTGAATTTTTTCGTTTTGTAAATAATATTACTTTTGATTTCAATTAAATAAATAATAGAAAGTCGTTTGCAGGCCATTCGTTTACTATTTATTATTTAACTTTTGTGACTACGACAAATTGTCATAGAATAAAAAAACATGAGAAACTTTTCTTTATTCTATGACAATTTGTTGTAGTCACAAATTAGACTTCGACATACATAATACGGGTGATATTGTTGCTGTAAAATTTTGTTTTATAATTTTCAACAAGAAAATGTAATGAAAATTGTACCAATGTGATTGGTGAACACTTCCCGAATGACGGCTTAACACGTAATGGCAGCAAGGGCGTAATTCTTCTTAAATATTTTATAATAATTATTACAGATAGCAAATTGTTGTAAGTAGCTTACTGTTCTGTTTTTATGGTAATCAGGATATTACTTTTCAGTCCCAAGTTTTCATTTTTTTTGGGGTTCCGTTACACCAAAAATGTAAAGGAACTCTATTGTTTTCGCTACGCTGTCCGTCTGTCTGCCTGTCTGTCTGTCTGTCTGTCTGTCTGTCTCTATGTCTGTCTGTCTCTCTGTCACAGGCTGTTTTCTCGGGAACCGTAAGAGCTACGGAACTGCAATTTTCACAGGATATGTAGAACTTTGGCCGCTACAACAACAAATATATGACAGTTAAAAATTAAAGGTTGTTCTAAAGCGAGCAACGAAAAATATTGAAATACTAATGTAATATGCAGACACTTATACATAGACACTTTAAATTTTCAAAGTACGTGTTAATTGGTGTAGTCTGTAGAATAGACTACACCAATTAACACCGATATTTAAAACAATAAAAAGTAAAGAGTGTTCTATCAGTTAATGTACTTTTACTATGTAATTTAGACAATCTGCTGTATCTTGGGAACCGTAAGAGGTAAAATCTTGATATTTTAAAAAACGCTAAAACTAAAAAAACCAAAATTAAAATAAATTTCAAAACGAAAAAAACGCTCAAATGAAAAAGCGCTTAAAGGAAATAAGCACCAAAATGAAAAAAATCGGTAAAACACAAAATATCACCCAAACTAAAAAGATAGCCAAAAAACTAAACAAAAACGCCAAAAACTGAAAAAAGTCGTCAAAACGAAAAAAAGCACTACAACATAAATAAAGTCCCTAAAACTAAATATAACACCAAAAAACGAAAAATCGCAAAAATGAAAAAATATCACCAAAAGGAAAAAAAAATATACATAAATAAGTAAATAAATAAATAAAAAAGCGCAAAAACAAAAAAAAAAACGCCAAAACTAGAAAAATCGCCAAAACCCAAAAAAAAATCGCCAAAACGAAAAAAATGTCAAAACAAAAAAAAAATCGCTAAAACTAAAAAACAACCGAAAAAATCCCCAAAACCGAAAAAGGCTAAACTGAAAAAAGCGCTAGAGCTAAAAAATCGCTAAAACTAAATATATTGTCAAAAAACGAAAAAAAACCAAAACCAACAAAAATGCCAAAAGTAAAAAAATTGGAAAAAAACAAACAAAAATGTCAAAAAACCAAAAATTGCCAAAAAAAAATTAAAAAGCGCTAGAACGAAAAAAAGTGTCGTAATTAACCAAAAAATCGCTAAAACTAAAAAAATCTCCAAAAACCAAGAAATCAATAAAACCCAAAAGAGCGCCAAAACTGAAAAAAATCGCCACAACTAAAAATATCGTAAAAAAATTGAAAAAAACGTTAAAAAAACGTAAAAAACTAAAAAAATGGCCAAAACTAAAAGAAATCGAAAAAACAAAAAAAATCGGCCTTTACTTAATTTATTTATTAATTGTATTGTTTTTTATATAGCCTCAATAAAGTTTCCGAGTGACGTGTGATCTGATCTAATTATAAAATAAGGTTAAAATTAAATCAAGCAAACGAGTGTTTAGAAAAATATACATTTTTTTCTTTTTAAGCTAACAAGCATTTTTTTATATAGGACGATACCACACCGCGCGAGGCTCTACAGGTAGTAGTTTATTGCAAAAAGTTCTATTTGAATGGTTTTTGGGCGGGCTACAGCATTAGTACGCCCATAGTGAAACCAACACAATCCGCAGTAAACGCTACATCTTATTAACTGCCAATTACCCGAATTAAATGATATAGGTACGGATGACATATAGTAGCAGTAATGCTTCTTGCCGCACAGCGAAGGTGACAATGGATTATGTACATGAACGACTAAATGGTATGATTATCTCTAATACCTTAAATAGACTTCAATAAGTGCGTCTTATATTAATAAGATTTTCGCTCACCTAATTTTCTCTAAATTGTTTTTTCTCCAAAATATGTAACTAATAGTGCTGTTTGAGGTTTAAACTAAAAAAGTGACAAACATATGCCGATACATACTACGAACACACGTGTATAAAATATATATAAAATTTATTTCTTTCCATTCTAAAGTTTTTTATTTCTTTTTTTGTTTTTTGTATTTCTCATGCGATAAATGAATAAAAGTTATGAGAGCACAAATTATAATAGTGTTTTGGTATTAATTTATAAATCGTTTCATGTAGACCTAAATTGTGTTCACATGTCTTTAGTTGTATATCAAGGGCAATATATTAAGGTAGTGCTCTTATTTTGCGTTAACAAAAAAATAGTGTGATTTGTTTTGTATAACTTCTTTTGTACATATAGAGGGAGGGTTAAGTGTCAAAATGTCTAATGTAATAAAGTTCATGGATATTAGGGCGCACCAAAATGTGTCATAATGGCTGTGGCCGTTCCACTAATGTAAGGTCATAACGTTCAGGGAATGTTATGCTAGAAAGCACAAAATCTTTATTGATCGAAATCGTTTTTCATCATACATGGAAAGGCAAAACTTTATGTCCATCTTAAGGCCGAATAGGCAGAAAATCTGTTCTACATTACCAAAGAAGAAACCAAATAAGCCTGTCATAATTGCTGGCCCATTCAACAGTTATTTTAGCCGAACCTATCACCAGCATTTACTATAGGCTTTAGCGATTTCTGAATGGCTACTGGAAAAATAAATTTGCTTCAAGTAAGCAGTAAGATTAACAAAAAGGTGTTTTGGAGATGCACAGAACAGTGCATCACTTCTGCCTTTTGAGAATGCAATAACGAACGTAAGCGAGTGAAGAAATGTATCGCGCACACTGCGAAATTGGTCGGGTACTTATAATGTTTCAACAATAACATCAAAATAATTAACATCTTGGAAAAATTTCATTTAGTAGTTTGCCAGCTATCAACAGAACATGTGCTATACGTTTTTTTATGTTTCTAATTTTAAGCCCGAAGTTTTTTTTATTTAAGTCACATTTTTTTAGTGTATCCTCTCTGACTTACGTGGATACAAATATGGACGCGAGTGTCATTTTTACTTCGTATTTTGATTTTTTGATTCTTTCATTGTGTATGAAATTATTTTTTATTTTACAGGACATTTACAATGTCTCGAAATCTAGTAGATATGATATGAAATCTTTATCGAAGTCAATATCGTCTACACTAAGCTTTTTTGATATTTTTCAAGATTTCGTATCCAACACTCAAATTTATCTTAAACTGTAACCGAACAAGTGCCTGCTTAGCTAATTCACACACCTGTAATAGAAAATGTTTGTGGAGCGTAGCTAATTCATTCACTTTTTATATAAAAATGTTGTACAGGGTAGTAAAAAAAAAATAGAAATACTAGATTTTTAATAGATTTCGTCCAAATCTACTGACAAAGTAGATGTCGTTTTGTATGGGAAATTTAGTAAAAAAACCAGCAAGATTTAGCTCGAAATCTCGTAAGTACTAGATTTTGAGACAGTGTAAATGCCCAATAAGGAAAGTTGAACTGACATCAGATGTTTCGAAACCACTATACCTACTCATCTTAAACTAAAAGGCAGACACAACCATCTAGCGAAAATCCTATTACTTTGTACCAATTAACAGATGAGTCGCCGTCTCGAGACTATCCTCGAAAGCAAAGGTTCGGATATTCACTAAGCTATTTTTATTACTTTTTATTACTTTTTAAAGCTATTCTTCATTTATTTCCACTTTTTTCATAAGAGTAATTCCATTTAACCGGGTGTGACTACTTTACACATATTCTTTATTGTAAATAAAGAATATAAAATTAAAAAAAAAAAAGGTTGCGATTCGCAAGGCCATTAAGCTTAAAGTTAAACACTGAAAGAACACGATTCCTGCTCACAATGGTCGTCAGAAAGCTGCGATGGGTGCGACCTTACATGTCTTAGTTTAAAAGAATTATGACTTTTAGCATAAATTCTGTAAAATTTTTACTATAACGTACACAATAATTTTGGTATAGCTGTCTGTTCAAAGTGTTTTTAGCTGTATTACGTATTTACTGCTTGACAACGTGTGACCGACGGGTGTGACCTGGTACGAAAATTTACAAAATTCAAAGATATAAACTTTTTATTGATTTAATTAATATAAATAATATAAAAATAAATCATAAGAAAATAACACATTAAATTATTTGCTGTCCGTTCTATTACAGACAGCAGAATACTCTAGCTGAGTTTTTTTTAATTAAATAAAAAGCGAAAAAAATATATTCTTTTCATAGAAAAGGTGTTTTATTAAAAATGAGAAAGGGAAGAAAAGAAAATTTGAAATGAATATAAAATATACGAAAAGGGAGAGCAAAATGTTTCATGGATGATCATTTAAAAATTCCTCAAATTGCTTAAAAAATATTAAATAATGCATTTGTTTATTTTTTCCATAATTGTCCTTCTCTAAAAAACATCAATTGAGAGATTTTTATTAAAATTGAGGAAATTATTTTTTCCTTGCATAGGGCCGTTTTACGTGGAAGCACTCATTGTTTGCATGAAAATATCTTCGCTTGCGAATACTTAATATAGATTGTAGAATTATATTAATCATACGATGAATATTAGCAAAGGCTCTTCAGAAGTCATTTACAAAGTGGTTTCTGATTCCATCAGAATTACTAGCCCTGCTTCAGGTAATAAGGAAATTTATATTTAACGGTTATAATGTGCATTTAATTTTTCTGTAAAACATTTAAGTAAGTTTATTAAATATTTTACTTTAATTATAATTATCCAGGCCCACTTAACGCTAATTACGAAAAGCTAATGTTAAGAGAATCTGCTGACCTCATTAAATATTTTCAATTAACTTTCATAAAAAGACTCTTAATTGTACAACAATATTTTTATATATGATCTTATAACCCTGAACTACAATTTTCAATTAACAAATTAAATTTAAAAGGAAACGTATACAAATTTATTTTTACTTATAAGATTTCAAGACTTATGATGCATATTTTATGACTTTCATGGCGCATGTGGCAAATAACAAAAGACATATAAAACGAATATTTGGCGGAGCAAAAGCCTGTGTTGACAATAACAGAACAAAATAGAAAAAGCGACCTGGTAATTAAATTTTATGCTCATGAATATTAGTTTCTTGTGTCTTTGAAATAAAACAATATAAAGAATTTTATTATAAACTCATAAAATAACTGCGTTTATGTACAAAGAAGCTGTTTGACTAAATTTTCATAATATAGAAATTCTTATAGCATCCTTGCAACATATTAATATTTAAAGCAATTTTAATTCGTTTATTAAGAATATTGTTGTCTTGCAATAAATAAATTAATTAAAGCATGAACGTTGGCAAAAGTAATCTTTATAACAAAGATAAATTTGTTTATGTCTTCAATACGTGAGACATAATAAGTAATTTATAAGTAAAATAATTGTAATTAAAAAATTATACAGTGGAGCGGATTATGAAATGTGTGGTAAACATTTTGCAACTTCTTATCTATTAGATTTTTTTCACACATATAATAAAAAATTTTTTAAATCGAAAAAATTACAAAAAACTTGAAGTATTCAAAGAAACATTTAAAAAACTAGTAAAGGAAGTGAATACTAAAAATAAAAGAATCTTAAATATTAAAGACTGTCTTTACAAATAAATATTAGAACAAATTGCAAGTTCAAAAAATAGTGAGACTACAAATTTGATGTGGGTCTCTCTTAAAATATAATGCTATTTATAGCAAAATGTTGGTGGTATTGGAGGGGGAAACGGGTACCCCCAATACAAAGTAATAAAAAATTTCCACATATCTCTACAACTGCAATAGTGAGACTCTCTAAATTTGCTGTCAGTAACTTTCAAGACAAAGTGCAAGTTCCAACAAAATTATGGAGGTTTATGTGGGGGGAGTATCGAGCCCCATACAAAGTAATTATTAATTTTCCTATATCTGGGGAATTTCAGTAGTGAAACTCTTTAAATTTTATATGGGTAATTCTTAGAAAAAATTGCAAGTTCAAACAAACTCTTAGCGGCATAGGAGGGGGCAGTTTAGTAACCAATTATAAGGTGTCTAAAAAGTATCAATTGATCCCTCCTGTGAAAAAGCCGTGTTGAAACCATAGATCCCTCTCATGTAAAGATTAGTACTACGTTATTTGCGAAAAATGTTGATCACAATTGGTTTTTTTCATACGAAAAATATGACAAGCAACCAATCACAACTAGCCCTTGAAAGTATGCTGCAATTGTGTACGTTTTATAAAAGACCCAATGTGTTTGTTGTAAATTCAACACGAAAAAAGTGGTGGTCATATTATTACGCATGAAGACTCAAAATGTTGTAGATACATTTCATATGTTTTTCACAAAATAAACAGAGTACTACTTCTGCAGCAATTTTTCGTGTAAATTTTTTTATATGGAGTTTTAACAGCACTTCGCACGAAATGATGAACAGAGTACCATGCTTAAAGTGCTAGAATTTGAACCGGTTGCAATTTCCCAGGTTGTAGTCACATGATTGGTTATGTGTCAGGGCTCTTTTATAAAAATATGTCTAGCTAACAACGCCATCTATTGGCTCCAAAAGATTTCAAGATTTCATTAACATCGGTTTTCTATTATACTTTTCGGTCTAAGTTTTACAAATATATGTCTGACTAACAGCGCCATCTATTGGCCCCAAATGTATACTTTTTCTCAAGATTTTATTAAAGTCGGTTTTGTATTTTAAATTTTGGACTAAGTTGGAGGTGGTCTTGGCACTGGATGTTACTCGAACTCACCAGCGCGACTTGAAAGGCATATGCAGAAATATTTAGCTGAGATGATTAAGATATCTAAGCTCATAATGCATCAATAGCTTTCGAGAAGTACCCGAGCATTACCAAGGATTAAGCAGCATGATAGATGTCTACCATAATCATAAATAAAATTTCTTATGGCAATTTTCGACCGTGTGGACAGTTGGTATCATAAATAAAATGTGTTGTGCAAATTCCCGAATGTTTAGATTTTTAAACTCCTAAATAATTTCTTTTTGAATTTGTTTCCTTTCAAAAAACTTCATACACATATTTTTAAAACTATGTATGTTACTTTATTCTCATTAAGTTCACGATATGAAACTAAAATCCATGTGAACAAAAAAAAATGCATTCGACATATTTCACATGTGGAGTTCATGATAAGGCTGAATACCTGAACTGGCTTTACGCGGCAACCGACCTTAAAGCGCTTTGTGGTGCAGCTTCTGTTGCATTAGCAACAGTAAAAAGAAATGTAATTTTTTTGCCAAAGTCCGATATTTGAATTGCTGATTTAATAACTCTTAAATAATTGTTAATCTATAGGTACGTATTTTGTATTAAGCATGCATATTAAATTTCAATTCTATATTCAACTTTTTGATAAATTAATTTAATTTTATTATTGAACTTGAGTTTTGATCAAAGTTATTATCTTACAGGTAAATTGTTTACGTGACAAAAGTCACATTTCTTTAAATATGTTTACACTAAAAAGAAATATTTTATTATTTTTATTTGTCATTCGATATCAATGGCAATGATTTTCAGCAAAAGTTAAGGTAATTTCTAAGCAAGAAATATTCATATAAAGGTTGTTTAGTTATTATTATTATTATTAATTGCAAGGACTCATTTGTATGTGGTATAATATTTTTATTTAACAACGGCGCAATGTGGACCAAATCTGGAAAACAAGAAATTTAAGATTTTTATCCAGATGGTGATTTTATTGTTAAACCAATCGAAAACCAAATGGAAAAACTAATATTTAACGAAATATGACATATGTATGCGTTTTTTTATGCAACGAAGACTAGATTGCTCTGCGCTCCAAGTCCCCGTCACTGATCTAGGCTTCTCGTTTCAAAAATTTTATTCTCGGACTGTTTAGCTATCATACAGTGAAAAATCGCATCGATGTACCTGCAGGTTTATCTGTTATAACAGTTTGAAAGTAGGCACTTTTTTAAAGCGATTGTAAAGCTGTTTTTAGACTATTCTGCAAGCTGTTCGACTTCTGCACAAAATACAGCCCTGATACAATGTGTTGTTGTTGCTTTTTTAAAACTTTATCTAAACTCATTAGATCAGGGTTGTATTTTCTACACAAGTTGAACGGGTTGTGAGATAGTGTAAAACAACTATAAGTGAACTGCTTTGGCATCACAGCTGCGTATGTTTTATAGTTGATTATTTATTAATCATACGACCCAGTACCTATGCCTGGAAATATGCAAAAACAAAAAAAAGCCTACCTACAAGCTATCATAGCAGGCAAACCTGCAGCTACATTGATGAGCTTTTTTCACTGTATGAAGAAGTAGATAGAATGGAACTTTTGAAACGAGAAGCTGAGATCAGTGGTGGACTTGGGGCACCAGAGCAACTTCATTTTCGCTCCATTGTAAAAAACACATATGTTATCATATTTCGTTAAATACACTCTGTTACAAAATAATGTGTGTTTTAGTCGCGGAAAAATACTTAGTTTAAATTTTTAAACGGTGTTGAATGAGCATGACTTTATAAGCTTTCCGTGTTCATTTAAAAGATTTTATTTTGATTTATATTTCATAAAAAAATCAGCAAAAGAAAAATAATATTTTTTTATTTTGCCTGTTTTTTTTAAATTATGCGTATTATATTCCAACACTTTGCTTCACAACCTACAAAGTTTTTATTTTCTTAAAAAGTGTATCTTATAACGATTACAATAAGCCATAAATTATTAAAATCGGTTGGTAATTGGCAAGGTAAATTTTTTTTTAAATTTCTATGAAAAATAGTACTTGCATCACATTTCCACTGCTATGCTACTAGTCAGAGTTATTTGAAAGATGACATATCAATAGATGAGGGGCTATATTTACACACTACAATTTCCAAAAATTTGCAGGCTACGAACTAACAGCTCTACTGTGGGCTAAAACTAAATGCATCGCATATCAAAAACATTAGAAGTCATGTAAGTTTCACAAATTTAAAGCAATTTTAAAACTTTTTATATATTTTGGCTCAGCTCAGAAGGAAAAGTTTGAACATTCACAGAAAAACTTATTGTCTAATTTGAAAATGACTAAAAAGTGGGCAGTGTTATGCCCATGCAAAGTAAATATTCTTTTTCAACAACTTCTACTAAACAGATTCTTATGAAACTTCGCACACACAATTAGTTGTCGTAAAAGAACAGGATGATAAAATGTGGGGGCAGTGCCTGCCACACTTATTTAGTAGTCAGTTTTTTTTGCACGAATTATTTTGGAAAATTTCAAGTAAATTTTTTGGTAAATCCTATTATATTAAATTAAATTAAAAAAAAAATTCAACTAATTTCTTTTATTGGGATGTACAAACTTTTTAATAGGTTGTAATCTAAAGCAGTGCTGACCATCGAGAGAAATGAGTTTTTAATTTAGTATTAGTGCTTATGAGTATGTGTAAGTAGTATTCCACTGTGTGTCTATTAAAAAGAAAACCAATAACGTAAAAAACAACCAGCTTTAATACAACTGAATAAAATTGTTGTTTATTTGGTTTTCATTCGACTATATACATATACGAGCCGAATAATGTTCGGAACTCTGGTGCCAGTATGAGCGACTATGACCTAAAATTTTTTTTACTCAATTCTTTGGATTTTTTAGTCAAATCGCATGTTAATTTTTTTCTGTGTTATACTCCGCTTCCTGTTATAATATAAAAGATATTTTAGTGCAAAAAATTACATTGCATTTAGCCATAATTTTTTCGCGTTTTAGTATATAATTGTGTCAGTAGATGATTATCTTTTCTTTCCAGAGCTAAAGTGTATAAAAACTTTTAAAGCCAGTTGAGGTTTGCGAAAGTTATAAGACTTTTAAAGTTTTAGCCTACTGTAGAGTCGTTAGTATATATTCTACAAATTTTTGGAAACTATATTGTGCTAGTATAGCTTCTCATCTATTGATGTGCCAAACTTCAAATAAATCTAAACAGTATACATATTTTCCCATTTATTTTGTGAGCAGCTCCAAAATGTACCGAGATAGTTTTAATATTTTTGAATTGTAATTTTGCCAATTCTCAGCCGATTTTAATAATTTAGGACTTAATGTAATCGTTGTAAAATACACTTTTTAAGAGAATATATAAATCTTAAGCAAAGTGTTGCAAAAAATACGCAAAATTTTGAAAATCGCAGAAAAATAAACAAATAAATTTTGTTTTTGATTTCTTGATTTATATGAAATATATAAATCTTTCAAATCGTGTATTTCAGAAACTGTATAAGTCAGCCTCGCATCGTTTTTCGGGAGAGACAAAAGCATGTTTTTAAAAGTAAAATTGTTCTAAGTGTATTAACTTTCTAAGTAAATTAACAAAGTTCTCAAAAGTCTTAAATATTTAGAAGAACAAACCTACGCTGTTATTTTAGTGTATGTTGTTTGTTGGTATCTTCGAATTGGTAATTGAAAATATTATAAAACGTCTAGATTTCTATTTAATTCAAATATACTATTTATTCACTATGAAATAAAAATGGTTAATTAATATAAAAGATGGTGACCGAACTTTTTGGAAGCAAATAATCGAATACAATTTACAATACATTTGTCAAAATAGTTGATGGTGTTGCCGTACTGCTAGTTACATGGGGAAAGGAAATAATCATTTTAATAATTGCACTGAGCAATGAAGCATTCTAAAAACTCGTGACGCTAAATACACATGACTGCGGACAACAACAATTAAAAAAAAATTATAAATTCTAATATTTTTCAAAAACTTGATGAGTGAAAGAAGAAAACCAAATTCAAGTATTCTAAAACCGTTATAAATTTAATCTCGTTTTTGGAAAAATTCATAGGCGTATATTCGGAAATTATAACCAAAGACGGAACTAGTAAAACAGAAACTAAAAAATAGTTCATAGATAGTTAAAGATCTTCCGGTATGTGATGGAAATTGATTTTGAAATCGAACCAATTTTAAAGGTCATCCAATTTTTATAGTTTTTGTGATACAATTATTTTTAATAAAGCAGCATCTGTATAATATTTGTGGTAAAGATCTCTTTTATAAATAAGTATTATTAAAAAACACCTTTTAAAATGGCTTCGTTTTCGAAATCGATTTCCATCACATACCTGCTTATTCACAATTCATTACTAGCGCAGCAACTGCTATTAGATAGTAAAAGAAATGCAACCCTACATATTGGCATATAAAGAAAATAATATGTCGATATTTTGAACGATATATACTGCATTTTATTAAAGAGGTTATGAAGCGATTAAAAAATAATTTTTGTTTTGTAAAAAATTCTTGCAAATTCTAAAAATATAATTTTTTTGGTATAGTTTGTCAATTAAAATAAGGGTCGGTAAAAGTAAAGTTATTCAATAAAATTTTGTGGACCAAAAACACATATCTACTATATTTCCTTTTTGTATGTATGTTTTTTGGATGCATTAGAAATGTACGCAGCCAGCTGTTCCTTGAATGTGTTATCCTAAGTCTCCACATAGCAATATTTATTGCGACAATTGCTAAAGTTCATATAAAAAATACATAAAAAAAATTTTAATTTCAATATGAAATTTGGAATAGCCGGCAATAAAAACTGCTACGTGCAGACTTAGGGCTAGTTAGTTGGTAATTAGCTACAGCTTTGCCCATAATTAAGTGTAAACTTTTCTGAACGTAACCAACTGTGAGTAACTTAAATAGGTACTTAAAAACATTAACACTTAGTGATGGTTTCTGAAAATGCGCCATAGTTTCTTAATGTGGAAAATCAACAGCATGCATTACGGATACTCGTTTTTACCACATAATGAACAGCCTTACACAAAAAAAAAAACGTATGTTCATTTATTTATCATCTATTAAATCATGCTAAATTACTTTTAATTTTAAAATTTATGCATTTATTTTATGAAATATTTTACTATACTTTCAACGGACACAAAAATCATTTGAAATAAGAATCAGCCATATATAAAATCTATTGCGTATCGGTTAGAAATGACATAACTAATGTGAGCTCAATTTTACACTAAATATATTATTTATTTTCTTTTTATTTGTAAAATGTTTAATTTGCTGGATTCTGTTGGTATTTGATAAAATTTTAGTAAATTATGTAAAACCCACTTTTAAAAGCACACATTAATTTTTAATAACTCTCATCCATAATAAATTCAGGAAATACACAAAGACCCTCTACACTACACATGCGATTTGTTTGTGTAGGTGGACAACCAAGTGTGTCATTATTGTAAAGTTTAAACTTACTTGTCATCCGGTGCAATAATGCACTTAACAAAATCCTGCAAATAGTCATTTGCATCATCATTATGAACTTTTTTAACAGCAGCAGAATTTAAAGAAACTTTTTTATTTTTAACTTGGGACTTCATTAAAGTTTTCTACAATTTCACGCTCATGGTATGATCTTTACTCCAGACAAAAAAAAAAAACTTAAATTGCATGTCCTTTTCAAGAAAATCGACGCTTTGAAAAAGGCTTTTTATAAGATAATTAGCCTTTTTTAAGTTTTTATAGATTAAATTTCCTTATTCTTAAATTAGATTTTACACATAAACTTTATTTTATTTAGAGAATATTAAACAAAAAAATTTAAACGGGAATGGCGTTAACTTTTTTCGGAAACTTGAGTTTTAAAATTTTTAGAACATTATGTTTGTAACGTAAAACTACAATGAACTAAGCAAACTTGTTAAAAAAATGGATTCAAATTTTAATGAATGATATCATTGTGTGTGAATAATACTTCGCTATATGGGATTTTGTAAATGTATTTACTTTCTCGTATACACATGTATTTTTTTTAAATTTATTCATTTATATTATTTTTGGATAAGGGTTTCTCTATAATTTTTCGAACGAGCTAAGAGCAAAATATTAAACTAGAAAATTTATTTAATTATTTATTTAACTCTGAAACTGAAACTCAATAGAAAGAATTTTCTCATCAGCGTGGGTCTGTATAGAAATGGAGAAAAACTAGTTGTTTTTGAGGTATTAACGAAATTATTAATTATTCGATTGAATGCATGCTGGACAGAATAGGTATCCCTTTCTGTAACTTTTGCAGAATCTCTCCGAACCTTTTCTACCTATGTATTCATAGAAAAACGTGATATGGAAAACTTTCCGGGCTTTTTAACACTAGCGTAACCAACCCCTATTTAGCTTTCTTCAGCTATTATCCTTAATAAAAATTTCAGTACCAAAGGAAAAACGTTAAGGCATTGAAGAAATTATAGTCCAATTTTTTTAATACTATAAATATCCTGATTAGTTGAAAACTAATTAATTTTTTAATTTTCGCAAAAGCTTTCGTAATTGAGCCTTGTTTGTAAGCGACTTCAAAAAAAAGGAGAAAGGTTATCAATTCGTCATGTATTTCTTTATGTATGTTCCCTCAAAACTATCCCATTTATGAAGCGACTTCAGATTTTTTTTTCTTTATTTAAAAGGATGTGCTTCCAGATTGGTCCCGTTGAAAAATGGGCAGGGTCACGCCCATACAAAGTAAATTCACATTAATTTTTAATCACTTCTACTCAACCGATTCTTATGAAACTTTGCACACACCTTAAGTTTCTGATTGAATAGTACCTCATGACTAAAAAAGTGGGCAGTGCCACTCCCTAGCAAAGTAAATATTCTTTTTCTGCTAAACCGATTCTTATGAAATTTTGCATAAACCTTTAGTTATCGTTACAATGCAACATTATGTTCAGAAAAGTGGGCAGTGCCACGCCCATGAAAAGTAACTAAGCATTTTGACTAATTCTACTTAACTGATTCTTATGAAACTTTGCATACACATTAAGTTATTGTTACAATAAATTATTGTGGTTTTAAAAAGTGAGCAGTGCCACTCCCATGAAAAGTAAATATTCATTTTAACTACTTCTGCTTAACCGATTTTTATGAAACTTCTCACACACAATTAGTTCTCGTAAAAGTACATGATGATAAAATATAGGGGCGGTGCCACACCTATTTCGTAGGCGGTTTTCTTGCAAGAATTATTAGTTATTTTTTTTGGGTGATATAGTTTAAAATTGCATAATAATTAAACACTCGATCAGTGTTGGTATTTCTGGCCACTGTTTAGGGTACCATTGTTTGTTTTACAATCCAGTAAGACACCCACAAATTTTCTGGCACTTTTAATATTTCAGTTCGTCTCGCTTTTACTTTTTATGACTTTACCTTTACAAAATGTTATTGATTTTCATATACAGGAAGAGATTTCAGAGTATTTTTCTCATTCATTAATAAAAAAAAAATAGTGTCGGTCACTTTTCAAAAGATAATTTTGGCGACCATGAATGTTTTATATGCCACGTTATATTTTATATGACTGTAATATTTTGTTAATACTTTTTTGAGTGTCATAGAAAAGCTTTGTTTCTTATCTTTTAGAATATTTGATATATTTAACTAAACGAGACGGCTTACGGTTGATTTTCTATTTAATTTGAAGAAAAATGTAGCTGAAGGATGTTAAGTGCTTGCAGGACTTTTAGCGTTAAAGATGAGCTACTCTTTGAATAGCCGGCAAATTCGAAGGCAAAGATCTAAAGGATCTTGTAATCACTGGAAATAATGCAACAGGAAGTTCCCTTATGGTAATAGTGTTCTATAACAAAAAGAATCTGTTTTCATTTCAAATTAAAAAATCAGCTTGTTATAATTCGAGTTGAATTTACCTGAATATTTAAATCAAAATATTTCATAAATCTATTTAAGTCTAGTGTAGAAAAATTAAAGGAACGTTAAAAAGATTACAATTTTAGTTTTATTATCAGCTAAAACAAATTTATGACATCTAGACAGTAGAGCATTTTAAACACAACTCACCACATTAAGAATTAAAACTATTAAGATCTAAGAGCTTTCATTCATCCCGCATTATCATTAGAAACATTTAATACCTCCTTAAGTTAGAAAAATATGTTTCTCAATTTATTTTTGTCTTAATAATAAAATTATAACGAACTCACCCATAATAATCTGACCGCCAGAGAAACTCAACTGCTATCTAACAACATACATTCACATTTGCTGTAGGATTATTTGTACGTGTACGTTGACAGTTTGGCTAAAAGTTTTATTCTATTTTATATGGAGTTTGACTGATGAGGGATGTCAGCTGATGATCAGCTGCTCTAATAAGGCTACCCGGTACTGAATTTGCCTTGGTTGCGGCACAAGTAAATCTCAAGGAAACAAAAACTCTGCGTATGATTAATATAATTGTACAATTTATATTAAGTATACGCAAGCGAAAATATTTTCATAAGAAATGGAAGCAAATGCGCAATTTCTAAATTTAATACATCTTGACATAGATAAAATCGAAGTGCAAGTGATGTTAAGTTCTGATTTTAAAGTCCTAGAAAACTATTTATTTGAATTTTATGTTTATAAAGGGGATGGCTCTACAAGGCCCCGAATTGGGACAACGAATGGACGTGAAAAAAAAATATTTGCTCAACTTACACCAGTTTTTGTATTCTTCGTTGAATATTTAACAAATGAAAATCATAAAATACTTTAGAGATTAATCTACACAAAAGTCTATTTCATTCGACTAGAGTCAAATTGATGTGTGTATTAAGATATCTTACTGTTAGAGCAAGGATATTCAAAAATTGTGTGTTTATTGCTTAGTAAACTATTACAGAGTACCATAAACACATCTCCTTTAACCCTTTTTAATTGTAGCACCCTATAAAAATGAAAGGTATTTTTCATATAAAAAGTTAGAACTACAACCGGTCGCTGAAGCCTTGGGACTGGTCATGTGGCTAATATTGACAGGTGCATTTCAATATAAAGTGCAGCTTTTAATTTGAAGCAATGCACAATGAATCAATCTGATTTGTTGAAAGCTCGAATTCAAATATACAGGATTTACATCAAGACATTATAGTTTGGCTTTTTTAGAATTTGTGGTCGAACGGGGTAAAAAGCCGTTTAACTGAGAAGCAGCTCCCGTTCGTCCATAAACTTTAAAAAAGTCAAGCCAAAAGTTCTTCGTGTAAGTACAGTATAATTTAAATATTTGTTATTATAAATTTCCTAATTTACAATAGTGTTTTTTTATTACTAATCCTTCGGAATGATCACTTCTTTAAATATCAGTGAATTCTCATTATTGGGTAATGTTAATCATATGAGGATTATTAGAGAAACCCTATATAGACAACTTAATATATGATATTTTTAATGATTGTTTTGTTTAGATTTTCGTTAATAACCATTTTGACAATAATACATGTTTCAAAGGATGTCATGATTTCTATTGTCTGAAACAATAATGTCATGGTTTCGAATATGTTACCAGTGCCGTAAAACATGCAAATAGTTTTAAGGAGAATAGAATAATAATATTAGGAAACACATCAAAGATTTCATTAAATTACAACCAAATTCTTTTAGCTGTTCTATTGAAATATCGAAAGTGGTAAAATATAAAACTTTCTTTTTGAATATATTGATAGAATACAAAGGTTTTGAATTCTAGGTTCTTTAGAATTGGCTTTTAAGCTTTAAATTGCGATTTTTGAGTTAAATTTCAACAAGTTTTTTCAGTTAAAATAAACACGCCTCTGAACTTTTCATATGGTATTTTTGGTAAAGGTGTCATTTCAATACTTATATATTTGAGTGTACATACACATGCATATCAGAGCTGGCATATATATGTCCTATAGTATTCTTGTGGGCTTATATTCAAACATGTTGAAGTGTAAATATTTCTCAGCGGTAAAACTTACGAGGCGTTCACTAAACAGATCTTAAAAGACCTGAATTTAATATCCAAAACTAAGGAAAGTTTTATAGAAGGCCTTTACAATGGTTTCTTTTGAAAGGAGAATTTTTAGATTTTTGGTTTTGTTTAAAAAGAAATGTTCTTTAAAAATAACATATATTCTCTTATTCTTTTTTCCTCAAATAATTTGTATATAAGACTGAAATTTACGTAGAAAAGGCATCAATCATGCTGTTATTATGTCGTTTATGTTGCTGCTACTACATCATTTCCAATTCGTTCCTAATAAATATCCGAAATTTAGCCTCCCTCATATGTATAAAAAATTACTTTGGATAAAAAGAAGGAGTTTGAAATAACAAATCAAGATAATACAAAATATAGAAGCCGCTACAGAAATACCCAGATAAAAAAAATTTACCTCGTTTTGATTTTTAAATTGACCTTCCCAGACCAGGCCTTCTGTCAGGCATGCCACGTATGACCTGCATATAAGCCTGCTAAAGAATGCCTTCAATTAGGCTTGCTGTATAATGGATCGAGGAAGTCCATGGTCCACAATGACATCGCATGTAAAAAAGATATGGATATGCAAAGGGAGTGGAAGTACTAGATACTGATAAATAAGGCCTTATAGAAGGATCTTTACTCCTTCTATTTACCGCAGGGCTATTTTCATTTAAACCACGAATAAAACTTTTTAGTTTTTGTATTGTATTAAAGCCAAAAATAAACAAATAGACGACTCTCAAATTTATATCGCATTTTAGTCATGCCTGTTGAAAGGATATGAGTACTTGTATGTGACTTAAAGCTCTATCATTACATGACTTGGGAAAACAAGTATTTACATAATATAGAGTATATGTATGTATATGTATGCTAAAACAAATATCAGATATAAAATCATCGTTAGAATGAAAGTTAGTTAGTTGGCATTTAATGACATACACACAAATATTTGTGTGCAGTAAAACTATTTCCTGTTATACACTCACCTGCACTGACTACTTTACGTGATTGTTAAAGATTCATATATCTTTGATTAGTCTTCATGGCTGTATTTTAAAATAATATGTAAAAACGGGTGGAAATAGTTTTTCGTAGGCTCTTGCCAACGTGTAATTTTACAATGTTTTAGAAAATACATTAGGGGGCGCACATTACTATGTGAAAATTTTCATAATAGATATGAAAATATTCATAGTTAACATTGCGAAACACTGATTTTGTGGCAAAAGATTTCATTTGTGTTGCTCGTCTTTCCAGAATGGTTTGTCAAATTTTAAAAATATGTTGCTTCTTAGTTAATAAAGCAATTCCAAAATTTGAAAATCCCTAATGAATGTATTTATTACAAAAAAAAACTAATATGAACAAAGAAATAATTTGACACCCTCGTTATTTCCTTAAGCAATCTTATTCTACTACATTTGCATACACGCACTTAGAGTGGTTGCTAAAAATTAAAAATTGGATTTTTTCAAGTCTCATACCCCAAATCGATGGGTATTTATAAAAAACTGTTCCAAAAGAATTCCGGTCAATCAATGAATATTAACGAGCATCGCAGGCCCACCAAAGTTTCAGCAAATGTGTCATAACTTAATAAATATAGTATTTAAAAAAAAGATTCTTCCAAAAAGCTGTTGTCTGTGAAGTTCCCCATAGCTTTTTCCTAAGAGACTTTTATCTAAATCGCATGGATAACAAAATAAGCAGAATAATATAAATAAATTAAGTAAAGTGCGACTTGTGTAGCTCGCACACGAAGGGTTCCGTACGAATACACATATGATATGTATATCCCTTTTCGTTTTTGCTCCAATTTCAATTTGGCAGTTTTTTCGTTGTGCTTTTTTGTTTAATTTTATTTTTTAAGTATTTTTCGTTGTTTTTGGTGATTTTTCGGCTTTGGCGCCTTTTTAATTTTCGCGATTTTTTTATTTTTTTCTGGCATTTTTCGTTTTTTGCAATTTTTTCCGATTTTTTTGCGTTTTTTAAAGTTTTTTTTTTTCACTTTTTGACGATGTTTTTAGTTTTAGCGATTTATTTTAGCTTTGGCGTTTTTTGCAGTTTTGGCGTTTTTTTCGGTTTTGGGGATTTTTTTTTGTTTTTGTTGATATTTTTAGTTTTAGTGATTTTTTTGGCGATGATTTCTTTGGTTTTTTGCCGTATTTAGATTTTTTGAATTTTTTTTGCCGATTTTTTTAGTTTTGGCGTTTTTTGGTTTGGGTTTTTTAGTTTTAACGTTTTTTCGCTTTTTGACGTTTTTCGGCTTTTTGTGATTTTTTTAGCTTTAGCGATTTTTTTGTTTTCACTTTTTTTTCGTTTTGGCGATTTATTTGGCATTTGGCGATTTTTTTAGTTTTGGTGATTTTTTTTTCATTTTTGTAAATTTTTTCGTTTTTTTATATATTTAGTTTTAGCAATTTTTTTATGTTAAAGTGCTTTTTTCGTTTTGAAGACTTTTTCGGTTTTTGGCGATCTTTTAAGTTTTGATGTTATTTTGCGTTTTAGCGATTTTTTACTTTTGGTGCTTACTTCCTTTAAGCGCTCCTTTCATTTTTCTTTTAATTTTGGATTTTTATGGTTTTAGCGTTTTTTAAAATTTCAAGATTTTACATCTTACGGTTTCTAAGATATAGAAAATTATCTAAATTACATAGTCAAAATGACATTAACTGATAGAATACCCTTTAATTTTTATTGCTTTAAATATCGGTGTTAATTGGTGTAGTCTATTCTACAGACTACACAAATTAATAATAACTTTGAAAATTTAAAGTGTCTATAAAGAAGGGTCTGCATCAGTATTTCAACATTTTTCGTTACTCGCTTTAGAACACCCTTTAATTTCTAGCTCTCATATATTTGTTACAATTCTGTGAAAATTTCAGGCCCGTAGCTCTTACGATTCCCAAGATACAGCAGATTGTCGATATTACATAGTCAAATTACATTAACTGATAGAACACCCTTTAATTTTTATTGTTTTAAATAACGGTGTTAATTGGTGTAGTATATTCTGCAGACTACACCAATTTACACGAACTTTGAAAATTTAAAGTGTCTATACATAAGTGTCTGCATATTACATTAGTATTTCAACATTTTTCGTTGCTCGCTCTAGAACACCCTTTAATTTTTAGCTGTCATATATTTGTTGTTGTAGTGGGCAAAGTTTTACATATTTTATGAAAATTCCAGGTCCGTGGCTCTTACCGTTCTCGAGAAAACATTACATTAGTATTTCAACATTTTTTATTGCTCGCTTTAGAACACCCTTTAATTTTTAAATGTGTGTTGTTGTAGCGGCCAAAGTTCTACATATTCTGTGAAAATTTCAGATCCGTAGCTCGTACGGTTCCTGAGAAAACAGCTTGTGACAGACAGACAGACAGACAGACAGACAGACAGACGGACAGCGTAGCGAAAACAACAGGGTTCCTTTACAATTTTGTTGTACGGAACCTTAAAAAAGCCCATATCTATTTTATAATTAAAAAAACACATAATATAAGAAATTTCCGGTAAACTTTTTCATTCTCTAGAACTTGAGGCTGTTTCTTCAGTTTTTTTGGGCCACTAAATGTGACACTCTTGTACTCCATTTTTTTTATCAGGTCTAGGTTTCGAGATATATCGTTATGACTAAAGACCGGTTTGTCCTATTTAGCAAAAAGGACCACCAAAATTTGTCAACAAAATTATCTTCAAGCCGTGCAAATATTGTTTCTAGATCTGCCTATTAGTGAAAATTTGAGCCAATATATATATTGTCTTGAGTAGAACAAAAATCGGAAAAATGGGAATGAAGAAAATAAACCGATGGCAACGCTGGGAATGTGCACTTTAATATCAGCTTGAAAGTGATTTAATTCTCGTATTAAATTTTCACGAAAAAGTTGTATATATAACAACTAAAATGTGGCGTGTAGCGGCTTCCGAAAGTGGCGCTACTCTGTTCTGCTATATACGTTGAAAAATTAAGTTGATGTTAATTTTTCCCTTGTTCCTTGGAATATTAATCATGCCCAATTCTTTCTGAATATAACGTTAAAAATAATTTAGTAGAAAGATTAAATTGAAAACGAATTTATGCCAAATTAATTAAATATTTTTTTATTTTTTATAAAAGTTCATTAAAAAATTAAATACAACAACGATCCTATTTCTTGTCCAGTCGGTTAATATATTTCATAGGAAATGAGTAATTTTTTATTGAAAATGGGGCCTAAATTTGATTTTGTTCACAATTAAGTGAAAGAAATTAAAAAATTTTTTATAAAATTTTTACTTTTTAGGCATAAACTTTTATTTAAATTTTACCCGTTATGAGATACAAGCTGTTCAAACTATCAGTTAGTATTTAAATACCAAATACAGGATAGAACAATGTGCACGCTCGCTTTGAATTATCTAATTATATTATTATTATTAAGCTATGGTGGGCGTGCGCCTAAATCTTAACTGATTGTTAAACTTAACTGATTGGTTATAAATAGGCTTAGATTTGAGGTATGAAACTTGGAAATTTGCAACTTTTAGTTTTTAAGGGCCACTCTAATGTGCATACACGCATGTATATGTGTACGTAAAATCTCCCTTTATTGTGGGAGTTTATATCGTTAGAAGCCGGAGCTAAAACTTGATAAGTTACGTTTACAAATTATGAAATTTCTGTTAAACAATTTTCAACATACATATACTATACAAACGCGTACGTGCGTAGCTTTGAACTTTTTATAACTAGTACATATTTGAAACAGTATAGTCATTGAAACAAATACTGGTAATTATACTACATGATTAATAATAACAGCACGCGACAGTGCACACAGGAGTATTTGATCAATCTAGCTGACCAAAATTATTTACCGCTTAAAATTGATCGAACATGAACGTCCTTGATGTATGGCTATATATAAAATAAACATTAATGTTCAGCTGAAGTATATTGTATATTGATAATTCTATGTCAAACTGGCCAACAGTTGCAACCGATCTCTTTCGATTTGGATAACATTTGGTCAGAAGTTTTCTTTCATCCTTTAACGATATAATGAAAAGTAATAATGAAAAAAAAAAAACCCCGAAGAAAATGGATGATAACTTTGAGGTAGCTGGACCGAAAGAAAGGTTAGATGATTTTATATCAAGTCACCTTTCTAACAAAAAATAAATAAATTAATATCGATCCAGCCATTTGGGAGCTACGGTCCCACAGACACACAGACTCAGGACGATACAGAGATAAAAGAAGCGATAACTTCTAAACGATAGGACCGATTTTCTTCAAACATAGCTAAGAATACTGCAAATCAAGTTACATTAAAAAATAAATAAAATACTAAATCATAATCGATCCAGCCGTTTGGGCTATATGATGGCGCAGACTGGCACACAGAAACACAGACACACGCGACAAACTTATAACACCCCTTTCTTTGTTCGGGGTTTAATAAATAAAAGTAATATATTAAACAAAAACAGAAACACTTTCTTAATTATTCAACATTTTACGAATGCCAAGCAAAACGTCTTTAAATTTTAAAAAAATTTTCATTATAGTTATGTGCTTTCGATAGTTTAATCGAATTTCTTCGCTATTTTGTCTAATGTCTGTTACGTTTGTCAATATCCTTAGAAGTTTCAAGGCACTTAAAATATTTACGAACCACCTTATGGTCGGTCACTCTCGTTAGCCTCCACTAACAAGATGTTAAAATAAACTTTTAATGTTTTGCTGTTAAAATAAAAACTCACTCGATTTATAATTTTATTAACAAAACAAATCCTCCCATTTATTACGTATTTAAAAATAACGATTTTATTTGCCATCTAATTTTTAACTTCATTTTAAAGAGAGTTTATAACAAGGAAAAAAGGAGAACTTTATGCATCAAATATTTTTATTACTTTATAACGACTTTTATTTTTATATTCGCTGTTTCTTTGTTTATTTCATACTTGTGGCATTCAACATGTATACAAAAGAATGGCATCTACCATCAGTAACAAAACCAATTTTCTCCCATACACACAATCAAACACAAACACAGCCGCACATACACACACACACACACTCACAAGGAAAAAAGACAAAAATATAAAACAAACAAACAAGCGAACAAAGAGACACAAAAACATTTAAAAGGATATAAAAATAAGACTTGTTGCACTTTCATTAGAATTGAACTCAAGTTGTAGAGAAATATGAAAACAACTGGGCATGCTACAGCTGCCACTACTAAAAAGCTGTTTGTTTAAAATTTGGAAGCATTGTACTTTTAATTGGAGGAACATTAGTAAATGCCTCTGGCAACTTGCTGCCACAATGAAATGCTACAAAGGTACAATTTTTTTCTTCTTTTAGTAATTAAAAATGAAATTTCGTTGGTTGACAAAATGAATTGATGTTTTGTAAATGTAATCAGCCTAATAATCAATTTGGACTCAAAAGCAAATAAGTTCGAAATAGTCATATTAATATAAACAATTAGCTACTACCTAGAGCTTTTCACATATTGATATGTTCATATATACTTAAGTGTAAAATCAAACCAAAAAAGTTTGACTTAAGTAGAACAAAAAAAAAATGGCAATGAAGAAAAATATAATATACCAATGGTTACACAGGGAATTGCCAATTAAACGGGCATTTAACATCAACTGGAGTGATTTAATTCTCGGATTCAATTTTCACGAAAAAGTTGTATATGAGTAGTTTCATTTAGCCGGGCGGGTGTGACCATTTTCCACACATTTTTTGTTATAAATCCAGAATATAAAATTTTTTACTTAAAAAAAAACGTTGCGGCTCGCAAGGACATTAAACTTAGTCGTTGAATAACGGGTAGACACTGATAGAAAACGATTTCTGCTCAGAGAGTTCGTCAGAAAGATGCAACGGCTGTGACCTTACAAATCTTAGTTTTAAAGAATTATGACTTTCAGTATAAATTTTGTAAAAATTTTGACTATAAGGTACACAATAATTTTGGTATAGATATCTGTTCAAAGTGTTTTTAATCGTATTATGTATCTAGAGACAAAAAATTATTTTTCTTATGAAAAATGTTTTTAAAATGAGACGGGTGTGACCGACGGGTGTGACCGACGGGTGTGACCTAATACGAAAATTTAAAAAATTCGAAAAAATAAAACTTTTTATTGATTGAATTAATATAAATAATATAAAAATAAACCATAAGAAAATAATACATTTAATTATTTGCTATCCGTTCTATTATAGACAGCAGAATAGTCTAGCTGAATATTTATTTTAAATTCAATAAAAAGCTAAAAAAGTATATTCTTTTCAGAGATAATGGTTTTTATTAATAATGAGAAAGGGAATAAAAGAAAATCTGAAATAAATTTTAAACATACAAAGAGGGAGAGCAAAAATGTTTCTTGCACAAGCATTTCAAAGTGCTTCAAATTGATTAAAAAATATTAAAGAGTGTATGTTTTTATTATTTCTATAATTGTCATTCTCTAAAAAACATCAATTGAAAGATTTTTATTACAAATGAGAAAATTATTTTTTCATTGCATAGGGCCGTTTTACGTAGAATCACTCATATGTATATAAGAATTGAAATCTGATTCAACAGAGCCACCTGACAAAAAATTTTGATAAGCAAAATACATATGAGCACTTATGATGGAAGTGTAGCGGTTTTCGAAAGTAGCGGAGCTATATTCTGCTGTATGTTGAAATTTTAAGTTCATGTTAATTTTTCTCTTGTTCCTTGAAATATTAATCATGCCCCATTCTTTCTGAATATAACGTTACGAGCCTTAGCCTAATTATCAAGTTGGATGCGAAATCAGGTGATTGTTATTTCCGCATAGAAAAAATTATTTCTCAAACATTTTCAGTAAGAAAATATATCGAAAACTAGAATTGGGTTAACAAATTTTCAATTTCTGTTTCTTTTTTAAACTAATAATAGAATATTTTATAAATTTTAGTCTGTCCTAATTTTAAACGAACACTGATTTATGTGAGTGATTGCGTGTTTTTATTAATTATTTCGTTGCAAAGAAATGCTGTTAACATAAACGACTGACTAAAGCACAAACGATGAAAAAACTTAGAACATAAAATACTATTGCTTTGAAATGTAGACAAAACACTTTGTATGGCTGTTCCTAAAATAACGAAAGTAAGAAAAAGATATTGCTATCCATCAAAAGAAGTGCATTTAAACTTACTAACTATAAATAAAAATTGTTAAGAGAAATAATTCCTTTTCGCTGAAAGTGCATAAAGCAACAAATAAATAAACTATTAAGTGGTTGCAAGATTTTTATTTAACTCAACTATTATTACTTGCAACATCTAAGGCAATTAGAAGATGCGTTTGTGCGTATTTTAGCAGCATCTTGTGATGGGAGAGCAAAATTTTCAAACAGCTTCTTAAAAGTTGAATGTCCTTTAAGAATATATTTGTGCACAAAGATGTATATCAAAGTCTTTTTTTTATCTTCTAAAAGTGCAGTGGATATAAGAAATATTCACTATCTTTTTAATGTTGACACAGTGGCCACAGTGAAATCTCGATAAAATTATTCACTTATTGAATGTTATTTTTTTTCTTACTAACTTCAGCAATACTTAAATTGGTGGCCTTTAGCAATAAAGTTAAACGAACGCACTTCGTAAACAGACTACTTAAAATTATTTTAGATTCAATCATCACATGTTTTTTCGAGTTTGCGTCATTCTTAATGGCTGAAGCGGTTTATAATCATATTTAGGGCTTGTTCTCAGCTTTGCATTTTTTTTTTTGTGAATTCCCGCTATTTTGGCGATACAATTATTTTCCGATTATCAGCCGAGCTACAAGTGAGCGATTGTTTGTAAGCAAGCCGCATAGCTTGTAAACAAATCAATGCAAGTACAATGTTGAGAATAAAACATACTTGTTGTTGATTTTTTTGGTTTGTGTCTTATACTCGAATGTGAACATAACTGCCAAAGGTTTGATTGACTTGTAGTTGTTATTTAGCGCTAGTGAATCAGACGGCTAGATCATACTTGTTGCAGCTCTCCTATACATGTAGTTGATTTTCAATAGTAAATAAAATGCCCATAAAACAGTTACCTTGGGTGAAATTTGGCAATATTGTATTACTTTCAAGTGAATTTACTAAAAAATACGTGACGTATGAGTAACATGATAGTATATTACGTATACATTTTTGTCCTAAAAATTTTGATGTTTCTATTTTCATCATATATTTTTTTGGAATGAAACTTTCCTAAGAAAAATCCCTTTTAATATATCATTAACAATTTTTAAAATTCTATTTTTTAATAAATAGTTAAGAAATAATAATTCTCGCAAAGAAAACCGACTACAAAATAGGAGTGGCACTGCCCATAATCTTTATCACAATGCTGTACTTTCACAAAAACTAATTTTGTGCAAAGTATCATAAAAATCGGTTAAGTAGAATTAGTTTAAATGAATATTTACTTTTCATGGTGGTGGCACTGCCCATTTTCTAAACATAATATTGTATTGTAACAAAAACTAAATTTGTATGCAAAGTTTCATAAGAATCAGTTGAGTAGAAGATGTTGAAAAATATTTACTTTGCATGGAACTGCCCACTCTTTAATCCTGATTTAGTTAGTATTTGAACACAAGCTACAAAGTTTCATAAGAATCGGTTCAGTGGAGGTAGATGAAAAGGCATGTGTATTTTTTTCGCATGGGCGTGACCCCATCCACTTTTGAACGGGAACAATCTGGAAGTACATCCCTAAAAAAGATAAAAAATCCGAAATCGGTTTATGAATGGGAGATTTTAGAGAGAACATCCATAACAAAAATTCTTGACGAATTGATAACCTTTCTCCTTTTTTTGAAGTCAGTTAATTATGAAAAAAATAGTTAAGTACAATTTTCATGCTGGTAAATAATTTGTTTCTGAAAATGTTTCTATTTTTTAGAAAATCTGCTCTCTTGACCACATTTTTGAGCGGGAAGGTAACAATTAAAAGCCACCTTAATAGTATTGAATATATTTAATATAATTTGTAAAGAAGTTTGAAAAACTTAAAGGGCGTTTTATTTTCTTAAGCGACTAATTTAGAATTTCGAAGAAAAAATCACTATCATAATATATTTTTATTTTGTTGAAAATTTTGGCTATGCTATTACCGCAGATATTTACGAAATATGGAACAAAGTCGAAGCTATAAACCAAAATTTTATAATCCAAATCCAAATATCTTTGAAAATGAGTAAAATATCCTAATAAAATAAAGTGAAGTGAAAGTTTATACATATTCACTTAAATATTGGTAATCGAAAAAGACAACTTCATGCAATGATAAGCATATCGATGACTTAATATAAAAAGGGCGTATCTAGATTTTTTTCGAAATCGAGTTTTTAACGTTTTCTGGTAGCCAACTTCTAACTATATCCTCCCTAAAGAACTAAATAAGCCGCTATTGAAAATAACGATGTTATGGACACTTAAAAATTGTGTTTTTGTATGTAAGTGTTCTAGTTTGTGTTCAGCTTTTTCCATCTCCTGTAAAATAACGAAAGTTCGAGTTACGCCTTTTTTATATTAAGCCATCGATATGTAAAACTCATTGGAAATGATAAAAATTTGCACTACTTCCGGATCGCAAATTCTACATTTTTATGACTTCTTTGAAGTCATGCAATATTCTTAAAGCTTCCGTCCTCCTCTATGATTTTTATAAAGCTCATTTTGTCATCGGACCCCAAGTTTCAGAAATATAGATTCATTACCCTTTTTCAATTGGATTCACTGTGTATCATTTAACATAGGAGTCATGGGGGGGAATAGTGGGGCTTTCTTTTAATTTAAGCCTGCGATTGCATCTTTAATTTCACGAATATTGAATCTTGCAGAAATTTATTCACAGATGCAGTTTTTTTGAGTTTTAAGAAGAAATTACACACACACACACACAAATGCATACATATGCACATAGTTTTGAATTAACGGCTATAGCCATTTACAGTTGTTAGTTATAACCAACAACTGTAAACTCGTTTCTTATACCATTCATGTGTACATTGTGCAAGTTCCTGTCTTCGATTACAATACTATTTGAGCTTTTATAAAAGCTTTTTTGTAAAACTTGAATTTTTTATTGGTTTGTAGATAGGATATAGTAAAACAAAAGCTTTTAGTTAACTTATACACTGATATAAATTTTGAACTGATGGAATAGTTATTAAACTTTTTATTTTTCAAGCAAAGAATATCTCAATTAAATCTAATGCGAAAAGTAAGCTACTTTTCTAAGCGTCAACAACGGCATGCCATCAAGACGGCTGAATTTGATAACCAGGGATGGCAAATTGTATATTATTTTCAATGCTATCGATGAATATGTTTGTATATTGTATTATTTTGTTTTCGTAACAAAGTTTAAATATATTTGCAAACATAACAACAGATACACAAATGTCCGCATAAAAAGCGACGCATGCCACTTGAAACGCAGAAAATCGTAGGCGTAGAAGTTATGAATGCATTGACAAGATAACGCTTCGTATTAACTTTCAGCTTAATTGTAGTCTTAAGTCTGTATATACCCAGCCGTAAAATTGCAAACACCTTCTTAGTTCATGACTTCTTGAAGGACTACTTACACCTTGAAAAACATTCTATTAGAAGGGAGAAGAAAGTAGTTTTCTCTATTTAGATTTTTCACTTTGTTTATCAAAAAATTTACTTTAGAAATAACAAACATTCTCGTATTCTTTTTTTTCGCAAGAGATATCATACAGTTTCCTATAATGGGCTATTCATATATTACGTGACACTCCCAAAATAGCGTTACGTAATATGTGAATACCCGCTTTTGCCGTTTATTTTGTAGCTAATTAACTAATTAATACCTATTCCATATCCAATTCGTTCTTAATAAATAAATACATACACGAGCCTTAAAATATGTATAAAAAAGTGAGTAAAGAGCAACTTTGACTAGCATACGAAGGGTTCTGTACGAATACACATATTCATATATATCAATTTTTGCTTAAGCCCTTTTTTTAATTTTGGAAAATTTTCGTTTGGCTTTCTCGTTTAATTTAGTTTTATTTTTTTAAGTTGTTTTTCGTTTTTTTGTTTTTGCGCTTTTTTTATTATGGTGATTTTTACTATTTTTGGCGTTTTTTGTTTCTTGGCGATTTTTCTTTTGTTTTTTTTTTGCCGATTTTTCTAGTTTTGCCGATTTTTTAGCTCAATCCGTTTTCTTTGTTTTAATGATTTTTTTCGTTTTTCGACGATATTTTTAGTTTTAGCGATTTATTTTCGTTTATTTGGCGCTTTTTTTCTTTTTGGCAAATTTATTTAGTGTTGGGGATTTTTTTTCTAGTTTTGGCACTTTTTTTTATTTTGGCGATTTTTTTCGGTTCTTAGCGATTTTTTTAGTTTGAGTGACTTTTTTAATTTTAGCGATTTTTGTTTGATATTTTGTGTTTTTTTCGTTTTGGCGATTTTTTCCGGTTTTTGGCGATTTTTAGGGTTCCGATACACCAAAAGTGTAAAGGACCCCTATTGTTTTCGCTACGCTGTCCGTCCGTCTGTGACAGGCTGTTTTCTCGGGAACCGTAAGAGCTACGGACCTGAAATTTTCACAGGAGCAACGAAAAATGTTGAAATACTAATGTAATATGCAGACACTTATATATAGACACTTTAAATTTTCAAAGTTCGTGTTAATTGGTGTAGTCTGTAGAATAGACTACATCAATTAACACCAATATTTAAAACAATAAAAATTAAAGGGTGTTCTATCAGTCAATGTAATGTTACTATGTAATTTAGACAATCTGCTCTATCTTCGGAACCGTAAGAGCTACGGACATGAAATTTTCACAGAATATGTAAAACTTCGGCCGCTACAACAACAAATATATGACAGTTGAAAATGAAACGGTGTTCTAAAGCGAGCAACGCAACATGTTGAAATAGTAATGTAATATACAGACACTTATATATAGACATTTAAAATTTTCAAACTAATACCATATTTACACTATGCATCTTTGTTGCATGCAATTTTCATTTTAAGTGAGAGTGCTGAAATAGAAATGTATACATTTTGTATTTCTTCTCTGTCTTTCTCACTGAAAAAAGGGAGTTGCATGCAACAAAGTTGCGTGGTGTAAATATGGTATAAGAGCTAATTGGTGTAGTCTGTAGAATAGACTACACCAATTAACACCGATATTTAAAACAATAAAAATTAAAGGGTATTCTATTAGTTATTGTAATTTTGACTATGTAATTGAGACAATATGCTGTATCTTGGAAACCGTAAGATGCAAAATCTTGAAATTTTAAAACACGCCAAAACTAAAAAAATCCAAAATTAAAAAAATTTCAAAACGAAAACAAAACGCAAAAATGAAAAAAAGCGCTTAAAGGAAAAAGCGCTAAAATAAAAAAAAAAATCGCTAAGACGCAATATATCACCAAAATTAAAAAAAATCGTCAAAAAACGTCAAAAATCTAAAAAGTCTTCAAAACGAAAAATCGCTAAAACTAAATAAATCATCAAAAAATGAAAAAATCGCAAAAAAATGAAAAGAATCACATAAACGAAAAAAACACAAAAATTAAAAAAGCGCCCAGACTAAAAAAACGCCAAAAACCAAAAAGATCGGCAAAACGAAAAAAGTGTTTAAACAAAAAAAAAAAATCGCTAAAACTAAAAAACCACAAAAAACCGAAAAAATCCCTAAAAACGGAAAAAGACGCCAAAACTGAATATATCGCCACAAATAAAATCAATCGCTAAAACTAAAAATATCGTCAGAAACTGAAAACGTTAAATAAATGCCATAACCAAAAAATCGCCAAACTAAACAAATCGGCAAAAAACAAAAAAATATGCAAAAAACGAAAAATCATCAGAAAAAAACTAAAAAATAAATCACGAAAAGCGCCAAACAAAAAACCCCTAAAAACAACGAAAAATACTTAAAAAAATAAAAACACTAAAATTAAGCAAGAAAGCACAACGAAAAAACTGCCAAAATGACAAACGGGGCAAAAGCAAAAAGGGATATACATATGTGTATTCGTACGGAACCCTTCGTGTGCGAGCCAAAGTCGCAATTTACTTAATTTATTTATTTCAGTTTCTTGGCGATATTTTTAGTGTTGGTGTTTTTTGCGTTTTAACGATTTTGTTATTTTGGTGCTTTTTTTTCTTTAAGGGCTTTTTTCATTTTGACAATTTTTCGTTTTGGCATTTTTTTATTTTTGGAATTGTTTAGTTTTAGGTGTTTTTCAAGAGTTTGCCTCTTATGGTTTCCAAAATACTATAAATTGTCTAAATTACATAGACAAAATTACATTAAATGATAGAATTCCTCTTTAATTTTTATTGTTTTAAATATAAGTGCTATTCTACAGACTACACCAATTAACACTTACTTTGAAAGTTTAAATATATATAAGTGGCTGTGTATTACGTTACTATTTCCACATGTATCGTTGCTCGCTTTAAAACACCCTTTAATTTTTAACTGTCATATATTTGTTGTTGGAGCGGCCAGAGTTAAAATTTCAGGTCCGTACCTCTTATGGTTCTCCAGAAAACAGCCTGTGATAGACAGACTGACAGACAAACAGACAGATAGGAAAACAGTCAGACAAACAGACAGACAGACGGACGGATAGCATAGCGAAAACAATACGGTTTCTTTACACTTTTGGTGGGTGTACGGAACCTTAATTATTACTTTAGATGAAAGGAAATAATTCGAAATAAAAAATCACATTCATTAATCAAAAATACATGAGCCCGTATAAAAATACAGATCAAAATTGCCTTTTTAGAAGGTCTTTTATCAGGCCTTCGAGAAAAACCAAGCGGAATACCTTCCCCACAACGACAACGTGTATAAAAATTATATGAAGATGGAATGGAGCGTGAAGTATTAGCCTGTTCTTCTACATGGCCTCCACTCCGCTTATTTTTACCGCTGGGTATGTAGAAAAATAAATGTAAAACCGGCAACAACTATACATTGAGCATAGCGTGATGTCAAACAAGTGTTTTTAGACCGGGTGCCATCATGTTTATAATTAATGATTTTTTGGCAAATCTTTAGCAGTTCCCACAAATACAATAATATTGAAAATAGTTTTCACTGTATGGTAGACTTTTATATAAAAATCATTACATTACACAAGTATCAACGTCTCTTATAAAAACTAATTTCTTACGTGCACTTAATTAAATCCGAATAGCTCAACGGCGATAGAGCATTCTCTGGATCCAATTCGTTGACTTGAAGATTCTGTTTTACACTTCGCCTTCGATAAGCGTTCTTTACGAATTTAGAGCTTTTCCCACTACAATCTTTTCGATTGCCTGTCTGCAGGCCATTTCCATTAACACCCCCATAAGTGAGATTAACCGAATTATCATTGCCTTTTAAGGTAAAACTTTTCACCGCTGAGTACTTGCCATTAAGAACTGAATTGGACTCGTCACCGTTAGGATTAACATTTTTTTCAACGAAACTATCACAGCGCCAGGATGGCGTTAACGTACGCATAAAATTTTTAGCACCGCTGTATCCTTCGTAATAGTAACGTTTGCGTGCATTCAGAACCGATAGAAATTCCAAAGTTTGCCATACGTTCATGTTGTTCGAATCAAAGAAATGTTCATCCTCAACTGACCAGTCATTGCGAATTATACGCTCGGCAAGCATCATGGTAACGGTGGTACATTTTGTTGTACAATCCGGTGATGTCGTGCCTTTAGTTCTTGAATTGCTTGAAGGTGTTCGTGGAAAAGCATGACAGCTGGCTGCAGTCGATGTCAGTTTAATTGATGGCGATGCAGTATTATACAATTTGGGTTGGTTTGTGGAGAATCCCTGTGATGAATTTTTGCTATACGGTCGCATATTGTAGGTATGGAGCTGGCGTGGTTGTTTCTGTTACAAAAAATTTGTTTTAACAAAACTGTTGTTCTTTAAAACTTAAAACACGTCAAAAGTTTAGTGCTAAATTTCACACTTTCCCTTTTTGTTTTTTCAATGAGTTGGAAAACCACTTTTTATTTTGATTTGCAAATTATGCGATTGGCTTTAATATTTTTTTAATACTTTTTGTTCTTTTTATTATTATTTATTTTTTATAACACTTGTTTTTCGATTTTTGCACTTTGATAACTCGCGTTACTTTCGATTTTAGTTTTGTATTGTAGCGTTTCGTGTTTGGCAAAAGTTAGTGTTGCAAGTAAAGTGTCTGATTTTGTTATGACAGCTCATATATCAGACGTGCAACACTTTTATAAGAATTTTTCGTTTCAATAACAAATTAAATTTACTACCGTAAACCCCATTCTTCACTCATTCATTGTTGATTGCCACGTGGCACCTTAGCAATCATTAGAATTTTATTGTTTTTCTACGTAAAAATTGTTCTAATTTCTATTGTTTGTTTAGTGTTTGAATATAAATTGCTGATTTTTTTTATTCTCTTATTATTTTAGTTCAATTTATAAGCCATCAATTTGTAATTTCTTTCACTACATCCAAGTGTAGACCAATTTAATTTGTCAGTTTGTTGGTTAGTCACTTAGAAAATGTTTTGGAAATTTATTTTCAAAAATATGTATGTTGAAAAATTCTTAAATTTAAATTTTTGTTTGAAAATTTGCAAAATTCTATAATTTTTTTTTATGCCAATACACATTTCGTTAGCATTATCTATTGCTTTTCGGTAAAACTTTAACAATAATTTTGAAAAATTATGACACAGGCCACAAAGATGTTTGGCAAAAAGTTTCAAGTTTGCGTGTTGCGTTAATGTTACAAACAATAATTTATTAGTTTGGCAAGTGAGACAGAAAGTTGTTCTAACGTGAATTTATTTAAAGGCACGCATCATATTTTAATGAAAAATATAACATAAATTTATAAATTTTTAATCTAGTTAATAATGCTATGCAACAAAATGAAACTGTTATCATGACCTTTGATCACCACTATATTTTAATGGATACATTTTTTTTAAATTTCTTTTTCTAAAATTTGGGATTTCCCCAGAGGCTGATAAACTGATTTCACCATAACTTGGGAAGGTGTAGTCCAATTATGTTCTGGTATGTGATGGAAATCATTCGTTTTGAAATCGGCGCAGATTCAAATCAACCGATTTCCATCGCATACCAGATTATGAAAAAACACTGAAAAGCTTGGAAATAAATTGAATTTAAGCGGTTAAACATTATTTCTTTATACTCAGTGGTTTCGGATTTATTAAGACCGCAATGATGGATTTTTTAAAAATTTATAAAAAATTAAAAGTGGCTGAGCTGAAACTTATCATTTTTAGTGTTCGGTACACCAAAAGTGTAAATGAGCTCCGTCTGTCTGTCACAGGCTGTTTTCTTGAGAAATCTCATATGGGTAATTCCATGTCAGATCAACTAAGAGCTAGACATGACCCCTTTCAATTTTCATGAAATTTGGTCAGATGTTGTCATTCGTTCTATAACGAATTTATGTTAAAGGAAAAAAATTAAAAAATTCAAAAGTTAGTACATATTAAAAATCTCATTATTTCGCCTAATTGACAGAATGTGTTGAGCTTAGTTAAATATCTCTAAAACTATTTTATATACAAAACTGCTTTGTATGCCATTTTAAAGAGAATATTTGGGGCAACAAAAAAAATGCATAGAACAAAAATTTGTTTTGGAAACATGACTTATCTGCAAAGTTTTGAAAACTTCAAAACTGACTAAATCAAAAACATATACCTATTTTCGTCTGAAATTTTTTTATATAATACCTTTAAATGTCCTTAGTAAATCGTAAAAATTTGCAGGAGGTGTTTTTTTCTTTTTTGGGATATGATTTTTTTCTTTCGCAACCTTCAACAACAATATAGTATAAAAAATAATTTAAGTCTGCAATATGCATTATTAAATTTAATGCATATTGCTCAAAGTTAAAGTTGCATTTGTTTTTTCGGTGAAATTTCATGTTGGAAATTTTGTGTTAATAAGGTACATTTATTGTCATATCTCAAAAAAGAAAAAAAAAACATCTCCTTTAAAATTTCAGGATTTTTTAAGGACGTTTAGAGATATTATATAAAAAAATTCAGCAAAAAAATATATAGGTTTTTGATATAATCAGTTTTGAAAATTTTAAAGCTTTGCAGATAAGTAATTTTTCCAAAAAATATTTGCTCTATGTATTTTTTGTAGCCTCAAATGTTCTTCTTAAAATGATATACAAACCAATCTTTTATATAAAATAGTTTTCAAGATATTTAAAAACTAAACTCAACACTTTTGGTAAATTTGGCGATATAATGATATTTTAGATATATCATAACTTCTGAAATAAACAATTTAAATTTTTTCCCTTTGGCATAAGTTCCGTATAAGCTTAAAGAAAACATTTGAACAAATTTCATCAAAATCGAAAGAGGTCGTGTCTAACTATTAGTTGATTTGACATGGAATTGCCCATATATAAATTTTAGCTTTTAGAAAATGGATTAATTTTTGTCTTTTCTTTTTTTTTTTTGATTTGAAAGGAGTCTGACATGATCTTAGAGCGGGCGGAGGCGCCTGCACTTGTATTTGTGAGGGTCCAAAATTTAGATCTTTCCAAAAACTCAAGTCCCAACCTTTAGAAAATACTTCAATTTTGGCAGATTTTTTACTTTTGGCGCCTTCGTGACACGGTAGGAAGTACGGGCAGAAAAAATTAGTCCCCATTTCGTATACTACAGGGATAAGAGAGTAAATGGAGAAAATATAGTACTTTGGAAAATAATGTAAATCTGCCAGCCACGGGCTCTTAGACTATATGCAAGCTTACTAATGAGGGCGACAAGATTTTTCATGCCCGAGGTAGTCAACAATAACATCCTGTACCTAAACGTGTATTTCAACAGGGTGCTTTAAACTTTATTATTTTTTAAGATTATGTCATCCTTTATAATTTTTACATACATAATTTTGTAATCGCATGGCAAGTTTTAAAGATACAGATTTATTACCCTTTTTTGAAAGGGCTTAATATCAAATCGAAACTATTTAGTGACTATAGAAAAGTCCTCAACTTGCTTATGGACAATTATACTGTAAGCCAATGTTGGGTTCCTGGTCACTGCAATGCTGAGGGAAATGAAAATGCCGATGAGCTGGCATGAATAAGGTCGGCGTTAGATGAGGGCAAGGCGCATTTATACAGGTGGTGGTGATTCTACAACAATTACAACATCACAAAAACAACAATCTATGTCAACATACACAGAACAAAATTAATTTTTCAATGCAAACACCAAATTCTCTGAATCAAATGTTAACAAAGAAATTTGTAAGTTCAAATGCAGAAATTTGTAATAATTTGTATGAAAAAAATATAAGATTTTTTTCCAATTAATCAATTGTTTCAATCAAAAAATATTTTGCAGAAAAAAACACAAATCAAACAATTTCCTATTTTAATCATGTTGAAATATGAAAAGAAATAAATGATGTCAAACAAAATTATATATCAAACCAAATAAAGACAATAATAAAAATTTTAAATCAGTTTCAAAAACATTTTGATATTATAAACTTCTTATTCTTATGATTAGAAGTTTAATATAATGTCTTTAGTTTTTCTATGAGATTTTTGGGTAAAGGTTCCCTGACGATTTGCATTAGCCCCAATGAAATGGCCATAGGAACTAGCTAATACCCATCCATAATCAATATCAATGTATTTTAATAAAAATTTAATATATTACTTAAAAAGTAAAATATTAAATTGGGGAAAAGCACGTTAAAAATTAAAATTAATGTAAAACAAACCTTTCATAATTGTTTCTGTGTATACAAATTTTGACATACAAACCTCTAATTAGCTGGGAAAAAGTAGATCAGCTGTGCTTACAACATCACCTGTTTAAAGATGAGGGATTGAGTAACAGATCGGCTAAAAAAACGGATGGGTTATTCCTATAAGGAATTCAGTAATTGGGTGTTGAACAAGGCCAACCGTTTTTGGCAGAGTACCGGGGGTTGTAGTCTCGAGGAATGTGTGGCCAACTTGGTATGAATAGAAAGGTGGAAGGATAAATCCATCATTTGGGAAACTGGCAATCCAGATTTCTGTAGGATAGCCAGGATGAAGAGGCACTAGGAACCATTGAGCATATTATCTGCCATTCGCCGATGTTACAACGCCATAAGCTTAGGTGGCTCAGCAAACGTTTTCATGAGACCATTAGTGATATCGCGAAGTCCAGACTGGAAAATATCAGGGACTTCATCATGGAAATTAAGTGGCTTAATGACAGGTAATATGGGTTTTCTGTGTACAAAGGGGGTTAATTTAAGTAACGGGTAAAAGTAAAAGGGAATCACAATGGCTTTAATTGGGTCTCCGAGTGGATGTGTGTTACAACACTACCCTTCCTATCCTAACCTAACCATTTTAATTATATCCTTAAATGACAATACCATATAAAAGTAGCAGGTCCCTCTCATATGAAGTTCCACAACTCGAACCGGTTGTTGGTTCTTAGAATTATTAGCCACCGTGAACTGTCCTGTTAAATTCATTTTGGATATTGAAACATTTTTTCTTGTAACACATCTGTTTCTTTTTTTCAATTAAAGTTATTTTATCTTACAGCTAAACGTAACACATTAAAGAAAAAACTTGACCCAAACTACTTGTATAATAAATAGTCTGATATTAAACAATTTAAAACGCCCTAACTAAAACTCCTGGGCGACAGTAAGACTGCTGCCGTATTTGTAATTGAACAAATTTGCAAAAAAAATTTAACTTTCACTTCTTCTAGCAGTACAAATTAACTTTAGCATTTGGTATACGAGTAGTTGAAAAATAAAATAAAAAAACTTTAGGCAATTTTAGTTATAGTGGGTGATAATTTGAACAAAATAAAGCTAAGAGTAAAGTCACGTGAGCTAAGTTAACATTCCAATGAAAAAAACAATTTTTGTGCAACAAGACAAATAAACTAATAAAACTAAAAGGCGACGAAAGAAAAATATCATGATATTTTAAGAGTTATTTAATGAAAATATTATTTGTTTGTCAGTGTTAATTGGTTTGTCGTGTTATAGATTTCTATGATATTTAAAGTAAGGGCAGAGGCAGAAAATAAAATCTTTAGCTGCTGTTTATATAACTCAAGCAGTCGACTTGAGTAGAAAATCTATAAGCAAAGCACTCAGAATTTTTAGTGATTTCCATGAGAGTTTTCTATACAAGTCAACCGTATGTGTTGTGCAAACCTTTAAACTTTTTGTCGAAAAAAAACCCCCTCAATTAAAATATCCCGTTTCCTTAATTTTATTATTATTTGACATAATAATGTCTAACATATCACGTATAATAGACAGACGGAATACAAATTTTCGGATTTGTCACAGCACTGTTGCTATAAATATTAATTTGTAACAGCAATGCTTTAATAATTCCGAACATGCGCATTCCGCATGGAATACAAAACAGGCATAAGAATAAATATTTGCCAAATATAGTGATAACGTCTGGCCTTGCCTAAAGATTGTGGCAAACATGTTAGTTTTGTAAAATGTGTTTATTAATTTCAAAATGCCTTAAAGAATTGTCAAGGCCATTGTTGTATTTTCTCTATTTTTTTATCTATTTCTTTTTTTCTCTATTTTTATTTTCTCTCACATAAATCCAGCATACGTTTGTAAACAGTTGTTTTTTTACTACCTGATGCAATTTTAGATTTAATTTGCATCAAATCAAATAATATAGAAAGCAATTTATTAAAAATAAACGCTATGTAGTTATATAAATATGTAATACTATATTAACCATGGCTAAGTACGACATGCAAGTCCCTATACAGCCTTGAAAATTTAGCATTTAAATAATGCTGATATACTACAAATTAAGTTATGAGTTTAGTCGAACTGTATTGGCTTATATCCAAAGAAATTTTAATTATTTTGTCTTGAGTTCGGTTTTAGTTTAATTTTTCAAATAAATTATATTTTTATTTACAGATATATGTAAAGCATGTAGACAAAGAGAATTTTGACTGCGGGGAGGGTTGAACTGACGTTTCGATGGCTCCAGCTAATCTCATCAGAGCTCTTTACCGCTTAGACCACTCGAACAAAGTCGGTGGTTTGCAGTCAAGATTTTCTTTGGCTACACTCTAAAATATTGTTTCAAATTTACAATCATATATTGTCTATATTTCTGTTGAAAATTTTTCCTTGTCTAAAATTACATCGATTTTGTAGTTATTTTATTAAAGGAAAAACCTTTCAAATTAAACATATTTAGTCCAAGTGGAAAAATATTTAACATAAAGTATAATACGGCTATGGCTGAATGGTAGATACGTCAGAATATCAGTTACAAGTTCGCGGTTCAAACCTGCAAGCAGCCAATCGCTTGTTTTTTGGAAAAAATATTTTGTTCAAAAATAATGCATGTGTAATTTTAGGTCGATAATAATCTGTAAAGTGTTGCCGGCTATTATCGACCTAATTTTCAATAAAAGTGTTTTAGAGTGTACATGCTTCATATTTATCTCGAAATAAAAATATAATTTAATTGAAAAATTAAATTAAAACCGAACTCAAGCCTAAATAATTAAAATTTCTTTGGAAATAAACCCATACAGTTCGACTAAACTCATAACTTAATTGTTAAACACTAAAGGCATCTAGCAACAGGATGTACATGTTCAAATAAAACTGAACAAACAAACATTCACACATACTAGTACTTGCAATTATCAAGGATAATTCATACTAGAATAGAGAAATAATAAAAAGAGGCTTAACATAAGACAAAGGAAAAACTGAATATCAAAACTATCAAATGAAATACAACTCTAAGACTGACAGTATGAATTGATTAAAAGTAGATGATATTCAGCTCTTGACTGCAAACACGCGACTTTGGTAGAGTAGTCTAAGCGGTAAAGAGCTCTGATGAGATTAGCTGGAGCTATCGAAACGTCAGTTCAACCCTCCGCGCAGTCAAAATTTTCTTTGTCTACATGCTTCACATTTATCTCTAAATAAAAAATATAACTTAATTGGAAAATTAAAATAAAACCGATCTCAAGACAAAATAACTAAAATTTCTAACATATTTACTTTAACATTGTTTTAAAATATTCAGGTATGTGATGGACATCGATTTCGAAAACGAAGCCATTTAAAAAAAATGTTTTTAACTAATATTTTCAATTAAAATTAATTTACCACACATATTAGAAATATATTTCTTTGTTAAAATTAATTTTATCGCCAAAATTATACAAATGGGATTAAAAGACTATTAATAATGAGAGGTCACAGGTTCAATTCCTGCCAAGACCCTGGGTGTTTTTGCAGTAAAGCCAAAAAGGCTTAAGTAGCACGTGTGTGTGTTTTTTTTTCATCAGATTCCTTATTGTATTAATTTATTCGAGATATTTTCTCAACATACAAGTTTGAAAGCTTTTCATTACATAACAATAAGATTGTAACGATACACAGTGGGTATGTTCATATGTTGATTTATGTCAAAACTAAATATGACTATTCGGTAGTATATTTATAATACAATTTTTTTTCGTTAGCACAATACAGGTAAAAAGAAATTGTAACATACTTTTTCATGTAATCCATTTTTCACTATTTGTCAACTTTTTTTAAAGGCTTTTGAAAAGACCCACTAACTTTGTAATAGAACAAACCAACAAACAATTTGTAAATGCTAAACTGTGTCTCTATGATGCAATGCAAGGGATTTTGTGTAAAAAATTTTGCATTTGGATTCCTGTGAAGCTTTTAATGTAAAGGTCTTTTGCGTTACCATATGGGTGCGCCCGGACAATTTGGATTAAATTAGTTTTAAATTAAATGGCCTTAATTTTTTTAAATTTATTCAGGGTTTTTTACGCGGTTGTAAATTATTTAATAATCGAGGCAATTGCTCGTGTAATCAAAAATTTAATTATGTAAAAATTTTTACGTCTTTACAGTAATTGAACTCTATAAATAATTGCAAATATGTTTATAGACTGTATGTTAAGTTTTGCAGAAAATGAAAGTTTCTATACATCTTCCTCAAACCATCCTTAATATCATTTTCCATCCAATATTGTTAACGGTTCTATTCACAAGCCGATTAGAAGACTTTATTTCATAACTGCCAGTTTGCTATTAATTTATAGTAGCACATTTTATTTATTTACTTTTTATCTTTAAACTAATAATCCGTAAACTGTGAGCTAAGTTACTCAAGTAATTGGGTGTGTTTAAAGTATTAATAATATTCATAATATATATGTACTACATATATTTAAATATATATATGTACTGACAGTAAAGAACAATATAAAAATAGTAAATGAAATACTGTATTAAATTTTGCTATAATTGCAATATTTATTACAATTAAATTTAAACTCGTACATGGTTTTCTTCGAAAAAAAAATTAATAAATTCAATTGTGTTTCATTAATAAAATCAGCCACCTTCATATACTTCGAGGTGTTCTAATAAAAGTATTCAACCTATATAAGCAACACAAAAGGGACAAAAGTCATTAAATATTATTGGTGAAATTAAAAAAGACAAATAGAGCTAAAGTCATTCAAACGATAATAAAATGAAATAAATCAATCTATTAAAAGTTTTATCATAAATAATTAATTTCAGCCACAAAGTCTATTATAATAACGTTATATACTTATAACGTTTATATCACAATAAAAGTTCAGATATAAAAATTGTTTTTGCCTTTATTTTTCCTCTTCTTAAGAGCTGCCAAATGTTGTGTATTTCTATATTGCAATATTTATAATAATATATATAAAAGCTATGTACATGCATATGTACATATATTCGGGAAATTGGGAAACTCTTTTCTAAACCTGAAATTTTTGTATGTAATATTCTTTTAGGTTAGAGATTTTAACGATATGGAGGTCATTAAACTAAAAATATTCGGCAAATGAAAGCTGTAAATTCAAGGCTTTTGTGTCGACATAACGGTACAGTTATGCGAAAACCTATTGGATTATGTAACAATTATTTGAACAAAGCTATCCGAAAAAAATTTAAAAAAATTTTATTCGAATAAAATTTAATCGAATAAAATTTTTCAAGTAATAATTTTTCAAATTAAATTACATCAGTTCAAAATTACTTCAAGAAAATTATTCAAATAAAATTTTTAGATCAAAATTATTCTTACCAAAAATAATGGAACACATTTATCGGAAAAAAACTATGTATAAGAGTAATATTAATCGAACATAATATTATTTGAACATAATATTATTCGAAGATATAGACAATTTGGACCCCATTTCTTAAAACTAAGAGCTACAAATCTACAAGCCAAATACTTAAAAAACAAGAATAAATTTTTAGATGTGTTGTTGTTTTGCAGGTATTTTAGTTGAGGATTTGTTACTTTTAAGAAATAGGATTCTGTAAGTATACGCTGCAATAAATCCTCAATCGATCTATAAATGGCGAAGTTATGCGTAAACAAATAGCAAAATGAATAAATCCTTTTTTTTTAAGTCGGTTAAAAAACTAAACAAACGACACTATTCGTACATAATTCTTGGACAAGAAAATCCGACTACAAAATAGGGTGGATGCATTCCAGACTACCAATTCGATTTTAGGAGACAACATAGCACGATTGAACAAACACATAAACTCGGGAATGTAGTTAGAAAAACCTTCGAGAAAAAGATATATTGTTTTGCGCTCTTCATCGATGTTTCTCATGCATTTGATAAAGTATGGCACGAAGGTTTAATACATAAATTATAGAAAATTTGTTGTTAAGGAAGGTAATTTTCTAAGCCTCCCGCAACCGATTGAAGCCGGAGTTCCTCAAGGCAGCATCCTCGGCCCTGTATTATATCTGATATATGCCTCTGAGTTACCGGTAAGAAGTAACATACACATATCAACATTCGCTGATGATACAGCTTGTCTAAGTGTTACCAAAACCCATCAAGAAGCTTCCCGCAAACTGCAAGAGTATATACCCCAGTTGGAACAATGGCTAAAACAATGGCGAATTACAATTAACGAGGAAAAATGTCTGCACATTACCTTTACATTATGCAGAGAAACCTGCCCGCCTTCATAAATAAATAACCAAACTATACCTCAACACACATAAATGCAAAGGTGACCCAAATTTAATTAAAATCAGCTCAAATGAATTGGCTCATTGGAAGGACCTCTACTCTAAGCCTAGATTGTAAACTTTTTCTATACAACTCCATTCTAAAATCAATATGGTCCTACGGTATCCAGTTATGGGGCGCTGCCTCCGCATCAAATGTAGAAAAAATTCAAAGGCGACAAAATAAAATATTCCGTACGATTACAGCAGCCCCATGGTATGTCAGAAACAAGTGAATTCATAAATATCTAGATGTACCGCTGGTTAAGACAGTGTTTTCTAAACACGTAACAAGATATATAAGAAAACTCGAGTTGCACCCAAATCCTGTAGCCCGAAACATCATTAACTGTAGAGGCCACACTCGGCTGAGAAGGAGAGACACTCTTGCTCTCAGCCGAACACGAGGGACGTAACCAATCAAAGAACCAACCGCTTAAACAAATATTTTTGTCTGGCATTGGCTGGACTTAAAAATTAAAAATTTTTAGAGTTAAGATTTGATTACTTATTGTTAGTTCAATTTTATTGAAGATACAATAAATTAATATAACCATTAAAAAAATTTTACAGTCTTACGAGAGCTAATTGTGAGTGGAAAGTTTCATAAGAATCAATTAAGTACAAGCTAAAATCACTATTTATTTTTAATGGGCGTGGTATTGCCCACTTTTCTAACCACAATGTCGTATTGTAGTGATAGCTAAATGTGTACACAAAGTTTTATAAGAATCGGTTTAATAGAACATGTAAAAAAGAATAATTACTTTGCATGGGCATGGCACATCCCAATTTTTTAATCATAATGTAGCAACTTAATGTGTGTGTGTAAAGTCTCATAAGAATCGGTTGAGTAGAAGTGGGTGAAAATGAATGTGTATTTACATTGTATAGGCGTGACCCTGCCCACTTTTCAACGAGACCAACCTGGACGCAGATCCTTTTGAATAAAGAAAAAAAATTCGAAACCGGTTCATGAATGGCAGAGTTTTGAGGGAACATACATAACATGACGAATTGATAACCTTTCTCTATTTTTTCAAGCCGGCTAAAAAGTTATCTATATATTTCTCTTTTTACAATACCGTACCCAAAATATGTCAACGGGACTAATCATATAATCATAAAATTATTCGAATCAATTTATTTAAATATACTTATTTGATCCATATTATAAGAACCGAAATATTTGTAACTAGATTATTCTAAGAAATAATAAGAAAAAAAAAATAGTTCGAATAAAATTAATTCGAATAAATCGGTAACCGTTCAATCGATAACCGTTAATCGATTAACCGATTAATTGATACCCGGTTAACTGCTTGATTAATTTCAAATTGATTATATTCGATTAATGTTAAAATCTATCGAATTCGGTCGATTAACCTACAAAAGAAAATTTTATATTTTTTATACTATTGAATATGCTTTTTTATATGTTTATTCACACAGACTAACAAATTGGTACTTTTTCCTTCCGTTTTGAATAAAAATAAAATTGTTTAATCATTTTGATGCGGTAAAATGTATTGTATCCCCACTTTTTTCCTATCACTTTTGGCGTTTTCTTTCACAGAAAAAATTTAGCATTTTTCAATTTTTATTTCAAAAAAATCGCAATTTGGCATTCCTTTAAAGCAAAAATTTACCTTCGTAGGGATGATACAACAATATCTAATAAATTCACTTCCTGCTGCAAGAAATTTAATTGAAAAGAAACATTTGTTTTCCTTGAATGAAAAACCTGATTTAAATAATGCTCTTAAAGTCTTTAGACTCTTCCACAAGCTGTTCGACTCCTGCACAAAATGCAACCCTGATTTAATGTGTTGTTATTGCTTTTTTCAAAATGTCCATAAACTAATTTGATGAGAGACGCATTTTGTACAGAAGTAGAACAGCTTGTAAGATAGTGTAAAACAGCTTTAAATAGCCTCAAATCTCCTTACAATGATTAAATAAAATTATAAAACATAACATATTCATAACAATAATTTGGCATAAACAATCGAGAATTTCGCACGTGATTGCATGACACGCTGGAAATCATTTCATTTAAATAATGCCAGCATAAATAAAATTATAATAATAAAAAAACCTCATAAATAACACTAAAAATTTCAAATAAAAATAATGCAAGAGTTTTGTACTCACGCAATCACCACATCCGGATCTTCCCACCATTTACGTGTAGTTGTGTCTAAATACAAACGCACACTACGCCAACCTCCAGATTTTTTTGCCTGCAATATGAAGGATATTTTTCGTTTCTTTTAGTTTAAATGGTTTTTTAGTTATTACTTACGCGGTAGTATTTAGGAGTGCTGTGCTTGTCTTTTTCGACGAAAACCAAACGCGCCATTTTATTAAAGATTTCACAAAAAAGATTGAATTTTTAAAAGAATATTATAAAATGAAATAAACAATTTCAAAAATGATACAAATTCGGATTTAAATAGAATTCAAAAGCTTTGGCAGGGTATAAAAAAATTTACGATACAAATTTATTAAGAAGGGTTCGGATTTTTATGAATTAAAATATCGTCGGCTTAGAGTGCAAACCTGCTAACCGCCATTCAAAAAATTAAGTGTTCATACAAGAAAACTGCGTATATTTCTTATTGGCGATTTCAACAGTAACAAATTATTTTGTTAGTTCAATAAAAAACATTGTTACAACAGAAAAACTAAAAACTTACGTGAAAAAATTCACTTAAAATATATTTATTTGATTTTAAATGAAATTTATTTGCTGGAGTTTAAGCAATTGTCTATATGCAGCATTTCGTTGGTGCTTTACCAACTCATCAGGAGACTTTAAACACAATTTTGAACAGTTACAAACCTTTAAAAACCATTTGAGAATTTACAAATATATAAATGACTCAAAAAATAAGCATAGTAGGCTTTGAAACTTATACAAAACCCAGCAAATAATTTTTTATTCGATATAAATCTATTTTATTTTTCTACACCTTCATACAATTAGAAATCCATTGGATAACAATAAAAGTATTTATAAGGCAAAATGAAAGATAAAATCTAAACTAAACCTTTAAGAAATTTATTATTTGACATATTGTCCCATAAAAATGGAATTTAAGAAATATGGCTCAATTTGCCAATCTTAAATGACAAGAAATCCAGTAATATGATTGCTGCCATGTGTACATTTATTCCGTAAGAAGTGCGCACAACCTATAACCGATGTTGTAGATAGTGCTTGTCCTATCTGCAAAACAGTAACGACTGGAAAGGAAGCAATTGAAAGAAAAAATATAAAAAAAATTCTAAAAAAGACCGCGAAAGGATAGTAAACTGTGCTAATAGAGATAATGATTGGATAGCCTTGGCTTCAACGCTAGAAACCAAATATAAGACCGCGTATGGTTGGATCCAATCTGGGGTTGAGAAAATGCTTCCAAAAAGGTGGTACAAAGCCAAAAATTCTTTCTGATGATCAAATTGATTTGATGCTTTCATGGATAGAAGAAGACGCTACCATAACATTAAAGCAAGTTAAAGAAAAGGCTACGAGTAATTTCAACAAATCGCTATTTGTGTTAACTGTAGCTGATTACTTAGAAGGCAGACTGTTCACTACAAAACAAGTGCACTTTGAACCTGTTGCATTGACTTCTGGGGCGAACAAAACAAAACGAGCTGAATATGTACAATCCTTTAACCAGTACATACAGCAGGGAAAACAAGTTGGTTGGATGGATGAAAGAAATTTTAATTTATTTTGTCGTCGAACGAGAGGACGTGCAAGAGTTGGGTATAGAGGTCCTAACATTCTTTTAATTGGAGCAATTTCAACTATAGGAACCGTAAACATGTAACGCATAAGAGGTTCATTTAATGCACAGTTAGCAAATGCTTGGGTAGCTTGGGTAGTAGTTAATGAAAAGTGGCAAGATATGGGAAATCATCTGGATGATTTGGTCATTGTTGCGGACAATGCACCTTGTCATTCAAAGCTTGAAAGAGTCATCAATGGTACGCCAGACTCTCTTTTGCGGCTAGGACCCTATTCTCCGATGCTAAACCCTATTGAGAATATTTGGTCTAAAGTTAAAGCCTATGCCAATAGCAACATTCGTGTTCCAAACGTTGCAGGTCCTGGCGTGATTGAACAAAGATTAATCTACTTGGAAGATGTTATAGATCATGTAACGAACACCAAAACTGGGGGTAATTGCGCTTGTGCTGTGCAACATTGTACAGTTCACCAAGCTATTGCCTTGGCAATGAATGATATGGTGGCCGGTCGATAAGCTACATCTTTAAAACCATACAACGAAATACTACATATTTAGATTTCCATTGGGTTTTTTGCCTTTTTGTAATAAAATAAAAATAAATAGTTAATAAAACTAGTGTTCTTTCTGAATTACAATTGACGCGTTCTGATTTACAATTAACGCTTTCTGAATTACAATTAGAAAAGGTGTAGTAGCAGTTGAATTAACCCAATTATTTGAGAAAACATTCAAATAATTTTATACTCGGGTTATAGTATAGTATGTACACATTTCACTCTGTGATGTTTATTTGAGTCATGTAGTATTTTCGTTTGAAGTGGCATTTGTTTCTCTTTCGCCTTGTGTATGCATACATTTTACTTTTCAACATTGAATGAAATCCATTGCGTAGTTCAAAAAATGTGAATGTATTTTAATGCATTTTAACAGATTCGATGCAGACCATTAATGTCTACAGATACTTTAGTAACTGTAACACAACTCTCCAACATCTTCCAACAAGGCATATTCATTACAGGTACCACCATGACTAAAACAAATACAACACCAAAAAACACATGTATTTTATTGGTAGAAATACCCCAGAAATATGTCAAATCCATTATCTGTGAGTCGCACACATTCATAAGCTATCTCAAATTTACTAACACATGCCCATTGTTGATAGAAAACTCCCAGACATGTGTCAAAATCTATTGTCTGTGTGATGCACACGTTCTCAAATTTACTAAAACAGCTGTTCTTGTAGTGGTACCTGTTCAATCTACCTTGTCTTCCAATATTCAATGACTAAGTAGGAGAAAAAGAACGCCATGATAAACATCCACATTTCATACATTTCTTCTGAGCTCCAGAGAATATACTCGTAGTCATTCTTTTATTTATAGTAAAACTGAAACTCGAATTTTTAGACAATGTGAAAAATAAATATCTGGAGGATTTTCAACGTAGAGGGTCCTTTTTAACAGCTCGCTTTTTCTAAATATAGAATCTTAGATGGTACTTTTAAGCAGACAACCACTTTCCTGGCTGCCAATAGGAAAAATATATTCCAAGTACAGCAAAACGAACCGATCGCTATGGTAAAATTAGAATACATGGGGAAATCAACGGCTTTCAGCTGATTCTGCAATCAGCTGCAATAACATGAAGATATCGAGCAAATATAAAGCATACCTTGAATGGACATAATTTTATTCAGAGGAAATTCCATGATCGAAACAATACCAAATTATTGAGAACTTCTAGAAATATTGTGGTATTCCTGGAAAATTCGGAAAAAACTTTAGACTTTATCTTTAACGTGTAAGATTCTGAGACAATTGTAATATTGGTAGAGAAAAAGAAGGACACCAAACTCTCATTTATTCCATAAAAACAATCACTAACTGTGAACGCAGTTATTTTGTATACATTTTTTTCCACGCATAAACAATAATTTAAGGTTAAATTTTGTTAGAAAACTAAAAAATTTAAATATAATTCTTGCAAAAAAAAACCGACTACAAAATAGGCGTAGCACCGCCCCATATTTCATCATCATGTACTTTTACGGGAACTAATTGTGTGTGCGAAGTCTCATTAGAATCGGATGAGTAGAAGTAGTTAAAATTAATATTTACTTTTCGTGGGCGTGGCACTGCCCACTTTTCTAGTTACAATGTTGTTTTGCAACGATAACTAAATGCGTATGCAAAGTTTCATACGAATCGGCTAAGTAGAAGTAGTTAAAATGCTTATTTACTTTTCATGGGCGTGGCACTGCCCACTTTTCTAAACATAATGTTGTATTATAGCGATAGCTAAAGGTGTTTGCAAAGTTTCATAAGAATCGGTTAAGTAGAAGTTGTTGAAAAATAATATTTACTTTTCATGGGCGTGGCACAGCCCACTCTTTTGATCCTGATGTAGTATTTAAACAGCAGGTTAATGTGTGTGTAAAGTTTCATAAGAATCGGTTGAGTACAAGTAGTTGAAAACTAATGTATATTTACTTTGTATGGGCGTGACCCCGCCCATTTTTCAACGGGACTAATCTGGAAGTACATCCTTTTGAAAAAAGAAAAAAAATATGAAATCGGTTCATAAATGGCGGAGTTTTGAGGAAACATACATAAAAAAAAATACATGACGAAATGATAACCTTTCTCTTTTTTTGAAGTCGGTTACAAATGCCTCGAAGGTAAAACATAAATTTCGAAGATAAATTTAGCTTTGACAAGGATAAAGTGGCAACTTGGAGAATCCACTCGAACCTTCTCACTATAGAACCCTCACTTCACAAGACAATTATCTTTCTCTTTCTCGTAAAATCTTGGTCTGGGAGAAGCATTTTACCTTTCTATCGAAATTTTTGATGTCTACAAAGATACTTTCCGAAGGGAATATTTAGCTCTGTATGCAAATTGGGCTGAAATATTATTTTCTTCAAGCCGAAATACCAACAATAGAAAAGGCTTACTCCCTAAGGTACGATGAGACATGCTGTAGGAATATCAGCGTATTTGTGACCTCAAGGAATTTGGCAAATGCTCAAAAGACAACTTTTAAATCTTTGTTTAAAATCAGCGTATTTATGTTCTCTTTTCATCGGCCACGAATCATGGACATGTTGTACCATTTCTATTTTTACCAGCCATTAGACAAATAAATACATACATTCAAGACAATTGGTACAACATTTCCCGCAGGTTTAAATCATACATCTTCGTGTGTTTTTTGCAGACAAGAAGGAAAATAATTTTATTTTAAATCCTTACAGGTTGTGCTAATGAAATATTTATTAAAAACGTTTAAAAGCATTTAATAATAATAATAAAACTTCAAACTGTAAATTACCGTAACAAATCACAGTAAAATGCATTAATGAATCGAATTGAAATGTTTTAATTATTAAGAAAAAAAGCAACAAAATAAATTATATTTATCTAGTGTCTGGCTAAAACTTGTTCGATTTTTAATGACGTAATACTCAAACATTTCATTTGATGGTGGTGGGTAACAGCTCAATTAAATAGGCTGCAATTATTATTATTTTTTTTTTTTGACATGGGATTGAGTGTTCTTGTGTTTCTGTTTTTAATAATAAACGAATTTATTAGTTTTTAACGGTTGCTAGATGTAGTATCTAACCTGACGTTTCCGCATGTTCACCTTGTTTAAAAATTTCACTTTCAATTGGTTTCATTAGAGGCTTATAATTTGCATTGCTGGTTTTTATATGGATTAAAATCAAACTTGTTTTCTTATATAATTATGAGTACGAGTGGAATTAAGTATTCGAGTTCTTATTAAAAATGACAGTAAATGTAAAACATTTTATACAATAGATAATTATAATGAAATCTATACTTGAAATTGAACTTAAGAAACATTCTCAAGAACCAAAATGTGGAAGGGGAGACAAGGAAAGTGCTCGTTATGAGAAACATGAAATAGTTCTGGAATTAATTAAACACTCAATCAACCTACGATAGTTGGTTAAGTTAATTATGGCTCGACTCAAATTCCATAATGGCCATTTGTTGACACCTAGTAAATAGTTCGGAGCAAAAGAAGAAAACAAAAGAAAATAACTTTTCGCTGCAGGTATAAAAGATTGCTGCTTCTAATCAAATATCAGTAGAATTATTTCTGACGTTAAAGCGTAAAGAAAACTTTCAATTTCTTTAAATACCAAATACATTTTATTTTACATTGCAAACATGAAGGTGAGAATTTTGAATTAAGAAACAGTGATATATATAACATTTAAGAAGAAAGAAGTTCTTGTCAAAGACTTGAAGCTATAAAATCCTTCGATAAAGATTTGGTCGTTCTAAATTGTCAAGTGAAAATGATTTTTTTAAGGTTGTTAAAAAGTGAACTCTGAGGTGAATAAACTTTGTTTGTTGTAAAGTATCCAATATCCTTAATTTGGTTGAAAACGAAATTTTTCATACAATGAAAAGAAATTATTTTTATGTGAAAGTTATACCGAAAGATTCTAAAAATTATTTTTACTGACTATATATATAAGAGGTGGATGCCAAACAAACATTAAAAAATGCATACGAACTAACAGATTTGTTCTCTTTTTGAAGTTGTTAAAAAGGCTATCATCCATTTTTGGAATAGTGCAAATGATTTGTTTAGACGAAATCCACAATATGAAGCACTAAGCGCGCTGCTGTAGTATGAGCTGTGGAGAAAATGCCTTACATTGCACTAAATTTCTATGCAACAAAAGTTTTTCGTCTGTACCCTCAAACAGAGAAAACAAAACAAATTGAAATTATAATTTTACTTTTATTTATGATTTTCCATTCAGCCTTATCTGTAGTGCGATTCTGTAAATTTTCACAATAACAATAGTTGTTATATTGTCGAGTTATTTAGTTGTTTGCACTGACGATTGTATGGTTCTGTAACTTCTCGTTAGCAACTTTGTTTAAATCCGATATTATGTAGCATCTCCGTAAAAATAAACGAAAAGCACAAAGAGATTTAAAAAAAGTTTTTAACAAGAAGTTACAGAATCGTACAATCGTTAGTGCAAACAACTTAATAAGTTGACAATACAAAAAATACTGTTATTGTAAAAAATTACAGAATCTTTTCTAGCCGTTTTTAAGAGCACAGACATGAAAAGCAAAAGAACGTCATGGAAAGTAGTTTAAGTATTATTCCGCTGACATGGCACTTGAGATGCAACCGTTTTATTTTTTTTATACCAGTTAGACAATTTCATTTTCATCCTGGGCATTGACATAACAATACAGATCAGAGCTTTAGCATCTATGCGACGTTCAATCAAAATAAAATATTGGTAAATCTAACCAATTTCATGGGTTGCAATTGCGTCAACCCATAAAATACAGTAAAAATCAACCAATGGAGTTGTAGTTTACTTGATAATGTATAAAACTACTAACCGGAAGGTCGCAGGCTCGATGCCTGCCACAGCTTAACTAGTACGTATGTTTGTTAAAAAAATAATAATTTTTGTTTGTTTGTAATTTTTTGGTCTTGAACTTAGGTTGTCACAAGTTTACTCATGTTTATAAAACGGATGCCCTTACCATCTTAGCTAAGTCACCTTGTTAAATAACGATAGCATAAAATATACAGAGACATGTGGTTACTCATCTGACTTAAATGCAGTAATTTTTGTGAAATAACTATTTTCGTTGTTAATATTTTAAATTTGTAATTTTAACCATAAAAATTGGTAGTTTTAACCACAAAAATCGTTAAAAATTAAATTAGTGATTTTAACCATAAAAAATTATTTTAATTGTTAAACATAATTTTTCCAAAATTTATAATTTATAATTCAGTAAAATGTGATATGTCGGTCTTGAACTTAGGTTCTCATGTTTATGAACCGGACGCCTTTTCCATCTCAGCTAAGTCATCTTGTTAACTAACGATAGCACATAGCAACCATAGACAATGAAATGACTTACAACTTTAAAAAATTATTTTAACAAATGAAAATTGTTATTTCATAAAAATTGCAACAGCAATTTACATTAACAGTAGTCAAGTATTTAAATTGGTTAGATTTACCATTTTATTTTGGGTGTTCTAACTGTTTCGCCGGAGAAATATCTTAATACCCAAAGAAAGCTTGCATTCAATAAACACGACTATTAATTTTAATGCAGATTGGATGGCCTTTTAATTTTAAGACCTAAAATCGCAACTCTTAAAAAGAACTAGAATTTTTTAATCTGAACGTTCCTAGGTCTTATTCAGTTTATTTCAAAAATCTGGTTCAGCTAAAAATCAAAGAAGTCTTTGTCATTCTAAAGACTTTCGGGAATATTTTTCATACATTTTACAGTTGCTAAATTAGCTTTTTTAAAAATATGTTCAATATTCCTTTCTGTTCTTCGGTTTTTTATATCTGCTAGACCACAATATTTTAATCAATAGAAAGAAATATACTCTGTGAGACAAAGAGCGCTTTCTTATAAGCTTTCTGCGCCCATATTCGACTCTCTTTCATTGGATTTGTTGTTGTTGTTGTAACAGCTCCGCTGTTGTTGTCGGGAGTTCTTTTCTGAGGAAAACACTTCCGTCTGATACAGCTGTCGCTGGGTTGACAATCTTTGGCCGAGTGAGATTCGGGTCGTTCGGTAGCGTAGATCCTATTGTCGTGGGCGACTGCTGCTTTCAGATTCCCTTTCATGTCCTGTAACTAGCGTAATAATTTTCCCTGAGTACTCTAATTATATCCAAGTCCCTCATTGATGCTTTACAAAAGTGATCCTTAACATCATATTAGTTCAACTAGATGTCTCTTTCCTTGTCTCACTGTAAGATTCCTAAAGAGAAAAGGCTTCATACAAATCCAATCAATCGATCGGTTGCCAAGTGGCAGGTATCGGTTCTAGTTAGAACACTTTACTATGTAGAAGGAAGAGAACATGTCTTAATACTCGTCACTGGGCCAGTCCACAGCGGTAGCGACTGTTTCGAGCTCTAGAGTTTTATATGAAAGTGACACATCATTTTCACATGGCGTTGGTGGTGGTCAATTAATATAATTAAGATACTCTCCCACTGGTCACAAGACTAATCTAATTATGCTTGTTTAGTGATAGTTAATATTTATAATTGACTTTTTAAACGTGTTGGTGTTTATTTAAAATAATATGACATGACCTGTTTTGTCGATAGAACGTATGCTACTGAAGCTCAAATTTACAGTCATTAGTTAATTATTAGTAAACTAAAATAATAACTACTGATCTTAAATTTATTATTTCGGCTTTCTAGTTCATTATTTGAATTAATGCAAATTCATATTGTTATCAAGATAACTATTGTTTAACTAACTATTGTTAACTAACAGTGCACTGTTTAATTACAAATTTTAATTGGGTAAAGAATGGTAACCCTATCAAAATACTACGTGCTGCCAGCCATTAAATGTAAACAAACAAAAATAAAGAAATGAAGAAGCTTTCACATCTCAAGGCGGCACTTTAAACATTAAGGCTTAATTAAGGCTTGTTAATGATTAAGCACACAAGGCTAATGGAGCTAATATTATTTTTTTCGCTCCTAAAAGTATGCATAAAAATTAAAAAATTCAAATAATAATATCCAGAGAATTTAACTAATTATTAACCAACAGAATTTGACGGTTTAACTAATGGTAAAAAATTAACCGTAATTAAATTGTCATTGGCTAAGATATTGGTATTAGTTAACTAATGACTGTAAATTTGGCCCTTAATGAAACTTTATTTATTTTTAGTATGTGAAAAAACCAGGATTAATTTCTGTCCTTCTTATATGCCAATTATTCGTGAAGTTCAGGGTGGATGTCCAAAAATACCCCACAATATTTTTGTAATATAATTTTTTGCTTCTCGCTGTATGCTACCGTCTTAACATCTTTCCGGCAAATATTATAGTACTCGATTTCGATCTTGGTTTAATTTCCGTTTTTCGAAAATAGAATGGTTTTTTATCTTCAGCTAGTCCGATTATGTTAAAGCAGCTTTTTCGATCACCACTTCCAGGCAAAACCATCTTACTGAAAGTTTATTTTGTAATAATATTTGTGCACTGTCAATAACATAGCTATTTATTTGAGGCCATTCCGACTATGTCTAAGTAGCTTTTTTGGTGTTTAAGGCCACACGAAATCACCATTTCGGGTAGTCATCTGTTAGTGCTTTCTCTGAAAAAATTTGCTTCTATTATACTTTAGATTGGTCCTAAAAATGTTAAATTTCTCACAGTGGATTAAAAACTTATGCTTTTAGGAATGCGTTGCTTTTCAGTATACAATTGACGGGTTTTTCTGATTTTCATAATCGTTAGTAGGACATGGTAGGGACGATATCTCTTCTTGCAGTCAGTGATCTAACGCATGCATCAGAAATTTCTGTCTGCTATTCGATCAGAAATTAGTCGCCATTACGAGTGTTCAAATGCTATTACGACAACAGCATTAACTATGAATAAATTAGCGATAGGAAACGTTTTAGTTTCGCACTTGCACTCCCATCAAAACGTTTATCTTTTCCAGACTCTCTTTACTTTCTTTTCCGATTTTAGAGCAATAAAGTTGTCATACCTTAAGGTGCCACTTCAAATTTTGTTTTTATACAAAAAGCTCACATTAAGCTTTTTATTTGACATACAAAGCTTGTGGGCAATAGTTGGTTTGCGCGTTTTTACTGCAAATGAAGCCGGTAGAACAAATAATTTTTAATTCTACTTTGGAAATGAAAGGTGGATTGATTTTAAAGACAGATCTCGTTTTGTTTTTTAAATAAGCAAAATATATTCGTTAAACAGGAGTGGATCCATCTTAAGCTTTTGGTAAATATCATTGGGCAAACCACCATCATTATTTAACTAGATACTGTGAATTTGAGCCTTAGAAGTTTTGATATACCATTTTGAAAAATTTATTTTAGAAACTCAATGGAAATTATGTATATTTTGTTCGTTTTGTTTTTGAGCGGAAAACCCCTTTTCGCCTCTCTTGAATCCGTGCCTCTCATAAAAATACATTAAATACATAAAAATAAAGAAGTACATTAAAAAGTGTTGAGTTAGTTCATATGCGCATTTCAGTGGTTCATCAGCAAACATATGAGCAAATGTTTAGATATCGTTATCTATTTCTTTTATATATGAACCTTTAGATGAGTGAGTTTTCGCTCACTAACACGCACGATCACGAAAATATTTTTTTCACGCACGCTCACGCACAGCAAATTTTAAGACTCTCATGATCACGCACGCTTACGATCAAATTTTATTTTATCACGCGCGCTAATGCACGGACAAAAGCTTAAGCTTTCACGATATCTATTTTTTTATTCCCACAAAAACACAAATCGAACATTAAAGTTTTAATAATTTTTTAGTGTTCATATGAAAACGAGTTTTTGAAATAATATCCATGGGGATTCTCATTGTGAGTGTACATTTTAGGTTTTTCATTTTCTTTTTTTTAAATTTACCAATTTAATTAATAGAAATATCAGAAGGTGTTATAGTTTTTGCCTCATTCACTCATTCAATGGATCCTAATATAAAATAACATTTTTCGATTTTTTCTTAAATTTTTGTGGATTAAGCGCTACATTTGATTTCACGGTTGTTCTGGAAATGACTTTTGGAAAACAAATTAGAAATTTCTGAACGGATAATGCTCTCTATATCGTTTCTGCCCTTCCGCTGCTGTTAACTTTTTTTAGCACCCTAAAATTTATAGATAATTATATTTAAGAATTTTGTTAACGTAATGCTCAATATATTTTCTTACGAATTTAATATTTTTTAGAACCCACTGTATTTTGAATTTAAAACAATTCAAATGTATAATCTTCGATAAGTTGTAACATACACTTCTTATTTACACACTAAAAAATTTCAATTAAAGTAAAAAACTGCAATACATTATTATTGATTGATGAAACTTTTTGCAATTTGAATCATTTAACAAAGTTCGCAAAACTTTTAAATATTTAGAAGTGCAACCCTACGCTGTTATTTTATTAATTAAACTGAATATTGAAGCATGCTAAAAACGAGTAACGCCCAATACACATAACTGCGAACTGCAACAATTTCTTAAAAAAGTTATAATTCCTATTATTTTTTCAAATATTTGATGCAAAACACCATACAATTCCGATACGTCAGTTTGTATGAAAAGAGTATAAACCGTATTTTCGTTCTTTATTTTTAACACATAATCGTCAGTGTTACATTACAAAAGCTTATGTACCTTTATTTATATATTAAATAATATTTAAATCATGTTGGAGTAGATTTTATTTTAAAATATATGCGTTTATTGTATGAAATACTCTCAATATTTCCAAAGTCATTAACCCATTATGAGTGAAATGGAATTTTAAGCATTTTTCACCTGGCTTTTTACGTAAAAACACCGCTATCTCAAAGACTGGACAATATAGCGGTACTCAATATTTTATTTTATAGGGAAGCTTCCAAGCTTTCATTTGGTGTATATTTGTAAGCTGTCATTTATTAAATATGAAAGTTATGTAACTTCTAATATTAATTTATGTACCAGATTTGCTAAATATTTCGTAAAAATTCGTATTACACAGAATCTTTAGTAAGTGACGCCGTGGTGCGAAATATCATAGAAGACAAAATCTTTGTGTCCGCTGTTTTAGTAAATAAGCGATATTTCGTATTTCAAACGTTTTGACTTTTGTGTGCTGGGTTGTCATCAGCTTACAAATATATTTTTCCTGATGTCAGACATGTTGGCATAAAAGGCTCACTGGGTTTCTTTTGCTGTCGACACACGTACTTTCGGTCCGAAATAGGCCAGAAAGTCTGCACAAGATGCCGAATTCGTATTCGAAGACGGTCCATATGAGTTGTCAACGAGAAAACGAACCTCTTTATCTGAGAAAATTCTAAAAACTTTGCCGAAACTCTCTACGAATTCTGACGAATCTTTTAAGTAATTTTCAACATGTCGCAGAAAAGTCGGATCTAAAATTAGAAACTTATCAGAAATGTCGTATAAAATTCGCAAATTAAATCAAAATATTGTAGGAGTAAAGAGGAAATTTTTTTCAGCAAGCTACGAAATGTAATTTCGTGAGTTCGTGAAAATTATATTTTTAAAATCACGCACGCGTGAGTCACGCGTGAATCACATCTGACACGAAAAATTCCCGACATTTGCACATATCTACAAAATATAATAATATTTTGCTCTAATACTAATAATGAAACATTTCTTTATCTTTGCAGTTCGCCGTTGTCGTAGTCTTGGTTGCTTTGGCTTTGGGTGCTAACGCATCCATCATTCCCGGTGCCGTTGTAGTTGGCCATCCAGGTGCTATCGTTGCCGCCCATGGTGCCGTAGCTCTTCATGCTCATGCCATACCCGCTAGCCCCGTACAAATTGTATCCGGTCCTACTGTAGTAGCTGCCCCAGTTGTTGTACCCGCACCTACTGGTACTTATGTAGCTAAAACCCGTGGTGCTGTACATGTTGCTCCTTTGCCCGGACATGTACAATCGGCTGTATCAGCTAACTTGGAACCTGCACCTGGAACTTTGTAATTTTACTCAATAAATGAAATGAAAAAAAAAAACGTTGGTGCGTGCAACTTGAGAAGCTTTCGAATTTGGTCCATTGATTTTTACCGTTGCAATTATTACCTTGTTAGTACATTCCTTTAGTACAACGTGGGCATACACTACACATAAAAAGCTATAAATGTGAAACAAATCACTTCATAACATCCCTGTTTAACACACCAACTAATCACTCACCAGTTATCATTTCTTATCTCGCACTCTATTTTCGATCATATTTCCCAAAAACATCAAACACAAGTTTTTCTTTTATCTTCTTTAACTTTTTATCACTTTCTATTTATTATTTTTTTCTGCTCACTGTAAATTTCTATACTATCCTTTAACTGTATTAGTCACACCATTCTATTCCATATACTAAAGCTTGTCTTTTCTTTGTGATATTTCTAATTACATTTCCCCTTCAACTCTAAGTCACTCTCACCTGCCATAAAGTGCCACTTTACACACTGGCGTTATATTTTAATATACATATATACATATGTATTATATTTCTCCTGCATCTACTATAACTATACTGTTAGTCATTTATATGCATATATCTAGTGTTTGGCTCAATTAAAAATTTAGAATAATTTTCTTATAAAAAAAAGAAATGTTAAATTGTTGAAAAGAAAATAAAGCAAAACTTAAAAGAAACAAACCAGTTTTTAACTTTTATTTAAGATTTTGGAAATTGCTATCAACTGAACGATACCAGTACGTTCACCATGTAAAATTGACAGGTCCCTCTCATGTAAAGTTCTAGAACTCGAATCGGTTGCTAGTCCTTGTGAACCAGTCACCTGACTTGTCTTGAGACAGGTTGTTTTCCCTTTAGGGTATACACTAAATTTGCAAAAAAAAAAATAAATTTCAGAATAAATTTTTGTTTGAATGTTGCAAAAATTTCAAGAAAAAGCATAATATTTATGAGCTGGTTTTATTTCGATGGCGAACCAAAATATCAAGAACTGTTGAAAACACGCGATCATGCTGGACAACATGCATTTTTCCTTTATAACACGAGCGAATCGGTTGGTCCAACATAAATGTTCGACAACATGCTCGAAGTGTGACAGCAACTTTAAAATATGGAAATAGCAATATCGTGACACTTTAAAATTTCTTTGCGAGCAACGATACAAAGTACAGTATATTAAAGTAATAAAACGAATGGAGAAGTTTGTCGGCTATTTGTCGCTATTTACATATATACAACGGGAACATCAAAATAAACAACAAACAAAGCAGCAAGAAAAGCACAATAGTGCCTCGTACACTTAAACCACAAACAAATACTTTATTTAACATTTTGTTGCATTGAAAAAACATGTTTCTTAAATGGGTGCCAGAGAAGTCAAAATTTTGATTCAATATATATCTGTGGTCACAAGCCTTAACCGCTTAAGTCGTTCTCAAAATTTTTCGGGAGTGCTATTTAACCCTCGGAGGTATAAATAGGTCTGTGCAGACTTTTTGCATATAAAAGTGTGTATAACTTTTTTGTTTTTCATGTTAGAAAAAAAGCCGCCCATGTAATCCTGCAGAAAAAACCTCCGAATACAATGATCAAAAAAATTAGAGCGATTGGGAATCCGGGTTCGGAATAATCTCGGTTTACAAATAATTGGCGCTAAATGGTATAACCAGATCTGTGCAGACCTACATAGGATTTTGTATGGAAATGAATAGTCAGTTGTCCTAAAAGTGTCTATAAATGCATTTTATGCTACGAAAACCACAAAACGAATAATTAAAACGCATTTTTATACATACCAGGTGCTCAAACGTTGAATGCCTTATATATAAAAAAAAATATATTGTTTTACATATGAGTAATAAAATAGCGTTAATAGCTACCTAAGATGTATAAAAATGCATTTCAATTATTCGTTTTGTGGTTTTCCTAGCATAAAATGCATTTACCGACACTTTAAGGACAACTGCCTATGCATTTCCACACAAATCCCATATTGGTCTGCACAGACCTGGTTATACCATTTAGCGCCAAAAAACCCTTATACCTCCGAGGGTTAAAGTATCAAAAACTCGCATCCAACCAGTCGTCAATTTGTTTTTCTTTAACTTTTCAGGAAAAATTTTGATGGCAAAGTAATGAGTTAAAATGCTAAAAAACATAGCCTTCACTACTTCAACTTTGGCATTTTAACTAATTACTTTAACATGGCGATGTCATTGCAAGCAAGTACTTTCCACATTTGATTACAAATAACAAGTTATAAATTTCAATATATACAAAACATAATAAAAATTAAATTTCTCTGCTTAGCGTTGAACCTATTCCTTTTTCATTTATTGTGTTATTTTATTCCAAGTGTTTTACTCACTTAGCTACTGCACAACTATTTTGTTACGGGCTTAAAACTTGTTTTCATAAATATGAAAACAATTAAAAAAAATTATTTTGCTTCTCCAGGAGTTGCACTGTTTATCGTCTGTATGATAAGCAGACACACTAGTACTATTTTGTACTATTGTACTATTTTGTACAGTAGTTTAACTACTGTAAAGTAAATCAGACGGTAAAATAAAAGTAAGTTGTTCGTTAATGAAAAATCATTACCAAGCTTTTGCTGGGTTATTTATAGATAATTGTCGTCTCAAAAAAGTTACAAACTTAAAAAATTGGCAGCGAGTTGATTTAGACACGAATGTACTCGATCACACCAAATATTGCAGAATATTAAAATACACGCAAACACATATGTATATTTTGAAGCTAAATATTGACTTGTCTGTTACTCTCTTTTTTAAAGTTGACACCTGGTAGTAAATTTGATTTATATTGGCCGCCCGAAAAAAGAGAAAAAAAGTGTGGGAGCAAACCCTTTCAAACAAAAAAGAATTTTTATTATCGGTAAACAAATGATGGAGTTAAGCGATAATCAATACGATAGGGGTGGGGGAGGGGAAGCCGATCGCCTCACCTATTTAAAAAAATGTAGAAGCAAATCGCTCGCAATTCAAACAATAAAAAAATGAAAATCGGTTCAAAAATTACAGTTTTATGCACATAAAAACATAAAAAAATTATAAAAAATAACACACAAATTGATAACCACCTCCTTTTTTGAAGTCGTTTAAAAATATAAAAAATTCTGATAAATTGCAGTAATGAGGAAAATAACCTTCAAAAGCTGTCAAAAATCATTAAAAAGTCAATAAAAACCTGACATCAGGATGGATTTAATTTCTTTTTAAGGTTGGAAACTCGATAAAAAGCTATTAAAATGTATTTCGCAACAACATCAAAAGCTTTTTTCGATAATAATCCTCGTTAATTAACTTATATCTTACATACCATTATGATACCGTGGAGCTCTTTCTATTCGGTATTCCCATCGTGGAACCAACCTGATTTCCGATCTTAGGAGAATCCACGGCAATCATTCGTTTTCTCAGTAAAGCTGGATAAGGACATATGAAGTTATATTTTATCTATTTCCTTCTCATCAATATCTCCTATAATTTCTTTGAATCTTCTGAAACATTTCAAGATAAACCGAGTAAGTAAATAATTTGCTGTTTAGCTGTGTTCGTCATATTTATCTGAATGCTATTAAGAACTGTAGGTGGGAATCAATGTGTTTTATACTTCGTCATGAATTTCTCCAGCCCAGTGAGATAAGTAAACGAGCATCCCAGGAGAAGGTCCAGAAAGATCCAGTTGAAAGATCGCAGTTGAAGAAATGATATTAAAAAGTTTATATAAGTATACCAAAGAAGTCTATTCGAGTATATTTAACTAGAGAATGACACTTCTGGCGGACCAATTAACAAATTTTAGGATTTTTGAATCAGATAACGAACGGAAACCTTTTCTTGATTTTTGTGTTAAAGATCTCGCTGACGTTGCGACGCAAAGACTTAAATCGATAACAATAAGATACAATAAGTTTAACTTTTCGTCATCCAAAACTGGGTCAATTGGATTTTACACCGGGGTTTTCCACAAGACGGGTTTCGGTTTGTTCAAAATGTTGATTTTTCGAATGTCGAATAGTTCGGTTTTTTTTTAAATTAAAAAACTGTCCCAGTCGAATACTTTTCGATTTGTATATTTTATTAGTTTTTAACCGCCGACCAAAACTGAGGTGGGTGTTAGGGATGAGCATGTGAAAAAAATATCGATCGGCATCGATATATACGATTAAAAAATATCGATATATCGAAATATCGATATTTTTTCAACAATGATAATTCATACGCAGTCCCAAAATCTTTTTTTTAATAAAATAAAAAAAATTAACTTTTTTATAAATAATTAAGCTGGAAATAGTTGATTTCCAAGATCCTTACTGTTCCACCAATATTTCATGGAACATACATCAACAAAATTACACTCAAAGAATGATCATTTTTCGAATAGACAATATTTTATAAATAAAAGAAAAGATTTTGTTAGTAATATTCCATTTGATGAAGATTGTGCCGAAAAGTTTTTAAAAATTGCACGAAAAACAAAAACCAAAGAGTAAACAAATATCGAATTTGATACTGTCGATATATTTAAAAAAAAGTATCACTATATTGATATATCGAAATTAAAAATATTGACGATATATATCGATATATTTTAAAGAAAATATCGGTATATCGATATTTTTTGCTCATCCCTAGTGCGTGTTATAATTTGCTGTGTGTATCTGCGTGTCTGCCTGCGCTATCACAGATCCCAAACGGCTGGACCGATCAAGAATTTGATCATATTTTTGATTTCAGTACTTTTAACGACGGAAATTTTTGTATATGAAGTTGACCTTATAATCACAGTTATGTTTTTGTGCGGATATTGTTTACATAAATTGTTAACATTTTTCTTTTTAATACAGCAAATTAAAATCAAAACTTTTGTTTAATAGTTCTCTCACTAAAAAAACCAGTAGACCGTTTTTTCTGAATTTTAAAAACCATAACTGTTTTTTTCAATTTCAAATAGTCGAACTATTCGAAAACCGGATTTTGGAAATTTTCGAATAATCGATCACCATAGTAGCTACCGACGCACAGTGGTCCAGTTGGAAAAAAGGTAATAAATCTGTACCTTTTAAACATGCGATCCGATTACAAAACGATGTATGAAAAAATTATAGAAAAAGACCTAAGTTTTGGCATTATTGAAATTTGGGCCACCCTGTTAAAACACAGGATGACCTACAAGGTGTCAACCTTTACTACTTCAGCAACGAACAAACTTATTGGCCTCATAAACTTTAAAAATCCCTGAAGAAAGCCAGTGACCAAGTGTCTTCAAGTCACCACTTTTGTCGACAAGTTTGGTGATTTTTTGGTAACGTTGTCAACGAATCGTCTACACTTTTTATTTAAGTTTTCTTATTCACGATTTCTTAAGAATACAACGGAAATAGTAGGTTATTAAAAAACATTTTACCAAAATTTCATACAAAATACAAACAGGCCTTTCAAGAAGTGTCATGCAATAGTTTTTTCGCTATAACAAAGAAAATTAGAACACTTTTATAAATTTCTCAATTTAATTTCAATTAAATCCATTGATATTATAGCGAAAAAACTATTCTTTGACACTTCTTGAAAGGCATGTTTGTATTTTGTATGAAATTTTGGTAAAATTTTTTCGAATTACCTAATGTTTCCGTTGCATTCTTGAAAAATCGTATAGAATTATAAAAAAAATTACGTATGACCCTTTTTGTAGAGCATTCAATTCTCTACAAAAAAGTACCAAGAACTCTACTGTACGACGTTCTGTTCGTTATTTACAACAATCAGAATGAATAAACTCAATTTATCCCATACAAATCGTATGGGAAATCGGAAAGTACGATGCGCACTATCTCACCATTAATATTATGAGCTTATATTTTAACAGGCCTATTTTTTACCTAAACAAAACTTTTGAAGTTCGTTCTGAGAAAAAAAATTGCAATTTTTTTGAGAATTACCGTAATGCTACATCCAACATTGGACGAATGTAGTGAATTTTTTGTACGAAATTCTAAATTAATCGCTTAACAGAATAAAAGCGCCCATTGAGTTTTTAAATTTTCTTTACAAATTATATTAATATAATTAATTTCCACCCGCTCAAAAATATGACCAGGAGAGCAGATTTCCCAAAAACAGTAAGGTTTTCAGAAGCCTTTAATTTACCTAATTAAAAATAATACTAAGCTTAATTTATTAAAAAACCATGGCAATTGTTTTATATTTGAAAAATTGTAGCGATATATTGAACGGGCATTTTATTATGAATTATTAATTAAAAAAAAATATGTGAACATATTTTTAAGCCGTGTTTTTAAAAAATTTAGCAATTTTCACCTTCATTTCTAAGTCTTGACTTAATTTTTTTTTTCACGGCTACATGAACTAATTTAAAATTTTCTTCTGCATATTATTAAGAATTTTGTTAAAAATCATAAAATATTTTTGAATATTTTCGCTATGCTATTACTGGAGATATTAACAAAATCGGGAAAAAGTGGGACTAAAACCCAAACATTTTAAATTAAAATCTAAATATCTCTGAAAATATGAAGATATCTCAATAAAATTAACTATATTTTCTTTGTCTGTTTATAAGCTTTACAATAAGTTCAAATGTATTAAAAAAGGGTGGTAAAAGTTATGAGGACAACAAGGTTTTTCATGCCCGAGGAAGTCAAATTTTATATCCTTTAGTTCACCGTGTGTTTTAACAGAGTAGTTCCAAATTTCAAGATTGTAAAAGTCTAGTTTCTACCCTCTACGATTTTTACCTACATTTTTTTGTGATCGGGTCACAAATTTCTAATATACATATATATTACCCTTTTTCCAATTTGAAACTCTGTAGGACCCACAGTGGGGGATTTTGGTAAAAAAAATATATCTGCAGTTTCAAAACGAGCCATCTAATTCCTATGAAATTTCATATGGCATTTCAAAAAACTTTGCTAAGCTTAAGTTTGGTGTTGTGTTTTTCTCCCGACGGGGTTTTTTTGAATTTGGAACGATTATCCGTCATCCCAGTGTTCTATTGAATATTCAATAGAACACTGAAGATGGCACATAGCCGAAACCGGTCTGTTTACAAACCAAATTTGACGTGGGATGACGGAAAATCGTTCCAAACTTAAGTTTGGAGTTCGAAATTTATATCTTAAAAGGCGGTGGAGCCACAAGAGCCAAAATTGGGTCACCTCAGCCTTAGAAAAAATTCAAACAAATGCCAATCTGATAAACAAGAGTTTTTGCAAGTATATTTGCTTATCAAAGAGGTGAAAAAGTCTACCATATATATGGCTTTCCACAACAACATTTTTAATAATGTGGAAAAGTTTTGTTATGTTTCTAGAGTGGGCTTTCGTTACTTTTGGAACACTTGTTTTGATAAAGTTCTTGATTTTCTTAATTGAATATTAGTTTTAGTAATAGTACTAAATTACAACTTATTGCACAACATTTATGATTTATTTATTTTTTTATTTCTAAGCGTGTAATAATATATAAAAGCTTAATAGTGAATTTTTTATTTATTTGCTCATTTAAAAATACTATTTAAAATAACCAACGTATACAAGACATGTCTGTGATAAAAAACTAAATTAAAAATTTGCATAAAGTCTATTTAATTCATGTTTCTGTTTTGCGGCAGAGCAAGTACTGGCTTGATTAGAAAAACAAAAACGTTTATTATAATTTTTTATGGCTTGAAATATGTATAGTCTGGTTAGCTGTTGCATTAAAAAACCAAACATTATAATTGAAATAGTTGTTTATTTAATACAAAATTGTCTTTAAATAGCGGTATTTTTTATTACAGCAAAAAAAATAAAATTATGCAAAATGCATAAAATCAAATTCGAGACCAGATGTTTTTTAAGGTAAACCACTTGTACGAGTCTATATGTCACTAAGTACCATGATTTAATATACTAGTTTACGATAATCAAAGGACGTGTCAGAGAATAAAAATATAACTTACCTAGCCTTTGAAGTTAATAGGTATTTGATGCAGATAGTTCTTTAATTTGAGATAAATTTAATCAATTTAATACAGGAAAAATTATTTTCATATTAAACAGCTTAAAGTAATGATAAAAACTCGTAAGCTTTAAAGCTTTTATGTCTGATTAAGCATTAAAAAATAAAAAAATAATTAAAAAATAATAATATTGGATCCACATGGCTTAAAAGTTAGTTAGATATAATTTAGTTAGATATAATTTGTACTGCACTTCAATCCAGTGATGTCAGGTGTAGGGAATTTTCCCTTTTTGTAGAGATTTTTCTAAAAAATTCCATGTGTAGGGGGAAAAGACCAGATTTTTAGTATTATGCAAAATGTAACGAATTTTGAAATCTTTCGTTGGTTTTATATAAAAATTCTAACAAATTGTAACTTTTTAACAGAAATCTTATAATTTCGCTAACGCAATTTTTATAATCATTTTTATCATTATTTATTAGTAAGGATGGGTCTAAATCATAAGGACTACTGCAGAAGTTGTAATGATGAGGAAGAGGAGGAGACAGCTCTTCATCTTCTATGTCAGTGTCCGGCTCTAGCCAGCTTAAGGACGAGAATCTTGGGCGCTAGCATATTTCTAGACTTAGACAGTCTGGCTAGTCAGGCTATCATTATACACGGCGAGTGAATCACTTCTTCAGTCGTGACTGCCCTCCTAACCTAGCCTAGCCTAACCTAACCTAATCTATTATTATTATCAGTACATAACAAGGCTGTTTGCGGAGACCACATACCCCTTTAGCAATGTTTATGTGTATTTTATGTATTTCATCACTTTGTCTGTCTACGTTTGTTGAAAAACTCAAGTCTTATCTATAGAAATCGTGAACAAAGATAGAATACGAGAATTACTTATTTCTGTTTTAACAATCTTACAGTCATAAATAAGCAGTTCAAGTTATATCAAAGCCTTAAAACTTATACCAACTTTGGCTAGAAATTTATACTAGTTCACAAATTTTAATGAAAAACTAATATATCACAATTTTACACAATTGGTAAAAATTTTAATGGGCTTAGTACATAAAAACATGTAGGTATCGCAGTTTTTCATAAAACTGAGGTTGTAAGAAAAAAGAGCGAACATTTCTTAAAAATGTCTTCTGACATCTCCGCTTCAATCATCAGTGCACAGAGAAAACAAATTCGTTGAGACAAGCGAATTTTGGCAGTTGCACTAACTATTATAGAATTCTTATTGAAAAAGAAGTTATTTGACAATAATAAATAATTAGTCATCGATTAGATGTATCAGTAATAAAAAAATTAACCTTTAGTTAGTTGCAACTACCGATAAAAGTAAAATAAATTTAGAAATTTTAAAAAAATTTTATTTATTATAAAAAAGCAAAAATTTTTTTTTCAATTCATAAGCCTAGCTAGCAATAAACCACATCTATCACGGAAATGTTGCAAACTCGCAAAAATCGCATTATAAAAAAAGTGTAAAATATATTAAAACTCGCTAAAAGTGTAGAATATCAAGAACTCGGAAAAAAGCAAAAATTCACCAAAACAACGCCGGAACTTGAAATATTGTAAAGCATAATATTGATATCGCAAAAATAGCGGAAATTTGCGAAAAATTGCAATATATTAAAAAACCGGTAAAAATCGCTAAAATGGCTAAAATTCGCAAAAACTTGCTAACAGCGGCATAATAGCAAAGTCTAATTATTGTTTAAAAATCGCGAAAACTGTAAAGAAGGTGAAAACTAGCAAAAAGTAGCTCTTACCGCGAACATTGCTAAAATTCGCGAAAAGGTAAAAAATCGGAAATAAGCCCTAAAATTTATTGGAATAAAAAAAAACTCGAAGAGAACGCGAAACTCGCAAGTTCGTCAAAAATTGCTTATTGTACACAGAAAAAATTATCATCAAAACATTTTCAAACAAAAGTTTGTCTAAAAATAAATTTCATTTTCAGTAAATGTTCTTTACATAATCAATGAATTGTGTGTTTGACTCTTATTTAGGACGTAAACACCAACAAGAAAACAACAAGAAAAACTGTGTCGTAAAAAAAACAACCCCGATGACAACATACACACAACAACAACAATTATAGCAAGAGGAATGTGATTATACCAAGTTTGTTTACTGAAGAGTTTTGAGTGAATCAATTCGTTAATGTCGTTGCATTAATTCTCATTAATTTTTTTACAGTCTTTAGATAAACATTCGGACTTACACGTTTAACAAAGTGAAATTTTATAAATGCTTAATGGATGATGATGATGATAAATGACCCAGACAAAAAATTTTGTTTGATATATTAAAAAAAATCCAGTAAATATTATGGTTTAATTAAGTAAACTATTTTGTTATTTGTATATTTTTAGTTATGTTAGTATTTTTAGACTAATTGTTTTATAAACTGAGACAAAAATATTGTTTGATATTTTTCAGAAAATCCAGTAAATCTTTTTGTTTGATTTAGTAAATTGTTTTGTTTACAATTTATAAATATTTTTTTGTAAATTTTTTTTTAAATTTGTAAATATTTTAGACAAATTGTTTAATAGATTTAAACAATTTGTTCATTGAAAAAATATTATTTTCAATGAAATTGTTGAGATATCTTTGTCTATATTTACAAAATTTTTTGTGTGTCCGTTCTTAAACAAAATATTTACTATTTCAATGAATTCATATGCAGAAAATGATATTTACAGAAAAGGAAATTTCAATTTATTGATGAAATTACTAAAGCTGTAAGGATTAATCCTTTAAGAAATTTATTATTCGACATATTGTCATAATTTTATTTTAAATGAAATTTATTTGCTGGTGTTTAAGCATTTTCTATATGCAACATTTCATTGGTGCTTTACCAAATCATCAGTAGACTTTGTATAAGTTCCAAACCTGATATGCTTATTTTTGAAAATCATTTATTTGTAAATTTCTCAAATGGTTTTTCATTTGAGTATCCAATACAATTAGAGTATCCAATATTGGATATTGGATAGAGTATCCAATAATTGTATCCAATTTGAGTATCCAATGGATTTCTAATTGTATCAAAGAGTTTTCCGGTTTGATTATGACCGAAGATATTGGAAGTTTTCCGCTGACAAACTAAAAATCGGTGCGCGGATTGTTATTGTATAAAACAAAATTTTAAAATTTTGTTCGGAAATTCAACAGTTAAATTGGTAACATTAATACTCATTTTAGTCGGTATACTTTTGAAATCTAATAAAAAAAATTTTTATATTTTAGTCAACATTTTTTTTTTAAATATATAATTGGAAATATTTCCCTGATTTATTTTAAATTACAAAAATCATTGTATGCTCAAAATCAATTAATTATTTAATTGTTATTACTGTAAAAAAAATACATAATTAGCATTTCCAAAGGGTCTGATCGGCAAATTATAACGAACTTCAGCAATATATAGTGGCAACAACATATTACCAACACACAAAGAATGCATTCAAAAGTATAGTAATTATCAATACAAATGTCAAATGAAAAATGAAATAACAATAACACCAACATTTGCAGACATCTTAAGAGTGTCATGTGTCAGATTATAAATCGTATAAACAAACAAAAATGTTAGTCGTTGTTTAAGAACAAAGACTGCCATTGAGTAAAACAATGCAGAGCAGCCGCTGACAAAAGAAAAACAACATGTTGTGATTTTGACAAACACCAACCAAATATTAGTACTCCATACCCTGAATGGACAAGTGAGTTTGATAAAACATGATGTTCTACATACAACAAAAAGACAACAACTTGTAAAATAATAACAATTAGAGGCCGGTAGCTTATAATAAAAAATAAATATCAACAATTAGAAACATTGAATTGAATAGAGGTAGTAGTCAAGCCCAAAGGCAATTTAATGTTGCTGGTGCTTGTAAATCTTTATTAGAAATAAATAATAAAAAGTTCATGATACAATTTGCGTGTGTGTTTATCTTAAGCGGAGCGCATGCGTTACGCTGTTGTTTTTTGTATTTTCAAAATACGAGTAGTAGTAGTTCTTTTAATGATCAGCGAAACATTAAAAGAACATAAAACGCCATCGGAAATTTGTTCATGAATATATTACATAAATTAAAATCTGCGATTTGCAAATAAGAAAACATGAAATTTTATGATGCAGAAGCTTGTAGGACAATAAATGAGATATATGTAAATATATATCTATGTTTAGAGATTTGTTATATCAGGTACACAAAAGACTCATTATATTCGATTCACTTGGTTGAAATAAATTATAGGAATAAACGATTCTCAAGATATCAAAGACTTCATATCCTGCTGTGCCGGGCAGTAAAAGAGAAGGTATTCAACCGAATCTTCTAGCTCGTTGCATCCCAGAGTGTAAGCTAAATCTTAAGAGTTCCTGCTCAAAAGCAGGACCATACTTTCCAGTCTGCGCTATGAGTACGAAAAGAAATGTTGCGACAAGGGGCACTCCACAGGGTGCAATTCTGTCTCCAATCCTATGGAGCCTCGTCGTAAATAAAATCCTAATCAAACTGAATGGAAATGGCTAAAAAGCTTAGTTAAACTGAAGTAAGGAAAAACAGCACAAACATTATGAGAATTTGTAGTTAATTAATTTGAAATTATTCCAAAATTTTTGATACACAAATTCAAAATTGTTTCACATTCATATTATTTTTACGAAAACACTTTTTAAAAGATAAATTTTTTAGCACAGCAAAATGTTTTTAAAACTGTTTGTAAGCCCATAAATAATTTTTTTTACTTTATAACAATATATTTTATTTCTCTTTATTTTTAGCTGTTTGTTCTAGGAATCAATCCTACAAAGACGATACCAGATTTCGAAATAAAAAACAGGCTACATAGCTCGGCATAATCCTGGATTTCAAGCTCTCGTGGAAACGTATTGCTCTTTGCGGTTCTATTCGTTCAAAAGGATCTTTGGAAAAAGATGGGGACTGCAACCGCATATTTTGGACTTTATGCATATGTCAATGATACGACCTATTCTTATATACGGAACGTTTGCCTTATGGAAGACAATGAACAAGAGTACTGATCTCTTTAAGTTAAGAAGGGTGCAAAGTATAGCAAGTCTTGTTACTACTGGTGCAACTCCTCAGGCCAGAATGGAAATATTGCTTGACTTAACACTCCATGATGTCTGCCGTTAAAGTCAGAGAGTCGAGTCATTTAGGGCATGCCAATTTTGGACATGGAACATTCTACTGAATGAAGGAGGACAAGTCCTGAGGAGACAAACGGACTATATGACTCATGTCATGGATTTTGACAAACCTTTCTCAGTCGAGAAGGGAAATGTGTAACTCGCGACAACGCGGTGGTTCGCAATCGGAGGTATTCTTTGAGGATATTGATCGTTCGGTCTCTGTCAGGATACCCGACACCTCCACCGAATTCCAGGTGGAGATTTATGCCATAGCCGAAGCTGCGAAAAGAATTGAGGAAGTGTATACAGGCATACATGATCTCTCTGGCTCTGTTTGAAAAGCATAATGTCAAGATAGCTTGGATTCCGCTGCATGAAGGTATTCAGGGGAATAAAATAACTTATGAATACACAAGAGCAGGCTCGGCGTTGGACGTAGTAGACCATAAAAAGATATTGATATTCCCTTAGTTAAGTTGTCAAATGAGATTTAGGTGTATGTGCTAAGGAAGACAGCACTCAGGTGGTCTACAATTACCATTTATAGAGTATTTAAGGCTCTTTGGCTCACACTTAGTAGATTTAGAACCAAGAAGCTCCTAGCACTTGGAAAGAGGTCGTTTGAACTCCTATTTGGAGTCATTACTGGCCGCTGTATAATCGGACTTGTATCGGATCGTCTAGGCTTCCTCTATGATTATCACTGCAGTAGTTGCTTCGACTAAGAAGAAGAACTGGTCAAACATCTGCTCTGTGACTAATCGGCTCTGCAAAAGCGTAGGCCTTAGATATCTAAGCAATATTTTCCTATGGCATCTGGACTGTTTCAGGGATGCACTACTGTGAAAAGTTCTGTGTGGTTGTCAATAGCCGTAATACCAGAACTTCATAAGAATGTCTAGACCGCAGTCTTCTGGGCATCACAATGTGTACGAGTGTACTCACTAGCTTACGGGCAGCCCTTTTAATCTAACTTCTATGAGCTCCTAACAAATAATCAACATATAAGAACTTGAAACAAAGCAACTGAAACAATCGAAAGTTCAGGAAACACTTTAAGAGGCAGTAAAACACCTTCACAACATATCGCTCACATATTTTGTGAATTGTTGTAATTATAAAACCGGCCAACAGCGAAACGGTTGCACACTGCGTAAGAGAATAATATTGAAGCCTAAATATTTCTTGAAAACAATTATCTTCAATAAAAACTTTGGGAATTTTGGCAGTGGCTTACAAAGTAATGAGTGGTACTTATTTATATCTTTATTTTTCTAGGTAAAATAATTACTTGTTGCTATTGAACAAAATATATCATTATCTGTAGTCATTTGAATATTTACTTTTAGTCAATTAGGGTTAAGTGAGCAGTTTGCTTGTACAACGAGAAAGAACTTATTCCAGCTTACTTAAGTCCAAGAGTATGATCACTTTGAGATACCAGTAGAAGAAAAAATAATATAAGGAGTAGAAAAGAGAAGAGCTAAGTTTAAGACAGAAGTTTAATATAGGAAAAAAATTAGATTAGAGAGAGGCGTATAGAAGTACAGATTCCATGTAGGACGGGTCGTTTAAGAATTAAACGCCATTTGGTGAGTCAGCGAGAAAACAAATTGGTGCTCCTGATTATGCTTCTGAACCCATGAAGGTCCGCAAGTGCAAATATAGAATTTTAGCAGCTGCTTAGTTATGTTATTGTCAAGGCCAGGATAGAGAGTTCTCGCGTTAAACAGGTTGAATCATTGAGCCAGCTGCAGAAGGACAGCATCACTGCGTCTCCAGCAGGATAAGAGTAGAAGACCACAGAGATAATCAATATCGAGGACCTAAAGCAGCACTCGCCTCTTTGCTAGATCACCACCAATTATGTTGCTAGAAATGGACCCATGTTTATGCATCCATTTAAGGATGATGCTTGAATCACTCGAAATATTGTTTAGTGATGTGTGGCATTTAGGACGAGATAGGTTGGTTGGTTATAGGTTATAATTTGAATATTTCTATTCGATATTAATTCATTGCTCTTTTAAAGCAGATATTTCTGCAGTCTAAATATTATTTTTTGTCCCAAATTCTACAATTGAAATGCCCCCTCTAACTTTAGTTCGCCGTCTGGAGCAATCCGTGTAAACAAGTAGGGGTGTGTGAAATGAGAAAAAGTCTGCCGTCAAGGAGTATTGAAATTCTCTCTTGAAGAAGGGCTTTGGAGTTCAATAGTTAATGATATCAGGAATAATTTCAATGATCTCTAAGGTCCTAACGTGACCACCTAGTCAGTAGTTTCATGCGCCGATTGCATTAATCCTGAATGTGGTACGTAGTGAAAAGCTTTCTAGCCAGATTTACTGGAAGCCAGCAAAAATGCGAAGACCAGTTATTATGAGGTTGATTGTACACCGAGTCTATCCAATAATCATATCATACCGCAGCACTTTGAGGTTAAATACCTAGGAACTCACCTTAATCGTCGTCTAACATGGAAGACCCACATAGAATCAAAGCTGACCCAAATGAAAGTGAAAGCACTTCAACTTAATTGGCCAAAAGGAAAAAATTCTACACTTCTAGACTGTAAACTTCTCCTATACAATACGATCATAAAACCAATTTGGTGCTATGGTATTCAGTTATGGGACCCCACCCCTGCATCAAATATAGAGAAAATCCAAAGGCGACAAAATAAAATTATTCGTTTGATTACAGTGGCACCTTCTTGGTAGGTCAGAGACCAGCGTATTCATAAAGATCTAGATGTTCCATTAGTATAGACTGGGTTTTCAAAACATATGACAAACATATATAAAAAAGGTCGAATCGCATCCAAATTCCTTAGCTCGCGCCATCATTAATTTTACAGGGCACTCTCGGCTGAGAAGGTAAGACACTCTTGCTCTCAGCCGACAACTAGAGACGTCAGACATCTAAGGAATCAACCGTTGAACCCAAATATTTTGTCTAGCAGTGGCTGGACTAATTATCAACCATTTTAGTTTTAAGATTTGAATACTTATTGTTAGTGCAATTTACAATTGAAGATTCAATAAATAAATTTAAAAGTAAAACAAATTAATAAATCGCCATTATGGCTTTAGTTCCACTCTCATAAAGTTTATCTCTCCATGCTAACTTACTATCAAGGATAACATAAGCGCACGACTAACATATGAGTTGATATCCGACTTCTGGACTTCTGTCAATCTTGATGACGAGTTAAAAGAAGGCATGATTATTAACATACCAAAGAAGGGAAATCTAACGGCATGTAAGAATTGGAGAGGCATAGCGTCGTTACTCAGCATGATCACTAAAGTCATCGCCAATATTTTACACACGCGATTATCCGACGCTCTGATCCATAAAATCCGAAGCAAACAAGCAGGATTCCGGCCTACAAAAACTTGCGTTGACCACATCAATAGCCTTCGGATAATTATAGAGCAGTCCGTTAAATGGCGATCTCCACTCTATTTAATCTTCATCGATTTTGAAAAAGCTACCCTTTTTGAAAAAGATACCCTTCAGCATTGTGCAATCTGGAGTTGTCTAAGATGTAAAAGGATTCCTGAAAGACTCATCTCTTTGATCCAGAGCAAGTACAATAACGCGAAATGCCGCGTTCTGCACGAAGCTACCAGCAGCAGCCCAATCAACGTTAACATAGGTGCTAGGCAGCGCTGTCCTCTATCCCCTCTATTATTTAATGTAGTTCTTGATAACATACTGCCAAGGGCTACAATTGCACTTAGGGGCATCACTTGGGGCTTCAGCAGAAGGTTAGAAAACTTGGACTATGCCGATGATATCTGCTTACTGTCTTCCCGGAATCGAGGATATGGAGGCCAAATTTAAAGCCCTAGAAATAGAGCCATTGAAATGCGGCCTGAAGATCAATACTGAAAAAACAAAAGTAATGCGAATCAACACCACCAGCACTCAGCAATTCCTCCTAAATAATCATCAGCTGGAAAACATTGAAAATTTCTGCTACCTGGGCAGTATAATATCGACAACCGGTGGTTCAAAAGAATATGTGTTGAATCGCATAAATAAGGCCAGGCAATCCTTCGGTCAGCTGAATTCAGTTATGAACTCACATCATATATCCAGACGAACGAAAATTAACATATTTAATAGCTGTGTTAAATCGGTGGCATTATATGGCAATGAAAGCTGGAACGCAGACCGGCGCGATGTCAATGTTTTACAAAATTTTATTAACCGTTGCTAGCGCAAAACTCTAAAAATTTTTTGGCCAAACATTATCAGCAACCATCGACTATGGGCTGAGACTGAGCAGTCCCCAATTGAAAATGAAATAAAAAAACGTAAATGGAAGTGGATCGGACACGCTTTGAGCAGACCCCAGGATGACGTTATGAAAAAAGCCATAGAATGGAATCCTCAAGGCAGCCGGAGAAGGGGACGACCCAGTCACACCTGGAGGAGACAGTTAGAAATTGAAGCAAGCAGAGAAAACAAATCGTGGAACGAAGTAAAGATCATAGCAGCGAACAGGCAGAACTGGAATGAATTCGTCGAAGGCCTATGAACCTTATAGGAACAACCGGAACTAATATATATATATATATATATATATATATATATATATATATATATATATATATATATATATATATATATATATATATATATATATATATATATATATATATATATATATATATATATATATATATATATATATATATATATATATATATATATATATATATATATATATATATATATATATATATATATATATATATATATATATATATATATATATATATAAGGATAACATTTAAGTATTTGCCATTGTCCGAAAGGGCTAGGATGATGCCGTGGAATTTAGATATCGGGAAATATGGACTTTTGTAGCTTCAGCAGAATGGTACTGGTTCCGTTTTGGTTGGGTTGGGTTGAAACTTAGGCAACTGTGTGAATACATGTCTGGTAGTACGTGCTTCACCCGCAGTGGATTCGATAGTTCTGGATAAGAGCAGCTCTATGACTAACATCGAATTTTTGTTAGACCATCTCAGCTGATTTCTCCTGGGTGTAGGCATGCTAAGAGGCTGAGAGGAGAGTGCTGTCAACAGTTGTTCTTATGTGAACATCGATCAGCCTCTCCAGTATTTTTAGAAAGAATGAGGTTAGTATGATTAGTCTAAAATTTTTCGCCCCAGATTGCGATTCTTTGCGTCCTTTCGGGGTAAAGATTGCATCGCATTTCGTTCATTGATGTCGGATGCATAGCCAGGAAAGGCAGGTCCTATGTGTGGCAAGTAGTCAAGGGGTCGCCACATTTACATTGCGTTCAAGATAAGCAGGGACAATCCCATTTCAGCCAGGTGATATAAATATATGAAAATTTCTTATCCTGTCCGTGGTAGTCGCTACGTGAAAATAACCACCTTAAAATGATAAATTATCAAGTTTTAAGTCGCCTTTGTATAATGCAACTTTGTTTAACCATAAATAATATTTTAGTTGTATTATTTGCTGCGTAAATTGTACATAAAAATTTATAAAACCAACGTAATGTAGCATTGCACACATTCAATTAACTCAAGTTCATTAAAGTCATAAGGCGAACAACGAAAAGGCTGTTCAATTCATTCGCTTACAAGTTCAAGATTACGCATTTAATTTTACGCATTCATTACTAAGCGGTTGCCAAGATCAACAAGTTGTGCATTTTTGTGTTTTTTAAAAGAAATACCGGAATGAGAATGCAGTTCATTGTACTCGTATCAAATGCTGAATCTTAATGGAAGTGGTACCACCAGAGTAGACGGGTTTGTTTTTGGCATTAAGCTAAATAACGGTTGTAGGCCATTAAAGCATCAATAACGCACGACGTTTTACAAATGACTCAAAACTTGTCCAAGTTGTTTACGCAACATTCTCAAACGTTGAACTTTCAGCGCTTACAAACAAACCCACTCTGAATTTGTAGTCGTAGGAGCGAGCTGGCAAAGGAAATCATTTAGCACTTGGTTGTGGTGTTTATTTTCATTTATTTATTTACTTGTTTGTTTTTTTTTCAACAAATTTGTTGTGCTTGATATTGCTCTAGTTTGTTTTTGGCTTCTAGTTGATTTTAAATATTTTAGTTTGTTTTTTTTTTACTTGTACTGCAAATAGAAATATTATTGTTCAAGTTGAATGCACTTTGCACAAAAGCCTTTTGAATTGTTTTGATAATATTAAAACTTGAGTGCAGTTGTTGTTTGCGTGCAACAAATTGTATATAATTTTCAAACATGTTACGTTGCATTCGTTCAATTATTTGAAAAATTTTTGTTATTGAGATGCTTGATGTTGACGATATGGGCGTTATTTACAGAAAAAATAAAAAATAAAAATCTAATTTTAACACAATTCATTGTGAAAATTACTTCGATTGGCATTAGTTTAATGAGTTTGCGAATTTTTAGCAAATTGAAAGGCCTTCAAATAATTAAGAAAAACAAAGTTGGAATAAGTGCATTAATTTACTAATTATTATTTTATGATATAGAGTGTTGATTTAGGTGTTGCGCAACATGTAAGCTAGAATTTTGGAGGCTAAATAGCCCGCTACAAAACAAGTAACGTAACTGTTTCCCAAGGACTATTATTATGTAAAGGCCAGAAGCACCGTGACCCAAAGGATCTTTTGTGCAGCTTCTCAAGGACTAAGAACCGGTTCGTGTTCTGCAACTTTATATGAGCCGGACCTGTCACTTTTACATGGCGTTGTCATTAGACAGGTTCAATTGGCATAAATAAGATACTCAGTGTTTGGCTCTAATTCCAAACTTAAGGTTCTTGTCCTGCTGTGGTCTCCTTATAGCTGTTTTGCACTATATCACAAGCCGTTCGACTTCTGTAGAAAATGCAACCCTGATCTAATGAGTTTATGGAAAGTCTTAAAAAATAAATAACAACACATTATAACTAGGGATGTAACGATACGCCGTTTTGCCGATCCGATACCGATACCGATATTTAAAAATAAATATCGCCGATACCGATTCCGATATCGATACGAATATTGAAATTGAGTTCAAGTTTAGATTAACAAAACTCAAGTGCAATTTTTTTTCTTTTACAAAATTACAGTGTAAGAGATTATTAACATTTAAAACTGATATTCAGCCAGTATAAAAAATTGGAAGTAATTTTTAAGGAGCTACATTTTCTTTGCTTCCAAGAAATCTGTATTAAACATATGCAGATAATTAGTAGAAAAGCAAGAAAAAGTTTTAATTCCTTTTTAATTTTAAAAAATAATCTCCATGCTTTTTAAAAAATCGATTTTTAAAGGACATTTATCACCTAATATTCTTCTAAATAACTTAATAGCTTAATTATTAAAAGTCTTCTAAAAGTTTATATTTATTCACTTAAATTTACATGAAAATACAGTTTTGAATTTAAATTCGCATTAAAAAAAATTGTGAAAATGGGTAATTTTTTATCCTTTTTCCTTGAGGAAAAATCATTATAGAACACGGAAAAAGAAATTTGTCCTAGCATCGCTTCCAATTCGGTGATTGGTAATAGAAAAACAGAACTTCTTGCAATGGCAAGGATATGTAAAACTAATTAGAAATTGTCCAAATTCGCAAAACTTCCGGATCGCGAATTCTACATTTTTATGACTTCTTTGGAGTGTCTTTTTTTGCTGGAATACGATTTAAAAAACAACGAATTGAATTTGAATTCATGGTAAAATGAGCAAAAAATAAATAATTTACGGATCGCGAATTCTACATTTTCATGAATGAGATTTAAAAAACAACGAATTGAATTCTTTTTTTTTTTTTGCTGGAATAAGATTTAAAAAACACCGAATTGAATTTGAATTCATGGAAAAATTAACAAAAACTAAATAATTTTTTTACAAAATAACAGCATAAAATATTATTAATTTTTAAAATTGATATTAATAAGATTTAAAAAATGACGAAATGAATTTAGTTCATGGTAAAAAGAACTCTGAAATTATTTTTAAAGTATCGTCGTATCGACAGTAAAATATCGTTGATACCGATGTATCGGAAAATCTGAAGTATCGCCGATATATCGGCATCGGTATCGGTATTCGTTACATCCCTAATTATAACAGCATAGCTTTTTGTGCAGAAGTCGAACAGCTTGTATAATAGTCTAAAAACAGCTTTAAAAAAATATTTTGGATTTGGAAAAAATATGATTGTACAGTGAAGGAATTTTGTTAACATATTTGTTTTAGTTAAGTGATGTGTTGTCATTTCACCACTCCCATTTTCACCAATCGGGTTTCAGCTTTATTCAATTAATCGGTCGATTAATTAAACGAGACTTTGGGTTCATCGGTTAAGTTGGTTATTAATCGGTTAACCGATTAACAAAACATTTTCATAAATTAAGTAATTTCAATAAATCAAAATTCATAATTTATTTATTATTTTGAGGTTATTATTAGTAAAAAAGCAATAACATAACAAGAATAACAATTCTTGAACTAAATCAAGCAAAAAAAAAACAAAAAACAAAAAGTTCATAAATATGTACTAGTTAAGAAATAAACAAGGTGTGACATCATTTTATTATATTCACAATATTATGACAGTAACGTAATGTATTTTGTTCAAGAAGTATTCCGCACAAACGTTAAAAAAAAAAGCATTTTAGCCGATGGCCCTGGTAGCTAGTGCTTTCTTTCACTTCCTTATGTTGATCTTATATTTAGCTATAAGTTTAATATTAAATAAATAAATAAATAAAATAAAAATTCTAAGCAATCTTATTTTTAACTGATTCTAAAATTCAATAAAAAGAACTAAGTACACATTAATAAGGATTTTTGGTTGCTTTTAATATTGTCCGTTGTTTATCGTATAAGTACCAAAAAAGTACATGCATAGAAGTAACACACATACAAATACTCAAAATGTTCTGTACGTAAGATTAACTGAAATTGAAAATATATAACTACACATTTAAAATCAGTGGTGTAGTGGTTAGTACGTTAGACTATTAAACGAGAGGTCACATGTTAAATTTTAGCCAAGACCATGCGTGTGTTTTTTTTTAATTTGTAATGTTAAATGCATAAAATTGAGTAATGGCATCTTCTTTTCTAGAAAAAATTGAAAATTTTTTACTTTTTATTAAAAAAAAATCGAAAAAAGCAAAAATCCACCTTCGTGAGGGATGATACAATAACTTCTAATAAATCCACTTTATAGAAAAATTATTATATTGAAAATTTTCATTGAAAACTGCAAACAATTGTCGTGTGCACCTTGCGTAGGGTAAAACAGTTTTTGTTGGCAACGCAGCCGAAACATCTGACAGCTAGAGTTGTCAAACACCTGTGAATAGGAAAGGAAGAAAAAGAAACGAGTAACAGGGTACAAAAACAAAGACAACAATTTAATTGCTGAAAAGCTGAGGAGACATTTTTGAATGGCGTGATCAAGGCTTTCTGGGAAGCCGAAAAGAAAATGTCTGCCCTTTTGGATTTTGAGTGATGGTGTGAAAGGCGGTCGTGTGCAAAAAGTATTTGCAGTAAATATTGAAAAATAAAAAAAAAGATATCACCGCCATTAAAAAATACCATTTGTCGAAGGAAAAGTGATGCTTAAGCCTTGACAAGCAATCGGTTAGTAGTTTAGCACACTATCTACTACATTACACTTCCATCGTTTGATTTTAGTGTATTTTATGGGTTTGTGCAAATCTAACCTAAAAGACTGTTTATATTTACCAATATATGATTTTTCGTGTAAGCACCGATGCACATAAGGACTGACAATACAGAAAAAATTATCACCAAAAAGTTTTCAAACAAAAGCCTGTCTAAAAATAAATTTAATTTTCAGTAAATGTTCTTTACTGAATCAATGAGTTTTTTGTTTGACTTTTATTTAGCATGCAAACACCAAAAGCAAGAAGAAAAACTGTGTCGTAAAAAACAACTCTGATGATGGCATACAAACAAATAACAAAAACAACAATGATAGCAAAAGGAGTGCGATTGTACCAAGTTTGTTTATTGAAGATTTTTGAGTGAATCAATTTGTTAATGTCGTTGCATTAATTCTCATTCATAGAGTCTTTAGATAAACATTCAGACTTGAACACATTTAACAGAGTGAAATTTTATAAATGCTTAATGGATGATGATGATGACTAACACAAAAATTTTGTTTGTAAATATTTTTGTTTGATTAAGTAAACTATTTTGTTTAATATTTGGTAGCATTTTTAGACTAATTGTTTAATAAAGGCAAAAGTATTGTTTAATATTTTTCAGAAAATCCAGTAAATCTTTTTGTTTGATTTAATAAATGGTTTTGTTTACAATTTGTAAATATTTTTAGACAAATTGTTTTATAGATTCAAAAAAGTTTTTCACTGAAAAAACAAGTTTTTTTTCGATGAAATTGTTGAAATTTGTTGGTCTATATTTACAAATTTGATTGTATTTCTGTTGCTAGACAAAATATTTACTATTTCATTGAATCCCTTTATAGTAATACTTTTATTTATTCCTCTATGAAATTTATTTGACTTATTGTCATAATTTTTAAAAATGCGATAGCAAATTAAAATTTTTTTCATGTTACACAGTTATTAGGTATGCAGTATATTTTAGACATAAATAGAATACAATAGCACACTTTCTAACTTATCGAACGATATATGTATGCATTATGTCGACACTTGCAGTTTAAAATAATGTATAAAACAGCCTTAAAATAGGCCTCGAGCTCAAAACATACAGACTTATTACCATTATTTGTTAGATCGGTCCCACGGTGTACTTCTCTGCATTTTGGATCTAACGAGATATGTGGGAACTCTAGACGTTGTACATAGGAGTATTTAGGAAAAATCTTATTGCAATAGAGTGTATTAGAATGTGGAATACGACTTTAGTATGTTTAATGAAGGGTCCCATTTGAACGGAAAAGTAAGTCGAATGTTTGGTCAAGTTAGATAAACCTCTCCCCAGTTTTACGTTCGAAGAGTACGTGTTTACATAGTGAGAAAAATATTTCCAAATATGGTTTAATATATCTATTGGTTGTTACATTATAGTAAAAGCGTGCGTAAAAATAAAATTATTTTTATAAAAACTTATGAAGATGACTAAACATTGAAATGTGGAAGCTGTGTGAAAACGTAGACCAGCGGTCCAGGTTATAAAAAAGAAAAAAAAAACAAATAGTTCCTTTTTTAATTTTCAAGAGCGTATTGTTTGCACTTAAAATAAAATTTTAATTGCATTTCAAATTTTGATTTTAGGTTTATAGTCATCTATTCATTTTGATATATTCCCAAACAGTATGGTTTTTAACCTGAACGGTCGTTATTCTTGTTAAGTATCTATTTTTGAAAGTACATTTTGGCTATTTTTCATTAAATATACAATTATCCTTCGAACAATTACACAATAGTTGGCTGATGCAATACTTTGCATATTCCAGTCAGTCCGATAGCGAAACCAGTCTCTAGAATCATGAGCCAAATTGAAACATAAAAAAGCAATGAAAAACGAAGTGTGTCTGTGTATTTTTTTTTCTTTATTTCTTATCTAAGTTGTGGCATGCGGTGGCATGATTGTTGGACACCAATAATACAATATTTAACATCATTTTAACAAATGTAAGGAATGCCACTTTTGTTAAAATTAAAGTCACAAAGCACAGAAAATAAGCTTTAAAATTAAAGAGATACTTACAACCTTATATTAGTGAGGGGAAGGAGAATAAAATGTGTGGGGTTTTGGTCAAAAAGTTTAGAGAGCTAGTTTACACCATCATGGCCCGACAATAACCATGGTAACAATGTTTAATAACTATATTCAATATGAATATACTGCTGAAAATTATTTCATTATAGAAAAATATTTAAGTTTTATGGTTTCTTGGGTGTGTTTATTCGTAAGCGAATAGTATACACACACACACACACACACTCACTCACACTTCAACTTACATGCAGCATGCATTGAAACACGCTTCCACACTTAGCAGACTAACTAACTAATAATCATGGTATCAAAAATCTCTATTGACAATAGCTTGTTGCTTACCACAAGTGGTCAAATGTACAAGTTGTTTAATTTAAAGACCTACAAGGAAAAAAGTACTCATCAGAGACAAACTTAAGTCAGTCGTTGTTATAGCGAAAAATTTTTCTTCATATACTCGTACATCAATCAGGTTTATTTCCAACAATTTCAAAGAAGATTAGAAAGAGACAAAAAAGTGCTAGAGGCTTAAAATGTTTTACAAAAATGTTTATCGTGGCGTTTTACATAAAAGCGCTGAGCAAATTTTACACCTCAAACGTAAGGTCAACAATATATCTTATGCCGGCTCAGTTTAATGGCTTAAAGATAATATTATTTGAAGAAAATTGGACATCATTTTCACAAGTTGTGATAAAATCGATGGGGAAGGGCAGCCTCTTTAAGAATGCTAAATTTTAGAAAAAAAAAACTAAAATGATGTATCCACAAAATTTAAAATTTCGACTGTTGTTGTAGTTATAACCTATAGGGGCCAAAAAAATATAGTAGATCTCCTTGGCATTTTTCTTGTTGCGTAGTGCAATCGATAAAGATTGTTCAACAGTATGCACACCATCCGAACCAGCAATCTCACCCTTTGGTCTGGAGTCGCCACCTGGTCATGGCCATGATCGGAATAGTATTTTAACTTCGTCAACTGTGAAGAGATTAATTGAAAAATTCAGGGAGACTGGATTTGGACGACCAGTGTGTTTGACGTCTCCAACGGATCCAGTCTTCCTGAGTTTTTCAATTAATTTCTTCACAGTTGACAAAGTTAAAACACTATTCCGACCATATTTTGTAATTTTCGAACTGCGGCCGCAAACTTTCATTATTTTTGAAGTATTGTTTAATAATGAAGACACGTTGTTCTACCGATTAACGCTACATTTTTACTAACCCTAAACTGTCAGCTGTCGAATTGTTTTTACAGTGCACAAGTGGCGACATATTCAAATCTTCAATTGAAGCTTTTCATCAAAACATGGTGATTTCATCAATTTACTCTCCTCCCAGGTACTCTATTACAGAAAATCAATATAGTAGATTTTTTAATTCACTAGGCTCACGCTTTTTGGCCGCCGGTGATTACAACGCTAAGCACACGTTCTGGGGATCTCGCCTCATCACGCCAAGGGGTCGCGTTTTGTTTGACACAATTTCAAAAATGCGTTTGAGTGTTATAGCAAGTGGGCAGCCAACTTACTGGCCAACAGATCGCCGAAAAATACCTGATGTTATTGATTTTGGAGTGGTAAAGGGTGTGCCCAGCGAAATGATCCAAGTTGAAGCATCTTTAGATTTGTCTTCAGAACACTCACCAACTATTGTCACTATATATTCACATACAACTTCTTCACCCACTTGTGATTTAACGATGACAACCACACGTATAAATTGGTTGAAATACAAAAAATATTTGAGTGCTCATTGCCCAGAAAATATTCCATTAAAAACGCCTGCAGACATAGATGACTCTATTAGAATGTTTGTGGCAAACATTAAGCAAGCTGCTCTAAATGTTACTACTACAAATCTTCAGGTGAGATATAATAAAATTTTTTCAGCAGATGTAGAACGGCTTTTATCCGAAAAAAGAAGAGTTCGTAGAGAATGGCAACGCTACAGATCCCCACAGCTAAAATCTAGGCTAAAGGAATGTACTAAACAGCTGAAAACCCTACTAGAATATCGAAAAACCGCTTCTCTTCAAAACTTTCTAAATGGGCTCGACGCAACTCCTCAAACAGACTATTCGCTATGGAGAGCAGCCCGAGGCCTCAAAAGACCAGTGATATATAAGCCTCCATTGCGAGCTTCGAATAGAGACTGGGCAAGAACTGACGCTGAAAAAGGTAATCTGTTTGTTAACCACTTGCAGAAAGTATTTGCTCCAAATACGTCTGATACTATAGTTGAGCTGCCACCAGTCCTCGCTATACCAGATGTTACTTTGAGGTTCAATATTCGTGAGATTAAACACTGTATTGCGGACTTAAATTCGAAAAAAGCTCCAGACGCTGATAAAATATGCAATAAAATGCTCTTAGAGCTACCCTATGCAAAACGGATAATTTTATTTATTCTTAACAGTATTTTGCGCCTCAAATGATATTCCACAGAATGGAAGGTTTCGCTGATTACCATGATACCTAAGCCAGGCAGCCTATAAGGCTATTCTCTAACATGTCAAAACTATTTGAAAAGCTACTTATGAGTAAGCTAACACCCATACTAAATCGTAATGGATGCATTCCAGACCACCAATTCGGTTTTAGGAGACAACATAGCAAGATTGAACAAACACATAGACTCGTGAACGTGGTTAGAAAAACCTTCGAAGAAAATAAATATTGTTCTGCGCTCTGCATCGATGTTTCTCAGGCATTTGATACAGTGTGAAACGAAGTTATAATACAAAAACTAAAGCAAAACCTACCCGAAAACACCATTAAGCTTTTAGAAAGCTACTTAACTGAGCGAAAATTCGTTGTTAAAGAGGGTAATTTTCTAAGCCCTCCGCAACCGATTGAAGCAGGAGTTCCTCAAGGCAGCATCCTCGGTCCTGTATTATATCTGATATATGCCTCTGACTTGCAGGTAAGCAGAAACATACACATATCAACATTCGCTGATGATACAGCTTTTCTAAGTGTTCACAAAAGTCATCAAGAAGCTTCCCGCCAACTGCAAGATTATATACCCCAGTTGGAACAATGGCTAAAACAATGGCAGATAAAAATTAACGAACAAAAGTGTCTACACATTACTTTTACATTCTGCAAAGAAACCTGCCCTCCTATACAAATAAATAACCAAACTATACATCAACACGCTGAAGTAAAATATCTCGGTGTTCATCTTGATCGTCGTCTAACATGGAAGTCACACATAAAGTAAAGGTGACCCAAATTAAATTAAAAGCAGCTCAAATGAATTGGCTCATTGGAAGGAACTCTACTCTAAGCCTAGATTGTAAACTTTTTCTTTACAACTCCATTCTAAAACCAATATGGTCCTACGGAATCCAGTTATGGGACACTGCCTCGGCATCAAATGTAGAAAGAATTCAAAGGCAACAAAATAAAATACTCCGTACGATTACAGTAGCCTCATGGTATGTCAGAAACAAGCGAATTCATAAAGATCTATGTGCTGCTGGTTAAGACAGTGTTTTAACAAACACGTGACAAGCTACATAAAAAAACTTGAGTTGCATCCAAATCCCCTAGCCCGAAACATTATTAACTTTAGAAGCCACACTCGGCTGAGAAGGAGGGACACTCTTGCTCTCAGCCGAGCACGAGAGACGTAAACAGCCAAAGAACCAACCGCTGAAACAAATATTTTTGTCTGGCACTGGCTGGACTTAAAAATTTAAATTTTAGAGTTAAGATTTGATTACTTATTGTTAATTCAATTTTATTGAAGATACAATAAATAAATATATTAAAAAACATAAAAAAATTTAGGACACCCTATAAAAACCAAGGCAAATTGTTAACAGGTGACAGACAGCTGACTGTTCAAGCAACTGCACAACTTTCTTTATAAATTTGTAATTTAATTAAACTGAAAAAGTTTTGTCAACAAGGATGACAGTTTTGACAGTTTCTTAAACAAAAAAGTTGCTTTGTTGTATCAATTCGCCGATGGCTGAAACACACGTTTTCGCGTCAACGCTTTCACACGTTTTTCGCGTTCGACGCTCTTCAGCGTTTCAAGCTACATGCCACGCTTTTTACGCAGAAGTTTTTTTTTTGTTATTTTATGATCGCAAATATTTTTAAACTGTACTACAAGAGGAAAATAGTACACTATACGAATATAATCATTTGTTGATAGCATTAAAAATAAAATATCAATGGCTATATAAAACAGCCAACATGCTAGCATGCCGCGGATGACGCTTACAAAAGTAGAAAGTATACCTACTTTTTGCATTGGACGCGTCAAGACGTCATGCACTGTAACTTGATACGTACAACTACACTGGTTCAACTTTTTTGACAGCTGCGTATGACGTCAAAAAGCGTGTAACGCGTGTAATGGACTTTCAGCTTTATTGATCTATTTTGGTATAAACGCAGTTGTCGGTAAGAGTTCGTTGTGTAAGTTCGACTTTTGAAACACAATTAAATTTGACGAACTAACATTCCAAATCTCTGCCTTGCTAGTGATATTTTTGTAGTCCATGGATACGAAGTTATACAAATATTCACTGCGCCAAAAATAACTTGCAAAAAATTATGACTATTTGCAAAAAAAATAAATGCAAAAATCGATATCAAGTCTTGAAATTGATTAAAATTCGCTTAAACTCTAAAAACGGCAGAAATTTAAAATTTTTGATACCGTAATAAAATCAAGTTGGGGTAGATCATTTCTAAAAACTGTAGTCCAATAGCTCAACAATTGAAAATATATATGGACGTTGGAGTAATCCTTTCCCCGCACCTACAGCGTAAGCATTTTATCTTAAGTCCGACCGTATGGCTTTTTACCTAACTTCGTATATTGTCTTCAAATTAACTCATACCAAATGTAAAGACTATTACTGTTATATTTTTCCTGATAGCATACAATTTTTAATTACTTTGTGTGGGGAGTTCTCCTTCCCTTGCACCTACCTCTTCAGTTTTTTACCTAACTTCGTATCTTGTATTCAAATTAACTGAAACCAAATTTTAATATTTCTACTTTTATAGCTTTCCAGATAGCAGGTAATTCTTAATTACTTTATATGGGAAGTACCCTTTCCCCGGTCCTAAGCTGCCAATTTTTTGACATACTATATGTATTTACACTCTGACTGCTATAGCTTTCATAATATAAGATATTTAAATAGTATAGGCGTGGTACTGCCCGTTTTTATTATTATCGGACTATATTGTAATGGTAACATGATATGTGCACAGAGTAGTGATGTTACGAATATTCGTATTCGAATCGCCAAATATTCGCCTCTTTCATGACATTCGTATTCGTATTCGCCAAATTCAAGCGAATATTTCACGAATATTTTGTAAATACGCTTCAAAAAAAAATAATACATAAAAAATACTGATAATTAATCAAAAAATATTAATTTTTACTAAAAACAATTTGTCTATAACGCAAAACAATAATCTTCTTTTAGTAAAGAAAAAAGAAACAAACGACATGGTATTTAAAGAGTAAAGTCCTGTTAAATTAATTTATTAATTATGTTAAAGTAGTACTCAAAGCTCAGTAGAGGAATGTTGAACTTCAAAAATAAAAGTTTTGAAGTCTTTTCTCCATCAAACCTATTGCGCGGTGTGTAAATAAGCTCCGCACCACTAAACATTCGTTCGTTCGGAACACTCGCCGCTGCTGTTACTAAAGCGGCCTTCCGACTATTAGATTTAGCATTAATACTTGCCAAAAACTCAAATCTTAAGTAAAAACCCAACAGTGTGAAAACAAACCGTTATGATTTGTCAAATAATACGTAAAGAAATGTGACAGTATTATGGTATTCGCCATTTTTAGGAAATTTTCTAAACCATCACATTTTTTATTTTATCAGGGTTGTCTTTTGCACAAACAAACATAGGAATAACAAAAACAGTTGTGTATTTGTTTGCCAAGTTATATAAAAAAAGTAGTACGAAAAAATTTGCTTTATTGCAAATTATTTATGTTACGTTTTATTTGGAATGTGATAGTGTAGAAACAAAATGTAATGAAAAAATTTTCTTTAAGATTTTTTGACAGTCAGATCTGATCTGATTTTCGTCTTACAAAATATAATAAAAATCTCAAAGCTTGTATTACAATGTGAAAGGGCCTTAAATATTGCCTGGGTATAGGTAAAAGAAGCCCTTATTTACTTTCCACAAAAAATTTAAAAAAGTGGCATTCAGGTGATAAGATAATAATTTCAAATTCGGTCATCGGAATATCATAATAATGGCGCGTTCATAAGACGTAGCTGTTGAGCTCAACTGTTGTAAAACTGATGGCCACTGTTCCGCCCAACAGTTATGTCTTAGAAACGGCTTGATGGATAGACTGCAATATAAACAGCTGATAAATGTATACAATTAAAAACAGACACAAAAGACATAGTTGAAATTAACTAAATTAATTAGTTTGGCACTCAGTTTTGAGTGCATTTTGGTTCCATAATATATTCTATAAACATGGTTTCCAATGCGGTAGTCAGCACCATAGGAATTGTCCATTTTCATTTTATTTTAAAATTTTCACCACAAAGCAAACAACACTGCAATAAAATAAGAAACCTGCGCCGATAATTTTTTAATTCAACGACGCTAAGCCGCCAACGTGTTAAAAAAATTTTTTCAACATTATAGTATATTAAATACTATGTAATATACTAAGTAAACAACAAAATAAACATGTATTTCGTTATCTTAGTTTTATTTTAATTATATTCCTTTATATGTTTACTTTATCAATGTAATGCAAAATTTGTTAAACTAGTTTGCAGCGGCCAGATAATAAAGCGGCGTTGTATTAGAATATAAACGGCATAACTTTTTTGATCAGCTGTGCATGTTAAGCACAACATGTTGACAATAGGTAGCGAAAAAATTTTATGATGGAAAAAATGGCAGCAAATACACAACTGTTGTGTGTAGCGGAACTACTCAACTGTGCGTTTCTAAGGCAAACACACAACAGTTGCACAACTGTTACGTCTTATGAACGCGACCAATGTTAAATACGTATAGTATTGTGACAGTTTTTCTCAATTTATTGTTATTGACGCAAAGGGCAGATTTTTTTTCAGTTAAATTTGAAATATTAAGTGGTACTAACTATTTAGATTGAATATTCGAATTCGGCGAATATTGTTTCAGATATTCGTTTTCGCGAATATTAAAAATTGATATGCGTAACATCACTAGTACAGAGTTTCAAGTTGATCGTATGTGTTGAACTTGATGAAAATTTAGCATAACTTTTTATATGAATAGAGAGAAAACTAGCGTTCTTTGAATACATACATTTTGAGTAATTTCATTACAATTAACAAAAGTATTTTACAGGGAGTTTGTGTGGGTAAGAAACTATATATGAGGTTAAGGAGAACGTATTCACCTTTCTCTGGATGGTTTAGTTTTCTTGATCCGTTTTAAGCTTCAAGAGTTCTGTTCTTCTAAAATTTTAATTTGACAAAATTATAGTACTTTAAATAATAGTTTATAGCACCTTAAATATAAACAGTATAGTGGCCCCGCATACACTCCTACCAACTTCACAAAAAAGACCGCAGCCCATTAAACAGTGCAATGCAAAAAACACACGGACTCGACAGTATAGGTTTGCTTCTACTATCAAACGCTAGTAAAACTCTACACTCAGTTTGGCGAATTAGCTAACCAACTATTTTATATGGGCCTCCAAAGTTTTTGAAAATCAATGGGCCCTCAACAAAAAGTGTCATCAGTTTTTGGCCAACATCTAATTCAGACTTAGTGCTGCTGCTTAACTATATATTGCAATAATGTAGCTAAGAGTCCCCAAAACAAATTTTATTAACATTTTATGCAAAAAAATAATAATAATAATTTATCCGTGCACTTTTTTTTTATATATAGAAAAAATAATTTTATTTTTACATTTCTCAGAATAACTTACAGGGACTCCTAATTTTTGGATAGCATTGTTTGGCAAAGTTTTAGCTACGGTAAAATTGAGCAACTTTCATGAACATATTTTTAGTACAATCTGAACATATCTGGGCTCCCCAAATAGCCCATGAGAACTACTTTGTACCTTAAAAATGGTCGTTATTTTACTTTCTTTGTTATTGTTCCATTTCCTAGTTATGTTGTCGATTTTAGTATTTGCCACTTTTTACGATTAGTTGTTGTTTTGCAATGTTTGGAGTTCCCGTAAGTTGTGCTGAAAAAAGTGAATAATATAATTTAATATTTTTTCAAAAAAAGTGCAGAAAAAAATTATTATTTTTTGCACAAAATTTTAATGAAACACAACATAACACAACAGAGAAGTATACACTTGAATATACTATTTTCAATATTTGTTTATTGTATATTTATTTAACATAAAAAATAGAGAAATACTACAATTTAAGATAAAAATGGTCTACATAAGCTATTTGGGTGCCTAGACACGTTCCGATTAAGTTGATACGCTTACAAAAGCTATGCAGCTCTACCGTAACTACAACTTGGCCAAATGTTGTTTGAAAAAATTACGAGTCCCTTTAAGTTGTTCTGAAAAAAAGTGAAAAATGTTTTTCCTTAATATGTTCAAAAAAGTCCACGAAAAAATTATTTTTTGGCATAAAATATTAATATAATCTGCTTAGCGGAATTTTAGCTACATTATGGCAATATATAGTTAGGCAGTATCATTAAGTTTGAATTAGCTGTTGGTCAAATACTGATGACACCTTTTTTTTGAGGGTCCACTGATTTTGAGAATCTTTGGAGGTCCATAAAAAAATTGGTCACCAAATTCGCCGAACTTAGTATAGGGTTTCATTACACTCTGGTAGTACAATTGAACCTGTACTGTCCAGTCCTTGTGCTTTTCAAAAAGTCTTGCATTTGTTGCATAGTGTTATAGACTACAAGGAATGATATCTGATCATATGTAAATAAATCTTCTCCTTTTTTTCAAATTATATAAAATGAAAGTTATTTGTTGATGGTTAAGCATTGTTTATATGCATTTCATTGGTGCTTTAACAAATCGTTAGTAGACTTCATCCTCAATTTTGAACAATTACAAACCCCTTATTTTATGTACAGACTTTCAAAAACCATTTGAGAACTAACAAATGATTTTAAAAAAATAAGCACTAGGCTTTTAAACTTATACAAAACCGAACAAATAATTTGAATTCGATTTATATAAAATGTTTACGTTACGCGCCGAATTATAAATTTTTTGAAATATTTTTGGTTAACTTCGTTTAACACTATTAAGCGGTGTTAAAATTTTAAAAGTCTATGACAAAAAAAAATTTTAGGTTTTGGTCAACGAATTTAATTCCACAGTCACTGTGTATCGGTCTATCATATAATGACTTTAAATAAAAATCATCAATCAGCTAAATTATATATTCCTTAAAATATTCATTAATTTGCCATTTCCTATTGGGTGGCATCTTATTCATATTATGTTTGTTCTGTTGCATTTTCAACTGCAGCAGCTGGAAGTATGTTAAGGTAACGCCTTCTCTGTTGTTTATGTCGATTCTTTCGAACTACCATCCGTTGTTATTTGTAGCATGTTATATTTAATCTCACAGTTTTTTTTTACATTTTTGTTGTAAAATATTAATAAATCAAATTGTTTTGTACATTTAACTACAAGATCAATGCCATAAAATTTAATTGAAACACACATTCTCGTCTATTTGCATTGGATATAAGTACGTTACAATTATTATTAAACTAATTTTAAGGGAGTTTACATACAATTGGCATTTGCATAAGTCTCGCACATAACACACGGAATCGTACATTAAGAACTTTATTTTATTGTTATTTTTCAGAGTATCGATCAATAAAATTGACATTCTTCTGAAGTGGAAAAGGTGTGTCAGAATTAACAACAAATATTTATGTTAATTATATGTGAGAAAATTTTAAAGTGGTCAATACTTTCTTGTTTTGTTGCTGACAGTTTCTTTTATTTGCATTGAAATACTTAAGTATTTCCTCATTGAGATTTGCTGCAGAGTTTGTTTATTTGTTTTTTTTTTTTCAAGTGGATTCACTGTAATAGCCGTTAGTATTTAGAGAAGTTGTTAACAAGGCAATTCATGGATACCAATTTTAATAATTGACCTAAACATCAGGTTGGAAAAACTTAATTTATATTAAGCTTTTTGCTCCAAATTAATGTTGTAAAAATATTTAGCTAAAATTGTATTTGTATATAGTATTTAAATTGCTTATTTGAAACTCTTTTTGGATCCAATAAATATATTATTCAGGGCAATACTGATGCTGCTGCACAAGATTTATTAGACAATTCTGATACACATGTTAATGCACTTCATAGCCTATTAATTATTTAGCTTATTTAACTTTGGTCCTCGGGATAAACACTTGGATCAAAAATTAAGGAAACATAATTTGGGCACAGTTCGTCAGATTTGGTTAGAAAAAAAATCGAGCAACCACATTACTTAATACAGAGAACAAATTAAGCTTCATTATTATGAATGGAGACCAATTAAATAAAACATTTGTAAGCTCAGCGAAAGCATTTACTAAATTTACAAAATCTTTCCAATGAGAAGTAAATTCTATAAACTTGTGGCTGTATTCCATATTAAAAAATAAATTAATTCAAAGGAAATCTTTTACTGAATCAAATAAGATAATTGTCTGAAAATGTTTTCAAACCAAATTGATTATATAGGCTAATGCTCTAAGCGTTATACTCAAAAAGAATTTGACATAATCAAGATTTCCAAGGAACAACCAACATCAATCCAGTTTTTCAACGTACACAATAGAACATAACAGCGCTGTTTTTGGAAGCCGTTAAACTTAGATCATCAGTGCTTATGTATATATTTCTTATCATCACGTTTGAAATGTCTCTGTTGAATGTGAATTTTGAGCCCACTTTTACGATAACTCTGAACATAATGTTCGCTCGGTTTAAAAATAATTTTGCTGTCAAATTTGGATCATCTTTTTTTACCTTCTCTACTAATGCTAATGTTTGTCGTGGAAAAGCCTTCATTTTATAAAAAAACGGTATATCTCGAAAAATATAACTGTTAAAAAAATTGGAGTGCAAATTCACGTGCAGTGACCAAAATAACTAAGGGAACAACTTCAATTTCTAGAGAACGCAAATCTGTACTCAGCAAAGCAGTTATTCCGCAATAGCGGCGTGGCATAGAGTGAAAAAGGCCAATTTAGCGGCGGAATCAAATTTACTTATCACAATGTTACCTGGTTCGGCAAATATGGCCTTTTAATCATTGAGAAAAAATTGGGTTGTAATTCTTATATTTTTATATCAAATTTATTGGCCTATTGAATCGCAAGTTTTCGGACAAATTAACTTTTTTATAAAGCATTATATCAGCTATTTTAAACAGCTTTACTTTATATATTTGCTATTTCAATTAGGGTTTACAAGCGTAAGTACATAATTTTTTCAGTTTTTCTAAATATACACCTTTATAAAATTTTTCTACTTATTTATAGTTCTAAATTATTTTGTTGTCATTTGCTTTCGAAGCCAATTGTTATTAAATTAAAATACCAATGAAGTAGTCGTTTTCAATTTTAAGATACATTTTTAATACATTTTGAAATTTGAAAGCACTATGAATTTTTTTTAATGAAGTTTGTATTTTTAAAACTGGTTGTATATAGAAACATATAGCACCCACTGTGTTAAAAATAGCTAATTTATTTACATACGTTATAGCCTACAGCCTCTCCAGGCACAAGTATTTTTTTGTGGATCAGACTATTAGTTTGGAGAATAGAAGCTTTCCAACGAAGTCTTTTATGGTTAAAATTGGTTTTATACGAGGGCGGATCAATAAGTCCGAGACTTTTTGAATGAACTACAGTTTTTTTTGCAAAACAAAAATTTATTTTTCAACATAATCTCCTTTTAACTCAATACACTTAGTCCAACGTTTCTCCAGTTTTTGTATCCCTTCCGAAAAATAGGATTTTTCGAGGTCCTTAAAATATGCATATGTTTGGTAAATAATTTCATCGTTTGAGCTACATCTCTTTCCATCGAGCCATTTCTTTAGGTTTGGAAATAGGAAGTAGTCACTAGGGGCTAAATCCGGAGAATATGGCGGATGAGGTACCAATTCGTAGCCCAATTCATAGAGTTTTTCTATTGCGACTGCACACGTTTTATGTTTACGTTTATTGTCAATTGAGAGCGAACGTGGCACCCATCTTGCAGACAACTTTCTTAAAACCAGCTGATCACTTAAAATCGAAACCACACTGCCATATGAAATGCCAATGGTATGGCATCAACAATCTCACGCAATTTTACTTTTTGATCGGCCAACACCATATCGTGTATTTTTTCGACATTTTCGGGTGTACTGACTGACCTCTATTGGCCGTCCAGAACATTCAGCGTCATTTGTACTTGTGCGACCACAACGAAAGTCAGTAAACCATTTTTTTTACCATTTAAATCGATGGTGCAGTGTCCCCATAGTATTTATCGAGTTTTTCCTGGGTTTGGTTGACGGTTTTTTTTTCGCAAAAAATAATGTTTAATGAGCACTCGAAATTCACTTTTTTCCATTTTTAGAAAAATACACGAGGTTGTCTGTTAAACGCAAAGTTAATGAGGACACTTGCTCAAAATTTGACAGTAGTCTATTAACAGGTGGTACTTGATGGGAACAGTGTTGCATTTCATATAACTACGAGGGAAGTTCGAAAAGTCACTGACTTATTGATCCGCCCTCGTATAAGGCCATTTCACATTGTAATACAAGCTTTGAGATTTTTATTAGATTTTGTAAGATGAAAATAAAATCAAGATCAGTCTGTCTGTCAACAAATCTTAGAGAAAATCTTCTGAAAAGACAACCCTGATAAAATGAAAAATATGATTGCTTAAAAATTTTTCTAAAAATTACGAATACCATAATACTGTCAAGTTTCTTTACGGATTATTTGACTGATCATAACAATTTGCTTTCACACTGCTGGATTTTTACTTAAGATTTGAGTTTTTGACAAGTAGTAATACTAAATCTAATAGTCTAAAGGCCGCTATAACAACATATAGGGCCCACAGTGCTAAAAATAGCTGTCTTGTTTTTACAATATTTGTAGCCAATATCCTTGCCTATAACTCATCTATACATTTTTGTAGATCAGACTATTAGTTTGGAAGATATGGGTGCTCCGAAGAATTTTATTGGTAAAATTGATCTTACCTAACAACATATAGTGCCCACTGTGTTAAAAATAGCTAATTTATTTACAGACCTTATAGCATATAGGCTTTCCAGGCATACGGTTCTTGTGGATCAGACTATTAGTTTGGAAGATATAAGCTTTCCGACAACTAAACAACTTTATCGCTAAAATTTGTCTTATATAGCAACATACATCGTCTACTATGTTAAAAATACTACACCTTGTAGCCTCCTTCCGTATAATTCATCCATACACATTTGTGGATCACACTATTCGTTTGGACGATATGACTTTTCCGCCGCTAGATTGACCCTTTTCCCAGTGTGCATAGCTGAGTGAACCAAGAAAAGAAATAAGTTCCTTAAGAAACCAATGTTTTTATATCAAAGATAATATAACAAGGAAATAAAATAAGTCAGATCTTTATCAGTTAAGTGGCTCGTAAGATATTGTAGTCAAAATTTTTCGAACATGAAATTGATAACTTGGTTAGCACTTGTTCTGTTGAAATTTCTTTGCTGTCCTTTCAATAAAAATGCGCATAGATTTAATAAATTTTGTAGTATATATATATATATATATACATTTTATTTTGTATTTTTCTTTTAGTAAGTAACTTTATCTCAGAGAACAACTTCTAAATGCTTTGGAGATTTTTAAAAAGTAGACCTTATTACCTTCCTAGTCATATATAATACATAATATTTTGGTTTTCTGAACTCATTAAAATATTACCTTTAACTGCCACACTCGTGGGACTTCACGGACAAAAAGCTTTTCACTGTGTTGTTTCTGCACCGATTTTCCTTCTTTTAAAGTTGTCGAATAGAGTGTATATTTATAACATTTTATTATCAGTTATAATCGCGGAAATATCATCAAAAGATATTTGAAATTTCTTACTTCCTTCCGATTTATTAAAGCTTTGCGGCTTTTTTGGAACACTTTAGTTTCAGATCCTACCAATTTTTTTGTTTTTAAAAAGTGTATCTCATAAGATTTACAATACGCCCTGAATTATTAAAATCGGTTGGGATGTGGTTAAGAAAAATTAATAATCACCCTTATTGCGAATGTCAAAGTCGTCGCAAGTGACTTCGTCGGTGCAGTAATGGCATTGCCGCTGCCAATATTGACGGATTTCAATAACAATTGACAGCTGCTTCGCATTTTAATAGGCGACTTTAAGACAACATTGTGTTAAATTGGCTCTGTTTTCGTCGACACAATTTTTGGCAACGACTCGATAGAAAGTTTTAGCTATCACGGTTATTTATTTAAAAAAGTATTTAAAATAGAAAAAAATTAAAATAACAACCAACAAACAATTTGCGGAATTAATTCAGCGGCTTGAAAGTAAATCAAGCCTAGTAAAAGGATTTCATAGGAGCAGAACTCCTAATAATTTTAAGAAAGGTTTGGAATAAATTGCGACGAAATTAAATCTATTGGACCACTAATTAGACACAGCGATGGTTGGCAAACGATAAGCATTAGAAAATATGTCGCCATATAAAATGCAAAAGCGGCGGCCTATCATAATTTTTAAAAATGTTTCAGGAAAATGAGGAACTTAATAAAAAGGAAACTATTGTGAATATAAAAAAATTTTTTTTTCTGGGTAGTATCATTAATGAAGTCTGAATTAATGATCCTATGTTGAAACAACATAATCACAATAGTTTTTATTAAGGTTTTTATCTTCTGAACATTTTTTAAAATTGATGATAGGCACTTTTGCATTTTATGTGACGATATGCATCTAGCAAATGCTCCACAATTTCTGAGGATGATGGGGATGCCCGTTAACTTCCACATATGCTATTCGAGTGGAAGAAGCCACTTCTAGAAACGCATTAAATATTTGCGAAACACAAGAGGATGATTTTAATGCAGAAAAGAAAATGATGGAAAATGAAGAAAAGAAAATGATGGAAAGATAACACCAAGGAAAAGAACTTTTCAAAAGAGAAGAAGTCTTTATTTGTTTGCTCCACCACTAAAACTTTCACTTGAATACAACATTAACAAATTTTAATAAGCCAAGGCAATAACAAATTGAATAAAAACGTCAAAATGATAGCGATGATATATATATATATCCTTTATATTATCGATAACAAGTCAACGTCAATACAATACTTCTAGTAAATGCCGATTTAGCATTGAAGTGACAACGACGATATATCGAATTGAGAGCGACGAATGTATTGTGTTGACGTCGACGTTGACGTTGACATTCACAATAACGGTGAATATGTTTATTTAAAACAAAAAATAGCTCAAGTATGAAATTTCATTATTATTTAGAGATGGTAAGAGATTTTTCCGCAAACCAAAACGTATCTTTAAACCTTTTCAATTAACTGGTGATGATATTTTAAATGGGATAAAAGGTATAAAAAACTCTTATGGTGTCGACATTGATGGGACGAGTTCCTTTTTTATCAAGAATTTGGCTGAATTTTAACTTTACCTCTTCCGCTTATTTTTAATATATCTCTAGCGGATGGTTGTTTTATTGACAGATGGAAAGTTGCTTCTATTACCCCAATTTTTAAAAGTGGGGATAAAACTGATATATCTAATTATCGGCCTATTTCTAAGTTGTCCAATATCTCCAAAGTTTTTGAGCATATAATAAAGGAAAAAATGTTTTTTTCACTTAAGCGTTATATTAGTAGTGAACAGCATGGTTTTTTTCCTGGACGCTCTACTGCTACAAATTGTGCAGTTTTTAACCATTTCTGTATCTCTGCCTTTGATAGACATAATCAGGTAGATGCAGTTTTCATGGACCTATGTAAAGCGTTTGATAAGGTATCGCATAACATGCTCTGTCTTAAACTTCAAGCTATGGGCTTTCATGGCATGTTTCTTAATTGGCTAAAGTCCTATCTGTCTAATAGAAAATATACAGTTGTCGTGGAAAATTTTATATCTTTGCCTTACACTGCTACTTCTGGGGTACCGCAGGGTAGTATATTGGGCCCTCTGTTGTTTTTAATTTTCATTAATGATATAGGGAATTTCATTTCAGGTTCTCAGTTCTTGTTATATGCCGACGACCTAAAAATTTTTAAGGAAATTCATTCCGAGGGTGATGCCTTTATTTTGCAAAATTGCATCGATGAGGTGTCTAAATGGTGCTATCGTAATAATTTGTCGTTAAATATAAATAAATGTTACCAAATGACTTTTTGTAGGTCTAATTGGCGTTTTAATATGACCTTCCAATATAAGTTGTGTGATGAAAAGTTGATAATTGTTACTCAAATTTTAGATCTTGGCGTTGTACTTGATAGTGAATTAAATTTTAAGTCTCATCTGGATTATATAATTCCAAAAGCGTATTCTGCATGTGCATTTATTAGAAGGAACTGCAAGGAATTTTTAGACCCCTTGACTTTGAAAATGTTATATACTGCTTTTGTTCGGTCTAAGTTAGAATATTGCTCCTTTGTCTGGAGCCCCTTTTATGCTGTCCATGTAAATAGAATCGAAAGAATTCAGAAAAAATTTGTTAAATTTGTACTTCGTGGTAATCTGGTAAATTTTTCGTCTCCATCATATTATGCTCGTTGTCTGCTTTTGGGCTTAAGGCCACTCTACCTGAGAAGAACTCTTCATTCTTTTATATTTGTCTTTAATTTGATCAATGGTATCACTGATTGTGAATATTTATTTAAGCTGATTTATTTTTGTATACCTTTTAGATCTCTCAGGTTCAATATTTTATTCTTTGTACCTACACATAGTACTAATTACGCTATGAATGAGCCTATGATACGAGCTTTAAGTACTTTAAATAAGTTAAATAATATTGTTAATTTAGATTTTTCTTTGTCTCAAGATGATTTCAAATTGTGTCTAGAAAATAAGGAATTAGTGGATGTATTGTTAGACTAAGATTTTATATTGCTAGCCTGTAAGGATATTGTAATCCATTTGGCTAAAAAATAAATAAATAAATAAAAAATAAATAAATAAATAAAAAAAAAATTAAAAGTGAATAAAAAAACCGTATAAAATTATGGATATTAAATATTGCATCAAGAAGGCATTAAGAAGAAAAACCAATTGGTGCGTGAACTTTTTTGAGAAAAATTAGAAAAGATTATTATTTTCGTGATTACTAGGACATGGTTGATCTCATGGTACTATGCCAAAAAATTGGTTATACCCATAATGCTCAGCGCAAGCGCTTTCGTTTTATTAGCGCCACTGTTTGCGCAATACGCATTTTATTTTTTCTACCACATTGCACATATTGAGCGGCGCATTGTGCATGTTTTTTTACGACAATAGTGGTTTGTTTGACTTTATTCAGTGCTTCAAAATACCTCTGTCGCAGCGACATAATTTTAAGACATTTCGATTTGTAGCATTATATTGTTCTCAATTGCTTTTTTCTTCTTGAACCCATACAAATGTGGGATTGTAATGTAATTTTTATATTGGCTCCTGCAGCGCGTATGATGCCCCTAGGCGGGTCGAACTTCTGGTCCGGAACGGAAGTGGAAGTATGAACCGCAATGCCGACCCAACTTCCGGTTCAGACCGGAATCGGCAATGTGAACGGCACTGCCGACCCAACTTCCGGTTCTGACCGGAACCGGCAATGTGAACTGCACTACCGACCCAACTTCCGGTCCAGAACCTGAACCGGAAGTGCGAACTGTACTACTGACTTATTTCGGGCAGAAGTCCGGAACCGATACTGTCATCCCACTGTTGTTATATCCGTTTTGAGATTTGTACTTGGACTCAGCCATACGGTGTGTTTGGAAAATGTTTCCAAAAAAACTCGGTGGCATGCAATTATGTCCATCGAAATAATGTCCATTGCGTTTACTAATATTTTTTTACCACTGCAAATGTATTTTATGCTCCTTTTACTCTTTTTGCGCATTGCGCTGCGTACTCTGATTTGTAAAGTTGGAGTTTTTTGTTTATTTGCTGAATGCAAAGTAAGCCACAATTAGTTGTGATTTTTTTTTAAGTAAGCAAAAACTATTATTACTTTATTGTAATTAAGCCTTCTACTTCAGATAATTTAGTAACGTAGAGATAATTTTTTTTCTTTAAAAGGTAAATGTATTTACCTTTTCCCTCGCGAGGTATAAACAGAAAAAAGTTAAGTGTTTTGGAAACTTTCATCTCTGCTATGAACACATGTTAAATTTTGTTTCGATCTGCCAACTCCTTCATATAGAAACAGGTGTTCACAAAAGACGCATCCGCGATTTTTTAACAATGGAAAAATTAGAAATGCGTGGTGTCATTAAATATTTACATAAAAAAGGTTTATCGGGACAAGAAATTCATAATGATATGGTGAATGTGTTAGATGAAAGTGCTCCTTCATATGCAACAGTAAAAAATTGGGTTGCTGAATTTAAACGTGGTCGTACAAGCATTGAAGATGAACCACGTAGTGGACGTCCAAAAACAGCAACAACAACAGAAATCGTAGCCAAAGTGCATGATATGGTATTAAATGATCGACGAATAAAAGTGCGTGAAATAGCTAATATCATGGGCATCTCAGATGATCGAGTCCATTTAATTTTGCATGAAGAACTAGAGATGAAAAAGCTTTCTGCAAGATGGGTGCCGCATTTGTTAACAGTCGACCAAAAACGCATAAGAATGAACATTTCTCAAGCTTGTTTGGATCGTTTTAAGCGAAATAAAATGGATTTTAAGCGTCGTTTCATAACTGTTGATGAGACATGGATCCACCACTATACTTCAGAGACAAAAGAACAATCTAAACAATGGACTGAAGCTGGAGGAAGTGCCCCAAAGAAGGCAAAAACAATTCAATCGGCTGGTAAGGTTATGGCAACGGTTTTTTGGGACTTCAGAGGTATTTTATTGATTGACTATCTGCAAAAGGGTAAAACAATAAATTCAGAGTACTATTGCAACCTTTTGGATCAATTAAATGTACAAATTCGAGAAAAACGTCATGGCTTACAAAAAAAAATAATTTTTCATCAAGACAACGCACCAGCGCACAAGAGTGTTTTAACAATGGCTAAAATCAACGAATTAAAGTACGAGTTGCTTGACCACCCACCTTATTCTCCTGATTTGGCTCCCAGTGACTTTTACCTGTTCCTAAATCTAAAAAAATTCCTTGCTGGCAAGCGTTTTACCTCAAATGAAGATGCAATTACAGTTGTAAACCACTATTTTGAAGACCTTGAGGAAAACTATTTTAATCAAGGGATAGAATTGCTAGAAAAGCGTTGGACTAAGTGTATTGAAGTTTCAGGAGATTATATTGAAAAATAAAAATATTTTTGAAAAACTAACTATTCTCTTTCATTGATAGGCTAAGAAGTTTCCGAACCGCCCTCGTATTGTTGTGAATTCCTCAAAATTCTATGAAACAATTTGAATATCTGTGAAGAGCGAGCGGATAGCAAAAAAAAATATTTCCGGAAATTTTTTTGCATTTTTGCGGTTTTTGTGCTATGCTATATGCGCATTGTTTGCTATGATATATGCAGGCGCTTAACAGAGGAACCAAATGAACACTTCGTCGAAAAATAGCCTGGGTATTATATCGCTGCCAGCTCGCACAACATTTTTATACATAATCCGGAAATAGTCACATGCGCTGTTTGCCAATAGGCAAACGAAGCTCAAGAGACCCGAAACAAAGATTTTAAGCTTTTCAAGGGGATTTTTCTCCAACATGAAAAAATTTCATTATGTGATATGTGGAGATCGCCTTCTACAAAAAACCGCAAATTGCTTCATTAGAGTGCCTGGATGAATTGATCTCACAAATGGATACTAATTACTTCAGTGTCTAACGTGGGTAATTCATCACATTACAAAATAGCTTAAGAACAATTTTAGTTTTCATTAATCCAAAGAAATTTATTATCAGGCTTAAGTTCGTTCAATTTAATTTTAACAATTAAATCATTTTTTATTGAGAAATAATTTTTCAAAGCATGTGGCAATTGAAAAGTACAAATACCAATTTCTTGACTTTTGTAAAGGTCGAACTGAACATCCCATCGTCAGAGCTATCTATACTCTAGGCTACTCAGCCCCCAAAGTCAAGCGGTAAATATCTGGCATTAAACCAATTGCATTAAAGCTCTATGTTTCCTGGCTTTAAGCTTATTTTATGGTGGCTTAGATATTTATTATACTTTGCACTTATCCTAATCAACAGCCACACTTGTGCTTTTTGTTTATATATCTCACCCAAGATTGAGAAAGCTCCTTTCTTTAGTTCTAAGGGTTTACATATGTTTTGCTTTATCCGTATTACACGGGAAACCATCTAACATATTTTGTACTATGTGCCTTTAGTGTTAATAATTGAAGTTGTGTGTGTTTAGTCGAACTATATGGGTTTATCCAAAGAAATTTATTATTCAGGCTTAAGTTCGTTCAATTTAAATTTTACAATTAAATCAATTTTTATTGAGAAATAATTTTTCAAAGCATGTGGCAATTGAAAAGTACAAAGAGTATAGAGAGCTCTGACGATGGGATTGTGGTTAATCCCGAAAACATCGATGTTCAGTTCGGCCTTTACAAAAGTCAAGAAATTGGTATTTGTACTTTTCAATTGCCACATGCTTTGAAAAATTATTTCTCAATAAAAATTTATTTAATTGTAAAATTTAAATTGAACGAACTTAAGCCTGAATAATAAATTTCTTTGGATAAAACCCATATAGTTCGACTAAATACACACAACTTCAGTTTTCATTAATTTTAATTTTGCAACGTGCTTTTTCCCAAATTAATATTTTACTTTTTAAGTAAAATATTAAAGTTTTATTAAAATACATTGAAATTGATTATGGAGGGGTATTAGCTAGTTCCTATACACATTTCATTGGAGCTAATGCAAATCGGCATGGAACCTTTACCCAAAAATCTCATAGAAAAACTAAAGATATTATATTGAGCTCCCAATCCAACGAATAAGAAGTTTATAATATCAAAGTTAAAACATGAGCTCCATAATCAATCATGTTTTTTTATTTTCTTTACTTGCAACTCTAAATTGTATTTGTAAAGGCAATTGAAAATAAATATAAGCAACAACAGCTACAAATTGTTTTCGCAATGAGCTGTGATGCAAACATGTATTTTTTGCGCGGGCACTCGCATATTTATAATTAAAAAGTTTCTTGGGAATTATGAAATTACATTCATTATAATTTTGTAACGATAAACTGTTTTTATTAAAATGTTTTGAGGAATAATTTGTTTGTGGACTTTTAATACTATTTACGAAGAAACAAATTTTCTGTACCGGCAAATTGACTGCATTATTTTATTAAGGTCATCGCTGCTAAAATGAAGTTTTCAAATACCGAATGCCGTTAATATCTTGATATGATATTTTTTTGGGCTTTTTGTAATTTTACTTGAGAAGCAAAGAAAAAATAATGGAATTTCTAATCAAACCAAGCTATCGCAATATTTTACCCCAAATGAATGCAAGTACATTCTGCTTAATGTACTGATACTGACCACATTTTTTCTCCTGTAAAAATAAACAACTTTTGAACTAAATAAAGGAGTTTATTGTTGTATTTATAACAAACAACATTACTTAATTATATTGATTTGTGCAATCATGTTTAGCCTTAAGCGGCTGCATGCAATAATGCAACAGTACCCAAGATTTTTTTCTTGTTTTTTTTTATATATTTTTAATTTAAACTTTTTTCTTGGTAGCTAAAATCTTTGTAATAAAATCAACAAAAGTGTATTTAAAACTGCCCCACACTTAAAATTGTTGAATACATAGTTGCAACATCAAATTTTAAAGCTGTTAAAGTTAAGGTATATGTGCAAATTAACAAGTTACGAGTTAAAAATCAATTGAAATTTCAAATACTCTTTTACATACACATTCATACAATGTAATTGATTGGTTTTATTAAATTACAAATATAACAAAGAAATCAATAATAAACAACACACAAAACCTGGTTCACATTTGTTTATTGTTTTGGCCGATTCAGATTGTAAGTTTTTGATTTAGTCCATTTGTTTGTCTGCATGACCAACCTGATTTTACGGCTGTCCACTAGAGTTTTAAATAAATATTTAGCAGCCTTCGTTTTGACGTAAATAATATTGGCTTGGCTTGGCCTGCTGCAACCCACGCATTCTTAAATATATATTAAATAAATGTATTATTAGAATTTTAGCTCTTTACACTATGCAACAAAGTAAAAACCCATTGTTGTGAAGATATAGAAAAATCAAAACATAATTATTTTTAACCCCACTGTCCTCTCTCCAAGGCCACCAGCATTTTGTATAAAAGCGCAATTTGTTCTCAGTTTAACCTACAAAAAATTTATAGTCTCGTTTTTGAATGTCTTCAGCCATACGAAAATTTATGGTTTCTTTTTATTGGGGATACCCATATCCCCTCCCTTACGAGCAAAATTTTGCAGGAAATTGAATTTTATTCTAAGAGCTACTAACATTAAATTTAAGGAGGCTCACTATTGTAGTTCTGTAGATGTAGGAAAACTGTAAATTGGATATATGTATGTTGGAATCTCTTCTTTGTTCTAATAGTTAACTATATAAAATTTAGAGACCTTCTTTATTGTAGTTCTGCAGATATAATAATATTAATAATTATTTTTTTGTAGAGAGAGTACCTGCTAACTCACGAAAGCTATTGACGATTAACGCAATATTTGCAAATGAAGGTTGCCACGCTTACAAAAACAATAAATATATAAATATTGCGCAAAAAACATTGATAGGATATTTTATCTATTTCAATTATTTTTCCTTTTTTTTTGTAAAAATACAGAAGTTTTCTCTAGAAGTGCTATGCCGCCGTATAAACAGTGAGTTAGCTTATTTGCAAATATTTTTATTTTCGAATAGTGTGCGCATAAACGTAGTACATAGAAAAAATTATCAGCAAAAAATTTTCAAACAAAAGTTTGTCTAAAAATAAGTTTAATTTTCAGTAAATGCTCTGTCCCATAATATATGAATTGTTTGTTTGACTTTTATTTAGAACGCAAAAAACAAAAAAACAACAATAAAAACTGTGTCGTAAAAACCACCCCGATGATGACATTCCCACAAATAACAACAACAACAATCATTTGTTGTTTGTTTGTGTGTGTACAAACGCTTTTTGAGTGAACCGATTAGTTAATGTCGTCGCTTTAGTTCTCATTCTTTTTTTAGGGTATTTAGATAAACATTCAGACTTGAACACATTTAACAAAGTGAAATCTCATAAATGCTTAATGGATGATGGCACAGATAAACATTTTGTTTGTATTTAAGTAAATTATTTTGCTTAATAATTGTTAGCATTTTTACACTAAAATATTTTTTTTGATATAATAAATTATTTTGTCAACAATTTGTAGATATTTTTAGACAAATTTTTTTGTAGATTTAAACAATTTGTTCATTGAAAAAAACACGTTTCTTTCAATATATTTGTTGAGGTAATTTTGTCTTTATTTACAAAATAGTTTAAAGGTCCATTCATACACAAAATATTTAATATTTCATTGAAATCCTTTACAGAAAATGAAAATGAATTTGTAGAAAAATTTGATTTTATTCACGAAAATTCACTTTTTTTATAAATTACAACGTACAAAATAAGAAAAATTATTTGAAAGATGAATAAAAACACAAAATATCAAAAATTCCTTGAGCAAACCACTGTCTGGACATTAGTTTTTGTTTTAGTTGACGGAAGAAAGTTTATTAAGCAAAAATCGTGTTGATTTTTCTTTTCAGATGCGTACTAACAAACGGAAACTTGTCTTCAAATTTTTCAAACCTGAAGTTCAGATTCTTTTTTTACACATATTTCTTATGGCAACCTAAAATTCCGGCAGATCTGCGTACTATGCTTTAAACAGCAAGTGTGTTTGTTAAAAAAATAAAAAATTCTATAGTTGAATTGATGTAAATTCAAATAATTTTTTAAGAGTGGAATACTAGAATTTCTAATCAGACTAGCAAAATGGATTAGTACAACTAATTTCAACAGCCACTACACTTTCATCATCAGAGTCCTTTGTTAACTTTTAACACGTTTGATTTTGGATATTAGTGTTAAGGAAACATCAACTATTTAACCAAATTTTATGACGAAATAAAATATGAGTCCGATTTCTTTTATTAATATGGTGAGCCGAACAAATTTCATCTTCTGATTCTATATTCCAATTTTTCCAACTCTCATTTTTATTGGTTTTTGCTTGTACGTAAGCTCCGCCTACGATAAATCAAGCTATTGTTGTTGTACATGTTTTTAAACATGTTTTTTATATTTGTGTCATAATTTGCATTCTGATTTTTCAGTTTTAAATTAGACCGCAGAAACCACACATGTATTCAACTTTTTGCGGGTGCCGTCGAAATGAGTGGGTAGGGTGTTGCTGAAGTTGAAGAACTAGGTTAGCTAATTTTAGCAAATTTAAAAAAAACATGTGAAAAAAAATTCAAATAAGACTCTATATATCTATACCGATTTTTCATATTTTTAATGGAAAATATTTAAATAATAGAAGAACAAAATAATTTTCAAAGAGTTCACAACTAATTAGATAGTGTAATATAACAAAATTGAGAAATTTTCGAAAAGTGGAGTTAGGTATTTTAGCTTCAGACACATCCATATTTTTAGTCGTATTTAATATAGTATTTTAAAGTTTCGCAAATTGCTATAGAATAGTATATTTTATAATACTGTAAAATATACCTTTTTTTGTGAGCCACATATTTCTTGTTGCCTAGTGTTATTCGTTTTGATAGAAAGCCGTTTAATTAATATTTTCAGGAGGTACAAATGAAAAAAATAAATAAAACAATTAAATGCAGAGCAAAAAATAAAATAAATCGCATAAAGTGTAGGTTTTCGTGATTATTGATTTAATGCCAAATTATGACTTACAAAGACCACCCTTTATGATTTCGAAATGCTTGTCAGGTGTTAAAAAAACTTGTAGCGAATTGATTGCGATCGCTGACGTTTTAATGAAAAGAAAATCCGGCTTAGTTGTTTACTATCTATAAAAATTATTAAGAAATTATTAAAATTTTATTAAATGGCATTCAGGTGTTTAATATTTACTTTATTCAATTTGTATGGTTGCTGGTGAAAACTGCTTAAAAAGGTAACTTTTTTATATCAGTTATAACATAAAAATTATAATGGCACTTATAAATATGTACATTGTAGTAGGTTGGTGTCCTTATTCATTTTAGATGGTGATATGACTGAGCTGGTTCCAGTCGAAAAAAATATTAATAGAGAAATTAAATTATGTGAATACAAATTAAATATTATAATGATAAAATATATACAATACCATTTGTAGTACACTTGTATCAAAAAATCGTTACTCTCTTAACATTGACAATATTACTTCAAACCAAAAAAGAAAGACTTTGTAAAAGTCATTAGAAAGGACAATATTTACACAATTTCAGGCTCACAAGTTCAGGACTTGACTTGTTTGTTAGCTTCGCTGTATTCTTGACAATGCTTTGAGTATCTGGGGTTAATTATACCAATTCCAGTTGAAAGAATTCTATAATATAATGGTTTTACAACACAATCAAATATATTTTCGAAAAAAAAGTTCTCTCAATTTATTTTACCTGAGGCTTTTCACGTGCATTCGCCGAAACTTTTTCTAAAGTAGCTCTATTAATCATATATGTTTACAATAAATTGATTAGCATATTATAACTATATTAAATACAACTTTTCCATAAAAGTTTGTAATTAATATTTGTAGATTAATTTATTTATTACTTTAACAAGCCATAATTCCCACAATAATTTTTTTACAAGAAACGTTTACTTGTACTTGTATAGTGTAATTTGTTATAAATTATATTGTATGTAATTAAAAATATAGAAATTAATCAAATTTACTTTGAAATTTAACATATTTTGCACATAATTCATGTGGTCTCTGCTTGATAGAATAAAATATTTTAACTTTCATTGTATCCATGTTAAATCGTGACTTTTATGATTTTTTAATAATTAAACAAGGCGTTGACAGTGCCCTCAGCAATTTAGTATATTAAACTCTTCTATATTGTATATTCTTATTAATCAACAGTGTTCGGACTTTCATACAAATGCATGTTTTTTGTGGTGATTGATAAAGAGGTATTGACTAATTATCTATGCGAATCATCAAATTTTAAGTAGCTTGGCGTCGATTTGTAGTTGCATATTTTTGCATATATTAGTGGTAAGTGCATATTTTTGCATATTTTGGCAATAAATGCATATTTTTGAAGTTATACAAAATTTTTTAATACATATTTGTCAAATTTTGAAAGAACTATTAATTGGCCGAGCCTCAGTTTGGTTGCCAGTTGTTTAAAATTATACTACTGATGGCAACTGGCAACTGAGAGCTGTCAATTTCAGTTGCTATTTGGTGCCTTTCTAGCGACCATTTATTTTCAGTTGCCGATTGGCAACACAACTATAGTTTGGTTGCATTATATAATATATCCAATTATGTTTGTGTTATGTTGTTTTCTGTAGTAATAATAAAAAATAAAAACATATATTATCATATTATATTAAATTTTGAAGTTTTTTCATAGGTAAATACATATTTTTGCGAATATTTTTCATTTTTAGGTGCATATGTTAAGCGCTTAAAATCAGTTTTTATTTGCATGAAAGTCCGGGTTCTGTTAATCAATATTTAAATGTTGGTTAAAGGAATTTGCCCATCATCATTTTAATGGGGGTTTTGAATACGAGATTAGAGGTTAAGTTAAAATAAATATCTGTTTTTACTCTTTGAGTTGGCTATATTTTTTAGGTTTTTTTGATAGATGAGGATTAAGCCAACAACATTAGCCACTAAACTAGTACAACAACATTTAAAAAAATCAACTCGAAAAGTAAATACAGATATTAAATTTAACTTAATCTCTAGTCTCGTGTGAAACATACTCAGTAATTTACATATAAAAAAATATTCTGCTGATCTATATGTCTACATTTCGTTGGTGCTGATGCCAATTCATCAATATGTTTTTATCGTATACTTATAAAAAAAACTTTCGAGGATACGAGTTTGACACTACTAATGGGTAGGCATTAGCAGAGAAATGCAAGCAAATATATATAGATTAGCTTAGCCCCCAATAAATAAAAACATTTTTTTATAAATATTTTACTTTTACTGAATTTATTATTTAAGATATTCTCCTAATTAAATTGAGAAAAAAAATTGTTCAATTGTTGTGGGTTCAACTTGTCCATGTACCTGCATTTCATTGATGCTTACAATTGTGGTTGAAGTCGGCTGATAATTTTGTATAAACACCAATGAAATGCAGGCATATAGTCAAGCTTAACCCACAACAAATGAAGAATAAATCTTTTAGCTCAAATCGTTAATTTACTTCAAAAATTTTTTCCTTGGTATCTGATTTTACCAGAACTACCAACCTTATTTTAAAATCGGGTATATTTTGCCTTAAACAATTTTTTTAATTTTTATTTGTTACTAGCACAAATATTTATATTAAAATTGTTATTAAATTACATTGTATTAGAAACTATAACAAAACTTAAACAAACAACTTAAACAGTGTAATAACAGTAATTACTAACTAACTACTGCAAACAGTAGGGCGTTAGATGATCACCTTGATCATATTGTAAAATAAAAACAAGAGAGAACTTAATCGATTAATATTCCTCCGTATAAACAACATACGTTATATGGCTGATTCTCATTCTAAACGTAAATTTTGTACTATAACTAAATGAAAAATGAGAAGGTAGGATTCACCTTGTAGTTATCGCTTCATTTAATGCATCATGAAAGAAAATTATATTTTTCGATTTTCTTAAAATTTGTGTATTGTGCGTTACATTTGCTTCGCGGTTGTTCCGGGAATGATTTTTGCGAAAAAAAAATACTCCACAAAACATGAGTATAGAGTGTGAAAGCACTATATCTACTCTCTGAAAACAAAAAAAATTATAATAATCTCAGAACGAAATTAAAAGCTACGATCACTTTTTCAAGTTTGACATGGAATCACATCTAAAAATAAAAAATGTTTTCCTTCTAAAATAATTATTATCAATTATTTATACAAAAGCTAAAAGTAGATGAACTTTTCTTTCAAATAAGACTAGTTTTAATAAAATCGACCAAGAATGTCAAAAGTTATGTGAATTTCAAATAATTTTTCGTAGCAAACTAGGACAACCTAATACATCCTTCGAACATTTAACAACCCACAGTGCGATAGAAGCAACATTGTTTCAAAGAAAACCAGCAATTTGTTCTTTATATCGTTTCTACTCTTCAGCTGCTGTTCACTTTTTTAACGTCCTAAAATTTATAGAAAAATTAAAAAAAAAATTTCGTAACGCTCAATACATATTTATACAAATTCAATATAAGTTTCAGCACACAAACTTTATTTTGAATTCAATACAATTCAGATGTATAATATTCGATATGTTTTCAATTATATAAAAAAATATGGATAACATTCAATACATTTTTTGGATACTAACGATGTTTGATTAATGAAACGTTTTACAGTATAATACTATTTAACAAAGTTCACAAAACTTTTATATATTTAGAAGTATAAAGCTACACTGTTATTTTACTGTTTAAACTTTTTAATAATTAAACTAAGTAAGGAAGCGTAATAAAACAGCATAACGCTCAACATACAAGACTGCGCACAACAATAATTAAAAACGAAAATTATAATTTCTAATATTTAAAAAAAATTTATATGTAAAATAAGAGAAGCAAATGCAAATATTTTAAACATGTTATCTCGTTTTTTGTAAAATGCATAGTTTCTTAATGTAGAAAATTAACGGGATGCATTACGGACAATCCATTTTGTACGGAGAGAGTATAAACAGCCTTTTCTCTATCGTTTTTAACACATAATGTATAGTCTTACACAAAAAAAGTATATACATTTATTTATAATCTATTAAATCATGCTAACTGCCCTTTTCACAATGTACGATTAAAAGTTAACGTGGACTTTAGCGGCAAGTTCGCCATACAAAACTTGCGTTAAAGCCAAAGTTAACTTTTAATTGTACGTTGCGAAAAGGGCCGCAAAGCAGTTTCATTTTAAAATTAATGCGTTTATTTAATGAAAAATTTTAAAATACTTTCAACGAATAGGAAAATAAGTATTTGAAATGAGAATCAGCCATATAATTATTTGTTTATATGTTCAAGAAAATTTACCGCATGTATCAACATAGTCATTAGTCAATGAGCTTGCATTTGATATAACATTGCTTTTAAATTAGAATTGATCAAATTGATATTTATGGAAAGTGTCAATCTATTCTGTGACATTTATAAAATAGTCGATTTATTTGTTACAAGTGTTAACATATAATTACATACTCTGTTAACCAAATATGGGTTTGATTTATCTATAAATATTTAAAGAGTCCAAGAAATTTTAATGGCTGCGGCAAGTTCCCTATAGTCGTAACTAGTAAGAAAGTTGAAATAATAATTTTATACCCCCCACCAGCGAAAAACCGACTATTGGAAACAAAGCCTCTTTCTATTCGTCTCAAATAATAGATCGTCTTGTATTATTAGCCCAGTCAAATCAGACATAAAAATGTTAATGGAAGGAAATAACTGTCGGAGTTTTGAAAATCAGCACAGTTGGTACTTGGTATATATATTTTAACAAACTAAAGAGTCCTGGTGGTTGGCGGGCAATCTAGAGGGGTGGGTGCTCCCTTAACGTGCCCATTTTTAGCTTTTAACTCATATATTTGAAACTAAAGCTTTTAGCAAAAGTGTTTGCATTAAAAAGTTAAAGCTGTAAAAATTTCCTACAAAAATATTTCGTGTCAATTTTTTACTTAACACAAACCGTTTTTGATGGCTAAACCTTAATCACTCACATGGGGTCAAAGCACTTTATTGTTAAAAAACAGGTACATGCCGTGTTCCAAAATTTATCCTACCCTTGGTAGCTTTCTAACTTTCCTCAAAGCTTAGATTTTAGTAACGATCAAGTCACGCACAAATAAAGAAGCTACAGCGCTGCTCTCTTAAGCTGTGACCCCATTACGCAAGTTTTTTGAATGAAGAAAATGGATATGGAGATGGATGCAAAATGCAAAACATCTGCAAGCTTTGTGTGCAGCGGGCAGTCTAAGACATATTGTCAACAGTGTAATATCAGAGATCCCGAAAGTTCCTAAAAAGAACAAACATATAAAACTTTCATCTCACCATGAGAATAAAATGTAAATTTCTAAAGTATTTTAACTTTGTCCAATTTTTGTATAAGTAGATATTAATTCATATTGCTTTCTGATATATAATATTTTAAATAAGCAAATTAGAAATAAAAAGTGTTTTACTGAGTTAATTATCCACTATATGTATATAAAAAACAATGCGAATAGTCTGGGGTCACCTGAGACTCCATGCGAGCAGCTATGCAATTTTCTTAGTGCGAGTAATTAAGGGTTAAGACTGTCGCATACGCTGACGACGTAGCAGTGGCACCTGAATACAATCTCTCAGTGTATGGAGTCCGCACTGGCACTCGTTAATGAATGGAGTGTCTAATGTGGGCTTGGCGTCATTCCAGCTAAAACTGAAATGGTGCTTTTCACTAGAAACTACAAAGTGGAAGGCTTTGTACCTCCTAGACTCAACGGGACTACATTAACAGTCTCGGAGAACGCCAAATACTTATGTGTAATCCTGTATAGCAAACTATCTTGGAACCTGAACACCCAGTATAGATCGGATAAGGCCCTCATGGCTATCTATTAGGGTAAAAGCACTATTGGTCACAGCTAGCGCATAGAGCCCAGAGGGTTCAACCGTATTTTTGAAGCGGTAGCTAAGCCCCTATTATTCTATGGTGTATTATTTTTGTGAGAAGTGTTAGAGAAAGACTCTCATCGCAAGACACTTTGGCTGGTAGCTACCCTGATAACAGGTGCGTTCAGGTCAACTCCACTGGAAAGTACTCTTCACGATGATGAATTAACTTCTAGTGGAGGTTCTGGCCAAGCAGCTAGCTTTATTCTGGGCGATCAGATTAAACGCTACATAGCCATGGTCACGAAGTAATTATGGGATTCCAGGATTCTGCGACAGCATCAAGGAATCCGCAACAATATTGACTATTGCACACCGAAGCCTTACTTTGGTGGGCTATTTCTCGCACTTGTTTCCAGCAGGGAACAGTATTTTTCGTCCATTGGCTCTGTTGGAGTGATCAAAGCTTTTACGGATGGTTGCAAAAAAGAACTGGCGCTCGTTTCTATGTGGAAAACTTCAATGTAAGATTTACATTTAGGCTTTAGGATGACGGTAGCGTCTTGCAAGCAGAAGTCTCCACATTCACTAGGGCGGCAAGATGGGTTAAGTACTATAGGATATCGAAAGATACCCCAGCCGTAGCGTAGTGGATAGTATGCTAGACTATTAGCCGGGAGTCGCAGGTTCGATTCCTGTCAAGACCCTGGGTGTTTCTGCAGAAAAGCCGACAAAAGCCTTAAGCAGTATGTGTGTTCGTTTTTTTAATTACAGAAGCTTATTTACCGACAACAAAGCGGCCATCGCCGCTATAAATGGTATATAAACTACTTCCTTGGCGGTTGTCGAATGCCGGGTATCGCTAAATGGAATAGCGAGACATTCCAGAGTAATACTGGGTTGGGTTCCTGGGCACACGGATAACCCTGGAAACAATATTGCGGATGGAATTGCCAATCAGAGTATGAAATTGAACAACTCAATGATCTGTTACTTCATTGGCAACCCTCTATCACACTGTAAACTACTGATACAGTTTGAATCATACAGGCTGGCACAACACAGGTGGGAACGCGAAGGCACCTGACGCGTGACCAGGTCCACGTAGTCCCACTATAGCCTCAGCTGGACACGTGATCTGCTCAGGCTCAGTAAAGGTCGAACGAAACTATTAGTAGCATTGCTCACAGGGCATTGGAACATTGGGACCCATGCCAGAAGGATGGGTCTAAATAACAACGACTATTGCATAAGTTGTAATCATGAAGAAGAGCAGGAAACAGTTCTTCATCTTCTATATTAATGACCAGCTCTAGCCAGCTTAAGGAAAAGAATTTTGGGCGCTATCATATTCCCACACTTAGACAGTCTGGCAAATGTAGGGCTAGTCAGGCTATCCTCGTACTTAGTTCAAACCCTGAGGTCTTGAGTCCAAGACTAGTTTCAGGCAAGCCAACAACATCATCCATTTTACTCATGTGCATTGTGCTGGTTGTTGTTGGGCTGTTAAAGTAATGAAGGCATAGCACTGGTCACTTTGGCAGTACCGGCAGCGATTAATACTAACATATCCTACTGCACTTTACAGCACCCTCCTCCGTCGGTATTGTAGCAGAACCGTCAGCGAAGTAAAAGAACTAATAAAATGACTACAGAGCTTAAACAACTCAATGCCTCTACTTTACACCACAGGGGCTTGCAGCACTACTCTACAAAAAACACGCAATAGCAGGGTTGTAAATGAATTAAGCTTTCTATCTCTATCCCACTTCACCACCTGTTCTCTCTACACTATCCCTTTCCCAAAGAAGGTAGCACATTAATTAATTAACTTGTAGGCATTAATTGCCTGGTTGTGTTACTTCTCTTTAAAAAAGAAAAAAGAAAAAAAATCGGGATGGTTAAACACGGCGGCAGGACAATCGCAATTAATGATTAATTACGCCCTGTCTGCTCTAGGGTATCACAAAGAGACCAAATTAACGGACACAAGTGATTCACTTCTTGATCCGCGACTACCCTCCAAATCTAACCTAATTAATTTAAAATCATCCATAATACTCTTTAACAAATTTTAATTTTTGGAAAATTAATATGTTCGAATTCAGTTATTTAGGGTAATTAGTATATGATTAGTATGATTTGTGAAAAATAAATTATTCAATTACCCTCGTATATGCAGCCAATAAGTGGGCGTTAAAGCAATAAAATATATTTTTTTGGAAAAGAATGCTGAAAAGATAACAATTTATGTATTTTTGTTTGAATTACTTTTATTATTGCATGAGCAGAAATAATTTCATACCACAATGATCATATAAATGAAAATTAATCATTAACACATAAGCCAAAATGTACGGATTGATCCAATAAATACCTGTCGGCCCTTAGCAGACTCAGTACAGCGCAATATTTCAGGCATGATTGTACGGTTATATTAAACATTCTGTAATAAGTAGGGAGTATCTTGTGAGAAGATAAAAGGAGTATATCACTTCTGTAACGAATTTCGGCAAACTCTTCTTAGAATAAATACTTTTTATCTTGTGTAAATTTTATTGCGCTGTTCTCAATTATTTACCATAAACTAATTTTAAAATTCTTGGATGACCAAGATATTCAAGAAATTCTGCGAAGGCATCGGTTCATAAATGCTTACTTGATATCATATTTCAAATTGGTCTATGGTGTCGCAACCGTACGCTTTGTATTCGTTTGAACAGATTTGATCATTGCGTGTATGAAAGTAATCTAATACCCAGCAAACAATTTTTGCCGATTTCGGTCCGAAGGCGGTCAAAAGTCTGTACAAGATGCCAAATTCATATCCGATGTCGCTCAGAAAACGTACCGAAAATCATATTAGTGGTTGACAAGAAACCGGGTCTCTTTGTCCAAGAAATTTCTAAAAACTATACCGAAGGGTCTAGCAGAATTCTGTACGAATTCCGACGAATTTCCTAAGGAAATTCTAAGGGAATTTTCGACATGTCTTATAAATGTCGGAAAAAAGTCTGACAAAACATCAGAAAATTTTACGATTTATCTGGTACGTCTTACGTCCCGGCGTATTAATATCAGAGAAAAGTCGGATAATTAGCAGACTATTCTGATATTAATCGGATAATATTTCAGACAATGTGCAGAAACGTCGTACCAGAAAACTGCCTACTGCTCCGCGAAATTTCTGAGGAAATTTTAGACAACTCGGCTGATTGTCTGGTAAAGTCTCAGATTTATTCTGATGTTAGACATGTCGACCAAAATTGTTTCCTGGGAATTTTCATTATAGCCGTATTCCAAGGTAATGGTGTCTTTGATAATTTGGGTTGGTATATTATTGTTTTTGGGATAAGTTACACAAGGGATTATGAAATTCATAACAAAAATAGCCACAACAATAAATATTGCGCTATAAACAAAAATAATCCATTAAATTTGTTATAAAATGCCAAATACTTAATCGGATCATTTTATAAAAAATAAGGCAAATAATATTAGTTGTAATAAAATTTAAGATAAAAAATGTTGACATAGTAGCAATGGAATTGATAACACCAGGGATTATCACTAGCCTACTATAGATTAAGAAAAATTTCTTAAATGACAAATTACAGAAATGTGTTTTTCTTTGCATTGAACTCTAACAACTTTATCTTAAAAGTTTTATCAAGTAATAAAGAATGCAACTTAAGCTTTAAATTTATTATTGTGCCAATTTTGTCAGCCTTAAATAACAAAAGAGTATTTTGGTTTTAATTTCAACATACAAGTGTCACGTTAAAGTACTTTTAAAAATCATATTATAATTTAATTTAAGAAATCTTAAACTAGCATGAAATGTAAAAATGTTATTTGGTAACTTGTTTAAAAGTCATGTAAAATTGTTGCTTAAGGCCGTTGTACACTGCTGAACTACTTAATGGCGGGGGAAAAATCACCTTTTTGGTATTCAAAATTAGAAAAAAAGAACATAAATAAATATTTATTGTAGCAGTTGCAACATAAATATAAAATATATTATTTTTGTAACATATTTTTTTTATCCTAAATAATGACCATTTAACAATAATAACAAGTAAAAATGGTATAAAAATTTTAAACGCCCTCAACTTCATTGTAGAGCTCGTAATCAACATTTGTAATTGTTGTGGTTCGAGAAAAAGTCATCTAAGATACAAGAACAAGTAAATCTTGTAAAGCACTTTTTTTTTAAGATTATTGATCTTAATGGAAGTAATTATTTTACAGCAAGTGGGTTTAATAGTTATCATAGCTTAAGCGGAAATCAATAGTACACTACAAGGTGTTATTAAAGCTGAGACCAAAGATCGTAAAGCAAAGCGAATTTCGTAAAGAAAGAACAATAATAATAATTGTACAATCAGAAAAATTGTCAAATTGGCCACAGTGGCTCTAATTGAAAAAATGCCAATAAATCTGAAACTTGGGATTCGGTTACATAACGATGTATATATTGATCATAATGTTGTACTTTCACGAGAAGTAATTGTGTGTAAAAATCAGTTAAGTAGGAATAGTTGAAATTAATATTTAGTTTTCACGAGCGTGGCACTGTCCACTTTTCTAACCATAATGTTGTAAAAAGGATATCAATTCATCAAGTATTTCCTTTTAAGGATGTTCCCTCAAAAGTTGCATGTCTCTTGAAGTCTTTAGCTGCACCAGGGGTGGAGCTACAAGGTTGGAAAGTACTTGCTTTTTCTGCTATTTTTGTCTTCTTTGCTACTTAAACTACGAATTCCATATCTCGGGATCGGTAAAGTGTACATAAATAATTTTTTGGCACACAGTTAAATAATGCATTTAGAGCTCACAGAAGAAATTTTAGAAAAAAATTAAAATTTTCAGTAAATTGTTTTTATAATATAAAAATTTTCTTCCTGAAACTTGAGTTTCTTTACTAATGTTGCTCTAGTAGATACATTTATAGCCAGGATGTCTTTATTTAAAGCAGTAGGAATGCTAACCACCTATCTATCTAATGAAACCTTGTTCACATTTTTATAATTCTTAATAAAACTGTAGTTGTTGCACTCATGAAAAACGCATGCGACACTGCTAGACAATCATGTGGAAAATATTGCGTTAATTATCTATCAAAAAAAGGCATGCAAGAATGAGCTAAATCATCACATTGACATATTTTCCATGGGTAAGTACTTTAAAATAAGTTGTATTTTATTAAAATATAACTGGGGTATGGCTCAGCTGTAGAGAGCATGCTTTACGTACGAAGAGCCCGGGTTTGTATCCCACCCGTGTTAAAAATTTTTAAAATTATGTTTGTTTTTTTTTATTAATATTTCACATGCATGCAAAAACAAATTAAAATCATCGAGTTTCCATCGGTCATACGCACACTCTAAAACACTTTTGTTGAAAACTAGGTCGATAATAGTCGGCAACACTTTACTGATTATTATCGACATAAAATTAGACAAGCATTCTCGTTGTTGATTTTTGAAGAAAATATGTTTAATACAAACAAATAAAATAAACACGCCTGCAAAGCGATTGGCTGTGTGCAACTTCGAACCGTGTCCTCCTAGCTAATGGTCTATCGTAGCTACCATTCAGCCATAATATGGCTTGATATGTTTAATTTGATAATTTTTTTCTTTAATAAAATTGTATGAAGTACATTTTCTTAATTCATTACATATATTAAAACAAGAAAAAGACTTACTATCAGTTCTTGTAAATAAAATAAGAATTTTCGTTAGGGCATTTATATTGAAACAACAATAAAAACACTCAAATTTGTTTTTGTTTTCAATTCAAAGTCCCTAACGACAATTTTTATTTTATTTACAAAAACTGGCAGTTAGAATTTTGTTAAAAAAATTTTTTAAAATGCAAAATCTTCCTTTTATCTTCCTAATGATATTTTGACGATATCTTCCTATATTCTTATAAGTGGCTATCTGGCGATATTGCTCGTTTATCATCTAGAAGAATTGTTTTCGTATTGCTCAGGAGTATTGCCATCGAGACAGGTTTCTTCCCGAAGGAAGTATCTTCCGCAATACGAAATCGATTATTACCGCAATAATATTTTTCATCCAGGCAATGCGTTTGGCAATACATATGGTGTATTTCTGTGTTTGCTAGGATACTACCCATTATTTACTTACCAGTACTTACAAAATTTATATATAAAAACCTTTAAATACCAGAAATTAAACTTTGATGGCAAATTAAACTTTGATGGCCGAAGAAAAATATGGCGTGCTTCTATTATTTAAAGATATTCTGCTGTTTTTTTGTTTTTAGACAAATTGCTTAATATTCAAGATTTTAATGTTATTTAGACTTACTTTATTCAAAAATAAATACTTTTAACAGCAGATTTGTATTTTTGCGAAAACTTAGACAAATGATGTTTTTTAGTTACAAATAACTACAAATTCGATGCAATTTTAGACAACCAGAATTTTTCAACACAAATTTAGACAATATATGATACGAAATTTCAGGTAAGGTTTTAGATTTGAATGACGAGCAGTATATTTAAATGTGAACGCATGACCTCCAATGACACGCTAGTGTTAAAATCAAGAATTTTTCAGCCGAACGCATGTAGTATTATTAGAATTAATGCCTTAGCTCGTTTTTTGCATGTCTTTTTTTTTTTGCTGGGCTCGTATTAAATGAGCTACCCAGGGTTCCAGGTCATAGCAATGTGCTCGGAAGTACTGCAGCAGACGCTCTAGCCAAATTTGGAAACTGACTGCATATTCGGGATACCGATCAAATGGCTGGCGTCAAATCGAAATGAGCATGCTTGGAGATTGAAAATAACGTATAACGACTTCTGAAGAAGTTGTCATAATAAGGAGAAGGAAGAGAATGTATAGCATTTTCTGTGTCATTCATTACGCCGGTCTCTTTGAGAAATTCAGACAATTTGCTACGAGAATCACTATTTGAACTTATTTTTAATTAGAAGATGAACATGAAGGTAAACTTAAATAAAAATTACCACTAATTAATTTTTTACAGTGTACAATAAGAAACGTGCAAATGTGTATGATACCCGCCTGCATTGTAGCACGTAACACTTTACAAATGCAGGCAGACACAAAAAGCAAATACAAAAACTATAAAATAACTTTAAAGTTTCTATAGCGCACGCGCTCATGTCTTTATATGACCATATGCTTTTTTCGCTGGTTTATTATTCTTAGCATTTTTTATTATTATACATATCTATAAAAAATTTGTTTTAAAAATAAACCTTTAAACATACGTATAAAGGAAAAATCTACTGAATTATAATGCAAAGAAACAATTGCATTGTTGAATTTACTTATAATTTACCACACCCTACAATTAACTAGCACCTTAAATGAAAATGGTTCTATATTTTGAATTTTATATTTATTAAATACAAAATCTTAAGCCATTCTCGATTTCCTTAGTTTTTTTTTAAACCTTCCTACAGTCATCATACAACGTGTCCAAACTATTAAAGACAATATGAATAAGTTTAGCGTGTTGTTCTTGCCATGTGTTGGCATTGTCTCCATCCAGAGCATTTATGACAATTGACCTACGTTGCATATTCGTTTTGTTTATTGTTGTAGTTGTTGTTGTTGCTGTTGTGTTTTCTATCATTCTTCTTGTTGCTGTCAAAGTTGTTGTAGCTGTTATTGTTCTATTATTTAATATCTTTGTTTTTGTTTCTCGTGCAATTTGTTGTGTTAATTGTGCCACAAATGTTTATATTAAAGTGATATCTAATAGACTTCAATATTTGTTACAATTATTTGGCGCTACATCACGTTCAGTAATCATATTGAAGTCGCCAGTCAGTTGGTTATAAGTTATGTAGGAAAGTTTTTTAAAATTTCAACTTAAGTTTTATTCTAACTTTAATCGATTGATATATAGTGGGAAAGGGATGATTGACAAAAAGCATATACGAGTACATGCCGCACTGATAATCCGAACTCGAACTAAATATTCTACTGTAATATATTTGCACAGTTCACAATCTTTTGTAATAGTTGTAGGTCGTAATAAATGTTTTTTGTAACTTTTACATAAACATACTTCGAAACATATTTTAACATAGACTTTACGAATAACATTTTTCCAACCTACAACTTCTACAACAGATTGTGAGTTGGGTACTTGGGTAAATTTTCAGTATATTCGAATTCTCTACAGTAGTGGTATTTTGTATTCGCTCTAATTTATTAATTATACAACTTTTTATCTCATAACCCGTAATCATGGCTCTAATTAGGAGCACGTAAATCTATAATTATAGATTAAAATACATAAAACTGAACAATTAAATCTTTTAATTAATCCGCTTTTTTATTCACATAACAGAATATATTTTATTATTAGAAGTTTTAAGAAATTCTGAGAAATAAACTATAATATTATTAAATTGGTTTTTTCACTTTAATATAAATTGGCTTGATTTAAAGGAAGTTAAAAATAATTTAGAGCATTTATTAAACAATAATAATTTCGATTTAATTTGCTTGTTGTTTTTTAAATACGGAGTTCCCATTGGCAAACAAATTATTTCCCTGTAATGCAAGCAATTTATCTTAATTATTTTCCCGCCCTTTTGAATTGTCTCTACTTTTACATGTTTTATGAAAACTTAAATAAAGTTTCGCATTTATGAGAATAGTGCAAAGTTGTTTGAGTTGTAATCTCTTATTGGTTGTAGATCCTAATATCATGTACGTTCGACATACTAAACATCAATAAATATGTTCATCATTCAAGCTGGGACCATGAGCATAATTCGTGCTGAAGTGTTGGATCCATTTGAGATCGCACTATTCCATTGCCAGCACTGTTGAGAGAGAGAGAGTATTAATTTCAGCATTAGAATGTAAGCACCAAAAAGCAAATAGTCTCAGATTACACTGGATCACAAAAAAATTCACCTTAAAAATTAGATGTTTTTAAGCTAAATTTGGGCTGCTGAACACGAATATGGCATTCATTTATTTTTCTCAAGAAGCGTTTTCGAGATATTCGCGAAAAACTACTTTTTTGGCAGTTTGTAAAGATATTTCCAAAAATCTTGAGTACTGTTTACTTGAATTGAGCAAATTTGGCATTGTTGCATAGACATGTTTTTCCTCTTTGAGTTTATATTTATACTGTGTTGATCAGATAAAAATTCACTGAATTACAAGCCTTATCATTACAAAAAATTTTAATTTTTTGCGTTGTTTTCAAAATTAACCATTTTGAAATGCTCCATTAAAGCAAACAAAAAATTTTACATTTTTGTTTTGACCCATATCTTAAATAAAATTTTGTTCCCAACGTACAAAAAGTAAAATTGTTAACATCGGGCAAAAATTTAGAAAGTTACAATAGATTTAGTGAAAACATCCGATTTTGAATTTTAATATAAAAAAATGTGTATGGAGTGTTAGTATAAGAAAAATGCCAGTGGTGCAGAATTATATATTTTGGAAATATATCAACCATTTCTGACTCTTAATATATAAAATAAGTATAAAATTTTACATGGAGATATCAAAGGAGTGTTCTTATTTAATTTAGAAGATGAGCTTCCCATATTTCTCAGGTTGAGAGGGCAAATTAGTGCACTTCGGTCATGTAAAATTTTTCAACGCTTGTCTGTTTCTCACTCGATTTCAAAAATTTGTTGTGTCCTTATATACCTTGTAAAGTTCTAAAAAAGTCTTTGGTTAAACAAATATCTTGTATGGTTAGTGAGGTACACTCATTTTAATATTAAAATTTCTAAATGTTTCAAATCCTTGGTCCAGTATTTTTAAGATACCGGATCCAAATAACAACCTATTGTCACAATTATATCTTTGTTACTTACATGACAAAATGTCGAACAGTTAAAAAAATATTTGATGGAAGTATTCTTTCATAGTTGACAAATTTACAATCTTTAATTTGAACATTGAAATATTTTGTATTTATGACAATTTTTGCCAAAAACAGCACCATAATTGTTTTCTCTATAAAATTTTATTCTCAAGGATCTAATAATTATTATATACATGTCTAAAAGGTGTCTTCACATGATTTTAGAAAAACAACTTAATGGAATTTACAATTTTTGGTGGGCATGCACCCTTTTGAAATCTTCCTATTTTTTTTAGATTTATCGGAGCTTTCTTAGAAATTATATTGATTGTCAGAAATAAATCATAGTTTTCATATAAATTCCTATATAACTGCAAAATTTTATTGGAAAATATTAATAATGAACGATTTTATAGCATTAAAAAAATTTAATATTTGATCTCTGAGATCAAATCTAATGCAACCGGTACGGATGGTATTAATCCTATTTTCTTAAGAATTTTACTACCAAAGCTTCTGCCTTATCTAACACACCTATTTAATTCTATTCTAACTAAATCTATTTTTCCTGTGGAATGGAAGCTATCAGAATCATCCCTATTCCTACACCTAATAACGACTTCCGTCCAATAGCAATACTTCCGTTCTTATCCACGGTTCTAGAAAACCCTGTTGGTAAACAAGTGAAAGAATATTTGAGTAGTATGAAATTGATATCTGAAAAACAATCTGGTTTTATGAAAGGTAGAGGCTGCATAACCGCACTTTTAGATGTTATAGAGGATATCAGAACCAAAATCTATCATAATATGGTTGCTTTTTTAGTTTTACTTGATCATAGTAAAGCATTTGATACGGTGGATCATTCGATTCTATTAACAAAACTGCAAAAATTTTACCATTTCTCAAGCTCCGCTTGTGGACTCATATACTCGTACCTTACAAACCGATCACAAATAGTTCAGCTTAAAGACAACATTTCTAATGAGTTAAACGTCAGGAGAGGAGTTCCCCAAGGTTCAATACTTGGGCCTCTTCTTTTCTGCATGTACATCAATGACCTCCCTAATATTCCCATTAGCAGCACAGTTCATATGTATGCTGACGATGTTCAGTTGTACAACAGTTGCGATGTCGCTGATATAGATATCTGTGTTAACAAAGTCAGTGATGACTTGACTAAAATTGACAGCTGGGCTAGGGCAAACGGTTTATGCATAAATCCTGCAAAATCCAAATGCATTTTTATTTCAAAATCTAAATATAATTTTGATCATTTTAGAATAAAAATCCAAGACAAAGACATTGCTTTTGTTACCTCGGCATCTAATCTGGGAATTATGTTTCATGAAAGGCTTTCCTGGTCTGCACACATCAACACCGTTGTGGGTAGAGTATATGGTATGCTAAGGAGCCTATGGGAAGTTAAGGGCTCGACCCCACTTGATGTACGTATGTTACTGGCAAAAACTTATCTAATACCCTCACTTTTATACGGTTGCGAACTTTTTGCAAATTGCGCTTGTGAAGACCTTCGCAAACTCAGAGTCGCCTACAATAACATTGCACGCTATATTTTCCAGAAAGGACGTCGTGATCACATATCATTATATTCTTATCAGATCTTTGAAATGAAATTTGAAGATCTGCTTAACTAAAAATGTCTTATCTTTCTGCAAAAAATAATCATAACTCAATAACCCACATATATTTTCAATAGGATCACATTTGCCAGATCAAACCGTGGTAAAAAGATAATTCAAATAAAATATAAGAGCCTTTTATCACAACGGCAATTTTTGATTCACACAATAAGTCTTTGGAATTCATTGCCAAATTACATGCAAAAATTAAGCAACGCTAATGTGTTCAAGAGGGAGTTAAAAAAGTTATTTATGTAATGACTACTTTTTATTGCTATTTTATTATTATCTTTAATTTCTATTTTATTATTATCTTTATAATTTCTATTTTATTATTATCTTTATAATTTCTATTTTGTTATTATAATACATCACTTTATTACATACTTGTTCTGTAACATAATAGTTTCAATTATGTATACATACCTATTTTAACTAAGATTACAACTGGCAATGCTGTCATTACAATAACAAATACGTACTAATAGTCAAAACGCCAATAATAGTCTTCGTGACGTAGGCGTTCCGACAATAATTATAACAATTATTTTTGAGTTCTAGAAATACGTAATTTTTGCGAGTTATTTTTACTAAAAATTAAAAAAAATTAAATAAATAAAAATGTAAAAATAAAAAAGAAGACAAAATATTAAAATTCAAGACAGCATTGTCAGGTGGAAACGCTGAGTTAATCATAGATTCAATGTTTTTTTAAATTAACTTGTATTTACTATGTCAAAAATCTTTTATTACTCCAAATATGTTTGTATATCATTTAAAACTTTTGTATTTGGTATATATCAGTGTGCCTCTCATATCACTAGCACTGTCACTTATAAGATATATTTTCTTGTTGTGCTAGTTATCAAATAAATAAATAAAATAAATAAAAAATAAAAAAAACACCACATAGCACCATTTTTCCACTTGTTTTGCCGTAAGTCTTTCATAAAAATTATAAAAATCTGAATACAGTGTTGAAAACTGCACATAATTGTGGTAACTTTGATATGCGATATGTTTACCTTTCTTTTTCATACGAGTAAAAGTAATGGAATGGAAGCAAAAACTCGAACTTTTGATGAGTTCACTAAATATATTGTAACTTTCTTATATTTGGTCCGATGTAACTAATTTAAAGCTTGCTATATTTGGAACAAAATTTCCTTTAAAATGTGGGTCTAAAATAAATTTTAAAAAAATTTATTTTGCCTTACTGGGGCGACTTAAAATAGTAAATTAAAAAAAAAAACGTGTATAAACAAAGTTTTTTCAAATCTAAAGACCTGTAACTCATTGAATTTTGATCCGATCAACACATTTTGAATATGGACTGATCAATTCAAGTAAACAGTACTCCAGATTTTTGGAAATAGACTTATAAACGGCAAAAACACATTTTTTGCGAATATCTCCAAAACGCTTCTTAAGAAAAATATATGAATGTTATATTCGTGTTCAGTGACCCAAAATTACCTTAGAAAACATTTCATTTTTGAGGTGATCGCAAAAAGTTGCAAATTTGTGAACTAGTGTTATTTGTCTTTGAAACTTCTGGTTCTTTGCTTTACTAGGTTAGGACCTTGAACATCCTTGAGTTCTAATTAAAGGCTCTAAGAAATCTCGAAGTACTTATGACTTGTAAGCCATTAATAAAGTGTATAAAGTTGCCAGGAAGACATGCCTTTGGAACGCACTAAAATCAGACTCTAAACAGAATGTTTAAAGGAAAATTGCTAAAAGTGCTTATGTAGTAGTAAAAGTAGCTTCCCAGTGGTAAAAATATACCCATTACATAATCGCTGATATAAGCAATATTTAGTAGCTGCTAGTGATGATGCTTTGACTTATTTTCCCACTTAGATTTATCATAAGCGTATCATAGGCTGTTTAATCGGCGCGGTCTCGCTTACAAAGTAAGCTACAATGTTAGTACCTGTCGCTACTGTACGTTTACATAATATGTGGAACTATAAGCGAGCTTGTCATTGAAATATAGCCAAAAAGTAGGCCACAATTTTTTACCTTGAACATATAAGGGATAAATTCTATGAAACACAACGAAATACTCACATACACAATACAAAATAATCGAAGCTATTATTAGTAAATGACATATTAGCTTACACATACATTACAATCAAAGTAATTAGATGCTCGCTTAGAATGTCATCCTGGCATCATTGATTATTATCTAAGTACTTCGTTTCATTTACCACTGGGTTCGAGTTCAGCATTCCGCTCTGACGATCCTGCACAGAGAGAACAATTTAGTTGGAAAAACGTTACAACTATGAAAATTCGACTAACTTTATAAATTTTAAATTACAAGTACTCTTTTTCTATCTATTCAAAAATATTTCTATTCTTATATCTGAAATAATAACCCTCAGCTGTATTTTCAGTTGCAATAACCAATCCATATAATAAGAATTTGCTTATAATTTCCAAAATGCAGATTTGGTATTTCCAAACGAATAGAACTTTAAGATAATCAATAAAATTACCTGCATTTAAAAATAATTAATAAATAATCTACTAAAATTAAAACCAATAATAATGAAAATTTTTGTCAAGAAATCTAAAAATTTTTCAGCTAATTTCCTATTTACTATTTACAAAAAGGTAAGATATATATCTATTGCTAATTGAAGGGTGATTTCCTGAAGATTATTCTGCTCTTCCGCAGGCATCGAGAAATAAATGGATTCAATAACTACGTTTCTGTTAAAAAGATAGTTTTCAAGTCATCGGCCGTAAACAAAAGTTGTTGTCCTAGCTATCAGGCAGAGCCATAAGAAGATAATCACCCTTCTTGTGAATGTCGACATCGACATCGACGTCAACACAATACATTCGTTGCTGTCAATTCGATATGTCGTCGTTGTCACTTCAATGCTAAATATGCATTTACTAAAAGTATTGTGTTGACGTTGACTTGTTATCGATAATGTGAGGGAAATAAATATCATCGCTATCATTTTGACGTTTATCACAATTTGTTTATTGCCTTGGTTTATTTTTTTTATGTTGTATTTAAGTAAAAGTTTTAGTGATGAAGCAAACAAATAAAGGCTTCTTCTCTTTTCTGAAAAGTTCTTCTCCTTGGTGTTATCTTTCCATCATTTTCTTTTCTTCATTTTCCATAATTTTCTTTTCTGCATTAAAAACATCATTTTGGTTGGCATTGTGTTTCGCAACTATTAAATGCGTTTCTAGAAGTGGCTTCTTCCACTCGAATAGCATATGTGGAAGTTAACGGGCATCCTCAAAGATTGTGGAGCATTTGCTAGATGCATATCGTCACATAAAATGCAAAAGTGCCTATCATCAATTTTAAAAAATGTTCAGAAGATAAAAACCTTAATAAAAACTATTGTGATTATGTTGTTTCAACATAGGATCATTAATTCAGACTTCATTAATGATACTACCAAAAAAAAAATCATTTTTATATTCCCAATAATTTCCTTTTTTATATATATATATAATATACATCCGGTGACCTATCTTTCCTGAAACATTTTTAAAAATTATGATAGGCCGCCGCTTTTGCATTTTATATGGCGATATCTTTCCTGAAACATTTTTAAAAATTATGATAGGCCGCCGCTTTTGCATTTTATATGGCGATATATTTTCTGGTGCTTACCGTTTGCCAACCAGCGCTATGTCTAATTAGTGGTCCAATAGATTTAATTTCGTCGCAATTTATTCCAATCCTTTCTTAAAATTATTAGAAGTTCTGCTCCTATGAAAGCCTTTTGTTAGGCTTGGTTTACTTTCAAGCCGCTGAATTAATTCCTCAAATTGTTTGTTGGTTGTTATATTAATTGTTTTCTATTTTAAATACTTTTTCAAATAAATAACCGTGACTGCTAAAACTTTCTATAGAGTCGTTGCCAAAAATTGTGTCGACAAAAACAGAGCCAATTTAACACAATGTTGTCTTTAAGTCACCTATTAAAATGCGAAGCAGCTATCAATTGTTATCGAAATCCGGCAATATTGACAACGGCAATGCCATTATTGCACCGTCGACGTCACTTGTGGAGACGTTATCATTCGCAATAAGGGTGACATCCGATGACAACTTCAGTATTTCCCCAAGAAAACTGATTGTGGAATTTCTTTTGTTTACTGTTGGAGAATTACTGTGGATGATAATGAAACCTCCAATCATCAAAATATTTTTAAACGGGAAAGCTTAATATATTACTTTATCTTCGTAAAAGGAAATTGTCCTTAATTTTTAATGCTTAAAACTAATCGATTTACACCTTGATATTCATTTTAGAATTATTTGTTTATGTTCTTAAACGTTTTTCCCTCCTTTCACCACTTCATGTGATTTGGTTTGTTTGGTGCTGCGAATATGTTAATTAGACGCATACATATAATTTTATCATCACTTTATAATAAAGGAAAACTTTATAAAATGTCTTTTTTCATTCAAAAGTGGGTAAGTCTAATTTATATGGAATTTTTAAATAAAAACTACAATATTTCCCCACTGGAATTATTTTTTTAATTCAATAGTTACAATGGAATGTTGTGATAGATAGTATACGCAACAGACAAAATTCGATTGGCAACAAATTCCGTTCCCACAATGAATCTGTTTTCTCTGTGTAGTTAGGTTGTAGACAAATAATCCAAACGTAATCGTCCTCTGACTTGAGAAAGTGGGAGTGGTAACAAAAGTAAGGAGTGGTGAATGGCGAAAAATGGTTACATATTAGCCATTTTCGGGATACGTCATTATAATTCTCAGTCAATTTATTTGGGACTAGTTTTAGCTATGTACACAGAGAAAACAGATTCGTTGAGACAACCGAATTTGTTGGCAATCGAATTTTGGCAGTTGCTCCAACTAGCATAGAATTCTTATTGAGAAAGATGTTATTTTACAATAATAAATAATCTTTAAGAAAATTTTTATTTGACATATTATCATAATTTTATTTTAAATGAAGTTTATTTGCTGATAGTTTAACATTGTCTATATGCATTTCATTCGCACTTTGCCATATCGTCAGTAGACTTCAACCATAACTTTGAACAGTTACAAACCTCTTATCTTATGCACAGACTTTCAAAAACCATTTGAGAATTTGCCCATATATAAGAATTGTAATCGCATTCAACAGAGCCACCTCACAAGTGGTGATAAGCAGAAATACACATGAGCACTGTTGATGGAAGGTATCCTTGGAATAGCAATCGTGCCTGATTCTTTCTGAATATAACGTTACGAACCTTAGCTTAATAATCAATTTGGATTAATAAAATTTTTTATTTATTCTTTATATTAATAAAACCGTTTATAAGATAAATGAGGCAAATTAATGAATAATGTAAAAAGAATATGAACGCAAGCAAATTATAGTAACTGCCACTAAACAAGCACATTAGAATCTGTCACATAGTACAGCAATTTTTACAAGTGACCTCCTTCAATGACAGCGAAATGTAAAATGATTGGACCCTTTTACGTAAAGTTCTAGAAGTGTAGATTCGGCCGCTACCATTTAACTTTCTGTGTCTTTTTTTATATTATCACATGAAATACAAAAACATTTTCATTCCTAAAAATAAACAACTTGAAGCTGATTAAAATTATTCAAACCGTTTGTGGTTCATCAAAGAATAACTTTTTTATTAATTGCAACAAAAAATTAATCCAGTTTTCAATGCACATAACGCTCCTTTATTGCAACATAGTCATATCTCAAAAAACCTTAAACTTAGCAAAACGCGTTTAAACTTTAAGAAATGTTAGCAAGTATGTGGGCGGTGTTAGATTTTTAGTGGTCGTAACAACAGTTAAGATTTAGATATGTTTCAGAATTTTTTTTTACATATAAAGAAGGTCTTAATAAATACTTTTTCTTAAGTAAAAAACATTTTTTTAAAAGTTTGTGCATAAGATAAAGGGTTTGTAACTGTTCAAAATTGTGTTTGAAGTCTACTGATGATTTGATAAGGCACCACTGAAATGTTGCATATAGACAATGCTTAAACACCAGCAAATAAATTTCATTTAAAATAAAATAATTACAATATGTCGAATAATAAATTTCTTTAAGTAACTTAATAAATTTAGCTTTTGTGAGATATGACTACGTTGCAATAAAGAAGCGATTTGTATATACATCATCAATAAAAATATTTTTACTATCAAGTTATTGATAATAAGCCATATTAAAAAATACTACACTTCATAAATCAAATAAAAACAAGATTTTCAACCATGATAATGTCATATGACGATGACAAACTGTCGCAATGTTAATGACATGACAATCGATTAATATTGCGTTTTCTACTTTTTTTTTAGATTATTTGCCGATAAAGTTGTTACCTGAAGTGTAAATTATTTCAACAAACAATATTAATTTATATTATAGTGAGGCAGAATATTTCATTAAATTAAAATTAAAACAAAAATGCTAATTAAATTTCGATTGATGTCTTATTTAAATGAACAAAAATAAAATATGCAACTTTAATACTGAACTGCTATTGATAACTCAACACAAATTAAAAACACATTCATTTTCTGAACTTTCAAATACTGATTTACATCGATATAGCTAAATATACGAAAAACAAAAACATTGACACTTGACACTTGACAGCAAATTAATATCTAATTGAAACTTAAAACACAATTGAAAAAATATAAAAATAAATAAATAAATTTTAGTTTAGAGTCTAATGTGACAAATTAAGATTGAAATTCATAACATGGATTAAAAACAAACAAATAGACGGACAACAAGACGGTCATATAAAAGAGTCAACCCAAGAAACAAGCCCACAATTTACGAGGAACAACAGAAAACATTTATTAATATTGTTTTAAGCACTTCCAATTACATTTTAATTATTTTATTTTTTTATACAAACTCATTTAATATTTATTTATCCATTGTAGACTTAAATTAAACAAAAGTGAAAAATATTAACAATTACATGGTAAATTCTTCAATGCACATAATTAATAACAGTTAATTAAAAATAAAATAAATAAATTAACTAATTATTTACACGCCAACTGATATGAAAGGCCAAAGATCTCGTTCTTCAGCATTAGGGGCATTCATGTATTGAAACAAGGTTTGTGTTAGTCAATAATTATATATTATATATTCATACACTGATAGAAAATCTGTCATAAAGCTGATGTAATTTGACATCAATGCTATGTCAAATATCGTCGTTTTTGATTCCATGATACTTTTCATCATTGCGATGTAAACCTTTAGATCAGCTGCTTATCAATGCCAAAAGTAACAAATCTATCATCAATGCAATGACACGCCGACATCAGGGAAATGAGGAATTGGAACCAATTTAATTATATAATATCATCATTATGATGGCACTGATAGAAAAACTCTAATAACGCTTATGTAATTTGACATTAATGTAATGGCAATTGTCTTCATTATTGACCCCATGACACTTTCCACCATTTCAACCTTTAGATCTATGCGGATACCCCGACATCAAAGAAATTACGAATTTTAATCACTTTATTGAACATTTTTTATCAATATAACGTAAGTAATAGAAAAATCGTCATAACGCTGATGTAATTTGACATCAATGATATGTTAAATATGGGGAAATTAATAAGAATAACAATATACATATTTATGTTTTTAGAGAAAGCAAATTTCGACTGCGCGGAGGGTTGAACTGACGTTTCGATAACTCCCGCTAATCTCATCATAGTTCTTTTGAAATTATTTATTACAAAATAATATAAAAATAGCTCTTTGCAGCATAACTAACTTTATTTTGTTATATAAAAACAAAATTAAAACACACTACTCCTGAGCAAAATTAGTGGTTACGTTTCTTTGGGCAAATATTTGCCAAGTGTAACCTTTAGAGACTTATGCAAAACCCAACAAACAATTTATATTCGATATGAATCTATTTTATATTTCTATACCATTTTACGCTTATTTTATTTTTTTGTGATTTTCAAAAAAAGTTATTATATGTAAATTCTCAAATGGTTTTTAAAAGTCTGTAGCATAAAATAAGAGGTTTGAGACTTTTCAAAAGTACAGATGAAGTCTACTGACGATTTGGTAATGCACCAATGAAATGCATATAGACATTGCGTAACCCTCAACAAATGAATTTTTATTTTAAATACATAAATATTCTCACATTTCAAATAATATATTTAATAAGCTTGTATGCGGAAGACATCTAGGATCTATGACGGGAATCGAACCCACCACCTCTGGACGGACAGGCTAACGCCACTACCACTCAGCCACAGAGGCACCCAATATCAAAATGAAGTTGATACAGAAATAATACAAATAATCATGCTGCATAAAAGCTATTTCAAGTTGAAAAAACGTAAATTTGATATTGAAATCACACGAAGAATCATGTTGCATCAAAGTTATTTCAAGTTTAAACAACTTGAATTTGATATTGAAACAACATGAAGAATCATGTTGAATTGAAGTTAAAGTAAGTTAATTGGAAACAACATGACTTTAATGTAACTATTGTATTAATTATTTTACTTACGTGCTGTGTATTAGCTAGCATAAGCATCAGGAAAATTTGTGTTGTGGTTGGCTGCCCCAGCCAAGATTTGAACTCGGGCCACTTGGTTGCTGGTCAACGCGCTAAACACTGTAGCCACAACATCTTCAAACTTTAACTGAGATAAAGTATGTTGTATTAATTTCATTTTAATTCAGGATGATTTAATTGATTCTTTAACATAAAATTTATTTGAAATTAAAGTTATACCCCCATATGCAAAAAAATAAAGTGTGTTTGAAATGTATGTTAAACCCGGTTTTTCTATGGAAATTTTGTTTTAACATACATTTCAAAGACACTTTATTTTGTTTGCATATGGGGGATAGTCATGTTGGTTTAAAATGAAATGTAACGTCTATAAAAAAGTGGTTTTAATAGTAAAAAATATTAGATCAAAGAGATTTCAGGTTAGATTAATAACACCGTGCATGAATTCGGCAACTTTTTTTCAACAAAATATACACCCAGTGGCTAACTCGTGTACGCTAATTTCAGTGGGATTCACGGTTTGTAAAATGGTTTTATTTAGCTTATCGTGTTTGTGGAGTTTGTGCGCAGGTGGAGTTTGGTTCAAATCTAATAATTGTAAATTTACCCCCTTCCTGTTGACCGATTGATCTGAAATTTTGTAAGCGCCTTTAATTTTCATGACAATTTAATATTGTGATTAGAAAAGTGGGCTGCGCCACGCCCATAAAAAGTAATATTTAGTTTTAGCTCCTTCCTGTTAACCAAAATATCTGAGATTTGGTGGACACCTTTACTTATAATGACCGTACAATTTTGTGAATAAAAAGTGCGCGGCACCACGCCCATAAAAAGTAATATTAAGTTTTAGCTCCTTTCTGTTAACCGATTGATCTGAGATTTGGAGGACGCTTTAACTTACGATGACTATACAATTAATTAATTGAAAAAGTGGGCGGTGCCACGCCTATAAAAAGTAATATTTAGTTTTAACGCCTTCCCGTGAACCGATTGATTTGAAATTTGCTGGGCACCTTTATTTACGATGACTTTACAATTTTGTTATTACAAAAGTGGGTGCCGCCACGCCTGTACAAAGTAATACTTATTTTAACGCCTTCCTGTGAAGCGATTGATCCAAAATTTGCTACACATCTTTACTTTTGATTACTATACAATTTTAAGATTACTAAAGTGGTCTTGGCCACGCCCATAAAAAGTAGTATTGACTTTTACCTCCTTCCTCTTGACCGATTGATCTGAAATTTGGTAAACAACTTTACCTTTCACAAATATACAAATATACCTAATTAAAATTTTGGTCAATGTTTACACCCCACACAAGCATCCCCCAAAATTTCACCTAAATGCCGATACAACTCATGAAATGTTTTAGATTTATCTGTGACGATCAGAATTTAGTCGCAGTGGAGTGCGCATAGGAACTATCTAATACTTCTCATTGATGAATTTCAATGTGTTTTTATAAAATAATTAATTTTTTACTGAATAAGTAAAATATTAATTTTGGGAAATAGTGCGATTATAAATTTTATAAACTTAAAATTTTAGCAATTTAAAAAAAATACTAAAGGTATTTTTTCTTTCTCCATGGCATTAAAAAAACAGAATTGGTGGATAACAACCCCTGAATAATTTTTTTTCTCAAGTTTTGTATCATAGTGTGTTTAATAAGAAAAAGTATTTGTTGCTAATAAAATAATATACTGCTGAATAATAGGAATAATTAAAAATAAAATAAAATCAATAATCAAATTTAAAGACAAATTAAAGTACGTGTTTGTTAAAGAAAAACCCATTGTAATTTTTTCTGCGTATAATATAAAAAGCAATTGCCAATATTGTTCAAATTTGGTTGTCATTTTGTATGAAGAAAGTAAAAACAATATATTCGTTATTTGAATCTAAATTGATTATTAGGCTAAGGTTCGTAACGTTATATTCAGAAAGAATTGGGTATGATTAATATTCCAAGGAACAATGGAAAAATTAACATCAACTTAATTTTTCAACGTACACAGCAGAACAGAGTAGCGCCACTTTCGGAAGCCGCTACACTTCCATCGTCAGTGCTCACGTGTATTTGCTATCACCACTTGTCAGGTGGCTCTGTTGAATGTGATTTTAATTCTTATATATACAACTTTTTCGCGAAAATTGAATACGAGAATTAAATCACTCTCAAGCTGATATTAAAGTGCACTTTCCCAGCGTTGCCATCGGTTTATTTTTCTTCATTCCCATTTTTCTGATTTTGTTTTTAACTAGACAGACAGTTTTACTAAAAAAATATTTGTACCTTCATTCATAACACTGAAAATCACGCAAAGTTGATTTCATTCACCAATTTTTATTATAAAATGTTTAACTATAATTCCAACGATTACGAAAAGTCATTATATAAAATTGTCTAAGCAAATAAACGGAAAGAAAAAAGCATTAGGAATGCCAAGTTTGCTAAAACGGCATCTGCTGGCAAACAATATTCTAATAGATTAGTTTCTTTTTTGTTTAAGAATATTAAAGGAAAATTCAATCAATAGTTTAAGTACTAACATACAAAATGCAACAGCATCCAATGGGAATGCGTGATATTATTAATGACTTGACTTGAAGGAATTTAGAGACAAACCTCAGTAAGTTTGATCATAAATTTTTAGTTGAGTACTCTATAATTAAATATGTAAGTCAATATTTAATATACATACTCTCTAAAACATTACTTGAAATTTACGATTATATATTGTCTAAATTTGTGTTGAAAATTTCTCCATGTCTAAAATTACATAGATTTTGTAGTTATTTTATTAAAGAAAAAACCTCTCAAATTAAACATATATAGTCCAAGTGGAAAAAATGTAACATAAAATATAATACGGCTATGGCTGAATGGTAGATACGTCAGACTAACAGTCAGGAGGTTGCGGCTCAAACCTATACGCAGCCCATCGCTTTTTTTTAGTAAAAATATTTTGTTCAAAAATAATGCGTGTGTAATTTTAGGTCGATAATAATCTGTAAGGTGTTGCCGACTATTATCGACCTAATTTTCAACAAAAGTATTTTAGAGTGTATGTACCATGTATATATTTAGTTATGAACACTTAACAGCTTATTCACTTTTACCAAGTACAAATAACTTTAATTGCGAAACAGCACTTCAAAAACTGCCCAAAGGAGAAGGCGGTGCCTTAAATGTGCAAAATGTTTAATAAGAATGAAGCAAACAAAACACATTCATTTAAATTTATTTCAATTCAATTTTATCATGGATGGATGGCTGAATGTATGACTGGCATGGCAGGTGTGTGTGGTGAAAGGTTGTGCCAATATTGTAATTGGAAAATTGTAAATTGTAAATTTTAAGAACTTGCTTAATACAAATATAAAGGGAATTCACAATAACGTTTTCAAATATGTCTTAATATTGGGACATTGGGTTGGACATTTTTTTGTGTGTAAATGAAACTTATATGTTGTTTCCACAATCCAAACCAGCACTGCTTGTCTAAAATTTATATGAAAAACACTCAGTTTTTTGAGTGATATTCATACAAATTTTAGACAAGCAGTGCTTGTTTGCATTGTGGAAACAGCACATTAATACATATCATTAATGTAAAATTTTAAGGGCCGTTATTAAAATTAGACTTTCGGCAAAGTTGGGACTTTATCGGACAGATAAACAGTTTTCCATTAACCATTGCAACCTTACTTTAACCTTAAAGCGATAAGGTATATGCAAGTTCGTTGTACCTTCATAGAACTCTTATCGGCCATTTGAGTAATTTGAAGTAGCTAAATTTTCATAGGCTGCCATACTTTCTTCTTTATCAAGTAAATACATATTGTCAGCATATTATTAGTTTGGGATATGAAAAATTTTCATCTCCACAACAGGGGCTAAAATGGTCTACAAAAATATTTGCCATTAAATTCTACTCTAGGACTTTAAAGAGATTCAAGCTCCGGACTTAACTCGGGTGCCAGATGTCCTTAAAAATTTAACTGTGTTAAAGGTTTAATTTCGTACTTCTGTACAATTCGTACTCGGCATAGAAAATCTTTTAAACCTTACGTCTAAGGTATAAGTGTTTACATAAAAGTCTCCATTGTTCAAGTATTATGTGCACTTAAATCAAATATTAAGTAGACGTATGATTGATGGTCTGGGCAAGTAAAGCTATTCCTGTACGAGATATTTATTACTTATAAGTCCATTAATGTTATACATTTAAAAGACAAAGGTAGACATATCCAGTGATGTTAACCGTACAGTAATCACTTTTTTGTTACGGTAATTTTAGACGACAAAATTGCTGCATTAAAAATACGGTAATTTAAAAAATATTCAATTGATAAAAATTCCGATTTCCATACCTTACATATACAAACAAACACACAAATTACAATTTTACTAATCTATGAAAATATTGTCTTTTATCCATTGAATTCTTTCACTTAATTGTGAGTAAAATCAAAAGTTGTGGATCGATTTTAATGAGCTACGGCTTGTTTTCTTATGTGCCAATAGAAAATAACGGAATGTTTTTTTAAATTTATGAACCTTTTAAGAACAAAAACTGTTATACATTTTTTTTACCACGAGTTCCACGAATTTATAAACTTGTGTATTTTTTTTATTATAAAGGAATTTAAGTAAAATTTTTTACCACGTATTTATATACATATGTGAGTACTTCTATTTAAATTTAAAATAATTTTTTAGTACAATATTTCTTGAAGAAAATATATATTAAGTTATGAGCTTTAATCTAACTGTATGGGTTTATAGCCAAAGAAATTTAATCATTTGGCTTGAGTTCAGTTTTAATTTAATTTTTCAATTAAACTATATTTTTTATTTATTAGAGACAAATGTGAAGCATGTAGACAAAGAAAATTTTGACTGCACGGAAGGTTGAACTGACATGTTTCGATAGCTCCCGCTAATCTCTTCAGAGTTCTTTACCGATTAGACCACTCGACCAAAGTCGGTGGTTTGCAGTCAAGAGTTGAATATCATCTATATTCAATCAATTCATACTGTGACTCTTAGAGCTGTATTTCATTTGATAGTTGCTGATATTTACTTCCACAAAAAATGAGTATGGACATTCTCCGAAAACAAAAAATTATAATAATCGTAGGATGAAATTAAAAGTTATGACCACTTTTTCAATATTGACTTGGGTTCATATGCAAAAGAAAAATTTTGTATGTTTTAAAATAATTATTTACAAACATATATACATAAGTAAAAATAAGGCTAACTCTTCTCTCAAATAAGGTTTATTTTAATAAAAGCGACCGACAATGGCGAAAATTGTGCCAATTTCAAATAATTGTTTTGTAGCAAAATACGACCTGCCACACATTCTTCAAAAATATACATTCTTCAAAAATATAAGAACCCACAGCGCGAAAGAAGTAAAATTTTTTAAAGAAAACCAGAAATTTGTGAACAATCTTCTTTATATCGTTTCTACCCTTCAGCTGCTTTTTTAACGTTCTAAAATTTATAGATAAATAATATTTAGAAAATTTTTTACATAACGCTCAATACATTTTTATACGTACTCAATATTTTTTTTCAGAACACATACTTTATTTTTAATTTAATAAAATTCAAATGTATAATCTTTGATGTATTTTAACTTAACCTCTTTAGGTATTCACTAAAAATTTTTAATAATATTAAAAAAATATGGATAACACTCAATACATTTTTTTTGGATACAAACGATGATTGCTTGATGAAACGTTTTGCAATATAATACTATTTAACAAAGTTCACAAACGTTTTAGTTATTTAGAAGTTTAATCCTACGCTGTTATTTTAGTGTATGTTGCTGATGTAATTTTAATAATTTAACTGAGTAAATGAAGCGTTCTAAGAACTCGTAATGCTTAATACACATGACTGTAGCTACCAACAGTTTAAAAAGAAATTATAATATCTAATATTTTTAAAAAATTTGATGTATGAATTAAGAGAACCAAATGCAAAATCGTTATAAGTTTAATCTCGTTTCTGGAAAAATTCATAGTTTCTTAATGTGTCAAATAAACACTATGCAATACGAAGTTCTTATTTTACTTCGTAAAATTTTACTTCGTAATACTTTAGGAAACGATTAGAGAGCACTGTGATCATTGATACTTATGAGTAATTCCATTTAGCCGGATGTGACAACTTTACACATATTTTTTGTTATAAATAGAGAATATAAAATTTTGTACTCAACAAAATGTTGCGACTCGCAAGGCCATTAAGCCTAATAATAAAGGGTAGACACTGAAAGAACACGATTCCTGCTGCGACGGGTGTGACCTTACAAATCATAGTTTTAAAGAATTATGACTTTCAGCATAAATTCTGTAAAATTTTTACTATAACGTACACAATAATTTTGGTATAGCTGTCTGTTCAAAGTGTTTTTAGCTGTATTACGTGTTTATTGTTGGACAAAAAATCAGTTTTCTTAACAAAAAACTATTTTTTAAATGTGATGGGTGTGACCGACGGGTGTGACCTAGTACGAAAATTAAAAAAAACGAAGAAATTCAACTTTTTATTGATTTAATTAATATAAATAATATAAAGATAAACTCATAAGAAAATAATAAGACATTAAACTATTTGCTATCCGTTCTATTATAGACAGCAGAATACTCGAGCTGAATATTTTTTTTAATTCAATAAAATCCAGAAAAATGGATATTCTTTTCAGAGATAACGGTTTTTTATTAATAATGAGAAAGGGAATAAAAGAAAATCTGAAATAATTATTAAACATACAAAGAGGGAGAGCAAAATGTTTTTTGTATGATCATTTAAAAGTGCCTCAAATTGACTAAATATATTATATAGTGCATTTTTTTATTTTTTCTATGTTGTCATTCTCTAAAAAAAACATCAATTCAGGAATTTTTATTAAAAATGAGAATATTATATTTTTTTCCTTGCATAGTGGAATCACTCCTTTTTGCTTGCGAGTAAAAACTCGCAAGGTTGCGTTCGAATGCTCGCTCGCTATCGAATGTCAGTATTAGAAATTTCGATACACTTTATTAGATATCGAATAAGAGAGTCCTAAAAGTGCAAAAACTCGTACGTTCGAGTAAGAATTCGCTCGTAAGAGAATGCGAGAATAAGCTCCTTGATTTCGTTTTTGATAGAGAATCATCCAATAGAAAAATCAACAGCGCAATTGCTGAGGATGAAAAATCTGAAGCGCGCCTTAAAATTTATTCAAAATTTATTCAAACTGTAAGGAAAGTCAAGCATACGGTAAAATCGCAAAAAATTATGAAAATTCCCAAAAAGCTCCTAGAATTTTAAAGATTGATTACAAAGCTTAATATTGATTAAAACTCCCTAAAAATGTAAGAAATCCAAACAATTGAGAAAAATTACAACTGTCGCGAAAATTCGCGAAAAATTGCGACGTTTTAAGCAAGCTCTAGTTTTGATAAAAAAAAATCGTTAGAACTGTAATGAATGTCAAAAATTTTGTAAAAATTACGAAAGCATTGAATATGCGCAAAAACTGAATAACAGCCTAAAAACTTGCCAAAAGTCGCTTTAATTTATTTTAAAAATACCAAAAACTCGAAAAAAACGCAGGATAATCGTAAGTTCATGAAGAATTGTTAAAGGTATTAAAAAAAATTCACAGTAGTTTTGCAGCTGATTAAATTTGACTTAAATCAAGCCAAGTTATGCAATTAAGAATAATACTTGGTATCTTGCTTGACTTTTATTTAGTCTGAATTTAATCTAACCGTAATATTTCATGTCATATATTGGGCGTACATGACCTTTCTAATTAATGTGATATACATAATTGTATTTTATCATAATGTTGGACTTAACAAAACTTTTTGTTTAATTATCCAACAATTGCTTTTAGTTTTTCCTTAACAGTTTTCTTGGTTAATTTTTAGATAAAATATTGTTTTTAACATAATGGTTTTTTGTACCACAAATAAATTCTAATATACTGTTTAACGCTGTATTTGAAATAGTTGTTATTGTATTTCAACAATATATTTTTACGGCACATTCATGCCACTTAATGTTGGTGTTATTGGCTGTTTTTTAGACTCAAAAATATTTGCTCTTGATGGAGGTGCTCTGTTTAATGTTATTATTGTTATTATTTATTTTCCACCTCAGTTTTAAAATATATCAAACTGAAACTATTTGTTTTTTTTATTAATTTCTTATTGTTGTTTTATATGTAACAACTTTTTGGTGTGGCCAAAATGTAATTGCCTGCCACACACCATAAACAAAATAAAATACTTCAACTCTTAACTCGATTGATAATTTTGGTATAAAAGTTGGTTTAATTCTGTGAACAAATTCAGAATCGAAACCAAAAGCAGCCATTGAACACCAGTTTAAGTTCATTGTAAACAGTTTTCATTTCTTCAATTTCCAACTTCTTTTTCCTTAAATCCTTTTCAACAACATGAAGGTAAATAATCTTTTTGTGCAAAAAAGTGTGTGTGTGTGTGTGTGTATGCAAGTGAGAAATATTTCATAGTGTAAATTTAGTATACGAAAAGTTTCTATAAAAAAAATTTATCAATAAAATAAAAATTACCTTAAAATATGTATAAAAACTTAATCGATAATTCAAATTTGCTCTAGGGATTGCATAGCTATAAAAATTACTCAAAATTATAGCCAAACAAATTAACGATATAATAATTTTCTCATCGATGACAAAAGTTTTTTATAAAAAATGTTGAGATAATAAAATTGTCCAACTAAATTTTAGTGAAAACAACAATTTTCTGTTGAAAACGATAGCGAAACACTTCCGTAGAAAATTTATCGATATGAAAAAATTCCGTAAAAAACATTTCATCGATAACAACATTTTGCACACAATAGAAAATTGTTTGGTAATAAAAATTGTGTATACAATTTTACCGACACCAAAAAATGTCTATAGAAAATATGTTCAACGATAACAAAAATAGCGTAGATTTTCTAAACCAAATTCATTGATAGCAAAGCTATGGGTGGAAAATTTATCGTCAGGAAAAATTTATCGTTCCCGAAATTTTCTGTTGAAAGTTTTGGAAAATAAATACATATTTTCTTAGTAGTTCTAGCGATAGCAAAAAGTTTTTGTATGAAATGTAGCAATAACAAAAATTTTCAATACAAAATTTATCACCAACAAAAATTTTCAATACAAAATGTATCGCCAACAAAAATTTTCAATAGAAAATTTTCCCTAAACAAAAACTTTCAATAGAAAATATATCGTCATTTTATCGATAACATAGATTTTTTGTGGAAAATTTAGAGCCAAGCAAAATTTTCTAAAATAAATTTATCGTTGATACAAATTTTATAGATAAAATTTATGAATAACGAATCTTTGTATGGAAAAATTCGTCTAAAATAACTTTCCGTGAAAAAAATTATTGCTAAAATTTTTTTTACAAAATTTATCCAAGCTATAAAAAAACTTGGAAAAAATTTTACAAAATAAAATCATACATAAAAGATATTTGTGATTAAAAAAAGGGTTTTGATAACAAATATTTAGCATAAAAAATTACAGATAACTAAATATCTTTTATAGGAAATTTACCGTTAACAATAATTTTCTATAGGAAATGTATCGTTAGCAAATTTCCATTAGATGTGTATCGTTAAAAATAATTTTTTTATAGAAAATTTCTCGCTAGCAATACTTTTATATAAAAAATCTATCGCTGGAAATAATTTTTTATAGAAAATTTATTGCTGGCAATAAATTTATATAAAAAATTTATCGGTAGCAATATTTTTTTTGAAAATCTGTCACTATCAATTATTTTCTATAGAAAATTTTGATTAGGTATAATTTTCTATAGAATATTTATCGCTAGCAATAATTTTCTAAAAAAAATTGTGGCTAACAATAGTTTTGCAGGAAAATTTATCGATAGCAATAATTTTCTATAGAAAATTAGCTGAGCCCCGCAAACGTTGTTTTACCTCCAAATATATAATTTTTTAGCTTCAAATATTTTTTTTTTCAAAATAACTCCGCCGCATGGGTACCTATTGTGTCAAAACCAAAGCAAAAAACTAACGTGAGTTGACATGAACCTGTGTTCAGTTCAGGTCGACAGCTCTTATAGTACCGTAGATCATGCGTTACTAACAAACACACAAACGATAGACTTTTATTTAAACCTTTAAACTACTAACGATTTGGTAAAGCTCTAATGAAATTCATATAGAAAATGCTTAATTATCAGCAAATAAACTTAATTTGAGTTATAGTTAAGAATAAAAATATTCTATAAAACATGTATCGTTAGAAATAATTTTTTAATGCAAATTTATCGTTAGCAATATTTTTTATAGACAATTTATCGTTGGCAATAACTTTTTGTACCCCATAACTTTTTAAGAAAATTGTTGCTTATGATAATTAGCAATAATTTTCTTAAGAAAATTTATCGCTAGCTATCATTTGCGTTAAAATTGTATCGTTAACAATAATTTTCTATAGGAAAATTATTATTAAAAATAAATTGCAATAGAAACTGTATAGCTAGAAATATATACCATATTTACACTATGCAACTTTGTTGCATGCAATTTTCATTTTAAGTGAGAGTGTTGAAATAGAAATGTACACATTTTGTATTTCTTCTCTGTCTTTCTCACTGAAAAAAGAGAGTTGCATGCAACAAAGTTGCATAGTGTAAATATGGTAATACTCCAATGGAAAGTTTATCGTTACCAATAATTTTCTATAAATATTTTATCGATAGCAATAACTTTGTAAAGTAAAATTAATATTAGCAATAACTTTCTATAAAAAATTGCTAGCTAGCATAAATGTTCTATTAAAAAAATTTATCGTTAACAATAATTGTATGGAAAAATTATCGTTAACAATAACTTTCTATGTAAATTTATAGTTAACAACAATTTTATATAAAAACTTTATAATGAATAATAATTTTCTACAAAAAAGTGTGGCTAGCATTAATTTTATAAACAAAATTTATCGCTAACAATATTTCAAAATTTTTTTGTAAATGCGTTTAATACAACAACTGTTACACATATTTAATAAATTTATTTTTAAGAATTTTATTAAATAACTTTTAAAATCGAAAATATTGCATTAATAGAAAAAATACTCAATACTTTCTTAATTTCTTGTCATAATTCTAAGCATTTTTATCGATATGCCTTGATTTATCCTTAATTTAAAGACAGTTTGTAGAAGTAGCTTTAATAACTGAGAAGTAAGTCATTTTTAACAATTGAATTTCAGGGCTGCACTTAACACCAAAGATAAATAATATTTAAATTAATTTTAATAAAATATTTTTCGTATTAAATTTATAACTATTTGTTTTAATTTTATATTTCAACAGTTCGCATTTGCCGTAGTCATGTTGGCCCTTGCTGTCGGTGTACAATCATCTTTGATTGCTCAACATGCTCCTGGTGTATCATATGTTACCTCCGCTTTACATCCTGCTGGTCCATGGGGAGCACCTTTGGGTTTGCCATTGGGTCATTGGGGTGGACATGCCGCTGTTGATCACAGTGGCTGGGCTGGTCCCTGGGGTGCTCCATTAGCTGGTCATGGTTTGTGGGCAGGTCATGCTATTCCCGGTATTTCTCTAGCTCAAGGACCCGGTCATGCTGGTCTCGGTCTCGGTCATGCTGGTCTCGGTCTCGGTCATGCTGGTCTCGGTCTCGGTCATGCTGGTCTCGGTCTCGGTCATGCTGGTCTCGGTCTTGCTCACGGCGCTCATGGTCCTGGTGTGTACGTAGCTAAGACACGTGGTGCTGTACATACAGCCCCATTGGCTGGTCATATAGCCTCAGCTACATCTTTGAACGTAGCTCCAGCTCCTGGCACGCATTAAATTGCCAACAAAATCCTCCGTCGGCACTGCAGCAGCTGCTCAACAACCCAATCTGATGACACATCATGCCAAACTAATTATAAGCTACCCTTGCTACGTTATCCCCTCAATCCTGCTTTCTTCTCAGTACAATCCCCTTACTTTCACCTTAGCTCTATTCACTCTATATATCTTCAATTTCCTTTAATTCTTTACAGCTTTAAAAGTTATTTCGCCCCAAAATCTTTGGAATCTTCATTCTAGCACACACTAGATCAATATCGCTACCACCACTATCGCCTGCAAATATATCTTTTATTCTTTAACATCTACAATGATTTCAACATTTTGGAAATATAGTTTTTTTTCCCGATTTTTAGTCCTGTACACCAACAATAATGAGGAAGAAGCTGTACCGGCACATCTTCAGCAACAACTATTACAACTAATCAACTTAAGCTCTTGTTTTCTTACTGTCTCTTTACTGCAACTATTTTTCTAACTCTGTAACTGTATCTGTCCACTTCTTTCTATCTTCTTTACTTTTTAACTGTAAATATTGTATAGAATTGCCACAACATAAACTTTGAAAGAAAAATCAAACAAAAAAATTTTAATGTATCTTTGATCTATAAGAAAAACTTTGTTACTCTTTTATATTGTTTCCGTTTTTCATTACATTTTTAGTGATTTTATGTACAAAATGAAATAAAATTACAAAAAAAATAAGAATATTTTTATGTTTTATTATGAAATCTCTCTACTGAAATTTTAGAAATTACAATAATTTCCGTTGTTGATGAAATTAAGCGGAAAATCATTGACTCTGTTAATTAAATCCCCTACGCAAATAAAAGAAAACCGTTCAGTTAATCAGCGGGATCAATAAAGCGAATGAAAATCAAAAATTAGATTCGTTGTACGTATCAATTCATATAATTCATTTTGTTGTATGGCTCTCTAAATTTGATATGGGTAACTCTTAGAAATAAACGCAAAGTCGAATATAATCTTGGAGTTATAGGAGAGGGGAGACGATTACCCCCATACCGACTTATTATTATTTTTCCTATATATGAGGAACTACAATAGTGAAGATCTCTAATGTGAGTAACTTTTAAAGCTAAACAAAAAAGTTCCAACAAAATCTTGATGGTATAGGAGAGGGAGACGGGTACCCCCAACCAATTTTATTATTAATTTTCTTATATCTGAAGAACCAACAAAGCGAGACTCTCTACATTTGTTGTAGCTTGTACTGAGAAGAAATTGCGCCGTTCCATAAAAACCTGGCTTACAGTAGGATGTGGAGACTTACAGCCCTCATACAGAGAGATTTGTAATTCTCCTATGTCTGCAGAGCTCCCATATCGAGACTCTTTAAATTTGATTTAGGGAACACAGAGAACAATTAAACTTTTAAACAAAATTCTGATGGCATAGGAGGAAGGACAAGGTGCTACAAAAAAATTATGTATTAATTTTACTATGTCTTCATAATAGTGGGGTTGCGAAGCACACTTTTTATTAAGAGTGGAGTGTTGGAATATTCCAAACAGATTAGCAGAACGGATCAGGGGGCTAATTCTCATATTCGCTTACGAGCGAATTCTTACTCGTACGTTCGAGTTTTTTCACTTTTGTGACTCTTATTCGATATCTAATAAAGTGTATCGAAATTTCTAATGATGACATTCGATAGCGAGCGAGCATTCGAACGCAACCTTGCGAGTTTTTACCTACAAGCAAAAAGGAGTGATTCCACATAAAACGGTCCTATGCAAGGAAAAAATTATTTTCTCATTTTTAATAAAAATCTCTCAAAATGATGTTTTTAAATTTTTTAATTTTTTTAATTTTTATTTAATATTTTTAAATCAATTTGAGGCAATTTGAAATGATTATGCAAGAAACATGTTGCTTTACCTCATTGTATGTTTAATATTTATTTCATATATTCTTTTATTCCCTTTCTCATTATTAATAAAAAACCGTTATCTCTGAAAAGAATATCCTTTTTTTGCTTTTTATTGAATCTAAAAATATATTCAGCTAGAGTATTCTGCTGTCTATAATAGAACGAATAGCAAATAGTTTAATGTCTTATTATTTTCTTACGAATTTATGTTTATATTATTTATATTAATTAAATCAATAAAAAGTTTTATTTCTTCGAATTTTTTAAATTTTCGTATTATGTCACACCCGTCGGTCACACCCGTTTCATTTTAAAACAAGTTTTTTTTATAAGAAAACAAATTTTTTGTCAAACAGTGAATACATAATACAATTGAAAGCTCTTTGAACAGATATTTATACCACAATTATTGTGTCCAAGTTTTACAGAATTTATACTGAAAGTCATAATTCTTTAAAACTAAGATTTGTAAGATCACACCCGTCACACTTTTCTGACGAACACTCTGAGCAGAAATCGTTTTCTATCAGTGACTACCTATTATTCAACGACTTTAAGCTTAAAGTCCTTGCGAGTCGCAAGGTTTTTTTAAGTAAAAATTTTATATTCTTGATTTATAACAAGAAATGTGTGTAAAATGGTCACACCCGGCTAAATGGAATTACTCAAAGGCAATCGTAGTGATATTTTTCAAGAATAAAAGAGGAAAATTGGTGGTTATAATTAAATATTATTACATATATTTGCTATACATTTGTCACAACGCTGTCTTTTTTATATAAAATAGGGCTTTTAGCTCTAAAACAACCAATAGAAAGAAAAATTTGCCCCATTTTGTGTAAAATGTACCTTTTATGTTTTAGCACACATGCAGGCATATGTTTTTTATTTGCATATTTCCTTTACTAGCATGCAAGGCACTTTTAAGGGGTACAGGCATTTCTACAACAATAACAAATTTGTCGTAAAAACAACCTTAACAGTTGTAAACAAAACTTTGAGCGTTGAGTGGAACTCTTTAAGTAAATGTGAAACACCATACAGGAGCTAGTATATATATGGTGTTTGATAGTTTGAACATACTGGTGTGATTAAGAGCATGTCATCAACATCCACTAAGTTTGACGTTTAATCAGGCTAGTCAGCTGTGCTGGTGATCCCATCTGTTAAAAGCTCTTGCATATTTTTCAGTGTTGAGCAGCATTTTTATTTACGTGTATTATAACATAGAAACAAGAACTCGATTCGTATCGTATCGAGTAACATCATTAGAAAATTTCACACTATCGAAATTAATTTCGATTCGAATGTAATTTCGATCACGATTGCGAGAATTAGCCACCAGTACTACTGATTTCGACAGGCCGCTACAACGTCTCATCAGCGTTCTGGTTCACTTTGACCACTTATAAAGGTGGATGCTAGAACACAAAACTTTTGTATTTGCTGGCAAAAATTAGTTAAATAGTTGATGTTTCCTTGTAAAAAGCATCCACCTTCATAAGTGGTAAAAGTGAACAGGAACGCTGATGAGACGGTGTAGCGGCCTGTCGAAATCAGTAGTACTGATCCGTTCTGCTAATCTGATTTTAATATTCCAACACTCCAGTCTTAATAAAAATAATTTGAATTTACATTAATTCAAATATTGAACTAAAAAGCAGAAATAATAAAAATTTCAGACTTATTCAGTTATTCAGTTTAAAATAAAAATTACGTAAAAATATACATTTTCACCAAACACGTGAAAATATATATAACGACATATGAACGAAAGAAGATAAAAAATGTTGCAAATGAGTGTAAAAAGGCTATAGAAATTACAAAGGAATTAATGCTCAACATCTTTAAAAAATTTTTCTATCTCAATTTGTTCCAGCCAAAATCTTTCGACAAATTTAGTGTAATCACTAGAAAAATTACATTAAATTGGAAGCAACATGAGAAAACATACATGTGTATGTAAATCAGATATCATCAAGGTATCCATGTCGGATTTTTATTAGCTAGCTAAAACTGTAGTTGACTTTTTGCTAACTCATTTATAACTGGATTCTGAAATACCTCATAAATGACACAGATGTGTGAGTTAGTTCTTTTTCGTACAACTGTCTTCTTCCCGATAAGTATTGAACTAACTTTTAGATAGCTCAAAACTGATGCAGAGATTAGTGAGTTGTTTTTGTACAACTAACTTCATCTCGATGCAGAGATGAGTCAGTTGTTTTCGAACAATGTTGTATTAACTTATATCTGTGTCACTTTGAGTTAGCTAAAATGTGGCTCAAAACTTATATCGTCACAGAAAATACAAAAAGCCCTATCTAACATTTTAAAAATTTTACAGGAGAAGCATAAAACTTATTTAAATGAAAGCAATGGTCAATGCCACAAAATTTTGCACTATAAGTAAACAATTTCTTGCCCATTTTTCAATTATAGTGCAAAAATTAGATAATTATTTTTTTTTTTCTAAAATTAAATAATTATTTTTATATTGAAGAAGTAACAACTTCTTGGTTTGTGATTTTATGAAACAAGAGGCCCTATCTACATTGAATTTATTCAAGAAAGAAAGCAGTGAGAGGATTAAAATACTAATAATGAATTTTTTTTAACTTAGATTATAAATAATATTACTAATAATTTAAGAGATAATAGTTGTGTTCGTGTACTTTTCCAGTAATAATTATCTAGTAACTTTTAGATAATTATTAAAAAAAATTTAACCGCAATCCATTAAAATTCAAGAACAATTTGTAAAAATTTTTACAAATTATCAAGTACGCAAACACAGGTTTATATTTTATAAATTAAAAAATTCGATTATGTTGAACATTGTCGTTATGACAATACATATTCCTTATGCTGGTGTAGATCAATAGTCCCCAAACTCTGATTTGGTATCGCCAAACAGAGACAATAAGTGTAATTACTGGTTGTAGCTCATTTATCGGAAAAGTCGTTTATATGTCCAATCCAGTTTAATTCATTACTATATCTCACTTTTTTTGATAGTTGTTTTTTAAAACAAAAGGAAACCTAACTCAGATTGTTTAGTGCCGCGTTGGTAGATGAGTACGTTTTTACAGTACATTTTAAGACAAAAAACTTACTTTCACTACACAAAAAATACCACTAGTATATTTTTCGTATGCAGAACTAGTTAGTTTGGACTTTTTGCATATAATAAATCATTGGTCTTGTAGATAGGCCTTTTTTGTTATGCCAATAAAATCCTTATATATGGTCGGAAGAGTCTGAAACTTTGGATGGAGATGTATTTGAACTTAATGTACCAGAATGAACGAAAATCTCGATTTTTAATATTTTGTTAGATAGGGCTTTTTGCATTTTCAATGACGATATACTTCATGTTTATGTTAACTCTGTGCTGTCTATATTTTATGTGGCGCGATAGCAAAACGGTAAGTATGATGGCTAGGGTTTTTTATTCCCGGACTTTTTTGTTTCCCGGGAGAGCGGGAAATAAAAAAGTAATTCTCGGGATCCCTGGAATTCCCGGGAATTAAAGAACGTACTAAAATATAAAAAAAAATTTTTATTTACGGAATCCATTGATTTTTATATGAATCAATAATTCTTTATTTTAATCTGAGCTTTATTTTAAAAGTATTTCACGAACAAACAGTGTCTAAAGAAATGAGATAAAAATGCAAAAAACTTAACAAAACAGAAAAGCAAAAATATTTAAAGTAAATTTGGTAGAAAAGAACAATATTTTTATCGAAATATTAAGGAATTTTCGTATTTAAAAACTATTTTTAGACCGAGCAAATGGAGAGGCATACAAATCATTAGTAAGATCACTGACGGACTGAAATCGTTTTTGCGGTTATTTTATTTATTGTATCTTCAATAAAACTAAACTAGCAATAAGTAATCAAATCTTAACGCTGCAGTCAAAGTTCCTTTATTTCTGATCATTCACCTATGACTTTAACACGTGGTTGTCAGAGGACGAAGTGACGCAAGGAGCTATTAAAAGGTTGTCTAGGACAAGTGTTGCTGATGAAGAGCACTCTTAGAACAGTAAAATCAGTCCTTTACTTCTTGGTATGCAATAAAAATTCTCTGCCCTTAGAAAATTTTTCCTTTTATATTCTTTGTTGCAAATGCATTTTTAAAGCAGTCAATGTATTCATTGTTTCATCTCACAATCGATTTCTTATTTAAGTAACACAATTTCAGTTGTTGGGAAAAGCCTTTCGCTCTCGACAGAAGATGCCCAGATAGTTAAAAAGCCGTAAAATTCCAATAGTTTTGGTCCTTTTTCCGCTGTCTTCAAATAATTTCAGTTGCCTTGTTAATAGTAGCAATTAAAGATTCTTCGCAAGTCTGCTCTTTCAAAACATCACTGTCATCTGAAGTAGAGATGGGCGCGTGTGGTGTTTTTTTTCGCTACACGAATACGCAAGATTCAACAAGAAGTGCTCGTGACAGAAAATCTGATTTCGTTCGTATTCGGGTCTGCCATGGGATAGAGAAAACAATTTTTTATAAATATTTTTATATAATTTTTATTTAATTTTCATATTTAGAAATAACTTTATATTTCTAATATTCGTTTACTATGTATGTATGTACATATATATTTCTGCAATACTACACAATATTAACATTTAATTACAAAAAGATAGATGAAGAGAAAAATAGCTTAAGAAGAAGACATAGAAAACAGTTATAGATAAAGAACGGATAACAAAAAGTTCGTTTAAATCTAAAATTTATCTTGATTGTTGTTGGACTTAGAACAGAACAGAGCATTTGACTAATTCCGACTAACTGATGTTGCACAGATGTTGAGTGTGCGCCATGAATCAGGCCTTAATATACTTAAGATAATATTATGAGTCTTTTATTTTAGCAGATTTTCGTTGCCAGTATTCGAATCATTTATGTTTTTCCAGCAATTTAATGCGTACCAGGTGCTGGAGCTACATTAACAGATGTGGCCGAGGCAATATGACCAGCCAAGGGGGCTGTATGCACAGCACCACGTGTCTTAGCTACGTACACACCAGGACCATGAGCACCGTGAGCAAGAGCGAGACCAGCATGACCAAGACCGAGCCCAGCATGTGCAGGTCCTTGAGCTAGAGCAATACCGGGAATAGCACTTCCTCCCCACACACCATGACCTCCCCACACACCATGACCAGCTAATGGAGCCCCCCAGGGACCAGCCCAGCCACTATGATCAACAGCGGCATGACCACCCCAGTGACCCAAAGGTGCTCCCCAAGGTCCAGCTGGATGCAAGGCGGTGGTAACATAAGATACACCAGGAGCATGTTGAGCAATTAAAGATGATTGCACACCTACGGCAAGGGCCAACATGACTACGGCAAATACGAACTGTGTAAGAAAAAATGGATTGAAATAGTTATTCCAATTTATAATTTTTTATATATTAAAATATTTTTGTATAATATTTTCCTTTTAACAATTTTTTCGGCAATAACTTACCTTCATGTTTTTAAAAGGATTGAAGGAAAAAGAAGTAGGAAAGTTAATTTGAAATGAAATTTAGTGTTCAATGAACGCTATTTGATTTGATTCTGATTTTACTAACAAAATTATGCCAACTTTTATACTAAAATTTAAATCGAGTTTAGAGTTAAATTATATTTGTTGTTTGTTTTTTTTTTTTTATTTGGTTTGTGTGTGGTGCAGTTGCAGTAACATTTTGGCCACACCAAAATCTAATAAAAAAAAATATATAAAAACAACAACAAAACAACTACCACCAGCACCACACACAATAAATAGTTAATAAAACTATTAATAATATTTTTATTTGCTAAACTATTTTAATACCCTTCACCGTTTGTTTCAAAGCGCAAGTGTATTTATAATAATCATTCGTTAGGAATGCAAATTTTGCAATTCCGTTAACAAATATACGGATATTTTTTTTGATCAATTTTTTACCAACAGAACAGATGTTTTCTAGAGAACGAAAGTTTGTAATAACCAGATATCTGGTTCACGTCATAAAATACAATTAAATTTTAATTGATTGATTAAAAAGCTAATCTGCACTTTGCAGTAGACATGTCATACACATGTATAAAATTATAAACTCATTATCACACCGTTTGTCACAAATATCATAAAGTGTGTAAATTAAGTAGCCGTCTATTTATTATACGTATGATTCCGCATGGCAGAATTAAGATAAATGTAAATTATTCCATCTACAAATGAGTTTAGAGCTGTTTAAGTAATTTTACAAATATAAATTGTTTACAACTTTATAAAGATACCGGCTTAACATTTTATTTCGTAATAATTTATGTACCTTGTATTAAGGATTCATTTATTGTATCTTCAAAAGTTAATTATTCATATAGTAGAATTAAATAACAATTTAAATTTATTCAATCAGGTACAAGTTAATTAATTTAACTTATTTTATTAAGAGATGAATACAGGACAATCGTAATAATTCTAACAACACTAAAGCATAGAGGAACAATATTTCATTTTCTGAATCCACATATCGTCGGCTTCGAGTGTAAGCCCGCTTTCATATATGATATTTTGATACCGTTTGAAAGAGAACGAGACGCCGCATTGACTAAGAAAATAAAATTCTTCAAATTTGAGTTTTTAAGTGTCGAAAAATGTTTGATGCGTAAAACTGCTAAGTCCAATCAATTAAAATTTAACTGCTAACTCCAATGTCACCACCATTTTATATATTGTGTTTCTGACGGCGACTTGTTATTCTGCTACAAAAAACTAGTTTTGTCTTTATTTGTATATATTGGTTCCTTTGGCTCCTATAAGGAGCATAGGGCCGTAACAAATTCGTTCCAATTATTCCTATTCGATGCTAGGTTTTTTATTTCACTCCAACTTTTGCCTGATTTGTTAACTTCCAAAGTTAATTGTCTACGCCAAGTGTGGGGAGGGCATCCTCTACGTATGCTTCCTTGGGGGTTCAAGTCTATAGAATTACGGGTGATATCAGTGGGTGGACGACATACAACCCAATACGCATAAATATTTGAACTCGTATTGGTGTCTGATTTGTTCGGGCATTCAATATGGTGTTGGGCCAAAAAATTCGCAATATCCTTCTAAGGCACCTGTTTACAAGGACTTTTAGGGTATTAAGATCTGCTGCGGAGGTATTTCAAGTTTCACAGCCGTACAAAAGCACAGACTTGAGGGTGCTGTTGGCTCAGTAGTTAGCGCGTTTGACTACAAACCCTGAGGTCTTGAGTTCAAGACTACTTTCAGGCAAGCCAACAACATCATACATTTTTCTCATGTGCATTGGTGTGTTATTGTGTTGGTTGTTGTTGGACTGTTAAAGTGATGAAGGCATATCACTGATCACTTTGGCAGTACCGGCAGCGATTAATACTAGCATATCCTAATGCACTTCAGAGCACCCTCCTTCGTCAGTATTGTAGCAGAACCGTCGGCGAAGTAAAAGAACTAATAAATTGGCTACGTAGCTTAAAAACATATCGATGCCTCTACTTGACACCAGAGAGGCTTGCAACACTGCTCTACAAAAAACGCGCAATAGCAGGGTTGTAAATGAATTAAGCTTTCTATCTCTCTCCCACTTCACCACCTGCTTTCCCTACTCTATCCCTTTCCCAAAGAAGGTAACATATTAAGTAATTAACTGGTAGGCATTAATTGCCTGATTGTGTTACTTCTCTTAAAAAAAAAATCCAAGTTTTGTGCGTGTGGAGAGGGATAGAGGCTTCCATATTGTGTTGAGTTGGCCAAATGATTGCCTAGCTTTCATGGTACGGTTAGATACATCATCTGAAGATCCGCCCTTTGATAAAGGAATACTAGGTAGCAGAATTGGTTTATATCTTGAAGATTAATATTTCGTATACAGAGTGGTCTGTTGTGTATAGGCTTGATTCTCATTGCCTTCGTCTTGGGTTTATTCATTTTAAGGCCTGCCTTTGATGCTTCCGTTTCGAGCATTTTCAAGTTCTCTACCATATCAGAGTAATTATGCGTAAGAAGACATACATATATCATCTGCGTAATCTAGATCAGAAAGACGGCCGCATGAGCCCCACGTAATGCCTCTGCTGTTTAGCGTTGCGTTCCTCACTACTATGTCTAAAACTACATTAAACAGTAAGGGTGACGGGACACATCCTTGTCTTATGCCTGCATTGATGTTTACTGTATCACTAACTAAGTTTCCATGTAGTACTCTGCAGTTTGCATTTCTATAGAGTTCTTGTATTATCTCGACTAACTTGCTGGGGATTTCTTTCTAAGCCAATGCGTTCCAAATAACAGAACGGATAAGTGTGTCGAATGCTTTTTCAAAATCTATAAAGACTAAGTAAAGAGGCAATCTATATTCTACTGATTGTTCGATTATAATTTGAAGGCTATTGATATGATCGATGCACGATTTATGTGCTCTGCCTGTTCACACCGAAGTGTCCCATCGACGGAATTAGTAAAGCGCCCAATACACTACACCAGTATGCACACACAATCACGTGTTGGCGCCAGTGGTTGAGTCGTGTGATTGTGCATTTGGTGTGATTGTAAGATTTGTGTAGCGATGTCAAACAGAGTTTGATATTTTGCTGATGGTACCAGTTTGTGGTATTGTGTATGGTGAATTTAGCTCCGTTGAGAGAAGTTGTCAAAGAGTAAACATCGGGATAAAACACATTTACTTGAATAAATTACTCATAAATTAAGAAAAATAATAGAACAAAATATATACTGCAAGTCTTTCTGAAATAAAACAAGTCATTTCTAACAGTTTTTTAATAAAAAGACATGAATTTTACTTAATTTCTATTTAAAAAAAAATATCAGTAATGAATGCGGTGCGCACTAGGTACAACAACTCATCAGTACAGAATTTTTAAGAAAATGAATATTGCACCAGTATGCTTGTATGGTAAGTGTTTCGAGCACGATTCTACATCACTTGTTTGTGCCAGTATACTGTAGTAATGTATGCCTTGCTTAAGTCTTTTGTGAACGATACTAGCCATGACTTTTGTTGATCATACTTAAAAGTGTTATGCCCCTCCAGTTCTTACATTCTGAGAGATCACATTTTTTGGGTATGTTGATAATTAAACCGCTTTTTAAATCATCACAAAGTATATTTTTATCCCATAAGTTTTGCATAATTTTACTAATCAATAGGGCACTTGTATGTGGGTCAGCTTTCAAAGAGCATAGGGTTAATATTATAAATTCCTGGAGCCTTGTGGCTCTTAAGGGTGTGAATGGCATTTACTATTTCTGCAGTTGTGGGAGCTGTAGTTTGCATATCACTTCGTGCGGAGTGGCTGCTACAGGAACATAACATATAGAAGCAGGTGTGTGGTTATTTGTCGACAATATACCAGAGGAGTGTTGCACCCAGATATCGAGCTGGGCAGATTTCGAAGTGATGAGGTCTCCGTTACTGTTCTTTAAAGGTTTAGTAGATGAGGACTTTCTATTTGAAAGTCGCCTGATAATCTTGTATAGGTCGCGATTTCTATTCATTTCGGCAGCTGTCTGTGCGTCTTTGGTAAGTCCTTCTATCCATCTACGTTTATCTTTCCGAGCACTATGTTTAACTGCTTTATCAATTTGGTTGTAATTTAACTGTAGCTTGGTTTTCTCCATGAGGGTCCTTGCAGTGTTCAATTGTGCTTTTTTGTGCTTTCTATCGCTGATGAGATTCCATGTGCCATCAGATATCCATTGTTTTTGCTCAGAATTTTTGTATCCAATGTGATTTGTTGCTTTGTTCCAAAAAATTTACTTAACATTTCAAAATTCTTCTAATGGGATCTCGTTGTTTACCAGAACGTCTCTCAAAGCATTTGTGTAGGTGGTTTTTACGTATGGGTTAGATTAATAATTTTTCATTTCAACTTAATATGAAACAATGGTAATTTTAAATCAGCAGCAGTAAATTTTCGCTGCTAATTCGCTTTTTGTCGTCGACATAGCCGACATTGTAAGAATAAACAACAACAAGTCACACAACTCAGCACAACAGTCAACTGTAGCAATAAACAAAGCAAACAGAGAAACAAGCCGATCGGTTCAAAGCCGGCTTAAGAGCCGCCGCCGATTTTCAATGTAACTTCAAGCCGCCGCCGATCCATGCGGCTAGCCTCGGCTCAAAATTGCAGCCGGCTAATTGTTTTTTAGATGCAAATTTGTACTACATATTACAAATTATGTGAAAGTCGTCAGGTGTTTGAAAAATTTTATATAAAAATTTTTTTAAAAAAACTTATAAATTTAAAATTTCATAAAATTTCGTAATAAAGAAGTTCCACAGTAAAAAGTGCAATTGATTATATACATTTTATCGCAAAATATTCGCGAAATACAAAACCAGTCGCTGTCAGCCGGCTCAAGCCGGCTATGAGCCGCCGCCGATTATTTTTTCCTAAGCCGCCGCCGCCGACTTTTTAAGACGGCTTGTTTCTCTGAAAGCAAATAAACACTATCACACTTAAACGACAAATTATTTCTTGTAAATTTAACATGATTTTAAATCACAATTGAACCATGCTGATTTTACATTCCTTTTTTCTATGTGTACTTTTTCAATATTTTTAGGAAGTGAGAAAAATGTAGGGCCCCCTAATACACACACATTTAAACATTAAAATGTGTCTGTTGTGTGGAATGTTTGATTTTATCAATTAAGTTCTTTTACTTAATTGTGAATAAAATAGACATTTGGCCCACGATTTTAATGATTTGTCGCTTCTTTTATTTGTAAAATACCCAGCTTTCTGATAAATGCTAAAAAATGTAAAATTGTTGCATTCATGATTTTTTTTATGAATTTATGAAAACAAAACAAACAAAAAAAGTTTTACACGAAAAATATAAATAATAATTATTCGTCGCAAAATTTTGACGTTCTAACAAAAGCTAAAAAATTGCATATTAGCAGCGCTCGGACTTTCATGCAAATGCATGTTTTTGTGGTGATAGATAAATTCTAAATAGTTTGGCATAAATTTTTAGTTGCATATTTTTGTGATAAGTGCATATTTTGCAAAAAATTCATATTTTTATAGTTATACAATTTATTAATGCATATTTCTCAATTCCTGAAAAATTTTAATAGGCCGATATTGGATGACAATCGAGCCTCAGTTGGGTTGCTAATAAAAATGATGCTACTGATGGCAAATGGCAACTGAGAGATGTCAATTTCTGTTGCTATTTAGTGCATTTTAAGCAACTACTAATTTTCATATGCAGACTGGTAACGCAACTAAAGCTCGGTTGCATTAAATAATAGTCCCAATTATAATTACTTTTTTTTCTCTAATAATAATAAAAAAAATTACAAAATTATTTTCATATTATTTTAGTTTTGGTACTTTGTTCGTAGGTAAATGCATATTTTTGCGCGTGTTTTTCAATTTTATGTGCATATTTTTAAGCGCTTAAAATCTATTTTAAGTTGCATGAAAGTCCGAGCCCTGCATATTAGTATTAGAGTTAAATTTCAAATCATTAAGAGTTCAATTTAAAATCATTAGATAGTTTCTGGTACTAAGTTTTTTCAGTCAACAAGAAGTTTGAACAAGTTTAGAAAATTTCTTTATGAATTGTAAAAAAAAAATATTTATAAAAATTCCCGCTCGACAGGACAACAAATTTTGTCAAAATCATTCAATCTTCAGAACAACTTTATTTAATAACACAAAAGATAATATAAAGTAAAATTTTTCTAATACATTTTGTACAGACATTAACTATACTTGCATAAAAATGTATGTACATACAAGAGTTTTGTATAAAAGTTGGCACAATTTCGTTAACAAAATCAGAATGAAATCAATAAGCATTCGTTGAACAACAGCTGCAGATTAAAACAGTTTTTCCTTCAATTTATTTTCCAACCTCTACTCCTTCAATCTTTCTATCAACATGAAGGTAAATGTTGGGAGAAAAAGTTTCATCGATTTTTCTAATATTAAATAAAGAATTACAAAGGACTAAAAAATTGTTAATGAGTTAAAGTAAATCTGCAAATAAAATAAACCAATAGCCAAAAATAAGTTTATTTTTCTGTTTTAAGATTTAAAAAATCACATAAGCTTATTACAGAGAAAGAATTTATTAAATTTTTTTTTTGTGTTAAATAGTTCTTAGAATATAATTTTTATGCTCGTAGTGATTTTTCCAGATAAATATATATTGCAAACCGTAAAACTAAGAAAAATTTCTATTTATACATAATTATCCTAAAAATCCATATAAATCTTTACTAATAGCACGTAATTTACATATTTTTTTTCTTTTGCAGTTCGTCTTTGCCGTAGTCTTGTTAGCTCTTGCCGTAGGTGTGCAATCATCTGTGCTTGGTGTCGGCCCATGGGGAGCACCATGGGGTGTTGCACCCTGGGCTGGTCATGCCGCTATTGACCACAGTGGCTGGGCTGCTCCCTGGGGTGCTCCATTAGCCGGCCATGGTTTATGGGCTGGTCATGCTATTCCCGGCATTTCTCTAGCTCAAGGTCCCGCTCTCGCTCATGCTGGCCTCGGCCTAGGTCTCGATCTAGCTCATGGTGCTCATGCTCCTGGTGTATACGTAGCTAAAACACGTGGTGCTGTTCATACTGCTCCATTGGCCGGTCATATTGCATCGGCCACTTCAGTGAATGTGGCTCCAGCTCCTGGTACTCATTAAGTTCACAACAATTCATAAAAGACACATCAATCCATCCAGCTAATAGCTTCAGAGGCTTAGAAAAAAAGGAGATATCCCTCCACTGTTAAAATCCTTTAATATAGCACACACTCTATATTACTTAACTTAAATATCCAAGAAATCCCCAACAAATATCTTTTAAATCCCGATGACAAAAAGTTTAGAATTTCATTCCAACAACAATCAAGATGAATTATTACTGATACAATTGCAGCAACTTTAAACAACAACATCAGCAACATTTAAACTGAATTTTTTGTTATCATACTGTATCTTTATACTTTTCTTTAACTCTCTCTCTGTCTGTCTATATCTATCCATTTCACACTTTAACTGTAAATATTGTCAACAACAACATAAATCTACAAAAAAATGCAAAAAAAAAAGAAATCAATCTGTGATTTAGAAGCGATGAATGTTTTACTTACAAATAAAATATGTAAACCCAAAACTAAATTTTCAATTGTTTTATTATTTTGGAATGCATCCGATACTGATAGCGATAAATATGTGGTAGCTCGGATTTGCCAACACATCGGTATCGGCGAAATTTTTGTTGTCGGTAGAACAATACTTTTCAAATTTCGACATGTTTCCCGGGAGAGCGGGAAATAAAAAAGAAATTACCGGGAATTCCCGGCAATTGAAAATCGTACTAAAATATTTAACAAAAATTTTAATTTCTATTGGAGTGTCCATTGATTAATCATTCAATCATTCTTTATTTTAAACTGAGCTTTATTTTAAAAGTATTTCACAAACCAACAGTGTCTAAACGAATGAGATAAAAAGCACAAAACTTAACTAATCAGAAAAGCAAAAAGATTCAAAGTATATTGGGCAAAAAATATATTTTTATCGCAGGTCCAAGACAGACAAACGAAAACCCAAACTCCGTAGCGTACCCTCCACGTTGGAATCCTAGAAGAAATGTTCTAACCACAGCACCACCCCTATTAGAGGTCACAAGCGCCACTTCCAAAATAAAAAATAATAAAGCATCTGGACCGGACAACTTGCCCCCCGAGCTCTTCAAGTATGCCCCTTAACTGACCGAGCACATATTGTTCCTAATCAAGGAGGCCTGGGACACTGGCAATATCCCCTCCGACTGGAAAGAGGGCGTAATTATAACGATATCGAAGAAAGGAGAACTTACTGATTGCAAAAACTGGAGAGGTATAACACTCGTCAACACAATCCACAAAATTAGGGTCTTCTTGGTACCGGACCGCATTTTACCGATAGTGGAACAAAATTTACTCAAGGAGCAAGTTGGCTTCCAACAAAATCGTTGTTGCATTGACCATATAAATTCTTTGAGAATAATTGTCGAACAATCTATTGAATGAAACTCCCCGCCGCACAGTGAGACAACGCCGGCATCAAATACAAGGAGTCATTGTAGAGCTCTGAAATTTTGCACAGGTTATTTTTTAGACAACTCCAGTTTAAAATATAAATATTAAGAAAATTCGCCCACCTCCCATACAATCGAAATTTGTAAAATGCCGTATTGTCCGTAATACTTTAGGTATAACTTTAAATTTTGGTATACTTGAATGTTATATTGTTGCAAACATTATCGGAAAAAAATTTTGAACTTTGGCCCACTTTTACCCCAACCACCCATACAACTCAACATAAAAAGTGCCATATTTTCTAAAATATTTTAGGTACAACCTTCAAATTTGATATTACTGTAATTTATATCATTTAAAATGTTTCGTGCAAAAATTACAATAACACGCCCACTATTACGCCCACCTCCCATTTAAATGCAATACAAAAGAACCATTTTTTTCATTCTATCAATAATTTTTTAACATCATCATGGTATTCTAATTTTTTCAATTTCATTCTCATTCTAAATGAATTAATATAAGGATCTGATGATATTTGCAAATAGTGCATTACATCTTCATTCGTAGAAATACGTGAATTTTTACGAGAATGGAATAGCCTACAGTTTCTATACTCCTTATTCATTGCTTCTTGCGCTTCTTCGGATAACATTCCTGTAGCAAAAAAAAGTTAATTTTAAATAAAGTTTAAAAAAATTCTTTCAAAAATAAAAATTGCAAAAAAACCTATTGGCAATATAGCCTCAGATATTATTTTGCTGCCGTTAATGAGAACTTTATGGACAGTGATAGGCATGTAATACCAGCCATAAAGCTCTACATACAATTTTGCAGTGTCCATGCAATACGTATGGAATTTACCAACATCTATATTTTTACTAGTATTTATAGTATTTAATATAATTTTAAATCGGTGAATTAAGTCTACATTTACACCAGTTATGTCAGTAGTTACTTTTGGATCTTCAAAAAATCTTCTAGAGACATTACCATCATTGGTTGTTCCCATGCCTTGTTTCACCACATCGACTTTTAAGCCCAGAACTAATTTGAAATTTTTGTTTATTTCTGTTTTAACAGCTTCTTTCTGTTCTTTTCTGCCTTTATTTTTCCTCCACGCTTTAAAACGATGGTTCTGAATTAGTTAGATGGTTCTGAATTAGTCCAACACAAATAAGAATCATTGTAAAGATCAGTTAAATTTAACGGAACAAGAGATGTTAAAAACATATTTTTATCAGAAACATTTTCATCGGTGAAACGTTGATGATATTCACTGTGCCCTGATGATCCATCACACCCCCATTTACTTATTAAATTCAACTCATTTGGAATCTCATCAATCTCACTTTTTGTTTTTGTTTGAAAAATTCTTGAAACAGTGTGATCAAGTAATTCTTGTAATCCAACACTGCTAAAACGTTCATCAACCTTAATATTTGCAGGATAGCATTTTTTTAACTTCTAATATTTTGCTATAGTGTGGGAATATATCGCAACCAGTTTCTTTTGCAAAGCTTCTTAAAACATCATATTGGTGTCTTGATAATGAAGCATCAATTATAAGGCTGAGTGCTTTCTCTGGTGTAAATGATTTGAATTGTTCACCGTACCTAATATTCGAAGTTTTGCGCGAGCATTTGACACCATTGATCGGGACTCAACTTGGGCTTGTCTCAGCAACATTGGAGTTCCACAAAAAATCATCCATATAATACGTATGCTTTACCAAGGAGCAACATGAAAAGCACGTTTTAAAGGAGATGAGAGTGATGAACTTGAGGTTCTTAGCGGAATTAGGCAGGAATGTATTTTGTCACCACTGTTATTCCTGCTGGTGCTAGACAGTGTTATGCCTAAGACGAACTTTGAGGCAGGAGAAGGCATGCAATGGCAACTGAACTACCGTCTTCATAATCTTGCTTATCCAGATGACATATGTTTGATATCGCACTAAATAAGGGGTATACAAGAAAAAATTAACAGGCTTCATGAGAACGGCAAGAAAGTAGGATTGAAAATAAATCTCCTAAAAACGAAAGTTAAGAGAATTTCAACAAACAATTCCAGCCCTATAACACTGAACGGAAACGTCATCGAAGAGGTGGTTAAATTCCTTTATCTAGGTAGCATAATTAGCAAAGACGGTGGTGCAGATTATGATGTTACCAACCGCACTAACAAAGCGCGGCACACTTATGCTTCCCTCGGACGAGTGTGGAAGTCCCCACAATTTTCGGTAAAGCATTTTAAAAATCTTTAACACTAATGGGAAATCAGTGCTACTTTATGGCAGTAAGACCTGGAAGGTAACGTATATAATTTCTTATAGACTGCAGGTCTTCCTGAATAAATGCATGATGCGTATCCTTAAAATTTTCTGACCTGTACGTATCAGTAACCAGGTATTAGTACAGAAATGTAATATGGTGCCCCTAAACACCGAGATAATGCAACGGAAATGGAGATGAATCGGCCACACGCTGAGATGTGAGAATGGTGACATAGCCAAAAACAGTTTCCAATGGAATCCACAGGGAAGCAGAAGTAGAGCTGCAAGTCAGTGGATATGGAATTATCAGCAATAGGACTAACATGGCCCCAGATAAAAAACCATGACTCTTGACCGAATTAGATTTAAAAATTTTGTCAATTCTTTGTAAACAATATAGAATCCCTATAGACTTAAGCGAAATCACGTAAATGTAATAGTATTTTTAATTACCTGTTGTTGCTAGATGCTCCAAATTGGAGCGATGTGTTTTGTTCTTCATACCCTGCGGAAAATTTGGTGACAAATGATCCAAAAGTACTCGTCCTATGACTTGAGAAAATGAGACTGGTACCAAAGATAAGGAGTAGTGAATGGTGAAAAAAGACATATTGTGTAAATGGTCACATATTAATCATTTTCAGTAAATTTAGTTGGTACTCCGGCTAGTATATTAGTAAACGGCACTGAACTAATTCGATGCACCTGGATCAAAGGCATATTACATAGTATCTATATAATATTAATTGTCTCCCTTCAATGAGACTGCCATTCCACTGAGGAACCTGATCCGTAACTATATTCAGATATTAATTCCAGCCTAACTGGTATTTACAACATTGAAATATAAGTTCCCCTGTGGTCGAGTGCGTAGTGTCTAGTCTGTCATGCCGGAGGTTGTCGGTTCGAATCCTATCAAAGACACCGCTCAAAAATAAAATACAATTTCTACTTGGATTCGTAACAATAAAAAAATAAATTTGTCGATAAATGCAGCTGAATTTGGGAATAATATTTATATTGAAACTGTATTATTCTACACCGATTAGGACTCCAAAAGATAGTTCAGAGACAAGTTACAAGGTGCATACAAAGTATCAATTAACCCCATCCTAGGCCATCCCCATGTTAAAGTGGCTGGTCCGCTTCATAGGAAGTGTTAGAACTCGGATTGGTCCCTACCACCTGGGGACCGGTCACGTGACTTGTTTTGTGCCAGTTCCATTTACCGGAGGGTAGTTATAAAAAATAGCAAAAACGTTAAGTAAAATAAAAAAACTGACAATGGAAGTGTAGCGGCTACTCTGTTCTACTATTTACGTTGAGTCGATGTTAATTTTTCCCATGTTCCTTGGATTATTAATCAAGCACAATTCTTTCTGAATATAACGATCGAACCTTAGCATATTTGAGGAGGTCCATAACAAAACGCAATAATTACAATTTTCAAGTTTTTTTTATTGAATCCCTTCTACACATTGAAATCTATATTAACTTTATTATAAAGCATTCCAAAACTCAATAGCTATACTGCAATTCTATATCAAATATAATGGCTCAGAGCAAATTGCTACTTATTTAAATTATATTTTGTCGTTTATCCAAAAAAATGTTATGGTGTAATTATTGCGTTTTGTTCTGGACCTCCTCAATTATCAATTAGGATTTTATTTTTTATCATTGCGATCTGAATAACTCCTAAACTTATCAGTATTTAAATAACTAATGTTGAAACGGCATAAAGAAAATTTTATTTTAATCTTCTTAATGGTTTTTGTAATAAAATTAGACAAACTTTTTCGAAGTTATGATAAAATCAGTGGAGCAGCCACTTCAAAAATCCCCAATTTTAGTAAAAAATTACAACAAAAAAAAAAATTATGAGTTTAGTCGAACTGTATGAGTTTATATCCAAAGAAATTTAATTATTTTGGCTTGAGTTCGGTTATAATTTAATTTTTTAATTAAATGATATTTTTACCCGACTGCGCAACGCAAAGAAGGGTATTGTGTTTATTAGCTTATGTATGTATGAATGTATGTAAGTATGTGTGTTCCTTTGCGGCACTATATAAACCGAATGCGTAGGCCGACTTTGATGATTCTTACGTCAATCAATTTGTCTTAATCCCGGGAATGTCAGTAAAGATATGAGAGTGGTAAAATTGATTATGACGGCCAACAGACGCAATTTTGTGAATACGAAAAATATAAAAAGTGGGTGAACTATATCGAAATGGGTATCATTCGACAGGTATTTAAAAAGTATTTATAGTTTTCTCTTATGATTTTTAATTTGAAGGACCCGTTAGGATCTTTAACTGTTTAAAGTTCGTCGCAACAAAAAAACAACCGATTTCATAGATAAAAAGAGATCATTAAACAAAAAAAGAACAAGAACGCTGATGATGACGAGCGTAGCGGCCGTCAAAATCAGTAGTACTGATCCGTTCTGCTAATCTGATTTTAATATTCCAGCACTCCAATCTTAATAAAAATAATTTGAATTTACATTAATTCAATTATTGAACTAGAAAGCCGAAATAATAAAATTTTCAGAAAAAAGACATAAATTTAACAAGACCCAGATTTAACAATCAAAAAACCCGACTGCGGAAACCATTAGTAAGAAGCTTTGAAGAATACATTTTTTATAATTCCCGCCTGTAAAGGACGCAGTGCTCCGCACAATGGAGTTGTTTTTCTTTTTTCTTTTAGTGTTTTTACGCAGTCGGGTTTTTTGAGTTTTTAAATTTATGTCTTGTTATTTAGAGATAAATGTGAAGTGTCTATATGCGGAAAAGATTTCTGAAGAGCTTAGCTGGATCTATCAAAACGTCAGTTCAACCTTCCGTGCAGACAAAAATTTTCTTTGTCCATATGCCTCACATTTATCTCTAACTAAAGATATAATTTAATTGAAAAATGAAATTAAAGCCGAACTCAAGACAAAATAATTCAATTTCTTTGGATATAACAAAGAAAAATTATCCATAGAGTTTAAAATTTCAAGTGTTTTTGTAGTTAAGGGACTATAACACACCAAAAAATGTAGTGGTACTCCTTGGCATTTTTCTTGTTGCATAGTATAATCTATCACACACGAATACTTAAGTCGTTATTGGTGAAAATTTATGAAATAAGTTTAGAAGTTGTGTTGTTGTGCACAAAAGCGCATCGAAACTAGTCCTTGATATTAGAAAGAGCGTTTAAATAGAGCTAAAGCTGTTTTGCATAAAATGAAACCCTGATATAATGTGTTGTTATTGCTTTTTTAAAAATTTCCATAAACTCATTTGCTCAGGGATGCATTTTCTACAGAAGTCTTACGGCTTGTGAGATAGTGCAAAATAGCCTTAATTAGCATTAACAGCTCAAAATTTACGTAAGTCAACTTAAACTGTTATTCAAGAAAACCACAGAATTATGACATAAGACAATTGGATTTTTTTAAAGGAGTAATAAATAAAACAACTAAGACTTTTATTTTAATTTTACATAATTTATTTGTACGTAAAATATTGATCGCTTCTGGATCAAAAATATATTTAATTTTTTTTTTATAAATTTATGTTGTTGTTTACAATATTCACAGTTAAAGAGTGAGATGAATAGATATAGACAGACAGAGATAGTTAAAGAAAAAGATACAGATATAGAAGGATAACAAAAAGTGCAGATTGAATGTGGCTGATATTGTTGTTTAAAGTTGTTGAAAATGTGCCAGTAAGAATTCATGTTGATTGTTGTTGGACCCAAATTATTAACTTTTTGTTATCGAGATTTAAAAGTTATTTGCTGGGGATGTATAGTGTGTGCTATATTAAAAGATTGTTGGAGGGAGACTATGACGCTTTTGAATAGATGGATTGATGTGACTGTTATCCACCGTTGTGAACTTAATGAGTACCAGGAGCTGGAGCTACATTCACTGAAGTAGCCGAGGCAATATGACCAGCCAAAGGAGCAGTATGAACAGCGCCACGTGTTTTAGCTACATATACACCAGGACCATGAGCACCGTGAGCGAGACCGAGTCCTAGACCAAGACCAGCATGGTCGATAGCGGGACCTTGAGCAAGAGCAATGCCGGGAATAGCATGACCACCCCATAAACCATGGCCGGCTAATGGAGCACCCCAGGGAGCAGCCCAGGCACTGTTGTCAATGGCGGCATGACCAGCCCAGGGTGCAACACCCCATGGTGCAGCACCCCATGGTGCTCCCCATGGACCGACACCAAGTACAGATGATTGTACACCAACGGCAAGAGCCAACAAGACTACGGCAAATACGCACTGCAAAAGAACGAAAAAAATTAAATCAATTAATCGGCAATAATAGAAATTTCAAATGGCATGTGTTTGCTCTAATTTGGTATAACTAAAGAAATCGGTAAATGTCTTAAATTTTCATTTTTAAGAATACGAAAAAAAAACTCTTTTCGCAATAACTCTTTTTTATCAAGCTTTTCGATGAGGCTGGGTTTTTGAGCTAAAGCATTTTGTTAAGCTTTTTTTCTATATATTAAGAACAATTTAAACGCACTTAATCTTTTAATCCTTGTAAGTTCATTTAGTATTATTTTTTAATATATATTTAAAATTTTTTGTTATACACTCTTTTCCTTGCACAAATTTACCTTCATGTTGTTAAAAGGATTGAAGAAATAGAGGTTGGAAAATAAATTGAAAGAAAAACTGTTGGAAAGTCAACTGAAGCTGTTGTTCAACGAATGGTTTTTGATTTGATTCTGATTTTGTTAACTAAATTGTAGCAACTTTTATACAAAAAAGTTAATGATTCAAGTTTACTACATCTGGCTGACTGAATGAAATGTTTGCAGCATTTCTGTGTGTGGCAGGCGGGCGGGCGGGCGGTCAGAAACTTACATTTTGGCCACACCAAAAAGCAACACAAAAACAAGAGCAGAAACTGAACCCAAACCAACATTCAAACTTCTAATAATATATGTTAGAAAATACAATGTAATTTTATTATTGTTAACAATTAATAAAGTTCATAAATTGTTACAATCTTTTAATAACCTTCACCATAATTATTAAGTAGTTGTTTGTGTTTGTCATTTCGTTTTTGTAGCATTGAGAAAAATTCAATGTATACATATTTGTATATTTGTTTGAGTGTCTTTAATAGTGTCTTTACAAAAATATCTTTATTTTTAATAGATATATAAAAGGAATTTAGAAATATTTTATAACACCCTATTAAATTCAAACTTGTAGCATTTGTATGTTATTGTGAAAACATTCAGTCCAGCACACCTTCTACTTACTATTTAGTTTTATTAGAAAAATTTTCTAGTTTTTCAAGGGAAATGTGTTGTATCGTATTTTATCTTAGGCTATTGGTTTAAAGCCTAGAGAAGATTGATCAAAATTTTATACATCGCTGAGTATTAAAGGCTAAAAAATTACCCATATTGCCCGGAAAGAGCTACCTACCTACATATACATCTAAACCAGAAGGAAGACTAAAGATAAAATGGCACTTTTTGGAAATTTGCATTCATCACTTAATTCATTTTGCCCTAACTGGTAAAATTACTACTTCAACACATATTACAATTTTCTACATTAAAAGTATTCGTGGTAATAATAACATATTTCAAGTTTCTAGGGAATCATTCAAGTGAACCGGTTCTGTAAAACGGTGTAAGCAGTACTTCTTTCCATCCAATCTCCTAACTATTTTTGGCAAATACATCCTACCTCCTCCTTCAAAATTTATTTTGAAGTTAATCAACCACGTACAGAAGAGTGTGAAAAAGTTCATCGGTAATGTAAATGTGAGGATTGTTTCACTGTTTTATCGTTATTAACATTCAATGTGCTCTAATGAAATTAGGGAACTTTATCCTAAAACCTTCTTGATTAAGCACATACATTTGTCGTCAATAGGAGAGTAAATAGCACTAGGAACCAGGGACCAAAAATAATGATTATTACACAAATGTCTTACCAAAAAAGTCATAGTGATCCAAGAATATTAGTAACATGTTGTTAAACAATAAAGTTACTTTTTCTTGACATACTTTTTATAAGCTTTTATTTTCAATTTTTACTAAAAAAAAAAAATAAATAAGAATTATAATTGAGTTCTATTTTTTTATCGTAAAATAATTCTTATTTTTGAGTTTTATTTTTTTGCTCATAAATAACGGTTATTTTCAACTTTTATTTTTTTGCTCGAAAGTAGCGATTATTTCTTGATTTTTATTTTTTGCTTAAAAAAAATCATTATTTTCGGTTTTAATTGTTACTTTGTTGATGCAACAAGCCATTTGAATTTCAATTTACAGTAATTCATAACTACTTATTTAAATATTGCCTGGAAGATACTTAGGTGATACTTCCCAAGAATTTAGCCGAGACACCCGGAGTTTAACTGAGACACCTTCACTAAGCAAAGGACATTACTCTTAGACACAAAACCGGTATTAAAAGTCCCCAAAAGTGAGACCGAAATCTCTGCAAAATCCCAGAAGTTCCCGGGACTCCCAAAAACTTTTACAAAAATCTCCCCAAAACCACAGAAGTTACCCGGATTCTCAAAAGCTTTTACAAAAATCTGCCCCAGAAGGTCCCAGGATTGTCAAAAACTTGAAAAAAATCTCTCTTAAATATCAGAAGTTTTCCGGATTCCCAAAAGTTTTAATAAATCCCCCCAAAATCCCAAAAGTTCCCCGGACAACAACGGCAACACTGAAAGCCACAAAAATACCAAAACGGCAATGCTCAATAAAGGTGTCTAACAAATTTCAGATAAATCGGTCATATTAGGAGAATTAAAAACCTAAAGTAATCGTTATTTGTAAGCAAAAAAATAAAAATCAAGAAATAATCGTTACTTTCGAGCAAAATATATAAATTGAAAATAATCGTTATTTTTGAGGTAAAAAATAAAACTCAAAAATAAGAATTATTTTACGAGCAAAAAATAAAACTCAATTATAATTCTTATTAATTGATTTTTTTAGTAAAAATTTAAAATAAAAATTAAATCGTAATTTTTATGATATTACTTATAATCGTTACGGTCCCTGCTAGGAACTATAGAGAAAATTCGTTCCTCAGCCAAAGTGTACACAAATACTACTCACTCTATCCTACTTCTTATAATAAATTTTCGTACTTTCGGCACAATGCATTCAATGAGTAGAGGTTATCCCCTTAGTGAGGTTATCCTCATTTGGTCCATGTTATGCCCACAGGACTATGTACACCCTCCACATTCTTATGAAGCTCTCGATTTTAAGCTCTTGAGAGCCACCCAGCCCTAACAGACCACTCAAAGCTGCATCCCTAAGATGGAGCGGGCTCTGCAGAAACCGATTGCCTAGATGACTAAGTATACGCTCTTGCAGAGCCAGCTAGTCACAAAGAAGATGTGGGACTGACTCTTCTTTTTTTCTCGTCGAAACAGCTCCAGCAGTGATCTAAGGGGAAAGTGCAGTGGCCCATAATGGATCGAACCAGGAGTGCAAGCGAACTATTTCAAAAATGTTAGGAGCTGCTTAGCTCTAACTCTATAAGGTGAGAACCAAAGAGTCCTTGGTACGCTACAAACGGTCATTGCAAACCACCTCAAACCACCTTCCATAAAGCCTCCTTCTTAATCTATTTTGATAGCTCAACTAAGGGAATATTTATATCCCTTTGTGCGTCATCCACATGTAAGGCCGAACCTTAGAATGTTTTTGGGCATTCATCAGCAATTTTGTTGCCCTGAATATCTGCAAGCCCTAGACCTAAGACTATCTTGACATTATGTCGTTCAAGCGGAGTCAAAGATTGAATATGCCAATATATACTTCGATTTCACCACTTTTGAGATAATTGGCCTACTTATGGCTAGAATATTTACAAAATTTTCTATTGTACTGGTATCTTAAATAAACATCTTTATTCTATTCGCAGCTTGGGTTGAAACATGGTGGAGATGTCAATTAAGTTCAGCGATACCAAACGAAAAAGATTTTAGAGAATACCTACGATCCAGTACCAGCACCAATTTTGAAGCAGTCCGTCTAAACCGAAACTTCTTATCTTATTGTCCACCAATATTGATGAAACATATATGGTTTAAAAATTATTTTTCTCTAGATATGCACAATATATGTTTTTGCCTAAGAAAATCGGCTATAACCAAAGCTGGTTACGGATCAAGTGGTCGAATTTTGACCAACGGGTGAGGTTCTAGTATAGTTCGTTTGCCTTCTTAAGACTCATCCTCCTATGTTTCGTAAATTGGTATCATATCAAATACGGTAATGCCTTAATGTATCTAGCTGTCTGAGTCTAAAGGCAGACTTGGCAGATATGTACTTCTTGTAAACAGCAAGGAGGGGTGAGTAAAGCATTGTCTCTAGACTACGCTCAGGAGTTGACCTCATAGCTCCAGTAATTGCATTTTTATTGCTACGTACTCTTGACCACTGTCCTCCCCCAGATGAGCGATCCGTTGTTTAATTCAACTTTACTTTATGTCAGACGACTTATCAATTAAGATTTGTTTCAACGTTTGGGTTTCACAATTAAGGAATTTTGACCTTTTTTCCGAGGAGATCAAGACCGCTATCGAGGACATGTTCACGTTATTAAATGTGCCTCCTATATTTAGAAAGTACACTAAACCATTTTCCTTCTTATCAAGGGTATCCTCTATGGTGCCTACGACATCATGCATTGCAGCTTACACAGTACTACCCTTTAGGTAGAGCGCGCCACAGAAATTTTCAGGCGAGAGAATTCCTCTGAAGTGTGAAGACTGGTTAAGTCTTTCCAATGTTTTTTTTTTTTCAAAAAAACAATGAAAGCCTAATTAGTCTAGAATTCTTCACAGTTCCGTGATTTATCTTCCTTGCTTTCGGAATTAATACAATGGTAGCCTTTCAAGGTTCTAGCCTTCCTTTAAAAATTGAGATCAACCATGGAATTATTATCTTTATCGATTGCTGCAGTAACTCCGGGAAAATGTCATATGGCCTTGCTGACCTGAAGGACTTAAAAAAAGTCACATCCCATGCCAATTTAGCAGGTTATACATTAGAGTCTACGTTGTCCCTTCTTTGGATAGCTGACTTTGGGGATTCTCCAAAACAGGGTGACTGTTTGTACCATCTCTTCAATCTGCGAATTGAGTTTTCATCAGTAAACTAAAGGCTTCCACGCTGCATTCAGTAAAGTTATTGTCAATAGGAAGCCTTGGCGTGCCAGGTTCCTTGGAAATCTGTTGGTTGGTTAGTTGGGTAGCTTATGTGGATGCCTGCTAGGCGCAAGCATTGAAGTAGAATCAATAAAATTCCGTTTTGCCAGACCACTCCGTCAGTGTCAAACTATGTAGGACCGAATCCATATCTTGGATCAAACTATGTAGGACCGAATCCATATCTTAGATCAAAAGCTGTGCACCAATTTTAATAAAAAATGGCCAATTTATTTTGGAATATATTTAGATAGATGCTACTGGACCAGGGACTGGCTTGTTGTTGTTTTTTTTTATGAAGTTTATAAACAAAAATTTAAAAAAAAATTTAAAAAATTCAATATTTCTGACTCAAGTCAAAGCTACTCTACAGCTTTAGGAACAATGCTCGTTCACACGTCTTAAATATAATTTTGTTACCGAGTTTTAAATTTTTTTTCTTACTGAACAGGGCAAACCTTTCTCAAGTTATGATAATATATGCCGTACAAGTGCTTTCATGTTTAACATAACGCTATATCGCAAAAACTAGAGCTGTTAAAAAACGAAATGCAACGTTCAGCGTCCCAAATAACTAAAGAAACACATACAAAACATTGAAGAAAACGATATTATGACACTTTTTCATCTTATTGATGACACTTAGAAAAGTTACAAATTTTTCAAATCCCTTCGTGACTTTTGCTCCACCCTGTATATGTCGCATAAATAATTTTTATGTTCACTTTGTGGTTCCGATGTTTTGGATGGTGACATTACTGAAGAGGCGTTATTTTATAAATATGCGATTAATTGAGGAGCCTGGGTCAAGACCAACATTAGAGAAAAAAAATTAAAACTTTAAGAAATTTATTATTTGACATATTGTCGTAATTTTATTTTAAATGAAATTTATTTGCTGAAGCTTAAGTAGTTGTCTATATGCAGCATTTCGTTGTTGCTTTACCAACTCATCAGTATAAAATAACAAAAATTAAAACCAAAATAGAGGCAAGTAAAAGTAAAAATATATATTGTTTTAATCATTCTATTGATGACAGCTGTTGTAAAGATTAACATGACAATAATTGATCATTGAATCATTGGGTCAAAAACGAAGATGTCAAATTACATCAGCGTTATGACAGGTTCTCTTTTAGCGACATCATATTGATGAAATTTGGTCATTAAATGGATGTGAATTCTTCATTTCCCTGATGTCGATGTGTCCTTGTATTAACGATACATTTTTCATCATTGGCATTAATGACCAGCGGATGTAAAGGTTGACTTTACAATGATGAAAAGTGGCATGTGGTAAAATTACAACAGTTTATGACGGTTTTTCTATCAGTGTGAAAGATGAAAAGTTATATCATTCAGTGTGCAAAGTTATATCATTCAGATGATGTGTTCTTGAAATTATTCGCATTAACTACAGAGATTCAAAACAATAGTTTTAAAGAGAAACTCCAAATCAGTTCATCATTTTCGCGTTCTAATAAAAAACTAAACTTTTCCATATTAGTATTAAAGTTAAATCATTGGATGCAAACGGATCCTTTTGAGTTTATAATTTTAAGGTTTGTTAGAGTTGTTTCTGAATATAACATTAAATCAATTTGGATTCACAAAGTAAATACGTTCGAAATAATCATATTAATAAGTTGTAATAAAAATATTTATAAAAACTCTCGCTCAATAGAACAGAAAATTTTGTGAAAATCATACAATCTTCAGAACAACTTTATTTAGTAACACAAAAGTTAAAATAAAGTTAAGTTTTTCTGTTACATTTTGCACAGACATTAATTATACTTACATAAAAATTTATGTACATACAAAGGTTTTGTATAAAAGTTGGCACAATTTCGTTAACAAAATCAGAATCAAATCAATAAGCGTTCGTTAAACAACAGCTTCAGCTTAAAACAGTTTTTCTTTCAATTTATTTTCCAACCTCTACTCCTTCAATCCTTCTATCAATATGAAGGTAAATGTTGGGACAGAAAGTTTCATCGAGTTTTCTAATATTAAATAAAGAATTACAAACAAGGACTAAAAAAATATTTAATGAGTTAAAGTTGTTCTTCAAATAGAAATAAATCAAATCTTAAGAAAAAACAATATGCAAAACTTACTTGATTTTTCTATTTTAAGATTAAAAAAGCACTTGAGCTTGTTACAGATAGATAATTTATTAAAATGCTTTCTTTTGTGTTAAATAATTCTTAAAAATGGAGTGCAATAAAAATGGAATTATTAAACTCTTAGTGACAAGCTGCAGAACTTAGAAAAGTTTTCATAAATACCACACAGTTATTCTGAAATTCTCTATTAATCTAACCTTATTTACTTCTTTCTTTTTGCAGTGCGTATTTGCCGTAGTCTTGTTGGCTTTTGCCGTTGGTGTGCAATCATCTGTTCTTGGTGTCGGTCCATGGGGAGCTCCATGGGGCGCTGCACCCTGGGCTGGTCATGCCGCTATTGACCACAGTGGCTGGGCTGCTCCCTGGGGTGCTCCATTAGCTGGCCATGGTTTATGGGCTGATCATGGTTTATGGGGTGGTCATGCTATTCCCGGCATTGCTCTTGCTCAAGGTCCCGCTATCGACCATGCTGGTCTTGGTCTAGGACTCGGTCTCGCTCATGGTGCTCATGGTCCTGGTGTATATGTAGCTAAAACACGAGGTGCTGTTCATACTGCTCCCTTGGCCGGTCATCTTGCATCGGCTACTTCAGTGAATGTGGCTCCAGCTCCTGGTACTCATTAAGTTCACAACAAACCATAAGACACATCAATCCATCCAGTTAATAGCCTCAGAGTCTTAGAAAAAGAGGACATTTCCCTCCAGTGTAAAAATCGTTTAAATATAGCGCACACTCTATATCACTTGCCTTCAATATCCATTTCCAGTAAAAAACTTTTAAGTCCCGATGACAAATAGTTTTGGGTTTTGTTCCAACAACAATCAAGATGAATTCTTACTGGCTCACTTTCAGCAAGTTTAAACAGCAACGTCAGCAACAATTAATCTGAACTTTTTGTTATCCTACTGTATCTTTATCTTTAACTGTCTCTGTCTGTCTACATCTATCTTTCTCACTCTTTAACTGTAAATATTGTAAACAACAACATAAATCTACAAAAAAAAATAAAATAATGAAATCCATCTGTGATCCAGAAGCGATGAATGTTTTACGAACAAATAAAATTTGTGAAACCAAAAATAAAACTTTTGTTTATTTCGAATGTATTTGTTTGTGAATCCAAAATGATTATTAGGCTAAGATTCGTACGTTTAATTCAGAAAGAATTAATCCTGATTAAAATTCCTAGAAACAAGGGAAAAATTAACATCAACTTAATTTTTCAACACGTGAGCACTGACGATGGAAGTGTAGCGGCTTCATTAAGTGGCGCTACTCTGTTCTGCTGTGTACGTTAAAAAATTAAGTTGATGTTAATTTTTCCCTTGTTCCTTGGAATATAATAAATTAAAATAAATATGGAAAGAAGTGGTTTTTTAATATCCCTGCGGAAAATTTGGTGACAAATGATCCAAAAGTACTCGTCCTATGACTTGAGAAAATGAGACTGGTACCAAAAATAAGGAGTAGTGAATGGTGAAAAAAGACATATTGTGTAGATGGTCACATATTAACAATTTTCAGTAAATTTAGTTGGTACTCCGACTAGTATTGTAGTAAACGGCACTGAACAAATTCGATGCACCTAGATCTAAGGCCTATCACATAGTGTATATATAATATTAATTGCATCACTTCAATGATACTGCCATGCCACTCAGGAACCTTTTCCGTAACTATATTCAGATATTAGCTTAACTGGTATTTATAACCAGCGCTGTCAGATATGGCGATTTCTCGCCAAACGTGGCGATTTTTCAACTTGTTTGGCGTCAAAATTTTTGATTTGGCGACATGGCGATTTTGCTGGCGTTGAATAAATTTGATGGCGATTTTTATGGCTAATTTTTTAACCAAATCGAACTTAAGATTTTTATAATTCGGAAAATTACTTTGTTGAAAGAGTATTTTAAAAAATAGATCCCACTAAAATTTGTCTGCAAGAAATTACAACAATGTGATTTTGATGATTTTTCTTATATTAATTATAGTCATTAATGTGTTTTGAATTTTCAAGAGAAAAATTTACAAGAAATAATTGTTGGCGATTTTATTTATAATTTTGGCGATTTTCTACTAAATTTATATTGGATTATTTTATAAAAATTTAAATTAAAAAAAGTATTATATAAAAACAAATTTAATATCAAATATACATTCAGAAAAAGTACATAAAATTGATTTTGGCGACTTTTGGCGATTTTTCAAATCAATTTGGCGAAATAGGTCGGAAAAAATCTGACAACCCTGTTTATAACATTGAAATATAAGTTCCACTGTGGTCGAGTTGGTAGTGTACTAACCTGTCATGGCGGAGGTTGTCGGTTCGAATCCTATCAAAGACACCGCTTAAAAATAAAATACAATTTCTACTTGGATTTGTAACAATAAAAAAATAAATTTATCGATTAAATTAATCGAATTACAGCTGAATTTGGAATAATATTTATATATAATCTACATTATTCTACACCGACTAGGACTCCATAAGATAGTTCAGAGACAAGTTACAAGGTGCATACAAAGTATCAAATAACCCCATCCTAGGCCATCCCCATGTAAAAGTGGCTGGTCCGCTTTATAGGAAGTGTTAGAACTCGGACTGGTCCCTACCACCTGGGGACCGGTTACGTGACTTGCTTTGTGTCAGTTCCATTTACCGTAGGGATGATACTTATACGTAATAGAGATATGCTCAAAAAAAATTGGAAATTCACATATTCCTCACATATTTTTTGTAACTAAAAATTTATAAAAAAAAAGTCGCGTTTAATATCGTGGGCGCACGGGAAAGGCTTTTTCTCAAAAAAATTGTTTTCACCTCTCGATAGTAAAAGGTTATTTGGAGCACTTTAAATGACTAATAAATGGCTTAGCACGATACCAGGAAAATTTTTATTGTAATCACTTATTAAAATAGGAATGATATAAGATCTTGGTAGCGAAATCAAACTTTACTTTTTGCTTTCCCAAAACTTTGTACTTATAACATCTCCCCCTTTGCCCGCGCGCCCACGATATATCGTTGAAATTTTTTAAACATTAGAGGATTGCAATTGTTTTAATACTAGATGTGCCCGCCCGCTTCGCGCGCTTAAAGTTCGCGTTATGACTAGGTATAAGGTGTCTATAAAATATAATAATATAGCATTCTTTATATATTGTTTAAAGTTCCTGTTATGCAAAATAAATAGTGCTACCAACGTTAAAAAAAATTCTAATTTTCAACAACATTTATATTAGTACAGTAGGGTACATTTTCGTTATTTTCAATTTTTTCTATTTTAACTTAGAAATGAGGTATTTTAATGCGGTAAAAAGTAGCCTATGTTTGAATTAGGACTCTAAAGTATCTTCGTACCGAATTTCATGAAAATCCATGCAGTGGTTTTTGCGTGAAGCGTGTTCGGACTGACAGACATACAGACAGACAAAAATGCCAAAATTTTGGTGTTTTGCTCTCTACATCGATTACTGTTTACGCCACCATAAAAATTTTCCAAAAATATTTCATGTACAGACACGCCCCTTTTACAGTTTTATTATATGTATAGATATACTAAAGAAATAAAAACTAAAAAATTAAGCTTAGTACTACATATTTTCATGCAGGTAAAAATAAGCTGCTTCTGAAAATTTGACTATTTTTAGAAAATGTATTCCCTTGGCCACATTTTTGGGCGGGCGTGTAAGAATTAAAGGCCAGTTTAATTATATTATGACGTTTTCTTTTCTGAGCAATATTCTGCATTTATTCTGCCTTTTAGATTTCTTTATGTTCTTTTCTGATAAATATGTGTCATTTTAAAAGTGAGATTTTATATGTTTAGAGAAATTCAGGAAAAGTACTGAGAAACTAGATATTCTCTATTATGGATTGCTTTCGATTTCTTCAAAATCTACGTTAAGTGAAAGGATTTTCCAATGCAAGTTTTATCAAAACTAAACCTTTAAACCAAATTATTTGTCTTAAATGATCTCACAGGCTTGTTAATGTTTTAATTAATATTCGTATATGAATTCTTTTTTTTATATATACAGTTCAAGGATTTTTATGCTTGTTACGTTATTGTTTTTTTTTACTAATAACCTCAAATAATAAATAATTTGTACATTTTTGGTTGTTGAAATTACTTGACTTAAGAAAAAACTTTATTAATCGGTTAACCGACTAATACCGAAATTAATCGATAAACTCGATTAAATTAATACCCTTCGTACACACAAAAAAATAGGCAAGAATTATGTTCAATTAATCCATGTTATTGAAAAAAATATGAATTTCAATAACATTTTTCATTAACTTAATACAATATTTCGTTGTATGTATTTCTTTTCCACGCCGGTTATTTCTTTTCTTTTCATACATAAGTACTTAAAACAAGTTTTATCTCATAAACCAACAACGGGTGCATGTGTCAGCTGTAGAGAGCATGTTTTACATCCGGGAAGGCCGGGTTCGTATCCCAGCCATGTCAACATTTTTTTTTAATAAATATATTTTTTTTTCTTTTGAAATAATTTTGCTATCAATATAGCTGAATTCTTTATAACAGGAAATTTGAAAAAAAAAATATTTAATACCGGGATTTTTGTTATCAAAAACGAAACTTACTTTTTGTGTGTATGCGAGTCAAAGTCGCACTTTACTGAATTTATTTACTTCTTGAGCGATTAATTTAGAATTTCGTAGAAAATTTCACTGTTTTCGTCCAATGCTAGATGTACTCTGCATGCTTTAATCGATTTAAGATTTCAACTTCATTCATTTATAAAGTCTATTCTGTTGAAATATTGAAAAGGAAAAAAATTTTTTTTAATTTTTTGGGAAAAACGTCGAAGAGTTAACCTCTATTTTTGGTAAAATATAGCCATTTGCACTTTCATTTCAAAGTTTTGATTTTGATTGTTTTTCACAACTACCTGAATTGAGATAACTGAAAAATTTTTTCTGCATGTTATCAAGGATTGTGTTGAAAATCATAAAATTCTAAGCCAAATGTGTATCTTTGAAAATATTAAAGAAGTAAAGAGTGCTATCTTCATCTATTCATAAACTTTACAAAAAGTTTAAATTCATTAAAATCCGATAATATTTATAAAATGTATGAGTCCAAAAAAGTTTTTCAGGCCCGTGGCAGTCAACTTTGTCACCCTGTAGATCACCGCGTATTTCAACAGGCTGGTCCTGGTTTTAGATTGTTAAAGCTTAGGTCCTGCTCTATGATTTCTACATACATCGTTTTGCAATAGGATCGCAAGTTTTAAAAATACAGACTTATTGCTCTTATTTTACATTTGGAACCATTGTGCCATATTGGTCGAGTGGTCTAAGCGGTAAAGAACTCTGCTCAGCCGATTGGGTGTTCTGGAAGTAAGTGCAACCGTCAGTGCAGTCAGAAATTTTTACAAAATAGTTAAGGCCCTAATTGTGTAAATCACGTCCCCAAAGTGAAATTTGTATAGGGCCTTATTTTCTAAAACACGCCACACGAAAGTGAAATTTATATGTATATTCTTCACCAATAAACACATAAAAAATTCAGGCCTTGCTTTGCCTTTCATAATTTCTAAAATTTGTATAAAAAACAAAAACAAATTTATATAATTTGAAAAATTTTGTTTTTGTTTCCTATAGAAAATTTCCCTTTCGTGACGTGTTTTAGAAAATTATGCCCTATAGAACAGAAAGAAAATTACAAATATTAAAAATTTTTTTTTATTTTTCATACAAGTTTTAAAATTTTTGAAAGGCAAAGCAACGCTTGAATTTCTATGCTTCCATCGTCAGTGGTCACATTTACAACTTTTTCGTGAAAATTCAATACGAGAATTATATTACTCTCAAGCTGATATTAACTGCACTTTCCCAGCGTTGCCATCGGTTTATTTTTACTGGCTTGAGCTTTTCACATGTTTACATGTTCATACATATTGAAGAATAAAATCAAACACAAAAGTTTGTCTTGAGTAGAACAAAAATCAGAAAAATGGATATGAAGAAAAATAAACCGATGTCAACGCTGGGATAGTGCAGCTAATATCAGCTTGAGAGTGATATAATTCTCGTTTTCAATTTTCACGAAAAAGTTGTATATATAAGAATTAAAATCACATTCAACAGGGCCACCTGACAAGTGGTGATAAGCAAAATACACGCGAGCACTGACGATGGAATTATAGCTGCTTCCAAAAGTGGCACTACTCTATTCTGCTCTGTACGTTGAAAAATTCAATTGATGTTAATTTTTCCATTGCTCCTTGGGATATTAATCATGCCCAATTCTTTCTGAATATAACTTTATGAACCTTAGCCTAATAATCAATTTGGATTCACAAAGCAAATACGTTCGAAATAATCATATTAACAAATTTCTATGCGTTTGTTTGGGGAAGAGTTTGTATGAAAAACAAAAACAAAATTTTTAAATTTTTTCAAATTTCTTTTTGTTTTAATATAAATTTCACTTCGGTGATGTGTTTTACACAGTTAGGACCTAAATTTCTTAGGATTTAACCCATATAATTTGACTAAAATGCATAACTTATTAAGTATATTTTGTTCTGTTTCCAAGTTAAAATTCAATCATATAATTAAACTTTTAAACCAACAAAATTCGAACCTACTGCATATTCGATTGCATATTTTTTAAATAAAGTAAGAGACTTAACAAAAATTAACAATTTATCTGCTCTCTATTTCCATTGATTTTAATAATATTATATAATTGCATTTTGAACCAAAGACTTGTAGTAAATTTCAATTTCTAATTTAATCTAGCCGTTGTTACTGTGGTAATTATCTCTTCTGATTAAATCGTTGTTATCGTTGTGACTTGAAGCAATTTTACACAGATTATGAATTTATGAATTTTTAATTGATGTAAACATATATTGTGGCCAAATGGTCAAATTGGAAATATTTGCTTTCAATTAAACTTGCATTTATTTGCTTGTTGCACTTAAAGTGATAAAAGTCATTGATCAATTAGATTAAATTAAAAAGTATAGCAAACAGTAAATTATATATTAAAATCTAAAAGCCTGTTTTACATAATTGATAGTGTTAATAATTCCTAAACACTTGCTTGTTAAAATTTTGATTTAAGCTAAATTTTTTATAAAGAAAAAATAAAAACTTAAAAGTAATTGCATGTAGTTTGAACTTGTCCTTCTGTTTGGCTTAGCCACAATATTCAATTGGCCTATATAAACTTTATTCCGGTTTTTTGTAACCGAAATCGGAAAAATATATATTTGAATGTGGTTATTACGACCTAATTTACTTTTTAGTCCAAATTGATAATATAGGCTTAGGAAATAAACGAATAAATTATAAAATGAAAACTACTTTGGCATGATTTAATAGATTACACAGTGCAACAGTGCAAAAAACATGCAGACTTGACAGTATATGTTCGATTCTACTATCAAAGGGTAGTAAGAACCTATACTCAGTTTGGCAAATTTGGTGACCAGTTTTTTTATGAGCCTCCATAGTTTCTGAAAATCAGTGGACCCTCAAAAGAGGTGTCATCGTTTTTTGGACAACAGCTAATTCAAACTAAATTCAAATATGACAATAACCTTGCTAAGGGTCTTCTAAACTAATTTTATTACCATTTTATGTCAAAAAATAATTTGTTCGTGCTGTTTTTCTTCAATTTAAACAAATTTTTTTTACTGTTTTGAGAATAACTTACCCTGTTGTAGTATAATCGAACTTGTACTGTCTAGTCCGTGTGTTTTCACAAAAGGCTTTATTTGTCGTATAGTGTTATAAATAAATGTACATAATTTTATTATTTTTATTTTGAAAGCCTGTCCATTCAGGTGGTTCGAAAAAAAGTTGATCCAGTCACCCACCTCCTAGGACTAAAGATTACTTGAAAACAAATCCAAAAATATTTAATTTAATTTTTTGCCACGCGTCTGGATACCGCCCTTTTAGTTTTTTGTACACTACGTCGCCATTTGTAGTCCGATCATAACATATTGCATATCGTTATTTATGGCTTGCTTAAGGCTTCATTTTTGGCCTGGGTGACTTTTTAATCCGACATCAAATTTTGAGTGCCACTTAAGCCATCTCGGATCCTTCCCACGTAATGTCTAATTTTTCGCACGTGGCAAGGAAGCCTGTCTAAAACTTAGTATGTCTAGCTTTTAATGTACTAACTTTTATGCCGCGCCCAAAAAGTAAGCCTAATTTTATTTTACACATACATATTAAACCAAAACATACATATTAAACATATAAAACGAAAAAAGTGCATCAGGATGAAACTCAAAAAAACAGCCCTTTAGATTATTAAAAAATATTTTCAACAAATTACCTTTCATTTAAGTTTCACCAAAAGCGTTTTTGTTGACATTTCAAATTGCAATTTTTAACGTTGATTATAAACTTATTTTTTCTTGAATTCGGTTTTGTTCTACCAAATAGAGCTTTGAAAGAAATAAATAGACCGCAATTAAAAAAACTCCTACGAATAAAATGAACTTTTTTATTGCAATTTAATAATATAAGCAATGTTGAGGTCGACCAAGGCTCAAGTATTTCTACACCTGTATCATTTTCATATGCACCATGTTCTAGTGAAGAAAATGAATTTAAAAATGAAAATATGGACATTTCGCAAAACGAGCCGGAATTTAAAGTATCAGACTTAACCCTGCAGAATTATGCTTTAGCATTGGTTCGCACTGGTACGTCAGATCGCTATGGATCTTTACTTGCAACAATATTTATAAAAGATTTGAAAATTTTAATTGCTACTGAAGCAAGAAAAGGCTACGGAGACATTGGTGAGCAAATGCTGGAATACCTTGACGACCTTATTATTGACAAAAATAAAATAGCTGTTGGCATGGTGTCTCAGATGACCCCACGTTATTCTTATTGTTTTAAATATATACAATTGTTTTCATTTTTAATGCTGTTTATTCAAAATATTATCTTCAGGAAACAAAATCAACTACTACTTTATTAGTAAAATTAAAATAACTACAGAAATTACAAATTTATTCTTATGGTAAGTTTATGGCATGAGTGTCACCGGAATATGATGTCGGACGAAAAGTCAGCAGCAGCGAGATTTAAGGGACAGTCAAGCCATAAAAAACGATATGCGATACGATAAGATCGGATTTTAAATGGCGGCGCTACATAAAAAAACAAAAAGTGCTTGATTTGGGGGCGTGGCAAAAGGTTTTTCTTAAAGTTCTAGAAACTTTATTGATATAAGTTTCATTCTATGGCGCAATTGATACACTTTTTCTGTTCTGTATGTTGATCGACCTATTTTAATATAATATGTATGTATAAAAGAAAAAATATGGCCTACTTTATGGGCGTGGCATAAAAGTGATTATGTTAAAAGCTAAACATACTAAGTTTTATAGGGGCTTGCTTGCTACGTGCGAAAAATTGAACATTAGGGGGAAGGATCCGAGATGGCATAAGTGGCGCCCAGAATTTGATGTCGGATTATAAAGTCACCCAGGGCAAAAATGAAGCCTTAGGCAAGCCATAAATAACGATATGCAATATGTTATAATCGGAGTACAAATGTTGACGCAGTGTACAAAAAACTAAAAGGGCGGTATCCAGAGGCGTGGCAAAAAAATTTTAATAAATTTTTTTGAAGTTGTGTGTATTTAGTCAAACTATATGGGTTTTATTCAAAGAAATTTTTTATTCAGGCTTAAGTTCGTTCAAATTAATTTTTACAATTAAATCATTTTTTATTGAGAAATAATTTTTGAAAGCATGTGGCAATTGAAAAGTACAAAGACCAATTTCTTGACTTTTGTAAGGGTCGAACTGAACATCGATGTTTTCGGGATTAACCACAATCCCATCGTCAGAGCTCTCTATACTCTAGGCTACTCAGCCTCCAAAGTCAAGCGGTAAATATCTGGCACTAAGCCAATTGCATTAAAGCTCTATGTTTCCTGGCTTTAAGGTTATTTTTATGGTGGCTTAGAAATTTACCATAATTGGCACTTATCCTAATCAACAACCACACTTGTGCGTTTTGTTTATATTTCTCACCCAAGATTGAGAAAGCTCCTTTCTCTAGTTCTTTTTTTGGAATTATTTGCAAATATTCTTTAATCCTAGGGGATGACTGGCTCAAATTTTTTTCTGTTTGGAGGGCGAACCACTTTACTCTCCATTATGTGTTAAAAACGAAGAACGAAAATACTGTTTTTATTTTTTTTCATACAAAATTACGTTTTCGTAATGCATGATGTTGATATTCCAAGTTAAGAAATTATGAATTTTTCCAAAAACGAGATTAAATTTATAACGTTTTTGTAATATTTGCATTTGGTTTTCTTATGATGTGCTTCTGATATGTGAACATAAAATTTTTGGAAAAGATTAGAAATTATATATTTTTTTTTAAATTGTTGTTGTCCGCAATCTTGTGTATTGAACGTTACGCTTTTTTAGTACGCTTCATTCATTACTCAGTTCAATTATTAAAATTGCATTAACAACATACACTAAAATAACAGTGTAGCTTTGTACTTCTAAATATATAAAAGTTTTGTGAACTTTGTTAAGAAGTATTTATTATATTACAAAATGTTTCATCATTGTTCAATCATTGCTTGTTTCAAACAAAAATGTATTGTTATCCATATTTTTTTAATGCAATTGAAAATTATTAGTGAATGCCTAAGGAGGCAGGCGTGTGTCTAGCATGAGCTTTTGGTGGATTTGGAAACTTTTGAATAAAACATATTATTTTGCAAAACTTCATCTAGGAATTCAGTAGAAATTGGGTACATTTTACTCGTTTTGTTGGGTGGGGGAATATTCCGTTTCTCCCCCTTCCCCTTGCATCCGCACCAGTAAGAAGGTTTTGTTAAACTACATCGAAAATTATACATCTGAACTGTATTAAATTCAAAATAAAGTGTCTGTTGTGAAAAAAATATTAAATTCATATAAAAATGTATTGAGCGTTACAAAAAAAAAATTTATATATAACTTATCTATAAATTTTAGGACGTTAAAAAATTTTAACAGCTGCTGAAGGGTACCAACGATATAAAGAATATTGTTTGCTTACAAATTTCTGGTTTTCTTTAAAAATATTTGATGTATTAGGTAGATCGTATATTGCTACAAAAAATTATTTAAAATTTACACAACTTTTGATATTGTTGGTCGAATTTATTAGCCCACATTTTGCTCATGTATAAATTTTTAATTTCAACCTGCGATTATTATAATTTTTTGTTTGTAGAGAGTAGATGTGTAGTGCTTTTAAGCCCTATACTAATTTTTTGAGGTGTATTTTTTCGCAAAAGTCATTCCTAGAACAACCGCTAAAGCAAATGTAATGCTCAAGACAGAAAAATGTTAACAAATCTAAATATATCCGTTTATTTCAGGATCCATTGAATTAGGCGAAAATATGATATGTATCCTACCTTTTCATATTTATGTTAGCAAAATTGGTAAGCAAAAACAAAAAAAGGACACACAGAAAATGTTCGTTTATAATGAGAATCAGCCATATACAAACTTTTCTTGAAAATTGAAAACGATAATTAAATCACTATTAAAGTCATTACTGAAGTTTTCATAGGTTTGTAGTAGGGATGCAACGATACGCCGTTTTGCCGATCCGATACCGATACCGATATTTAAAAATAAATATCGCCGATACCGATTCTGATACCGATACGAATATTGAAATTGAGTTCAAGTTTAGATCAACAAAACTCAAGTGCAATTTTTTTATTATACAAAATTACATTGTAAGAGAGAATATTTAAAATTGATTGTAACCCAGTATAAAAAATTGGAAGTAATTTTTAAGGAGCTACATTTTCTTTACTTGAAAAAAATCTATATTAAAAATATGCAGATAATTAGTAGAAAAGCAAGAAAAAATTTTAATTCCTTTGTAATTTTAAAAAATACTCGCCATGCTTTTTAAAAAATCGATTTTTTAAAGAACATTTCGCAACTAATATTCTTCTAAATAACTTAATAGCTTAATTATTAAAAGTCTTCTAAAAGTTTATATTTATTCACTTAAGTTTACATGAAAATAAAGTTTTGAGTTTAAATTCGCATAAAAAAAATTGTGAAAATGGGTAATTTGTATCGTTTTTCCTTGAGGAAAAACCATTATAGAACACCGAAAAAGAAATTTGTCCTAGTATCGCTTCCAATTCGGTGATTGGTAATCGAAAAACAGAACTTCTTGCAATGGCAAGGATATGTAAAACTAATTAGAAATTATTCAAATTTGCAATACTTCCGGATCGCGAATTCTACATTTCATGACTTCTTTGGAGTGTCTTCTTTTGCTGGAATAAGATTTAAAAAACAACGACTTGAATTTGAATTCATGGTAAAATTAACAAAAAATAAATAATTTTTTTTACAAAATAACAGCGTAAATTATTATTAATTTTTAAAATTGATTATAATAAGATTTGAAAAATAACAAAGTGAATTTAATTCATGGTAAAATTGAACAAAAATTAATTATTTGTAAAAAAAAAACTTTGAAAAAAATTTTAAAAGTATCGTCGTATCGACAGTAAAATATCGCCGATACCGATGTATCGGAAAATCTGAAGTATCGCCGATATATCGGTATCGGTATCGGTATTCGTTGCATCCCTAGTTTGTAGCAAAAAATAAAGAGTGAGCCTGGCTAAAGCATAAAAACAAAAAATTTTCCCCATCTAGAAAGTTTGAAAGGCATTGAACTGCCCAGAGATATTAATTCAAGAATAATACATGTACATTTTTAATATCGCTCGTTTATTGCAACGTAGTCATATCGAAAAAAATACGCGTTTAAAGTTTTAAGAATATTAGCAAGTGTATGAGCGATATTAGCTTTTAGTAGTTGTAACTTCGGTTTAGATTGGGATATGTTTCAGAAAATTTGTTTGCATACTCGTATAAAGAAGCTCTTATAAGAGCGTCTTTATATGTAAATATAAAGATGACTTTTTCTTAAGTAACTTGAAAATTTTGGTTTTTGAGATATGAGTATGTTACAATAAAGGAGCAATATCATCATTTTTCGTTGAGTTTTGAATATGCTACAAGACTGTCTACACATCCTGCGTTTGCTCCTTCCTTCCTCTTCTGCTATCCTTCTCCCATTGGAGCATAAGTCTTAGCTCTGATGTCTTTCTAACTTCCGGACGAATGTAGTATCATACCAGCAGAAATATCTGCCATCAAAAGAGCAATATACTTGCTAAGGCTTTATCGGATATCAAATAGTGATGTCCAGTCAACCGGCGATCAAAGCCCTCACTGGTGTGTACACTACATCCAGCCTAGTCCTATACAGCACTTAACACGATGGCGAACAATTTAGGTATTACCCTCAAATGGGCACGTGTCCGTTTCAGGCAACACCATTGCGGATGATCTGACTAAGGGGGGAGGGAGTCTTGCTTCGGCATGTTGATATTGACAATCTCTGCGGTCTCCCACTCTCATCGTGCTGAAGACGAATTAATGCTACCCTCATGCAGTTGGCTCAAACCAAATGGTACAATAAACCAAACTGCTCTACTGCGAGAACATTCTGGCCTCGCCTTGACTCAAACAGAACTAAGCAATTTCTAAATTTCACAAAACCACACCTACGCAAGTTCATGGCCACGGTCACGGTGCACTGTGCCTTTGGAATCCACGCTAGGCGTATGGGTCTCCCTTACAATAATTACTAATTAAGCTGTAATGACCTAGAAGAAGAAGAGAATAAAATTCAAATTTTATACCATTGCCCAGCTCTGGAAGACCATCGCCTTCTGGGCAAAAGATTCTTCGGTAGCCTCTCTGAGTTTTCAGAAATGTAGCTCAAGAGCATAAGTTTCTTCATCAGGAGCAGCGGGTGGTTCACTCGCTGACTACTCAAATGGCGTTTTAATTCACGAACGACCCTTCCTGCTTGGAAATCCGTACGCCTAACCCCTCTCTCTCTTCTTTTCTAATTATATACTAATCTCTTTATCAACTTCTCTTCTTTCAACCTATATAGTATTCTATCCTATTCTCCCTTATTTTTCTTTTTCTTTAAAAGTATCACAAATGGACCATTATTATTCGACTCAAGTGGGCTGGAACCCTTTCCTTCCAATTTTTCACCGGCAACCTGATAACCTAACCTAACCTAGCACTGATTTATTTTTTATGAGAACTTGCAAAACAAACACAACATTATAAGCTAATTGCTGAATATACATCCAATGCAAAGCCATTAAATAAATTGTTTTAAATTTATAGTCTTTTTAATCGATAGGCTTTAAATATGTATTTCCTGCTACTGCTAACTAACCCAATAACTTATAAAGAGTTTATTTAATGAAAAAAGTTTCCAACACTAAGTATACGATTAAACACATTTCTTTATTTTTGTTCTTACATTTATAAAAAAAAAACCATTAAAATTTATAGTGAGAATTAATAACTTTATATTAATAAGCATGTTTCTTTGCTCAAACACTCCTTTGTAAGCAACTCAGCTGCAACTGCATTCAATCAAATTAAATATTTTGATAGACCATACGAATGCACGCAATTAATTTCAATGTTTATAATACAAAATGAAAACAATTTAATTACTGACACCTGCATTCATTTTTCAGTTAAATACTTGGGCGAAAATAAACTTTGAACGATAAAACCATTTAAATGGTATCAAATGATCTGAATACACCTAACAAGAGTTTTAAAGTTGTATATACATATTGTATTACTTTTTATGGAGTTTTTCATGTTAAACTTGCACTTGATTCAATTAGTAATTAATACATCATTTTAATGAGATTTTTTGTAGGAATAACAAAATAAATTTTAAAAATTCGAAAAGTTTGATAAACAAAAAGACAAATTTTTTCTTGGAGCGATAATATTATGGGCCCCTTGAAAAATTGACCCAATGAAAAATGGCCCCAAACTGAAAAATGAAAAATTGCCCCAAACCAAAAATTAAAAACGGCCCTAAAATAGGAAAAATGGCCCCAAAATTTGTTATTGTTGTTGTTTGCAATATAAAATATTTGGGCCATTTATCATTTTTAAGTTTCGGCCACTTTTCATTAGGGCCATTATTCCTCAAGTAGGAAAAATTGCCCCAATGAAAAATGGCCCCAAACAGAAAAATGGCCCAAAAATATTTTGATTCAAAACAACAAGAACAATTTTTGGGGCGATTTTTCCTATTTTGGGGCTGTTTTTTATTTATTTATTTGGGGCCATTTTTCCTATTTTGGGGCAATTTTTCATTATTTAATTTAGGGCCATTTTTCTTATTTTTGGACAATTTTTCGTAAAACGAGCTGAGGAAATATTTCCGCATAGCCATCCTTCGGCCGAGCTTAAGGGCTTTTTTCCTCTAAGTATATCGAAAAGCGGCTTCTGTGAGCAAGGATTATTGCATAGCCAGCCTTCGACAGGGCTTAAGAATTTTTTCCTCTCAGTATATCGAAAAGCGGCTTCGCTGATTAAAGATTTTTGCATAGCCTACCTTCGGCCGGGCTTAAGTGTTTTTTCTCTAGGTACGCGAAAAGCGGCTTCGTTGAGTTAAGATTTTTGCATAGCCGACCTTCAACCGGGCTTAAAGCTTTTTTCCTAATAATGAATAAAGATGTTTGCAAAGCCGTCCCTCGGTCAGGCTTAACGGTTTTTTCCTCTAGGTATATCGAAAAGCGGCTTCGCTAAATAGAGACTTTTCCCATAGCCGGCCTTCGGCCGGGCTTAAGGGTTTTTTTCATCTAGGTGTAGCAAAAAGCGGCTTCGCTGAGTAAAGAGTTTTGCATAGCCGACCTTTGGCCGGGCTTAAAGGTTTTTTCTCTAGTTATAGCAAAAGCGGCTTCGCTGAATAAAGATTTTTGCACTGCACCGAAAAATTTCCCCAAATTATCAATTAAAAACAACAACAAAAGAGTTTTGGGGCCATTTTTCTTATTTTGGGGCCATTTTTCATTTATTTTTTAAATTGGAGCAATTTTTCCTATATTTTGAGACCATTTTTCATTTTTCAGTTTGGGGCCATATTTTATTTTATGATTCAAAAAACTAAATTTCATTTTCTAGGAACGGACCTACAAACAAATTTGTAAATATATACAAAAATATCTCAACAATTTCATTAAATTTATAAAAAAAATTTTCTAAAAATATTTACAAATTGTAAACAAAACAATTTACTAAATCAAACAAAAAGATTTACTGGACTTTTTGAACAATATCAAACGATATTTTTGACTGAATTTATAAAACATATATTAAACAAAATATTTTACTGAATCAAATAAAAATATTTACAAACATACAAAATGCTTGTCATCATCATCCGTTAATCTTTTATGAGATTTCACTTTGTTACATGTGTTCAAGTCTGAATGTTTATCTAATGACTCCAAAAAAATTAATGAGAATTAACGCAACGACATTAACGAGTTGATTCACTCAAAAATCTTCAGTAAACAAACTTGGTACAATCGCAATAGTTTTGCTATCATTGTTGTTGTTGTTGTCATTTGTGTGTATGTCGTCATCGGGCTTGTTTTTTTTTTAAATACAGTTTTTCTTGTTGTTTTTGGTGTTTGCGTCCTAGATAAGAATCAAACAAACAATTTATTGATTATGTAAAGAACATTTACTGAAAATGAAATTTATTTTTAGACAAACTTTTGTTTGACAATTTTTTGGTGATAGTTTTTTCTGTGTAGGTTGCGGTCTCCTTTGGAATATAGATGTCGTGGAAACCAAAACCGTTTGGATACAATGTTGATTAAGTTGATTGTGCCCGGCTAAGGCTAGTACCTTTGGAGCTTTGGTCAAATAAATAATTTTTTAACCCTTATGTCTACAACCGCCTACCGGAGTATGTTTTTTTATTTTCAATTCGATATAATTCCAATACCTGGTGCGGTATCGACTTGAAATTTTAAATATGCTCCTAAGATATTGTTTTTTTTTGCATCTTATAAAAGTAACATATAAATTGTATATTTTTGGAGAAAATCTATAAGCAGTTTTTGCAGCTTACCCCTTAACCATACAAAAGACATACCCAGGTAGTCACAGGAAAATTCATGAATTTTTTTTATTCAAAATATAAAAATATATGTTTAATTTAGTTTAATCTTAATTATATATAATAGTTTTTATATTATTTTCAAAATATATGAAAATAGACTCGTAACATATATCTCTGTATTTATACTAAATTAATTGTCAAAAAGTTTGATCTTAGTTTCAACATCTATTAGTGATCTGTACAAATTAGCTTTTGGCATTAATTTTGGCCACTATTATAATTAAAACATCGTTTATTTTGATAAATAGGCTACAACTTATTCAATTTGTCGAGGAAAACTAAAAACAAGATCTCTATCAGAACAAATTCACTACGAAATAGCACTACTTATCCGGGTATGTTTAAAGAAAAATTTTTGGTTGTAGACAGACATTAATGTTAATGCTATTTCTAATGTCAATGAAGCTCTATATGAAAAAACTCCTTAAGACTTAGTTCAATTTCATCATTAATGGATGCTAAGTTTTTGTTATGCATACACAGAAAAAGCTAAATTAACAGCCTAACCCACGATATCGACCGCTATCGCTCGATTGCATTTTCAACGACAAACAGCTGCGGCCCACTAAAAACTCTCAGCACGACAAGTGGATCGGCAGTGCAAGCGATCGACAACGTACTAGTTTTCATACAAATTTGGTACCCACTAAGAAAAGTCAAGCGAAGACAAATGTGAAAATCAGTCACTTGTGTTGTTGATGTCGTCAAATAAAAAAGTAAAACAATAAAGTGTTTAAATGAATTTAAAAATTAGTTTTAGAAGTTTTATAACCGAAAAGAATGAACTTGGAGGTTTGGTTTGAGTTGATTGAAGGTGGGCCAGCATATTTATTAGAGAGTTTTATCTCATTGCTTGATTTTCTGCCTATCAAGCAATAGTTAAATCTTCTTTCATAAGAGCATTTGTAGTAGTAACAATTCAACTTTGTATGTTTAATTCTTCTATATCTTTTTTTTTTTGGTCCAAAACGGACCATGACCCAAAACATGTTTAATACCAATAAAGAAGTGTTACAAAGCTACGTTTAATTTCAGCGGTATCGCGAGCGGGCTTTTTTTAACACGTGTTGATAACTGGGAGGTTGAAGATGATGATGCTTCCGAAGTGACGCCAATGGAGCTTGTACCCAAAACAGCACCAGATGCTGCTGAAGCAGCATTTGAGACAATTGAATTTAACTGAGATAAGGATTCTGTCCGTCGAAATTCCCCCCGGGGGGTACGGTCTATGCATCTTGGTGATTATTCACACCTTGGTGATGTGCTTCCCGGGAATAGGGTAATTTGGTTTTTGCTGACTTAACCTTAGGCCAATTACCCATAAAACTTATGTGTTACTACCCAATCTCATGCAGTTGAGTAACGGGCGTGCACATATTAATATAAGGTAGTAGGCTTGCCTACGCGAGTCAGTAAGGAGGTGAATGGACACCTATGGTCTACCCTAAGACCAAAGTCAATAGAAAGTTAACCTCTAGGGGTTTTCTTTTGAGGCCTTACCAGTAGCATAAACTGGTACCACGGGAACCAGTTGCCCCACAGATGACCTGCCTTCCGAGGGTAAGGAGATGATACTCGCCGTATGAGCGAGATCATCTGGGATGATGCCGCTGGAAGGACTTTGTCTCACCCTCACCAGGAAGGATGATTCTGTGTCTCGTTGTTGGAGAGGTCTCCTTCGGGAGTACACGTGGTGGTTGTGGTTGCCACCAAAAGCTGGGAGAGGTGTTGGTTAAAAGACTGATGCTCGCCCAGTGCTAGTGACTGGGTGGATTTCGGTCTACCAATTGTAAGCCTCTTTGTGCTGTTGCTAAGTCAACAGGTGCTGCATCAGTAATGATGTAGCAGAGTTTAGATAGCTCAAACACTCGAACAAGGTGTTTATGCATGGTTGGGTCTCCCATGCATGAGAAGTTGCTACCAGTGTGGGCCTTGCAAGCTACACCTGGTGTGCCTTCGGGGTAACTCGGGGGTGGTGGTGAACACTCAACTTCACTCTGTGTTTTGAGAACACCGTCGGATAAAGCCGTAATGGCAGGTACTGACGTTAATCGAAACACACATTTGTCCATCGAAATGTGTCGCGTAACCGGTTTCAAGAAAAATATATTTATAAATGACATAAAGAAATGTTTTTTTTTATTGTCACAATAAATATCACAGGCTAAAACAATATTGAAACATACATACATAAGTATGTAAGTATGTCTTTTGTTTACATTTGTAGTAACTTTAATTAGCATAGAGTTGCATTTTTTATGATACACTTTTCAGATTTCAGCGCTTTTTGTTTTCAAAGTAGCGTTTTATTTGTGAAATCTTTGATGTGGCAATATATTAATTTTAGAATGAGTAAATGCATTACGTGAACAACGTAAACCTTGACGAACGACAAGTCGATAGTTAGTGGGTCGCTCAAACGAACTATAATGAGTGACTTGTCGTCAATCGATCGAGTTGTCGATCGACATCGTGGCTTATGCTGTAAATACTATTTCAATTGTCAATTACTAAAATTTAAATTTTTAGCTACTGAATATTTTTAAAAACCGTTCACGGAATTGGTTTTTGGGCATATGAGTAATTCATTCAAGTACGAAATTAACCCTACGACTATATATACCTGATATATTTTTATCATGATAAATGTCAAATTTCATATAAGAAAAACAGGTAAAATACACAAATTATTTTTCAACACAAAGTTTGAAATTTGTCATGATATAAATATATCAGGTATAGACGTAGTCTAATGGAAACTAGTTTTAATTTGTGACAAATTGTTTTTATTGAAATTTTTAAGAAACAATTTTTCGGTGTGCGGGTGAAAGTTGCTATCTTAATTACACTTCACAGAGAATCCCATTCTTTTATTTTCGGAATTATGAATTAATTAATTTAACAAATTTATACACATGCAACACGTAATACTCTATATTGCTTCGAAGCTTATTAATTAAGTATAACTAATTGTCAAAGTATAATCTTTAAATTTAATCTAACAGTTATTAACACCACGCCTAAAATACATTTTTCTTTAATTGTCACTTGCATTTTTGTTTGGTATTTATTTTAATTGGATTCACTTAATAATTCAATAAATATCAATATATAGAAAAATTAACAATTAAAAACAATATTAAGGTTTCAATACATTTGAAGGTCATGCAGTGGACGAATGTATTGCAAATATAGCAACAAAATGTATCGGAAATTATTATTACTTTACTTTAAAGACAAAAACTGTTTATTCTGAAAGTTAATATAACATACTTATGAGATCTATTTATTTTATCATAATTTATGGTTATTATGACCAAAAAATTACCAAATTTTAAACTTAAGCTTTACGGCAGGAATTCGGTTATTATTCATTTTCGTTTCATGCAACTAAAAATTGATTTTAAACGCTTAGCAAATGCACCTAAATATGAAAAATATGCGCAAAAATATGCATTTACATACGAACAAAATACCAAAACTAAAATAATATGAAAATCTTTTTTTTTACATTTTATTATTATTAGAGAAAAAAAAACATAAAACAAATATAATGGGGTCTATCATATAATGCAACCGAACTTTAGTTGCGTTGCCAGTCGGCAACTGAAAATTAATGGTTGCCAAAAAGGCACTAAATAGAAATTGCAATTAACAGGTCTCAGTTGCTACTTGCCATCAGTAGTATCCATTTCAGCAACTGGCAACCCACCTGAGACTTAATTGCCATCCATAATCGGCCTATTGATATTTTTTTTTTAGAAATTTGAAAAATATCTATAAGAAAATTTGTATTACTCTAAAAATATGCATTTATTGCCAAAATATGCACTCACCACCAAAATATGCAACTACAAATCGATGCCAAACTATTTAAAATTTGATGATTCGCATAGATAATTATTCAATACCTCTTTATCTCTCACCACAAATAAACATGGATTTGCATGAAAGTTAGAGCTCTGGTTATAATACTACAAATAATTTAAAATTTTGTTACATCGGTTAATCAGTTAATCGACTGAGACTAACCTGTTTAACCGTTAATCGAAAATAGCCAATTTTAAATTAACCAAACAGTTAATCGGGTAGTAATTAAACGGTTAACCGATTAACTGTTAACCGAGTGAATACCGTAGTACTTATTAAGAGGTAAAAAGGTTTTTTGCAGTTATTCTTAGTTATTACCTAAAATCTCAAAAATTATTTATCTAAATAAATTATACACTCTTACATAGATACCTTTCTCCTCTCTCAGAAGGTACAATGATAATATCGATCGGATCTAAATTTTTCTGCATATTTAAAGTAGAATACTCAAACTTGAAAGTCATCAAGTATTAGTGCAACCCTATTTACACTTTATCTAAAAACTCTAACGTTTATAAAACTATAGGGCACGGCAAGATAATGATTAAATAAAACAGTTTTTCAAACTAAATGCCATACTAGGCAACAACTGTAAGCCATTAGCGTAGAAAGGCAGTTGCAACGCACTGTGAGCTTTAACAACTACATTATTTTACATCACTTTCTCTAATTTAGACCAAATAAACAAGTTCTACAACTCCTCTCCTCTGGAGATCATGTGCGTAGGTTTATACAATTTATATAAAATAAATTAGGATGTGTAAAAATTAAAAAAATTCGAAAAAGTTTGATCTTAGTTTCAACATCTATTAGTGATCTGTACAAATTAGCTTTTGGCATTAATTTTGGCCACTATTATAATTAAAACATCGTTTATTTTGATAAATAGGCTACAACTTATTCAATTTGTCGAGGAAAACTAAAAACAAGATCTCTATCAGAACAAATTCACTACGAAATAGCACTACTTATCCGGGTATGTTTAAAGAAAAATTTTTGGTTGTAGACAGACATTAATGTTAATGCTATTTCTAATGTCAATGAAGCTCTATATGAAAAAACTCCTTAAGACTTAGTTCAATTTCATCATTAATGGATGCTAAGTTTTTGTTATGCATACACAGAAAAAGCTAAATTAACAGCCTAACCCACGATATCGACCGCTATCGCTCGATTGCATTTTCAACGACAAACAGCTGCGGCCCACTAAAAACTCTCAGCACGACAAGTGGATCGGCAGTGCAAGCGATCGACAACGTACTAGTTTTCATACAAATTTGGTACCCACTAAGAAAAGTCAAGCGAAGACAAATGTGAAAATCAGTCACTTGTGTTGTTGATGTCGTCAAATAAAAAAGTAAAACAATAAAGTGTTTAAATGAATTTAAAAATTAGTTTTAGAAGTTTTATAACCGAAAAGAATGAACTTGGAGGTTTGGTTTGAGTTGATTGAAGGTGGGCCAGCATATTTATTAGAGAGTTTTATCTCATTGCTTGATTTTCTGCCTATCAAGCAATAGTTAAATCTTCTTTCATAAGAGCATTTGTAGTAGTAACAATTCAACTTTGTATGTTTAATTCTTCTATATCTTTTTTTTTTTGGTCCAAAACGGACCATGACCCAAAACATGTTTAATACCAATAAAGAAGTGTTACAAAGCTACGTTTAATTTCAGCGGTATCGCGAGCGGGCTTTTTTTAACACGTGTTGATAACTGGGAGGTTGAAGATGATGATGCTTCCGAAGTGACGCCAATGGAGCTTGTACCCAAAACAGCACCAGATGCTGCTGAAGCAGCATTTGAGACAATTGAATTTAACTGAGATAAGGATTCTGTCCGTCGAAATTCCCCCCGGGGGGTACGGTCTATGCATCTTGGTGATTATTCACACCTTGGTGATGTGCTTCCCGGGAATAGGGTAATTTGGTTTTTGCTGACTTAACCTTAGGCCAATTACCCATAAAACTTATGTGTTACTACCCAATCTCATGCAGTTGAGTAACGGGCGTGCACATATTAATATAAGGTAGTAGGCTTGCCTACGCGAGTCAGTAAGGAGGTGAATGGACACCTATGGTCTACCCTAAGACCAAAGTCAATAGAAAGTTAACCTCTAGGGGTTTTCTTTTGAGGCCTTACCAGTAGCATAAACTGGTACCACGGGAACCAGTTGCCCCACAGATGACCTGCCTTCCGAGGGTAAGGAGATGATACTCGCCGTATGAGCGAGATCATCTGGGATGATGCCGCTGGAAGGACTTTGTCTCACCCTCACCAGGAAGGATGATTCTGTGTCTCGTTGTTGGAGAGGTCTCCTTCGGGAGTACACGTGGTGGTTGTGGTTGCCACCAAAAGCTGGGAGAGGTGTTGGTTAAAAGACTGATGCTCGCCCAGTGCTAGTGACTGGGTGGATTTCGGTCTACCAATTGTAAGCCTCTTTGTGCTGTTGCTAAGTCAACAGGTGCTGCATCAGTAATGATGTAGCAGAGTTTAGATAGCTCAAACACTCGAACAAGGTGTTTATGCATGGTTGGGTCTCCCATGCATGAGAAGTTGCTACCAGTGTGGGCCTTGCAAGCTACACCTGGTGTGCCTTCGGGGTAACTCGGGGGTGGTGGTGAACACTCAACTTCACTCTGTGTTTTGAGAACACCGTCGGATAAAGCCGTAATGGCAGGTACTGACGTTAATCGAAACACACATTTGTCCATCGAAATGTGTCGCGTAACCGGTTTCAAGAAAAATATATTTATAAATGACATAAAGAAATGTTTTTTTTTATTGTCACAATAAATATCACAGGCTAAAACAATATTGAAACATACATACATAAGTATGTAAGTATGTCTTTTGTTTACATTTGTAGTAACTTTAATTAGCATAGAGTTGCATTTTTTATGATACACTTTTCAGATTTCAGCGCTTTTTGTTTTCAAAGTAGCGTTTTATTTGTGAAATCTTTGATGTGGCAATATATTAATTTTAGAATGAGTAAATGCATTACGTGAACAACGTAAACCTTGACGAACGACAAGTCGATAGTTAGTGGGTCGCTCAAACGAACTATAATGAGTGACTTGTCGTCAATCGATCGAGTTGTCGATCGACATCGTGGCTTATGCTGTAAATACTATTTCAATTGTCAATTACTAAAATTTAAATTTTTAGCTACTGAATATTTTTAAAAACCGTTCACGGAATTGGTTTTTGGGCATATGAGTAATTCATTCAAGTACGAAATTAACCCTACGACTATATATACCTGATATATTTTTATCATGATAAATGTCAAATTTCATATAAGAAAAACAGGTAAAATACACAAATTATTTTTCAACACAAAGTTTGAAATTTGTCATGATATAAATATATCAGGTATAGACGTAGTCTAATGGAAACTAGTTTTAATTTGTGACAAATTGTTTTTATTGAAATTTTTAAGAAACAATTTTTCGGTGTGCGGGTGAAAGTTGCTATCTTAATTACACTTCACAGAGAATCCCATTCTTTTATTTTCGGAATTATGAATTAATTAATTTAACAAATTTATACACATGCAACACGTAATACTCTATATTGCTTCGAAGCTTATTAATTAAGTATAACTAATTGTCAAAGTATAATCTTTAAATTTAATCTAACAGTTATTAACACCACGCCTAAAATACATTTTTCTTTAATTGTCACTTGCATTTTTGTTTGGTATTTATTTTAATTGGATTCACTTAATAATTCAATAAATATCAATATATAGAAAAATTAACAATTAAAAACAATATTAAGGTTTCAATACATTTGAAGGTCATGCAGTGGACGAATGTATTGCAAATATAGCAACAAAATGTATCGGAAATTATTATTACTTTACTTTAAAGACAAAAACTGTTTATTCTGAAAGTTAATATAACATACTTATGAGATCTATTTATTTTATCATAATTTATGGTTATTATGACCAAAAAATTACCAAATTTTAAACTTAAGCTTTACGGCAGGAATTCGGTTATTATTCATTTTCGTTTCATGCAACTAAAAATTGATTTTAAACGCTTAGCAAATGCACCTAAATATGAAAAATATGCGCAAAAATATGCATTTACATACGAACAAAATACCAAAACTAAAATAATATGAAAATCTTTTTTTTTACATTTTATTATTATTAGAGAAAAAAAAACATAAAACAAATATAATGGGGTCTATCATATAATGCAACCGAACTTTAGTTGCGTTGCCAGTCGGCAACTGAAAATTAATGGTTGCCAAAAAGGCACTAAATAGAAATTGCAATTAACAGGTCTCAGTTGCTACTTGCCATCAGTAGTATCCATTTCAGCAACTGGCAACCCACCTGAGACTTAATTGCCATCCATAATCGGCCTATTGATATTTTTTTTTTAGAAATTTGAAAAATATCTATAAGAAAATTTGTATTACTCTAAAAATATGCATTTATTGCCAAAATATGCACTCACCACCAAAATATGCAACTACAAATCGATGCCAAACTATTTAAAATTTGATGATTCGCATAGATAATTATTCAATACCTCTTTATCTCTCACCACAAATAAACATGGATTTGCATGAAAGTTAGAGCTCTGGTTATAATACTACAAATAATTTAAAATTTTGTTACATCGGTTAATCAGTTAATCGACTGAGACTAACCTGTTTAACCGTTAATCGAAAATAGCCAATTTTAAATTAACCAAACAGTTAATCGGGTAGTAATTAAACGGTTAACCGATTAACTGTTAACCGAGTGAATACCGTAGTACTTATTAAGAGGTAAAAAGGTTTTTTGCAGTTATTCTTAGTTATTACCTAAAATCTCAAAAATTATTTATCTAAATAAATTATACACTCTTACATAGATACCTTTCTCCTCTCTCAGAAGGTACAATGATAATATCGATCGGATCTAAATTTTTCTGCATATTTAAAGTAGAATACTCAAACTTGAAAGTCATCAAGTATTAGTGCAACCCTATTTACACTTTATCTAAAAACTCTAACGTTTATAAAACTATAGGGCACGGCAAGATAATGATTAAATAAAACAGTTTTTCAAACTAAATGCCATACTAGGCAACAACTGTAAGCCATTAGCGTAGAAAGGCAGTTGCAACGCACTGTGAGCTTTAACAACTACATTATTTTACATCACTTTCTCTAATTTAGACCAAATAAACAAGTTCTACAACTCCTCTCCTCTGGAGATCATGTGCGTAGGTTTATACAATTTATATAAAATAAATTAGGATGTGTAAAAATTAAAAAAATTCGAAAAAGCATGCAATTTTGTTAATGCATTAAAACATTTCTTTGTTAGTTAAAAAAAGTTTTTTTGGACCAATTCTGGAAAGGTGCGGTTCCCAAAAGTCGTAAAACTTTCTCTATAGCCATTTGTAGGGCCTTGTTATTTAGATACATTAAAAAATTGTTTAACTATTTAATAAGTTTTAAAGTTTAATAAGTTTTAATAAATTTTAAAAAAGTTTCTGTTAGATATTGAAAAAATTATGGACCAAAAACCGGAAAAAGTTGGGGTAAAAAATCCAGAAAAAATTTTTGCTAGTAAGATTATTTTAAAAGTATAAGAGATACTAGAAACATTTTACATACTTTATATTTCCAGATTAACGTAGATTACTTTACAGAAAACAATCACTGAAATCAGTTATCATTTACAAAAGAAAGATTATTTACACACGTTGCTGTCAACGTTGTGTTACAATATCATGCCTCCAAAAACGATATTCGAAAAGCTTATGCCATTTTCTATGCATACCAATTTGATTCATTCAAATCGGCTGTGTTATTTACAACTTACGGAATTATTTCCACTTTGTTTATTTCACGCCACAGTGCAGTGGCACAACATGAAAACTGATGAGTGTGTTATGCGGCTTCCAAAAACTATCTTGTCATACTATTTCATGTAGGTTGTGGTATCATTTACTTTTTTTGCCCTTAGTTTTTGGAACATCGTCTCGTGGTTCAATACTGAAAAATCAAACAGTTTAACCTTTGTGCACTCAAACAGGAATTTGAGCCAAAACTTGTAATACCCTAGTCAGCTTTTCCTATATTATAAGCTACTTTCGTTTTAATTAAGAATTTGAGGAATAACCTTCGTAGAAACAACAGCATAGGTATATAAAATTGTGACCGGTGAGACAAGTCATTGTAAATTGTAAGAGATATGTAAAAAATGTGGCAGTAGTTGTTTATTAACATAAATTTTATTTCATGCGCTCAGCCTTATTTATGAAGAATCAAATTTTGAGTGCATATTAAGGTGGTTCGAAAAAAAGTTGAGCCAGTCACCCCCTAAGAATAAAGATTAGTTGAAAACAATTCCAAAAATATTTTTTATAATTTTTTGCCACGTCTCTGGATACTGTCCTTTTAGTTTTCTTTACACTATGTTGCCATTTGTAGTCAGATCATTACGTTTTGCATATGGGCATTTCCACAGGAAAGTCCACTTTCTGTCCCGTACGACATTATGCTGATTTTTTCAAAGCAACGTAAGTTTTTTTATACTTCTTCGCATATTTGTGTAGTCTGTAAGTAGCTCTACAGTTAGGAAAATTTTAAGAAGAATTGAACCACATAGTTCTGAAAAACAACCTTACTTTCTTGGTGTCGAACGGGTCAGAAAGTGGACTTTCCTGTGGAAATGCCCATATCGTTGTTCATGGATTGTTTAACGCTCCAAGTTTTCCTTTGGTGACTTTTTAGTCCGACACCAACTGGCCGCCTTTTATGCTATCTAAGATTCCCAATCTTATGCAGATGACAAGAAAGGGTCTTTAAAGCGTAGTATGTCTAGCATTTAATATACTCAATTTTATGACACACTCAAAAAGTAAGCTCTATTTTTATTTCACACATACATATCAAATTAAAGCAGGTCGATCAACATTTAAAACAAAAAAGTATATCAAAGTCGCCCTAGAAGGAAACTTATATCAATGAAGTTTCTAGAACTGTAAAACAGAGTTTTTGCCACGCTCAAATCATATCGCATGTCGTTTTTATGAAATGACCCACATCAAATTCTGGGCGCCACTTATGCCATATAAGATGCTTACCCCCTAATGCCTAATTTGTTGAACGTGGAAAGTTAGTCCTTCTAAACCTTGACGTTAATTTTTCCCTAGTTTCTTGGAATATTAATCATGCCCATTTTTTTCTGAATTAAACGTTACGCACTTTAACCTAAAAATTAATTTGGATTCATAACTAAATACGCTCGAAATAATCATATTAATAAAAAAATATATTTTTGGAATTGTTTTTAACTAATCTTTTAACTAATCTAATTACGTGATCTACATACATATTGTGCTATTTTCGTTTTTTGACGGTAATCGATAATTTACGATTATTTACATCATATCAGAAAATTTCATAACGGTCAGAGGTGGTGTTGCCGGTTAAATAGTAAAAACCATATACATATTTGTATTTTTTTTTAATTTACTTTTTCACAAAGTATTTCTTTTATTGCAAATGTTTTAAAATTTGTATGACATGAATAGAGAAAATAAAAGAGTTTAGAATACAAAAATTAAAGTTTCGTTGATGAAATTATGTGAAAATTAAAGTATTAAATATTTTAAAAGTTTGATTGACTATAATTGTAAGTTTGAAGTTCTTAGATAGTACCGGGGGCTGGTGCTACATTGACACTTAATACTGAGTTGAGGTGGCCATCCAAGGGAGCAGAATGAACAGCACCACGAGTTTGTGCCACATAACTAGCATGACCATGTACAATGGGAACTGCAGCAGGAATGGCAGCATGTGGGTTACCAACAACAACAGCACCACCCCAAGGCCAACCAGATACAACGGGTGATGATACAGCAGTATAGGATAGAGGACCACCAGCAACTTGTGTTACAACACCTCCCCATGGAAGCACAGATGATTGAACGCCTAAAGCCAAGGCCAAGGTATACAAAGCAACAACAGCGAACTGCAAAATAGTTTTAAATGAACAATCGTAATTAAAATTTCTTCAATAGTTTGATAAACAAAAATATCTTACCTTCATTTTTATTTTTTAATAAAGTGAAATTTAAAGCTACAAAGGAAAATACACTCTGTGCTAATGGTTCGAACTCAAGTTCTTTTCTGGTTTCGTTAAGAAATAACATTCGTTTTTATATTAAAATCCCGCCAAGACAGCAATATTATTCCACTGACATCACTTTTTCAGCCGCAACAACTTTTTCAAAGAATAATTATCATGTGAAAATAATACCCGATATATTATAAAAATAGAACAGTTAAAGAGAAAATCATAAAAAGATTTTAAGACAACCAATGTTAAACGTTAAGTATGATGTAGTTTTATTTAATGCTTTATTAATCAAAATAATCTTTAACTTGGTGAAGATTGGCTTTATAATACCCTACAATAGATACGTATTTTCAGAAGCTCGTTTTTTAATTTGGTGTTTCTCATATACAATATTTTATAGTAAAAACTCATAAATTTCACTTAATTTAAATGAATGAATGAAGGAAATATATGAAACTTCCCGATCTCAAAAATGTTGGAAGATCCTGATTCCATCCTGGTGTATATCGAAGGCTTAATTTAGAAAAGTCGCATTTTCGGGGTCTTATTGGATCCTTGAAATTGGGGTTTTATTTCATATGTAATAAGCCCCCAATAATAGGGTGTTATTTCATTTCCTTTTGAGGTATTATTTCATTCCATTGGGGCCTTATTCAATTTAAAAATTGGGGGCTTTATTTAAATTTCGCTTTGGTTATTTGGGTTATTTCCTGGATGATTATTTAATACCGCCCTTACCTACTCATGTGTATTTATGTACTTTAGTTGTTCTTGTTCGAATCAAAACACCTGGAATAAAGATAAGTCTTAGGATTTTCACAGACTGTTTTAAATCTCAATTTTTGAACGTAACAAACATCACAAACACAATAACCTCACAACCTGGTTTGTTGTAGGGTATAATTAATATATAAATGCATCTAATAATACTTGAACCAGTTTTTTATGAAAATGTGTATCAGCAGCAGACAATTAGAATCAACTTAGATTACAAATATAAAAATTATATATAGCCAACTCCCGACACTTACAAAATAATATGTCGAAAATAGAGCTGGGATCGTGAGTATATTTTCAATATCGACCATGCACGCTCATGAGCAAAATAAATCTATTATGCATAGAACTTTTTTGTTCTGCCAACTTTCATTTTATTTCAAATGAATTTAGTCATTTAGTACGTTTATATGCACGACTTATTTGCAAATAAAACTGCAAATTGTTTACATATAATTATTTTAATGCGACTTACTAACTCACGAAAACTATTCACGATTAACGCAGTATTTGCAAATAAAATGTTTGAAGATGCCAAGCTTACAAATGTTTGCTAATAAAAAAGAATCCATATATTATATAAAAATGAGGAGTATGTTTGTATGTTTGCAGATTTTTGTTACGGCCTCACGCCTAAACGGCTGAACCGATTTTAATGAAATTTGTTACACAGATAGATATTTGGCCCATAATTAATATAAGCTATATTTGTTCTCATTCTTAACAGGGAGAGGATAAAATGGTTCCCCAAGTTCAAGTTCATAGTTTGCTTACCGCTTAGTCCCATAATTTTTTTTTTAATCGCTGGGAAAATTTCTCTTTTGGTTTGAAAGGGTTTGCTTGCAGTTAGGTTCCGCATTTTTTTCAAAATCGGTTGGGACTATGCCCCTAACCCTCATTCCTTAACTCTGTCATTTGTGAAACGATTTTCAAAGTTCTTTTTTTTGTTTGAAAGGTTTTGCTTGCAGTTTGGTTCCACAACTTTTCTCGAAAAACGTGGGAGGTTAGAGGTGGAATTTTTGGTCCGCCACGCATAACTCTGTTATTTGTCAACCGATTTTTTAAACTCTTTTTTGTTTGGTTTAAAAAGGTTTGCTTGCAGTTAGATTCCATAATTTTCTTCCAAAATCAGTGGAGCATATGACCGCCCCCCACTATTCCTTAACTCTGTAATTTGACAGCCAATTTTTTAAATTCTGTTTTTGTTTGAAAGGGTTTGTTTAGTCCCATATTTTTTTTTTAAATTGGTGGGGAAATTTGCACCCATTTTTTTTTGTTTAAAAGTGTTTGCCTTCAGTTTTATTCTGCAATATTTTTTTCAAATTCTATGGAAAAAAAAAATTTTTTTGAAAGGATTTGTCTGAAGCTTAGTCCAATAATTTTTTTTTTTAATTCGGTGGGGAAATTTGCTCCACCCATGATTAACTCTTCCATATTTGAACCAAGTTTCCAAATATTTTTTTTTGCTAGGATTTGCTTGAAGTTTGGTCCCATAGAAGTGGAAATGTCGCGGTAAATTGGAAGCTCGATATATTGATTATCGCTAACTATGCCATTTCTTGACCGATTTCGAAAAGTACGCGGCGGCATTGATTATAAAGTACGCAGATAGGATTGTCAAGTATGCGGAGGATTGATTGAAGAATACAGGGAGCTTGTATCCACATGTGATACGACGTTTGTCAGCTATTTTTCGGCTTTGCCCGGGCAATGAAAATAAACAACAACAAGAGCACAACAGTGATTTGTGGCTATCATCAAGCAAACAAACATCAACACAGTACGAGTACGGCTTTGTATAAAGTTTATAAGGGCCTAATCACATATTACGTAACAATATTTCTACACCCCCCCCCCCCCCCCCACCTTCATAACGCTTTTTGCATAATTTTCAGTATAAAGTATCTTATCCGTAACAAATTTTTAACCCCCCCTGGAGCGTTACGCAATATGTGAATGGCCCTTAAACATATTCGTACTTAATATAAGGACTTTTTACATGCATAAAGGCTAATCAGGCTAAAATTAATTATTTTTCACTTGAATATTAAGTCGAAAGATCAATCTTTCTATACTTGATTTCAGAAAAACGAGATTACCGTACTTTTGGCATCGCTTGGGATTAATTCAAGTACGGATGGACTCATTTTTCTTTTCAGTGTATATACAATCCTGATAATGAAGAGAATCATTGTCAGATACCTTAATGTCCAGGCACACAAACAATACACATATAATGTTTAATCAGGTTCAAAGATCCAAATTAATAAATCAAAAAATAAATTTTTCGGAAAAAAGTTTTACAACCAAAACTTTTTACAACTAAAAACTTTTAACACTGCATACTGATGTCATTTAAAATATAAAAAAACATAAATTTTATTATTTTTTGCTTTTTTATTACAGAAAAGTATGAAAAGAGAAAAAATTTAGCAAAGGAAAGCAAAATGAAATGAGATAGTTAGAATGAAAAGAATAAATAAAGGGGAAAACATGAGATAGAAAAGAAACTAAAAACTATGAAAATTTAAAATGAACCCTGAATTTTGTGAAAATGTAACCAATTTGAATATAATAAATTTATTCTCTCTAAAATCGTATCACTCTGGCAAAGAATTTAGCAGGGAGCTTTAATACGGTGGTTGTTTTCGAAGTAAAAAATTACCAGGTACCAGGTGCTGGAGCTACATTAACATTGGCTACTGAGTTGAGATGGCCAGCCAAGGGGGCAGTGTGTATAGCACCACGTGTTTTGGCAACATAACCAGCATGTCCAGCAACAACTGCTGGGACGCCAGCGTGAACAGCGTGGATACCAGCATGAACACCATGAACAGCAGAAACGTCATGTACAGCGGGTATTTGAGCTGGAACAGCAGCAGCATGAATGGCAGTGGGAATAGCACCGGGCCAGGAGATAGCGGCATGAACGGCGGCTGGTGGATGACCGACTACTACACCTCCATGCCAAGGTAAACCAGGTGACACAACGGCTGTGTGTGCTAAAGGATTACCAGCAATTTGTGTTACTACACCTCCCCAAGGTATCACTGATGATTGAACGCCCAAAGCCAAGGCCAAAGTGAACAAGGTAACAATAGCGAACTAAAGGAAGATAAAATTGGATATTTAAATTTATTCTAAAAATGATAATTTTTTAGCTTTAATGTTTTAAGTAATACTTTTTATTTGTACTTTTAACTTACTTTCATTTTTTAATTAAAGTTATTTTAAGTAGACAGAAAACTAATCTTGTGTTGCTGTTATGAACTCAAGTTCTATTCTGATTGTAATTAGAAAAATTTCCATATTTTTATATAAAAATTCTGCAGCTTAAAAATGCAAACATAATTTATTTTATTAAAATCTCTCCATATTAAAATAACTTAAACAAACTTAGTGAAATATATTTCTTGATTTAAGAGAACAAGGAAATTACAAACGACCTTCAAAATATTGAAAGTGCAAGTTCAAGTTGTTTTTGTTACACAATCTCATCTAGATCAAGCGACGTTATGAGATGTAATAAAACTGTCACACAACTTATGGACAACTAGGCTCACTCAAAAAATTAATGTTAATAAAAAAGGTATTTAAAAAAAAATCTGAAAAGATACATACGTATATTAATGAAAAAAGTTATGTAAAGCCCTTTTAAAGTGCAATGGATCATTAATAAATTACATGTTTGAAGGTAATAAGTCCAATATACGCATTGAGTGGGTATAAAATTGCCATCCACGATGATATTAATGTGCGGTAGCTGACATGGTGAGTTGATGCTGGTGAGTTGATGCTGGTGAGTTGATCATACAAAAAGACTTTATCCTCACTGCTGACAAAAATTACTTCCAGTATTGAGATATTGCTAGGCTAAAGGTCAATTTCTCCCATATTGTTTGACAAATGATTTTCAGCAAAACAATTAGATTTGAAATATCCACAGACGATGAGTTTCTCGTATTCCAATGAAATATATTCAAGGGTTTTACTCACATATGTGCACTAGCGTGGCCGTGATTTGTATGGGAAATTTTATTTTACGAAAATGCTCAAGTCTCACCCCAAAAAGTGGAGGTTGATGCAGAAATTACTCTCCAAAAATGTCACGATTCTGGACCTACGCCTTCCCGTGCCGACTTGCGGTTGAAATTTGATTAAATTACATTTATACGGCATGATGACCCACAAGTCGAAAAATATGACAACATGATGAAAAATGTTATTAATAATTGAGTTATGAATTTTTAGTCGAACTGTATGGTTTTTATCCAAAGTTATTAAATTAGTTTGGCTTAAGTTCATTTTTAATTTAATCTTTCGATCAAATTATTTATTTTTATTTAAGAAAGAAATTCTAAAGCATGTAAATATTGAACATTCAAAGAAAAATTCGGCTGTACGGAAGGTTGAACTGTGGGTAAGGTTGTAGTGTGGGTAAAGGACTCTGATGAGTAGACTTGGTGGTCACGAAACAGCTGTCAGTTCAACCTTCCGTACAGCCAAATTTTTCTTTGAATGTTCAATATTTACATGCTTTAGAATTTCTTTCTTAAATAAAAAAAAAAAAATAATTTGATCGAAAGATTAAATTAAAAATGAACTTAAGCCAAACTAATTTAATAACTTTGGATAAAAACCGTACAGTTCGACTAAACATTCATAACTCAATTATTAAAAACTCTAAAGGCACTTAGCTAAACATGAATGTGTACTGTTCCAAAAACTTAGGCAAAATAAACATTCAATAAAATCCCAGCATTGAGAATATCGACGATATTCCACGCTGGTAAGACTGAAATGGAAAAAGCTTAAAATAGTTGAACATGCTAAGAAAAGACAGTTAGTGAAGTTCCGAACATTTAGACAAAGTTCAATAAGGTGCGACTCGCCTCAAGATGGCGACAGTGTGTTAATTGAGTTTACTAATATTAGTAGGATTTTCGCTACAGTGTTGTTGCCACTGTCAGTGGTAGTGTGGGTAAAGGACTCTGATGAGTAGACTTGGTGGTGACGAAACAGCTGTCAGTTCAACCTTCCGTACAACCAAATTTTTCCTTGAATGTTCAATATTTACATGCTTTAGAATATCTTTCTTAAATAAAAAATAATAATTTGATCGAAAGATTAAATTAAAAATGAACTTAAGCCAAACTAATTTAATAACTTTGGAAAAATGTTCTTCTAAAAAGTTGTTGTCTGTGAAGTTTTCAATTGCTTTTGCCCTACCGACTTTTAGCTAAATCGTATATTTCACAAAATAAACAGCAAAATATCGAAAAACCCCATAACCAAGGCAAGTTTTTTATGGTACATGTCACATGTTATGGTATTTTTAAATCATATCGTAAAAAAGTTATTTTCCATAATCCTTGTCATAAAATGCCTTTTTTCATAGTCTGACAATACATTTTAGGCCTCTTCTCGAACAATTTGTTACAAAATATGTTTCCGAACTTAAATAAGCTTCCAGCACCATGTGTTACCAGATGGGGTACTTGGCAATATACTATTGTGATAATTTACGTTACGTTTTAAATATGTTTAGTGAAGATGAAGCGGAATCTATACGAAATTCTAAATTAATAGTGCAAAAACCCGGAATAAAATCTGACCTATTGTATATAAAAAGTAATTGTGAGTGTATATGTTCCAGCATTACGAAATTGCAAACCAAAGGTCTTTCCACAAATGAAAGCTTGGCAGTTGTTGATAATGGGAAAAAAGTACTCAAAATGCGAACAAAAAATTTTTTTTAATAAATATAAAATTTTAAATCGAAATAAGGAACTATAAATATTGACTAAAATAAAAATATTGCAAGCCAAAGGTCTTTCCACAAATGAAAGCTTGGCAGTTGTTGATAATGGGAAAAAAGTACTCAAAATGCGAACAAAAAATTTTTTTAATAAATATAAAATTTTAAATCGAAAGAAATAAGGAACTATAAATATTGACTAAAATAAAAATATTTGGGGGAATCAAACGGCTGTGTTATCTAGTGATATTGTCATAATATCTTAATATTTTACAAAAGTTTTAAAACGTTGTTGTTGTGCTTCAAACAAAACTTTGTGTGCTGTGTTTATTGTGTTGTCATAACTACACAGTAGAAATCTGAGCCGAACGGCCGAGTCTTTAGTGGAGCCGGTGACAATATTTACAAGCCGGCGCTATTGATATATGATGTATGTATGCAATATGTAAGTATTCCTGAAAATTGTTCACAGTTTTATATGTTCATACATATCTACATACTTATATTTTTATAAGTTTTAAATAGGTAAATATAAATAAATTCAGCAAAGTGCGACTTTTTCTCGCACACGAAGGGTTCCGTACGAATACACATATATCCCTTTTCGTTTTTTGCCCTTTTTTCATTTTGGAAATTTTTTCGTGTTGCTTTTTTGTTTAATTTTAAGTTTTTTTCGTTGTTTTGCCAATTTTTTGATTTTGCGCTTTTTTTCATTTTTGTGTTTTGTTTTTTTTTTCGGCGATTTTTCGTTTTCTGTAATTTTTTTTGCTTTTTGGCTTAAATTAAGAATACCAACGCTGTTGAAAATGAATATAAAAAATCATGAGGTAATAGCCCTTTTTAGAACAACAATTTTTGCCAAATGTTTTTTCGGTGCTCTCTTTTCGTTCCGGAGTTACGGGGCTCAAAACTTTTATTTTGAACTGGGCATAACTCCTACAATTGTACACGGATATAAACGATATGTATATAATTTTAAAGTGCTTTAAAATACATTTCTACTGGCTTTTTAAATCCATTAGCCCATTGTGAACCAAATGCAATTAAAACAAAAATTAACCAGACTTTTTACGTAAAAACACCGTTATCTCAAAAAGTGATCCATATAACGGTACTTAGTCATTAATACAAATTTATAGAAAACGTTCCAAGCTTTCATTTGGTATATACTTTAAATCTTCACTTTTGAAATGCTTTTTTTATTTTCAATAGCGTTGGTATTCTCAACTTGTTCCCGATTTTTTTAGTTTTGACGATTTTTTGGCTGTTTTGCTTTTTTTTTTGTTTTGACGTTTTTTTTTCTCTTTGACGATATTCTTAGTTTTAACGATTTTCCCGGTTTTGGGGGTTTTTTTCGGTTTTTTATTGATTTTTTTTTAGTTTTAGAGATTTTGTTAGGTTTTGGCGATTTTTCGGTTGTTGACGATTTTTTAGTATTAGCGCTTTTTTTGTTTTGGTGCTTGTTTTTTGTTTCGGTGTTTTTTTCCATTTTTAGCGATTTTTTTCGTTTTTTATGATATTTTTATTTTTAGCGACTGTTTTAGGTTTTAATGCTTTTTTCCGTTTTGAAGACTTTTTCGGGCTTTGGCGTTTTTTTAAGTTTCTTGCTGATCTTTTTAGTTTTGGTGATTTTTTGCGTTTTAGCGATTTTTTTTTAATTTTGGTGCTCTTTTCCTTTAAGCGCTTTTTCCATTTCGACCACTTTTCGTTTTGACATTATTTTAATTTTGGATTTTTTTTGCTTTAGCGTTTTTTAAGTTTCAGGATTTAGCCTTTTACGGTTTCCAAGATACAGCAAATTCTCTAAATTACATAGTCAAAATTTTGTTTGTATACTTTTGCTTTCTGGCGGCCACCGATCGTTCATCAAAAATATTTCTAATTAAAAAAACGGACCCCCTATTGTGCACCTTTCGAGAAGCCTGGCGGACCTTAGCAAAAATTTTAGACTTACAGGTAAAGGTTTTTTGCCATATTTTTTGCATGGTGAAATGCATCTGGTGCATTGAAGCGAATGACGGATACGTGCAATGCTATGGTTATCCTGCTTAAAATAATAAAAATAATAACTAAGAAAATGTCCAGCCTTACACTCAGACCGTGAGTCAAAAGTTCACTAGCTCTCCGTCTAGTATTATAAAATTTAACAAAGTTACATATCAATTGTGTATAAATAATGAAAGATTTTTCGCATTAGTGAAAATCGTCTAGTACGTTTTGACCTTGTGATCCAAAATTTGTGCCCATTCCGGATCATTTCTAATGATTTTACAAACTAAAAATTAATCATTTAAAAAAATCGGACTATGTTCTTCAAATATGACTGAACTAACAAAATGCAACAGTCGGTCAGAAATGAAAACAGCAACGACAAGAGCGATTTCCTTCATACAACTCTCGATTGAGTCACCTTTCATATAAAAATAAAACTAAACTGGGATCAGTCTAGCCATTTGGGAGTTGCGTTGTCAAACCGATTTACACTGCCATAACTCCCAGAGAAAGAGAGAGGGAGTTCAGAGGTCATATCATGATAGACGTTCGAATGTAATAATTCAGTTCCCTATCACACCAAAAAAAAAAAAAAAACAAACAAAATAAATTAAAGTTCGATCTCAACATATCGCATATCGTTATCATTGGCTTGAGTACAGCTTCATTTGTGTGTTTGCTTATTTTTTATTCCGACGTAAATTTTTTTGATTGTCACTTATGATGGCACAACATTCCAAGTCTAGCTCTAAAATTAAGCTCTTTTTATTTTCCACATACAGAGATTATTAGAAACACTTTTGGCAGTTTTGAAAATAGCATGCCAACTATTTGTTTTATTAGTCATATTTTTTTGAACCAGTGAACATTTTCTCTTTGCTCCCTGTGTTATTTTTGGCTGCGCACTTACATGTCACACCGGTCACTAAAGAAAATTCAGTAGAAACGAAAGATTTTTTTAAATATTTACTATAAAATTTAACAAAAGGAAAATAGTTTTTAATTGGCTCCCATAGAAAAAATTGACAAGAATTATGTTCAATAAAACCATGTTATTGAAAAAAATATGAATTTCAATAACATCTGTCATTAACTTAATAAAAGATTTCGTTGTATGTACTCCTATTCCTTTTGCCGGTTATTTCTTTTCTTTTCATACATAAATACTTAAAACAAGTTGTATCTCATAAAAAAATAACTGGGATATGACACAGCTGTAGAGAGTACATTTTACGTCCGGGAAGTCCGGGCTCGTATCGCAACCATGTCAACATTGTTCTTTTGAAATAATTTTGTTATCAATATAGCGGAATTCTTTATCACAGGATATTTGAAAAAAAATCATTGAATACCCGGAGTTTTGTGTAGAGGATCCACTGCGATATATTGAGGCTCGAATTATTGATGCTTCCATCATATTTTCCAGACTTGGTTTGCGGGATAAAGATTCGAGTTGAATCAGGAATCCATCAAAAGTAAAACTTTTCGGACGTGTTGAAGCATTTTTGAAAAATAATAAAGTTAAACCAATAAAAAGGGTTTTTCATATTTTCATATAGACACTTCCCCACGTATTTTCTTTTTATAATTTCATAATTTCTGTAAAATCTGAATAAAATTAAATATTTTGTGAAAAACTTGAATGTATAGAAAAAATTGTTCTCTTAATTTTACTAACATTAATTTTTTGAGGGATTTTAGTTGTCCACAAGGTGTGGTACAGTTTCATTACAGCTTATAACAGCGAGTGATTTAACTCAAATCGTTTGATCTAAAAAAGATTGTGTAAACAAAACTTGAACTTGCAATTTCTTTGAAAATGGTTTGAAATTTCTTTGTTCTCTTAAATCAATAAATATTTTTCACTAAGTTCATTTAACTTATTCTAATTAATATGCATAGATTTTAATAAAAATAAATTATGTTGGTGTTTTAAAGCTGGAGAGTTTTTGTATAAAAATATGGAAATATTTCTAGCCAAAGTCAGAATAGAACTTGAGTTCATAACAGCAACACAAGATTAGTTTTCTCTCTAATAAAAAAAACTTGAAAAAACAAAATGAAAGTAAGTTTAAAGTAAAAATAAACATTAAATTAAGCAAAAATTAAATAAATTATATAACAAAAAATTTTCGGAAAATAATTAAACATGCAATTTTATTTTATCTTCCTTTAGTTCGCTATTGTTACCTTGTTCACTTTGGCCTTGGCTTTGGGCGTTCAATCATCAGTGATACCTTGGGGAGGTGTAGTAACACAAATTGCTGGTAATCCTTTAGCACACACAGCCGTTGTGTCACCTGGTTTACCTTGGCATGGAGGCGTAGTAGTTGGTCATCCACCAGCTGCTGTTCATGCCGCTATCTCCTTGCCTGGTGCCATTCCCACTGCTATTCATGCTGCTGCTGTTCCAGCTCATATACCCGCTGTACATGCTGTTTCCGCTGGCCATGGTGTTCATGCTGGTATCCACGCTATTCATGCTGGCGTTCCGGCTGTTGTTGCTGGACATGCTGGTTATGTTGCCAAAACACGTGGCGCTGTACACACTGCCCCCTTGGCTGGCCATCTCAACTCAGTAGCCAATGTTAATGTAGCTCCAGCACCTGGTACCTGGTAAAAAAAACTCCGTATTAAACTTTCCTGATTTTTAAATTCATTGTCAGAGTGATACGTTTATTTAGTATTTTCAAATTAGTTAAATTTTCGCTAAATACAGGGTGCATTTTAAATTTTATAATATTTTTTTTTTGTATTCTATCTCACCGTTTCCCCCTTTATTTATTCGTTTTCATTTAACTTGTTCATTTAATTTTTCTTTCCTTTCCTAAATTTTTCTGTTTTCATACTTTTTTGTAAATAAAGCAAACACTTTGTTAAAAAAGTAAAAAAAATCAATTAAATGTTTTTTATTACACGGCTTTATAAGTTTTTATTTTTGGAAGGTATAAATTTTCTAGTTCATTTTTAGGGTAATTAGCATGCACTAAACATGAGAAAAATAAAAAAAATATTTTCTCTCATTGTCCACATAAAGGTACATTAGTGTTTTCACCTAGAGACAACATCTTGTAGTCGAAAGGATACTAAATTACGCGTCTAATAGGGCCAACAAAGCTTACTTGATCGAATAAAGTTGCCGGAGTTAGAGTGGATAAGATTTTATGAAATTTTTATAGTTTTTCTCTAATTTTTGTCATTTTGGAAGCTGTTTTGTACCACAAATAATAACAAAACCCATAGTTTTAAAGTTTTATTTAATAGTCCTTCTGATTAAAAGGATGCTAATCTGTAACGGACTAAAATCGATTGAAAACTAAAACTGTTATAATGAGAAAACGATAATACTAGCATATAAATTTACTATTAAACCTTTTTTTTAATATTTTATTTTTTTTTTAACTTCCCGCAATCATAAATAGGATGTTATTGATTTCACCCCGATTTTCGAAAATCGAGTTTTCATCAGATCTCGGCATTTTGAGGTCATGAGAATCTATTCTGACTCTTTTTACGATGATGTCCGTATGGATGGATGTATGTTCGCAGCAATCATTTTTTTTTTTTTTTGTCTGAAACATGTCAGTAAAATGTCTAACAACACATTAGAAAATTTTCCTGTTTATTTGCTACTTTTTAGATCCTGTCATAAATATTAATGTCGCAGAAAAGTCGGAGCTAAAATTAGAAGTTTATCGAAAATGTCGTTAAAACATATTTTAAAGGATATAAGAATATAATGTTCTTCGTATTGCGAAAGTTACAATACGTTTACAGTTTTCCACATACGATGCATTTAGTTTTAGGCAACCGTAGAGTCGTTAGTTCAGGTCCTGCACATTTTTAAAAACTGTAGTATGCAAATATAGCCTCTCATTTATTGATATGGCAACTTTTATATAAATATATTTTTTACCATTTATTTTATGAACAGCTCCACCATGTAATGTGTTGCATGTACTATTTTACATTGAAAGTCTGTTTAAATATATTTTAACTTTTCCAATTTCCAACCGATTTTAATAATATATTTATTTTATTTTTTTTATAGAAGTAACACAATCAGACAATTAACGCCTATCAGTTAATTAATTAATGTGTTACCTTCTTTGGGAAAGGGATTGTGTAGAGAGCACATGTCGTGGAATGGGAGAGAGATAGAAAGCTTAATTTATTTACAACACTGCTATTGCGGGCATTGGTTGTTCAGCTGTGTAGCCATTTTATTAGTTCGTATACCTCGTCGACGGTTCTGCTACAATACCGACGAAGGAGGGTGCTGTGAAGTGCATTAAAAATGGGTAGGTACTGAAGCAAAGTGTTGCAAAAAAGTTGAAAAATTTTAATAAATCGGATAAAAGCAGAGCATTACAATATTCTTTTTATGATATTTCCGCGAAATATAACTCAAAAAAAAAATATTATAAATATACACTCTATTCGATACTTTTTAAAAAATTAAAATAAGTACAGAAACAGCGCAATAAAAACATTGTTTGTTTGTTCGTATAGTCCCAAAAGGCAGCATTGTCAACTTTTTATAACCAAAACGCGCTATTCCTCTTCTAAAAACGCGCTAAATCACAGTGTTGACAAATATTTTTAACCAAAACGCGCTAAACTAAATTTGGATAAAACCAGATGCATATATTGGAAAAAATCGAATATTTATTAAAAAAAAATAAACTAATTATCTACATATTTGTTTTTAAATTTCACTTAGGGACAAAAATTAGATGCTTACAACTATTAACAAAATGTCAGAAGCTTAGAACGATAAAAAAACTTAAAATATTCTTTTGGTATATCAATATTTACTTTACTAAAAACGTGCCAATTTAGCGCATTTTTTATTAAACGCGCTACGATGAAAAAACACGTTTGGCATACCTAAAACGCGCTAAATCTAGCGCAAAAGGCGCTATATTGGCATCGTTTTTAGTCAATAATTTCCGATTTTGAGGGTGTATTGCAATTTGCTTAAACCCAGTTAGTATTTTTTTAAATTTCTAATCAAGTTCGAGTCTTTTTCGACTCATCGGCGCGATTAAAAATCCAGAATATGCGCTGTTTTTCTGATCATAAATGATACTTTCGTCGGAAGAAAATGGTACCCTACCCGCGACTCGTCTGGAGGAGTCATTTATGACTCGTTCTTTTATCAGTTGCGAGTCTTTTTCGTGTCATATATAAGCCTTTTTGTATCATAATCGAGTCCCACGTACCAACCACTGCACTGTATACAACAACGGTACCACAAAGTTAATATAAACTTACTTCTGACCAGTCAGTATTTTATGAAAATATTGATCATTTTCGAGTCTTTTATGACTCTTCTGTTAGCCTAGCCGCGACTCTTCAGAAAGAGTCTTTATTGACTCGAGTTTCTAATCAATTACGACTCATGTTCGAGACTTAAATGAATAAAATTTTGAGCATCTGCATGATCAATTTGTGATTGCGTTTTGTAATCATTTGTGGACGTCATTTTCGAGTCTTTTTATAAGCGCACAACTGATTAATCAGTTTTTGATCATCTAAGATGGTATTAAAAGACTCAATTTGGTGATTTTTGCTAAAACAATCTCCCAATTGCTAGATGGGAATGACAAAATGATCTACATACATACACTCTAAACCACTTTTGTTGAAAATTAGGTCGATAATAGTCGGCAACACTTTACAGATTATTATCGACCTAAAATTACATACGCATTATTTTTGAACAAAATGTTTTTACTAAAAAAAAAAGCGATTGGCTGCGTGCAGGTTTCAGCCGCGACCTCCTGACTGATAGTCTGACGTATCTACCATTCAGTCATAGCCGTATTATACTTTATGTTACATTTTAACCACTTGGACTAAATATGTTTAATTTGAAAGGTTTTTTCTTTAATAAAATAAGTACAAAATCGATGTAATTTTAGACAAGGAGAAATGTTCAACACAAATTTAGACAATATCCCTGCAGACAAAGTAAGTGGTATGTAGTTGGAACTATACTAGTTGCTTTTTGCTTCAGACTAGTTGCCTATCTATCCTTTTTTCATATATCGAACTATCGATTTTAACATTGGGTTGTCATAGGAGACCAACTAGTTTATTTGTATACAGTTATATCCCAGATGGAATCCTAGTTATAGGAAACTTGTGCGCTTACTAGTGCTTTTATTAAGCGTTTTGTAACTCTTAAAAAATCTTTGGCTCAACCGATGTACGAACACACATTCATCATACTTTAAGGCAAGTACTCTACCCACTGAGATACATTCTACTTATTTTTTTAATAGCTAAACATATGTTTTATATAAAATCGTATACCTGAAAACTTTGTCCCTTTTTGGCTAGTATCGTTACTAGTCTCGATACAACTAGTAATATAATTGTCCTTTTTTGACTAGTATCGTTACTAGTCTCGATACAACTAGTAAAATGATGGAAAAAACTTTTTTTTTTCGCAGTTTGAAAAACAAATCGACAAAGTATTATAACATTTTGGAATTCGTGCTAAACACGCCAATTTTTTATGTCACTTGCCAAAAGTACCTAGTACATCTTTTTTTTTTAACACGGCCGGTTAAAGTTGGGAGTAGTAATAAATTTTACTACGTCGTTTGGCAAAATGTAAGATTTTCTTTGAAAATCAGGCCACTGCAGTATGAATTTTTTACTGCCATTTACAGAAGGATATCTGAAAATGATATAGGGGAAAAAATAAGAAAAGTGAAGATTTGCAGTCACAGCAATAGAAACATCATTACAGGGTGATTTTTTTTAAACTAGCAACACCTTTTGAAACAAGTGACATCGATTTTTTTCTGACTTTTTTTGGAGCAGTCACTACTTGCCACTTGGAACACCCTGTATATGTATATTACTAAATTTATTAAATCTATGTGCAATATTCTCTCAATTCATATTTTAAGAAATTATTAATTCCAAAAATTTTAGAAAAATATGTATACTTTTATATATTTGTTCACTGAAAAAAATTGAGAAAACTTACAAAACCAAAACCGAAATAGGGCGGTCACGCTAATATATTTCATCATAACTTGAGAGCGGTTTACTGATTTAGATGAATAAGATATTATAAGATGAAGAGCAAAATTATCTTTAAGTCAATAACGTATAATTTTTTTATATTTCCAACTGTTACGGTGCTATTCAGAAATAAGCAGTGAAAAATTAGTTGTAAGTGATAGAACTTAATTGACAAAAATGGCGATTTTCATACAACACACATACACACAGCAATTAAATCTTTTCTGTTGTATGGAAATTGTGAGCTATATATATTGAGTTCCTTCAATTAATTGTGAATAAAATCTAAGCTTGTCCATCGACTTAATGATTTATGGCCTATAACAAAAATAACAAAAATGTTAAATTTTTGTCCCAAAGCACCTTCTGTTCAGAAACGTTGTTTCGTGAGTACACAGCACATATGAGCACAATATTTTTAATTTAATATAAATAATAATAAAACATTTAATAAATTATTTACTTTTTTAACAAAGTGTTTGCTTTATTTACAGAAAAGTATGAAAAGAGAAAAATTTTGCAAAGGAAAGAAAAATGAAATGAACAAGTTAAAAGGAAAGAATAAATAAAGGAGAAAAAGATGGGCTAGAAAAGACAAATAGTATTATTATATTAAAAATGCTCCTTGTATTTAGCGAAAATGTAACTAATTTGAAAATAATAAAAAAAATCTCTAAACACTCTGGCAATGAATTTAAAAATCGGGAAACTTTAATACACGGTGGTTGTATTACCAGGTACCAGGTGCTGGAGCTACATTAACATTTGCTACTGAGTTGAGATGGCCAGCCAAGGGGGCACTGTGTACAGCACCACGTGTTTTGGCAACATAACCAGCATGTCCAGCAACAACAGCTGGAACACCAGCATGAACAGCGTGGATACCAGCATGAACACCATGAACAGCGGGAACGGCATGTATAGCAGATATATGAGCTGGAACAGCAGCAGCATGAATGGCAGTGGGAATAGCACCAGGCAAGGAGATAGCGGCATGAACAGCAGCTGGTGGATGACCAACTACTACTCCTCCATGCCAAGGCAAACCAGGTGACACAACGGCTGTGTGTGCTAAAGGATTACCAGCAATTTGTGTTACTACACCTCCCCAAGGTATCACTGATGATTGAACGCCCAAAGCCAAGGCCAAAGTGAACAAGGTAACAATAGCGAACTAAAGGAAGATAAAATAAAATTGCATGTTTAATTATTTTCCGAAAAATTTTTGTTAATATAATTTTTTAATTTTAATATTTCCTTAATTAAATTTTTATTTTTACTTTAAACTTACTTTCATTTTGTTTTTTTTAAGTTTTTTTTTTAATTAGAGAGAAAACTAATCTTGTGTTGCTGTTATGAACTCAAGTTCTATTCTGACTTTAGTTAGAAAAATTTCCATATTTTTATACAAAAACTCTCCAGTTTTAAAACACCAACATAATTTATTTTTTAATAAAATCTCTCCATCTTAAAAGAAGTTAAACGAACTTAGTGAAAAATATTTGTATTGATTTAAGAGAACAAGGAAATTTGAAACGACCTTCAAAATATTGAAAGTGCAAGTTCAAGTTTTGTTTACACAATCTTATTTAGATCGAACGATTTGAGTTGAAACACTTCATATTATGAGCTGTAATGAAACTGTCATACACCTTGTGGACAAGTTAGGTCACTCAAAAAATTAATGTTAGTAAAATTAAGATAAAATACCTTTCTATACATTCAAGTTTTATAGAAAAGGTTCATGTTAATGTAGATTTTACATAATTTATGTAATTCATAAAAAAAGATGTCTGAGAAAATATGAAAAAGATTTATATGCTGGTAATTTGTTTTTTTTTTTTTTGAAGGATTGTCCCTCCGAAAAATAAAATTTTTTTGATGACTCCCTGATATGACTAGAATCTTTATAACTGAATTTGAAAACAGCAAAATAGACTTTATGCTGTTGGAGTCAAAATCTGGAGAATAAGATAGATGCGGCAATAATTCAAATTTTTAATAAAATGGAAATGTTCGTCTGGTAAATCAAAAGTTATATATAATAAATATGGTTTGGGATTTCCCGGAGTTTTGCACTTGCCGGGAAATGGGAATGAAAAAAATCACGTTCCCGGTATTCCCGGGAAAAGTTAACTTTCTAAATTAAATAGATTTATTAAATGAAAATTGCCAAAATTTCGATTGTTTTATTAATATAAGCATTCTTTTTAAATAAAAGTTAATATAAAAGCAATTCTAAAACAATTTTTTAAAAATTTGCAAGTGAATTCAAGCAAATAGAGTTTATAGTTATTACAAAGTAGGACATTCTATAAACACTAATTGACGACTATATCGCAATTAGTTAAACATTTTATTTTAAAGCCTCCAAATCATTTTATAAAAAATTGCTGAAATGTTTATTATTTTTACAACAAGCAAGTTACAGTAATACACTCAGCTGAGCTGAATTTTACATATCCTGAGCCACAGTATGTCTAAATGTTTTTTGATTATTCATTTTATTTATCTTAAAACATCTCCTTCAGCGTTTGAATAATTGCGTCGACTATAATAAATTTAAGTAGTGTCAACTAAAAGTTCTTACAGCTTCCATAAGCTTAAAATCTCCACTACACTTTCCAAAATTTTTTCACTAATTCTGCGGAAAATCTCTCAAAGCTCGTTTGATATCGAATTATTTACTTTAGGAAACGATTAGAGAGCAATGTAATCATTGATACTTATAGAAAGTATTCCACTTTGTTCTGTTATAGTGATTAAACGACATCTATTACTAAATTCATCTTGCATGTACTTTTCGAATTAAGCAATAATTTTTCTCGGCTTAAGAGAAGTGGTATGACTTCAATTTTATGCAATTTGTATGAAATTTCTGCATAAGTTTGAACCGTTGACATTTTTATATTGTATTAAAAAAAATTTTATGGACATTTGACTGCCTGTTTATCGATTTCGAAGGAGTTCTTTCTTACGGTTACAATTGAAACAAGGACAAAGTTTTAGAATTTTTTTTTTGGTTTCAAATAAAATTCTAAGAATGATAAATGTCCTTCGACATTGAAAAACAGGATACTTAAACAGATGATGAAAAATATAGCAACTTTAAAAGAGAACTTAAACAATTTTATCGTGTAAATTTAGTCGTACAGTCAGTCGAACGAACTTTTGTAATATTTAAAAAAACATAGAAAATTTTGATAATAAAGAAAAGCAGGATTATAATACAAATTTCTTATATGAATCAAAATAAATTTGGCAGTCATTTACGCCATTTTATAAGTATGTACGAGTATGTCAAAAAAGGCCATATATTTATGAAATAACGTGTACTTTTAGTTTTCCGTTTTACCGGGAATTCCCGATTCCCAAACCCTACTAATAAAACAAATATTTTGCCTGTATAAAATCCATAAAAAATGTTCGTTCAATATATCGTTGAAATTTCATTAACATAAGAGCATTGCTATGTGTTTCAAAAAATAGTCAAGAAATAAAATTTAAAAAATAAAGTTTGGTACTATTTTCATTCCGGTTATGAATTAGTCGAAATGTATGTGTTTATCCAAAGTTATTTAGTTAGTCTAGCTTAAGATCGTGTTCAATTTAATCTTTCGATTATATTATTTTTTTATTGTAGACAGAAATTCTAAAGCATGTAATAATTGAACATTCAAAGAAAAATTTGGGTGTCTTCCGTACAGCTGTTGAACTGAGATCAGATGTTTTGGGACCACCACAGTCTTCTCAACCGAGCTCTTTTCCACCTAGATGACACTGCCAATGAAGGCAGCACAACCAATGAGCAAAAATCCTATTTACTTTTTTAACCAATTAACAGATGAGTCGCCATCTCGTAACTATTCTCCACTATTATTGGTTTTTTGGTTACTTCACTGTCTTTTTCTTTATCAAGTTCAACCATTTTTAAGCTTTCTAATTTCTTTTATTACCAGCATGAAATATAATCGAAACTTTCAAATGCTGGGTTTTTGAATGTTTTTTTCTGCCCAACTTTTTTGAGCAAAATAATACATTGTTCTATAGCTAAGTGCCTTTCAATTTTGATATTCTTTAAACTTAGGTAATTTTCTATGATTTTTACTAGGGATGTAACCGATAGCAATATGTCGGCGACACTTCAATTTTTCCGATATATCGGTATCGGCGATATTTTACTGTCGATACGACGATACTTTTTAAAATTTTTTAACAAATTATTTATTTTTTGTTAATTTTACCATGAACTAAACTCATTTCGTTATTTTTAAAATCTTATTAATATCAATTTTAAAAATTAATAATATTTTATGCTGTTATTTTGTAAAAAATAAATTATTTTTTCTTAATTTTACCATGAATTCAAATTCAATTCGTTGTTTTTTAAATCTTATTCCCAGCAAAAAAAAAACATGTAAAAGAAGTCGTAAAAATGTAGAATTAGCGGTCCGGAAGTATTGCAAATTTGGATCATTTCTAACTAGTTTTACATATGCTGTCATTGCAAGAAGTTCTCTTTTTCGACTACCAATCACCCCATTGGAAGCGATATTAGGACAAATTTCTTTTTCGGTGTTCTATAATGATTTTTCCTCAAGGAAAAAGGATGAAAAATTACCCATTTTCACAACTTGTTTCTTTTTATGCGAGCTTAAACACAATCGTGTGTTTTTATGTAAATTTAAGTGAATAAATATAGACTTTTAGAAGAACTTTAATAATTGAGCTATTAAGTTATTTATAACAATATTAAAAAGCATGGAAAGTATTTTTTAAAATTATAAAGGAATTAAACATTTTTACTTGCTTTTCTACTATTTATCTGCATATTTTTAATATAGATTCGTTGGGAGCAATGATAATGCAGCTCCTTAAAAATTAGTTCCAATTTTTTATGCTGGGTTAATATCAATTTTAATTATTAATAATCTCTTACACTGTGATTTTGTATAATACAAAAATTGCCCTTCTTGAGTTTTGTTAATCTAAACTTGAACTCAATTTCAACATTCGTATCGGTATCGGTATCGGCGACATTTATTTTTAAATATCGGTCTACCAAAAGCAGGTTTTGTAAGGGATAGATTTCGGTACTCTCCCTTAACAACCTGCTTCGGTATTACATGATTTTTGTATGGGATGTCCCACTTGGTAGGTCTGGTGGTATGAGCTTCTTTAACCTAATGTCTTTTTATATGTATATAATTAAAAAAATGTTTGCTCTTTATATCACAATTTCACCTAAACTTGGATATATTTGTTCAATTCGCAAGCTCGTATTAACGTCGTATTTGTTGTGTAATCGTCTAATTATACAATATTGTATTTTTGTTGTTAGTAATTTCCATACAAAACTGCGTTATAATTATACGATTGATTTTTATATGTTTTCCAAATGGCTGTATTGTCTGGAAATATTTTATTTGCTAGATTAATTTGTAAACAAATATAAAGTATAGAATGGGAATCAACTTAACAGCTTGCAGAAGAGTTGTTCAAAAAACTTCGCAAAATTATGATTATTTGCAAAATCAAAAGTAAATAAATGCAAACATTTATATCAAGGTTTGATATAGATTAGATATAGATTGGAGTAAGTCAAGCATATCACGAAAATGTCGAAAATTCGCGAAAAATTTCAATATATTAAACTAGCCCGAAAATTGTAAGGAAGGTCAAACACTCGGGGGAAAACGCTAAAATTATGAAAATTTGCTAAAACTTGCAAAAATTTTAAAGATTACAAAGCGTAATATTGATTAAAACACTTTAAAAATGTAAGAAAGCCAAAAAATTGGGAAAATTACGCCTGTCGCGAAAAAAAAGTGAAAATCGCGATATATTGCAAAATTTTAAATAAGCAATAATTTTGATTAAAAATCGCTAAAACTGTGAGGAATGCAAAAAATTTGGTAAAAATCGCGTAAATAAAATTCGCAAAAACTTGCTAATACCGGCATGATAAAAAGTCTAATATTGCTTAAAAATCGGCCAAACTGTAAGGAAGGAAGCTGAAAACTTGCAAAAAGTCGATTTTATCGCGAACTTTGCAAAAATTCGCGAGAAGTTGCAAAATCGGAAACAAGCCCTGAAATTGATTAGAAATCGCCAACACAGTCAAAAACGTCAAAATTCGCAAAAATCGCGAAAAAAAAATCACAAATAAGCGAAAACTTGCTAATTGTATTAAAGAAATCTTTAAACCTATAAATAATAACAAAATTCGTTTTTCGGCATAAATTATTTACTGAAAATGAACTGACTACATTGAATTAACATATAAAATACGACAAAATAACGATACAACAAATTTGTCTGTTCACAAGCACATAAGCAAGTGTCGTCTTTTTTTAATCGATAAGACATACGACTGAGCTTGTGAATTGAACAATTGTCTATTTTAAATTATTTATTGTATTTTTTATGTAGTTTTTATATTTATTTATGTATTAAGTGGTACAAACACAATTGGAAACTATATTACAGTAAAATTTACTTGTATTAAATACTTTTTGCTCGCGTATTGAATCAGGAATCGATCCCACGATCTCTGCATGGTAGGCTAGAACACTAGCCACTAAGCTACCGAGGCACATTTATTTTCATACACAATTCAATCGAAGAATAAAATTACGAAGTAAAAATAACATTCGCATCAGTATTTGTATCCACATAAGCGAAAGAGGATGCACTATAAAAAAGTTTGAGTTGAAAAAAAAGCTTCGGGTTTAAAAAACATGAAAAAACGTAAATAGCCGACCACCTTCCCCGTGTGTGCGTTAAGTTTCTTCATTCGCTTACGTTATTGCAACCTCGTAGGGCAGATGGGATGCACTGTGTGCTCTTGCGCATCTCCGAAGCACTTCTATTTAATCTTACTGCATCCTTGTACCAAATTTATTTTTGCTGGGACACATAGTTTTGTAATCGGATCGCAAGTTTCGAAGATATATATTAATTACCCTGCTTTCCAGTTGGGCCCACTGTGCAGCGTCAGTTCTGGACATGCAAATGGTTTCTGTAGAAATTACAAACAGAATGACAAAACTTATATTTAAACTTTCCATCTGTATTAAAGATATACAAATTATTTTTACGAACCACTTTTCTTGAGTGTGACGAGGGAGTTGCTCGAATGTGATCTAATTTAACTATTTTCTTACAACAGATTTTTGTTCTAATGACCAGTTAAGTTTATTTAATTTGTAATTTATTTAACAAACTGAATTTTAATATTTCATATCTAATTATTTGTTTCATTCTTTTAATATAATAACAATAAAGAAAATTAATATCTTTGTATCGCTTGTTGTATAAGAACTTACTTATTTCATTTCATAAAAATATTTTTTATATTTAAAAAAAAACGCATGTGGTGCTGAAGCTATGAAAAAAATTGCGTATAAAACCTTGCAGACCTGCTTCTTACAACCAGAATAGAACTTGAGTTCAAATAAGTAACATAAAGTTAGTTTTCTGCAACGTTTAGTTTCACAAACAACAAAATGAAAGTAAGTTTTTAAATTTATAAGAAAGATTTAGGAAATATGAGGATTCAAATAATAATATTTTTGAAAAATAAATATTTCTAAAATTCCTTTACAGTTCGCTATTGGTACCTTGTTCACTTTGGCCTTGGCTTTGGGCGTTCAATCATCTGTGCTGCCTTGGGGAGGTGTGGTGACACAAGTTGCTGGTAGTCCCTTAGCACACACTGCTGTTATATCTCCTGGTTTGCCTTGGCATGGAGGTGCAGTAGTTGGTCATCCACCAGCAGCAGTTCATGCCGCTATCTCCTTGCCTGGTGCTATTCCCACTGCTATCCACGCTGCCACTATTCCAGCACATATTCCCGGTATTCATACTGTTCATGCTGGCATCCCCGCTATACATGCTGCCGTTCCCGCAGTTGTTGCTGGACATGCTGGCTATGTTGCCAAAACACGTGGTGCTGTACACACTGCCCCCTTGGCTGGTCATCTCAACTCGGTAGCTAATGTGAATGTAGCTCCAGCTCCTGGTACTCTCTAAATAATTAAAATTATATTTAGTAAACAGCCAAACCTAAGTCAATTTTATTAAATAAAGCAAGCAATATCTTCAGATACATAAAATATTATTTTGAATTAATGTGTTCTATTGCACTTATTAAGAAAACCATTTGGAAATTTTCACTTTTTATTTGAGCCAAAAGTAGGCTTGAAACCAAAATAAAAAAGTCATAGAAAAAAATAGGGGAAGACATTTGGTATGTTCAGAATGACTTTTTACTTCAGGATGGAAAAAATGTATTGCTCAGTCTCGCTCTCCCAAATCCAATATATATTCTAAAGTAAATTAAATTGTAGCAATAATGAAAATTTAAGAACTCTCAGGGAGATTCATATTTCTATTTCTAATCTGAAACACAATGATAAAGAAGTTTCCAAAGAACTCAATAAGATTCTGAGCTTTTGATCTGGAAGTGATGCAAATCTGCGGCATTTCCAATGATTTTTACATTAGGGGAGTTCAGTAGTTGATGCAAATGTTCTTGCAAAAGTTCAAATGTAATATATCGTAACTGTTTTATGAAATCCAACAATAAAATATAAAAAATTTCATAAAAAAGCTACGATATTTTGCATTTGCACTTTTGCAAAACCATTTGCATTAAACACTGAACTCCGCTATTGTCTTGTCATTGCAAGACGTGTTCTTTTTCATTCGATATTTAGTCAAGTTCACAATGTGCAAGATTAAATGGAATGTGTGGTGCTGTTTCATCCTCGCGTAGGCATAAGCAACACAAAGGTGAATGAAATTTAATGATATTCCATAAATAACAGTTCAGTCGGAAACCAGTCGTGAGATCTACGGCAACTCGATTGAGGAAAAGGATTATATCAACTATTTCACTTGCCTCATGCCCAGAGAAAATTACAAAGCACCATTTGCGGCCAAAAGCTCAGTTTTTCCAGCACCAAAACAAAGATTATACTATTTTGTTACATACACTATTTTGTTAGAAAAATGGCCACTCTGACTTGGTATGTTGAACACAAGGATAGTGTATTTCTTGTCGCTATTTACCAACGACTGTCCAAACGCTGTAAAAGCAGTCAGAAATAAGACTCCTATAGAAGATATTTTTAAAACCGCTGGCTAACTGGAACAAAAGCTTTATGTGTACCCATTATATTCTCTTACATTATAGTACACCGTTTTATATTTATGCCACAGTGCTCCAAGTATAGACTATGTATATTCAAGACTAAGCTTTCTCTGAACCACTTAACTCTTGGCTTATGTTATTCCACCGAAGACTAAAGGAACCTCATTCAAGAGCGGATACCAGATATTTTAATACTATATTGCATTTTCCAAAAGAAAAGGAGTTCCGAAAATTATAAAAACCGTACATTAGAAATGTTATCATTCAGGATGGTTGAGTTAAACCTGTGTGGGACATCGAAGATCATTAGAGCAACTAGGTGCTGTCCATATGGTGGCGTTCTATCGCCTCTACTGTGAACGTTAGTCATCGATAAACTGATTGAACAACTGAACAGCCTTGGCTGCCGAACATATGGTTATGTCGACGATCTTATAATATCTGTGGTAGGATTGAAGACTTTAACCATATCGGAAAGTATGTAACAATCCCGAAATTTAACTAATGAATGGTGGTAAGATATGGGTTATCAATTAACCCAGAAAGAACAATCATTGTACCTATTACCAGACGAAGAAGACTAAAGGCTCATTTAGCCGACCGTAACGTTGATGTAGTTGCTTGTGCTGATCGTTTCTATCTCATAGATTTTTAATGTGACAGAAACGATCAGCACATGCAACTACATCAACGTTACGGTCGGCTAAATGAGCCTTAAGACTCATGGAACCTCTCTTAAATTGTTCAATTAACAGTTTCAAGTCACTCACTTGGAATCAATATTTTTGCTATACTGACAACAAAGCCGTTAGCAAACTTCAAGCCTGCCAACTGATATTTGGTAAAACGTAAAAACTCAAACCGAAAATGATATATTGGTCATTTACCACCATAATAAAACCAATATTAATATACGTCGCACAGTGGCTCATAATCCAGCAGCTAAAGTTAGAACTAGGGATGTAACGATACGCCGTTTTGCCGATCCGATACCGATACTTAAAAATAAATATCGCCGATACCGATTCCGATACCGATACGAATATTGAAATTGAGTTCAAGTTTAGATTAACAAAACTCAAGTGCAATTTTTTTATTATACAAAATTACAGTGTAAGAGATTATTAATATTTAAAATTGATATTAACCCAGTATAAAAAATTGGAAGTATTTTTTAAGGAGCTATATTTTCTTTGCTTCCAAAAAATCTATATTAAAAATATGCAGATAACACAGTCCAACAGTCCAAAAACGCACGGACTTGACACTATAGATTCGATTGTACTACCACGGGGTAGTAAAACCCTATACTTAGCTTGGCGTATTTGGTGACCAATTTCGTTTTATGGACCTCCAAAGTTTTGGAAAATCAGCGGGCCCTCAAAAAAAGGTGTCATCAACTTTTGGCCAACAGAAAATTCAAACTTGGTGATACCGCTTAGCTATATATGGCAATAATGTAGCTAAGAGTTCGCTAAACAGATTTTATTACCATTTTATGCCAAAAAATTATTTTGTCGTGCACTTTTTTTGAAAACTTTTTCCAGAATAACTTACAGGGACTCGTAATTTTTTATTAACAATATTTCGCAAAGTTGTAGCTATGGTTAAGCTGAACAACTTTTGTGAACATGTCAATACAATCTGAATGTATCGGGGCACCCGAAACAGTCCGTAAAAGTTTTCGTTTTTTGCGAGTTAGGCTATATTTTTATTGCATTTGTTGCTTTCTTTGTTATTGTTCCACTTCTTATGTTGCTGATTTTAGTATTTACTTTTTTTTTATTGTGTGTTGTTGTTTTGCCAAATAATGGTAATGAAAAATTTGGAGTCCCTATAAGTTACACTGAAAAAATTGAATAAAATATTTTTTAAAATTTTTTAAAAAAAAAAGTAGTGAAAAACTACAATTTTAAGGTAAAAAGTGGTCTGTGTGAGCTATTAGAGTACCTAGATACGTGGAGATTGTATTGATATGTTCACAAAAGTTGTTCAGTTCTACCGTAACTATAAGTTTGCTAAATATTGTTAGTTAAAAATTGTAAGTCCCTGTAAGTTATTTTGAAAAAAGTGAAAAAATCTATTAAACAGACTCTTAGCTACATTATTGCCATATATAGTTAAGCGGTATTATAAAGTTTGAATTAGGTGTTGGCCAAATACTGATGACACCGTTTTTTGAGGCCGCACTGATTTTCAGAAACTTTGGAGGCCGATAAAAAAATTGGTCACCAAACTGAGTAAAGGGTTTTACTACCCCATTGTAAGACAATTGAACCTGTACTGTTTAGTTCTTGTGTTTTTCCAAAAGTCTTTATTTGTCGCATAGTGTAATTAGTAGAAAAGCAAGAAAAAATTTTAGTTCCTTTATAATTTTAAAAAATACTCGCCATCATCGCATAAAAAAATTGTGAAAATTACTAATTTTCACAATTTTTTATCCTTTTTTCTTGAGGAAAAATCATTATAGAACACAGAAAAACAGAACTTCTTGCAATGGCAAGGATATGTAAAACTAATTAGAAATGATCCAAATTTGCAATACTTCCGGATCGCGAATTCTACATTTTCATGATTTCTTTGGAGTGTCTTTTTTTGTTGGAATAAGATTTAAAAAACAACGAATTGAATTTGAATTCATGGTAAAATTAAAAAAAAAATAATTTTTTTACAAAATAATAGTATAAAATATTATTAATTTTTAAAAATGATATTAATAAGATTTAAAAAATAACGAAATGAGTTTAGTTCATGGTAAAATTAACAAAAAATAAATAATTTGTCAGAAAAAAACTCTGAAAAAATGTTTAAAAGTATCGTCGTATCGACAGTAAAATATCGCCGATACCGATGTATCGGAAAATCTGAAGTATCGCCGATATATCGGTATCGGTATCGGTATTCGTTACATCCCTAGTTACAACTAGTAACGCTTTGGGACAGTCATATTACTAGTTGTAATGGTAGTAGTCAAAAAACGACAGTCATATTACTAGTTGAAACAAGAGTAGTAACGTTACTGGTCAAAAAAGAACAATCACATTACTAGTTGTATCGAGACTAGTAACGATACTAGTTAAAAAATGACAACATTTTCAGGTATACGATGAAGTATGAAGAATGCGTGTTCGTAGACCCGGTTAAGCCAAATTTTTTTTAAGAGTTACAAAACTCTTAATAAAAAAACTAGTAAGCGCACTATTTTACAATAAGTAGGATTCCAACTGGGATATAACTGTATACAAATGAACTAGTTGGTCCCCTATGACAATCCAATGTTAAAATCGATAGTTCGACATATGAAGCAAGAAGCAACTAGTATAGTTCCAACTACATACCAGTTACTTTGTCTGCAGGGAATAGTTTTTGCTTGGCTAAGATTCTGTAACTTTTTAACGGGTTGATATATTTCTATAATTTTTTTAGCGGACATATAACTCATTGAGCTTTTAGCAGCGTTTGGTTTTATTAAAATCGGTTCAGCAGGTCTTAAGAATTCAAATGTAAGTTTTTTTTAAATAGTTTTAATCCCTTTATTTATTAAAAAAAAGGCCATTTGTGAATAAAAAATCATTTTAATAATAGCCAGGATAAGTTTTTAATAATTTCTAAATAATGTTGCCCCATAGATTAATCAATTGCAAAGATATAGATGGTAAGGAGTACCCCTTTCTTGGCATCTACCCCAACTTAGTAGCTTGTATTCAAATTGGTTCATACCAAATTTGAAGAATGCTACTGTTATATCTTTTCAGTTAGCAGGTAATTATTGATTACTTTGCATGGGAGTACCCGCCCTACCGGTCTTTTTTTTCGTTACTTCGTATCTAGTCTTCAAATTAATTCATACTGAATTTGAAGACTCGTACTGTTATATCTTTTCAGTTAGTAGGTAATTATTTATTACTTTGTATGGAGAGTTCCCTCACACCTAAGCTGCTAGTTTTTTATATATCTTCGTATCTTGTCTTCAAATTAACTCCTACCAATTTGAAGACTCTTACTGTCATAGCTTTCCAGGTACATCGTCAGTTTTTTATATCTTGTATTTAAATTAACTGATACCGAATTTAAAGATTCATACACTAAAAATAATACCTGCAACATATTACGAAAAAGAAACGTTCCTAGTTACTTTTTTTGTAGAATAAAAAAAGTTTGGCAATATTTTTTTTAATTTACGAAAGTAACGAAAATCTTTCGTAAACATTATTCCTTGCTATTGAAATAAAATAATTCTTGCAAAAAAACGACTACAAAATAGGCATGGCACCGCCCTTTTATTTTAGCATCATGTACTTTTACGATAACTTATTGTGTGTGCGAAGTTTCATAAGAATCGGATGAGCAGAAGTAGCTAAAATCAATATTTACTTTTCATGGGCGGGGCACTGCCCACTTTTCTAATTGCAATGTTGTATAGTAATGATAGCTAAATATTTATGCAAAGTTTCATAGGAATAGGCTAAGTAGAAGTAGTTAAAATGCTAATTTACTTATCATAGGCGTGGCACTGCCCACTTTTTTGATCCGCATATAGTATTTAAACAGAAGCTTAATGTGGGTGTAAAGTTTCATAAGAATCAATTGAGTAGAAGTAGTTGAAAACGAAAGTGTATTTACTTTTTATGGGTGTAACCCGCCTACTTTTCAACGGGACCAATCTGGAAGTACATCCGTTTGGAAAAAAAATCCAAAATCGGTTCATAAATGGCGGAGTTTTGAGGGAACATACATTAAAAAAATGCATGACGAATTGATAACCTTTCTCCTTTTTTGAAGTCGGCTAAAAATACATTAAAATTTTTTATAATTTGACATATTTTTCAGATGCTCTTATAAAATAAGTAGAAAGTGGCTCGCTCGGTGGGTAGAGTACTTGGCTCGAAATATGAAGATTGCGAGTTCGTGCCCTGACTGAGCCAAAATTTTTTTTTAACTTTTATTTTTTGATTATATATATATTGAAGGAAAGGAAAGTTATATTAAAGGAAAAAATTGCGTGGCGTGAAATCACGAATTATTTCGTAATAGGTATGAGCGTTGTCGTGCATATATTGTATAGATTTTTTTCGGCGTACCTTTATAGCTTTCCAGATAGCAAATTATGATTAATTACTTTGTATGGGGAGTACCGCTTCCATCGGTCCTATACTACTAATTTTTAGCACACTTCGCATTTTGCTCTAAAAATATCATATACCATATCGTTGGTCACAAGTAGAAAGGCTCTAACTCATATAATTGTAACTTGAGAGGAAAAGGTAAAAACATAATAGAAACTGTAATTTTCAATATGTAACTTATTTTATATGCATGTTTTAATGAAAATCAAACACAAATTTGATATTCAGATTATTTTTATAATTTTCGTTTATAGGTATATGTTGGAATCACTGAAAAACTCCATTTCGAAACAAATACGAGCTAGCGCCTTTCTACTTGAGACCATTGATATATGGATACCCTGACTGCTATAGCTTTCATGATATGATATATAGGTATGGCACTGCCCTCTTTTATATCCATCAGATTTTGGTTTCATTGCATTCTATCATGCGTGCAAAGTTTCGAGTTGGTCGGACGTCTTGAAGTGGATGAAAATGTATCACATTATTTTATAGCAATATGCTAGGGAGAAAATTAGCGTTCTTTAAATAATAATTTTCGAGTAATTTCATTAAAACTAAGAAGCAGTCTACGGACGATGATGATAATTTCACCTTTTAATGGGGGTTTACTTTTTTTGATCCCATTTGATTTTAAAAAGTTCTACTCATCTAAAATTTACATTTGCCAAAAATATAGTAATGTAAGGGTAAAAACGAAAATTTTCGACACGGTCAAGATTGTTTTCCTCTCCGATTTTAATGAAATTCCACATATTATGCTGTTGTGTGTACATAGCGTGGCGAAATATTATTTCGATGCCTCTTATAGTTTTTATTTTATATGCCTTTAAACTTGGCCATTTCGGCCATTTTTAGGAAAAGTTCGTCATCATGAAGATTGAATAACTTTACAACGCGTCATCGGATATAAATAGGTATGATGTCATTCGAAAGGTCTCAGTTTTCTCTTAATGAGTACTGCTAAAACGAATATAGCTTCCTGCTACAAGTACCTCTAAAATGCTAAAGTATCTTTTATCCCTAAATATCTTGAAAAATGCTATTCTAATTTTTGGTACTATAATTTTTTTAATTTGTTTACGGAATATAGCCAACTGACATGTCTTTATTGTGTAATATTTTCAAGATGGGATGCTAAACAGATTGAAAAGCTATAGTTGTTTCTTTATGATAACTCGATTATTTCTATGAACATTGTGTAAGCAATAACAATAAAAAACTGCCGTAGCCGGAGTATTTCCTAAAATCTCGATTTGTATTTTTTACACAATGGAGAGATATAAGTTTGGTATATGCTGCAGAAAAAAAACAAGATAAAATAAATACAATTTTTCAGGATATTTAAGGATCAAAAATTGTTTTTCATTTGTGATTTCCTTGTCTTGCATTTACAAAAAGTGTGATATTTCAATTACTAAAATCTGATGACGCGCTACAAAGTTATGCCATATTCAATATTACTTTTTACAAAAAATCCCAATGTATTCAAATGGTTGTTTTTATTATTATTTCTGATATAATTTTCATAGAAATTATCGAGTTATAATAAAGAAACAACTGTATCTTTTGAGTCTGCTATCATTCTATCTTGAAAATTGTACAGAATAAAGATATTTCAGTTCGCTACGTTCTGTAAAAAAAATAAAGAAAACTAAAATACCATTTTTCAGGATATTTAAGAATAAAGGATACTTTGGCATTTAGAGGCACTTATTCCGCGAATCTATATCTTTTTTAATCAGTACTCAGTAAGAGGAGACTGAGACCTTTCGAATCGCATCAAATTTATTTCTATCCGATAACCCGTTCTAAAGTTATTCTACCGTCAATATGACGAACTTTTCTCAAAAATGCCCGAGATGTCCAAGTTTAGAGGCCTATAAAATTTAAACCATAATAGGTATTGAAATAATTTTTGGTTTGTTACGCGCACACAAGAGTAACACAGCGAGCATTTATCAATGATAGTTTGCGAAAAATGATAATGTCTTTCTGATCAAATATAAATATATCAATATTTTTCTAAAATTATATAAAATATATGTATTTAACAGAATGCCACGCCTGCAATTAAAAATAATTTGACCTAATTTTTTTACTACTTTAGTTTAGTAATGTGTACCATGAAATGGCGCTAAAGGTTTTAAAATCGACGACAGCAAAAAATTTAGGTTTTTCCCAACGAATTCAATTTCTGAGCCAGTATGCGCCGCACTAGTTTGTTGGCCGAAAACTGACCAGGCCAACAATAGGCCATTACCCGACAAGGTATACCACCTGTATTTCGTATTTCGATCATCGGGGCAATGAGAACCTGTCCAGCATGTGTTCTGGCTGCCATTCTGAACATTCCTCTTTGTACATTATAGTGAAGGAGAAGGTCCGCAGGAGCACACTTCGACATCTCTACTATAAAAACTAGATAACACAGTGCAACACGAAAAAATATAACCATATACGGACAGCACTACGTAATAAAAGACCAAAAAAAAAAGACCCGTGTCTCCCAGTTTTTCCCCAAGTCATGCACTTTATTTTATGGGCTCCCAAAGATTTGGGGCCTCGGTGTCATTTTTGCAAAAAAGTGATCATTTTCTCAAGCTCATATCTTGCAAACCATTCAGAATTATGATTAACTTCCTGAGGCAAAGTTGCAGCTCTTGTTATAAAGAAAAAAATCAAAAAACTTCATCTTCAAGACCAAAAATGCATTTTTAAAAATTGCGATTTTTACATTTGCGGCTACATAAGTGTTAACTAAACGGTGTTAAGAATCATTCCTAGGAAGTTTATATGTTCTAAAAAGTTGTTTATTAAGATCTTAAGTACATTTCTTAGTTAATTTTTTGCTAGAGTTTTGAACGGCTTCCTACCTATGGACCTGAATAGGGAAAAAAAGGTTACAAAAACTAATTTTTTTAAGTTTTTTGTAATTTTGATCTTGAAGATGAAGTTTTTTTGATTTTTTATGTTCACAATTTTTGTTGTTTGTGATAAGAGCTACAACTTTGCCTCAAAAAGTAAATCAAAACTCTGAACGGTTTGCAAGATATGAGCCTGAGAAAATGATCAGTTTTTTGCAAAAATGACACCGAAGCCCCAAATCTTTGGAGGCCCATAAAAAAGTGCATGACTTGGGGCAAAACTGGGAGACACGGTTATTTTGGTTTTTGGTCTTTTATCACGTAGTAGCGTCCGTATATGGTTATATTTCCATGAATTAAAAAATTACAAAAAGTGTAATCATTCGTTCCTCAGATGTAAGTTCAACTTTGCATTTTATACGAATCATGTACTGACGTAAACAACAATCACGAAAGCAGTCGTAGAAAGAAATTTGTTCTTGCATTTGTTGGACTTATAATTCACAGTTTTAGAGTAGCAATTTGAATTTGAAATGCCAAGTCGTATAAGGAAATCATCTCTGCAACAACGTATTCACCGATAAATCTTTTTTTAGGAGGTCTTGATAAATGCAGCTAAATGCCGAGAATGTTGAAAAATAAAACGGAATATTTTTCGAAATTTTGTTGTTTTTACTTTTCTTTATACACAGAAAAAAGTTTGAACATAAATAGTATGAAAAAAGTTCATAATCTATTGTTCATATATTTTTGTAATTTATAAATCAAACACAGGAATTTTTTCATTCCCAGTATGAATTTAGCTTTCAATAAATAAATTTATGAAATCAAAGTTGCTTTGAAAAAAGTGTTCAACTTTTTTGTCAACAAATTCTAAAATGCTTTTCTATTTATATAAAGTAAAAATACAAATAATTCCAAATAGTCTGTTTGGCAGAAAGGAAATAGTTGTGCCTAGTACAACAGACTATACAAGTTAAATACTGAATTTTTAAATATAATTTTTAAAGAAAATATGAATTAATATATGTAAAAGTTCCTAGCTGGAATGAAAATAATTTGGAAAAAAACTATCATGTTAGATTCATAGCATTTATGAAAAAATTCCTTGGATATAAGTAATATATATTTTTTGTGTATTTAAAATAAAAACGTTGTTTTTCAGCTTGTTTTACAAAGTACTTGTTTTATTAAGAAAAAGTTAAGAGAAAATAGAGTTTACAGATTAGTGAAAAAGCGAGAAGAATAGTGAATACAAAGTGTAAATGAAAAGAGTGAAGAATAAATTAAAGAGAAGCAAAAAATAGTTCATATTAAGTGCAACAAAGAAAATGTATATTGTACCCCGAATTTAACGAAAACATAACAAAGTTAAAACTATATATTTTGCTCTACGAAAAAGAGAAAAATTAATTCAAACATCACACTGGCAGTTTCTTAATTGGCGGGAAACTTGTTTATTGACTACGATGAATGCATTAAAAAAAAGATGTTTCTTAGATGGTACCAGGGGCGGGAGCAACATTAACATTGGCTACCGAATTAAGATATCCTTCCAAAGGAGCAGCATGAACAGCACCACGAGTTTGGGCAACATAGCTGGCGGGACCAGCAGCTATAATAGGAACAGCTGCATGAGGATGACCAACTACAACAGCGCCTGGCCAGCCATGTACTACTGGTGATGTAACGGCAGTGTATGAAAGAGGTCCGCCGGCAATTTCAGTGATCACATTACCCCATGGAATCACAGATGATTGGGCACCCAAGACCAAAGCCAAAGTGAACAAAGAAGCAATAGCGAACTATAAGTAAAATTAAAATTTGTCTCTTAGTATTTATTTTATTTTTCAAAAATGGACACTTACTTTCATTTTTAATGGATTTTAAGGGTTTCTTTGGAGATCGCTGATAACTACGCTGTGTGTTGCTAGTTTGAACTAAAGTTCTGTTCTGATTTCATTCATTTCAATCCCTTATTTTTATAGAGAAACTCAACACCAACATTGCTCCAATAGATTTACTCATTAGGTAGCAAATTAATTTTATATCTTTTGATAATAAATTATATAAAATATCTTAAGAACTATTAAAAGATTAATAAATAAAAAAATTAGAGCTTTTAAAGAGTATAAAGAAATCTGTAACAACCCTCAGTACAATGAGAGTAGATCAAAAGATTTTAGTTTAAAAATCGTACAATATTATAAACCATGTTTCATAAACCTGTCATCTATAAGAACACACTTAATAAGTACTATGGATAGCAAGACTATCAAGATCGCCGTTAAACAATTCAGCTTTATACATACACTGAGTAAAAATATTATTTATTTGTACAATTAAAATAAAGCAAACACACATACTGCTTAAGATTTTTTTGCGTTTCTGTAGAAATGCCCAGGGTCTTGACAGGAATCGAACTTGCAACCTTCCGGTTAATAGTCTGTCCACTGTATTGTACTTTACTGTCCACAGCTGGCAATATTTTACTGTAGCTAGTTTAGATTTTTAGGCGAATAAGTGATGAATGAAAAATGTAAAAAATAATAATAAAATCCTATCCAAAAATTTCGGTCGTTAAAAATACTAAGATCAAAATGAGGACCAGGTTCTTGATAGGTAAAACTATTTTCATATCTTGACGGTATTTTCATATCTATGTTTTTGTTCGGATCGGACCACTTTTTAGATTTAATGGTGCGGATCTGACTCCTTGTTTCTAACAAAAGGTAAGCGATACCCTAGTGCTCCTAGATAGAAAGTTACCGTTTTCTGGCTTTTCTGATTATTTGCTCATAAAAGTCCTATTTTTATACCAAAGATAGTGCAAGTGCCCCATAAAAATAAGGGCACCCTTCTAATTTTACATAAGATGTTCTCGTTTTGAGATCTTTCTAATTATTTACTCACCAAGACCTACTCGTATACCAAATATCAGCTCTCTACCATTTGTTACACCTCCGCATCTCGGGAAGCTTTTAGGGTATAACTTACAAAATTCACCCGTAAGGTAATATAATACAAGATATACATACACAGAAAAAATTATCACCAAAAAATTTTCAAACAAGAGTTTGTCTAAGATATGTATAAAATTTAATTTCACTAAATGCTCTTTACTGAATCAGTGAATATCTTCTTGTACTTGTCTTTACGATGCAATCGCCAAAAAGAAGAAAAAACAGTTCTCTGTATAGTAAAAAACAATCCCGATGACAACATACACATAAATAGCAACAACAACAATGATATCAAAAGAAATGCGATTGTAACAAGTCTGTTTACTGAAGATTTCTGAGCGAATCAATTCATTAATGTTGCTGCGCTAATACTCATGCATTTCTTTTAAGGCCCCTAGGTATACCTTCAAAGTTGAACACATGTAACAACGTGAAATTTCATAAATGCTTAATGGATGATGGTGTTATTATTTAAAATTTAAAAATATTTTAAAAAAAGTTTTTGCTGACTCAGACAAAAACTTTGTTTGATATATTACAAAAAATTTATTAAATATTTTTTTTGTTTCAGTTAACTATTTTGTTTAGAATTTGTATATATTTTTAGACATATTTTACTATAAACTCCAACAAAAATATTATTTGTGCTATTACAGAAAACTCAGTAAATATTTTTGTTTGATTCATTAAATAATTTTGTTTGGAATTTGTAGACATTTTTAAACAAATTGTTTTATAGATTTGAACATTTTTTTATTGAAAACAATCGTTTTTTTTCTTCAATGAAATAGTTGAGACATTTTTGTCTTTACAAATTTGTTTGTTAGTCCGTTTCTAGGCAAAATATTTACTAATTCATTGAATTTCTTTACTGAAAAAGAAATTTAATATTTTTATGTATCTTTATGTGTCAAGTTTCATTATTTGATGATTAAGTGAAGCAAAATAATGAGGATGTTAAAAACTAATAGTTTCGTGTTTGCATAGTGTGCATTGGTCGGACGTTGGCCTGAAGCACTACCGTTCGCCTTAATAAAAGAAACATTTACGAAACTACTCCGAAAAACTAAAAAATTCTCCAAAATGTCTAAAGCTATCATGCTATTAAAAAATTTACCAAAAAATCTTTAAATCATTCGGTGACCAATAATATCGCTACGAAATTTAAAACTACTCCCAAGAAGCTAAAAGTTTTACAAAAATTCGTTACAAAAAACTTTTTTCAAAATTAGCAAAAAAAAACTTTGTATTCACCTCAAACTATTAATATATTCATAGAAACTGAAAACTCGCAAAAAATAGATGTTATTCCGAAAAATCAAAAATCCTGGGAAATTTCGATTTATAAGCCATAAGTACCAAAAGCAGCTCGGGTCCATCAGAAATCCATAATTTCTCGGAAATGAGTCCGAGTAAACCGAAACTTTGAGTTCAGGAAACAAAAAACTATCCGAAAATATTTTATAAGTGACTCAAGTCCTTCGAAACCTTATTTTAATTTTGCTAAAGAAACAGAATATTTTAAGTTACTCCGAATAACTCGAAACTTTTACAAAAAGTCGTTATATAAAACTATTTTAAGACGGAAGTAAAGCCGCTTTAAGTTCAACAGAAACTAACAAAATCTAAAACTCGAAAAATATTTCATTACTCCGAAAAAATTTAAAATACTCCGAAAAATCAATGTACATATCAATAAAACTTATGTAATATTGCTCGAAAAGAGCCTTCAATGCCAGAAATCATAGTTACTCCGAATAAATTGAGACATTTGCAATGTTTTTTCCGAATAATTTGAAAATGCTCCAAATATTCGGAAGCTCAAAATTATTTAAAATTTACGAAAAGTGCTTTAATTCCCACAGAAACCTATAAAAGGTGTTTGTTGGGTTAAAAAAAACGTTTAAAACTTTGAGAAAATTTCAAATTTTAAATAAAAATGTTAGCCCTATATTCTCATAATATATTTTCATAATATAGTGTGAACGCATTCAACAGCGAGAATTTTGCTAAGTGTAATAACCTCTAGACCTTACAAATCATATACACATCTATGTATTTACTTTATATGTCATTAAATAATACTGCATTCCATTTTTATACTCAAACTCGTAGATAATTCTTACTTACCTTTAATGGAATCAAGTTTTTCATAATATACTTGAACTTCTGTGTCAGTTTGTAAATATGGTGGCATACATTCTTTAAAATATGATTAGTTTGTTCAACGAGTTTGTTACACTACTAGTTATTTGTAATGTTTATTTTGAAAGTGTCGTTGGCCCATATATCAATAATATCTACTTAATAACTACGTACATTTTCATTTATCTCAAATGACAAGTAGCAAATTAAATGAAACACTTTCAATATCCAACAAATATATTTTATTTATTATACCGGTGATTTAAATTTTCACTTTACACCCAGCAAAAACTTGGTAGTGAGCTGTCATTACCGAACAACATACTTTTCAACCATAAACTTCATACCGTCTGAATTACTTTACAGTAGTTAAACAATTACTTACTAGTAATTAAACAAGCCATTTATTTTCTTATTGGCAGAGTAGTAGTCTGTCTGCTTATCATACAGACGATAAACAGTGCAACCCCAGGGGAAGAGAAATGGATTTTTTTTAATTGTGTTCATGACTGTGAAAACAATTTTTAATAAAAATCGCATGACCTCAATGCTTAGCAAATACATTTAAGTTTTATTGTATTTTGTGTATTCAATGCCTTCTAAATATTGAAATTTATAACTTATTATTTGTAATCAAATGTGGTAAGTACGTGCCTCTAATGACATCGCCATGTTAAAATAATTGGCTAAAATGCCAAAGCAGAAGTAGTGAAGGGTATGTTTATTAGCATTTTCACTAATTACTTTACCATCAAAATTTTTCTTGGGTATGTTTTGAATTTTATAAAAGTAACGTTTAATAAAAATTTTTAGAATTGAAACCATAATCGATTGATAAAATCTTTTTGAATATAATATTTGACAAATTTAAAATGCATTATGCTATTTAGAATCAAAATTCAACCAATAAAATAATTAATGAAGCACATTAAAAATCGTAACGTTCAATACAAAAAACTATGAACCATAACAAATGATTAAGCAAGTTATATTCTCTACTATTTTTCAAAATATTTGATATATATATAATAATATAATCATAGGAAGCCGTTTTAAGTTTACTACCTTCTTTGAAAGATTTGAAAGGTTTCTTAATATCCAAAACAGATATCATTCAAGTTGAACAATTCATTAAATAGTATTTCCGTCCTTTGTTTTTAAAAATGAAAACATTCTAAACTCTATGAAACTTCAATGTAGCATACAACAAATTCGTTTAAAATCATTTTGACAGAGTTTCAACTAAATACTTGTTATATTTTATAGTGGTCGCAACCACATTTTTTGTTTGCTATCATTTCAAACCACATAAATACTCTTGCACACTCCGCTGTCTCATTTCCTCAGAAGATTGTAAGAAATTTTTTAATTACATGTAATTTTTTTCTATTGAACAAAAAATATTTCAGTTACAAACTCAACAACGGATAGAAAGAAATAGCAGACCGACATACAGCTGCTTAATAATCGTATGGGTACAAACAAGTTGTCGTATGTTGCATTAATTCAGTGACAATTTGACGCCCATTCAATTATTTGCGTATGTGGAATTGACCACACCTTATCCGTGTTAAATTTATAAGTTCCGCAAAGTTAGCAGTATGCAAACACTTCTATTGAAAGACTAATTTTTTACTATAACTTTACATATGTTATACATATGTATGTATTTAACAGGGGATGATGAATTAATTGTGGACGAGAGCAGTTTGTGAACGAGTACTTATTTCAGTTGATGCGATTTGTATATTACTATTGTCTACATATTCGCGGCCAATCACTGTTAAAGGAAAACAACATTTTATTTATGACATGAATTTATAAGAGAGTAATTAGTTATTCAAAAAATATAACAATAATATCATAGAAATTTGCCGAATGAAGTAACTCAAAAGAAACGCCAAAATAGGGAAAAGGGCAATGGAACACATAGTTTTTATACATAGTTATAGTAGCTCCTCATACGAAATCTTGTAAACCATACGTTTAAGGTCTTTCTGTCCCTTTCTTAAAAAATGCATAAAAACATCCCATTAATATTCGGTGTTTTTAAAACCATTTCCTTTTGAAATCGGATAATCTAAGGTCATTGGAGCAACTAGGGGTTGTCCATATGGTGGCGTTCTATCGCCTCTACTGTGAACGTTAGTCATCGATGAACTGATTGAATAATTGAATAGCCTTGGGTTCCGAACATATGGTTACGTCGACGATCTCATAATATCTGTGGTAGGATTGGAGACTTGAACCACATCGGAAAGGATGTAGCAAACCCTAAATTTAACAAATTTTGCATCCATTAACCCAGAAAGAACAATCATTGTACCTTTTACCAGACGAAGAAGACTAAAACTCGTGGAACCTCTCTTAAGTTGTTCAATTATCAGTTTCTCCAACTTTGGAGTCATTGAAGTCACTCACTTGGAATCAATATATTTGCTATACTGCCAACAAAGCCGCTAGGGACCTACATGACTGCCAACTGCTATTTTGTAAAAAGTAGAAACTCAAACCGAAAATGGTACATTAGTCATTTACCACCAGCCGTTTTATAAAGTATGGCATGAAGGATTAATCCAGAAATTAAACCAAAATTTATCCTATAACATTCCTAAGCTATTAGAAAGCTATTTAACTGGACGAAAATTCATCATCAGGGAAGGCAATTTTCTAAGCACAAGCCGGGGTTGCTCAAGGTATCATTTTTGGTCCTGTATTATACTTGATATATACCTCGGTTATGCCAACGGGCTATGATATTTATACATTAACATTTGCTGTTGATATATCTTTTCTCAGCGTAAACGTAATGAGGAATGAGGTAATGAGCGTAAACGTAATGAGCGGAATGAGGAGTTGGTCTTCTGAAATATGAAATCAAGGAGGACTTATAAAAAGCACTGCACAATACAAAAAGACTACATGGTTCGTTTTTACGTTATTTTCGCCACTTTGAATAATGCAATTTCCTTAATTTGCGTTAAAATTTAACACTACAAAAAAAAACACAAATGTTCCACAAATAACAACGAAAACGACATAAGAACTTGTTTGAAAAGATCTGTCAAATTATGGGAATTGAATAGTAACCTCTGCCACACATGAATGCGGAAAATGTGATGTTTTTTTAAAAGGGATCACATTAAAATAATAATTGATAGACATTCGTAAATGCGTGATATGGCATATTAAATATCAATGAAAACGCAAAATTTGTCTAGTTTCTTAATATAAATATATTTTATGTTCTTTTTTATATAATCACACGCAGATATTTTTTCTGCACTTTACAACTTTATCAAAACCGAATCGGAGATACAGATTACAGCGGAATAAGCAGATAGTCTTCTGAAATATGAAATCAAGGAGGACTTATAAAGAATACTGCATAACATGGTTCTAAAGACTGATTATGGTAAAGGGCAACAAAAAAAACATAAAGTGTACCGGCGTTTTGGATCTTTACGTGTGGGATTCATTTTAGGGGGGGAGTTGAATTTTCCCATTTTGCACACAGTTATAGTGGCTCGGATTAGGAAATCTTGTAAGCCTTACGATTAGGTCATAAAATGTGTTCAGCACTTTTATGGTATAAAGAACTTAACTTATTTTTTAAAACATTTTAATCCTCTCACTTTTCGTTGTGTGTCTCTGTTTGTCTCTTCCTTCACAAAAGGGGAAAATTACCCTTCAGCAGCGATACAGTGGGTCAAAATCCTTTACAAAAATGTTTCTCGTAGCGTTTTACATAAAAGTGCTATAAGTTATAGGTGCATGACCATGAGACAGTGTAAGAAACTAACAAACGGAGTGGCTCCACATCGCTTAATAAAAATTTTAAAAGGTGTTTGTTTATATATAACCAAAAACGGCAGCACTGCGTTGTCCTAAATACTTTTATGTGAACTAAAATATTTTTAATTAGTTAATAAATTCTAAGACGGACAAAAACTTAAAAAAAATCGTAAAAACAAGTTTTTGTTTCAAAATAATCAAAACGGCAACACTGCGTTTGTTTAAATACATTTGGGTGGACGTAAATATTCTTAATTGATAATTAAATTGTTAGACTTACAAAAAAGTAAAAAATCAAAAAAAAAAAATTTTTTTTGTTAAATAATCAAAACGGCAACACTGCGTTTGCTAAATACATTTCGGTGGACGTAAATATTCTTAATTGATAATTAAGTTGTTAGACTTACAAAAAAGTAAAAAATCTTGAAAAAAAATTTTTTTTTCAAAATAATCAAAACGGCAACTCTGTGCCTGTAGTAATACTTTTCTAAGAAAGCAGATACACATTTAATCAAACGTAATTCTCGTTACTTTAAATAATGCAATAGTACGTCTGCAAAAGTTTACTTAAGCGTAAACCAAACTTTTACAACAACAAAAACACGAATAATCGAAGAATAACAACGAAAAATAGCCATTAATATGTTTTACATGGTCTGTGGAAGTATGAGAAGTGAATAGTAGGTACTGCTATACATGAATGCAGAAAATGTGCAGTTGTTAAGAGGGATCACATTTAAATGTCATTCATAAATGCCGCGATATGGCATATTATATATCAATGGAAAGGTAATTAAGTCTACTTTCTTAATATCTAGCAAAGATTGTAATATTATTATTTTTCTTGTTCTTCTTTATATAATTACTTGCAAATATCTTTCTGCACTTTAGAAATTTATCAAAAACGAATTGGTGGATAAAGACTCTAGCGGAATGAGGAGATGGTGTGCTGAAATATGAACTGAAGCTAGACTTATAAATAACACAGCACAATATAAAAAACTAAATGGTTCTAAAGAATGACTATGGTAGTGGGCAACAAAAAAACATATACATGTATCAGCGTTTTGGATGCTTTGATTTGGTGTATTTGCTGTATTTAGGAGGAGTTGAACTCTTCCCATTTTTCACACAGTCATAGTTGCTAGGTATAGGAAATATTTTAAGCCTTACGTTTAGGTTATAAGATATACTTAGCACTTTTGTGTCAAACAGAAAAAAAATATTTTTTAAAACATTCTAACCCTCTAACTATTCGTTGTGTGTCTCTGTTTATCTGATTCTTCACAAAAGGGGAAAATTACCCTTCAGCGGCGATACAGTGGGTTAAAAGCCTTTACAAAAATGTTTCTCGTAGCGTTTTACATAAAAGTGCAGTAAGTTATAGGTGCCTGACCATGAGACAGTGTAAGAAACTAACAAACGGAGTGGCTCCACATCGCTTAATAAAAGCGAAGCGCTTCTTTAGTACATCACGTGAATATACCAAGGATTGAGATAGACTTTGATCGCTATTAAGTAACTCTTTATCTGTTGAGTTTTTGTTAAAAATAACGAACGAAAATATTCTTACTTAATAAATAAATTGTAAGATGGCAAAAAAATAAAAAAAATTTAAAAGGTGTTTGTTTAAATATAACCAAAAACGGCAGCACTGCGTTTGCCTAAATACTTTTATGTGAACAAAAATATTTTTAATTAGTTAATAAATTCTAAGACGGACAAAAAATTAAAAAATTGTAAAAACAAGTTTTTGTTTCAAAATAATCAAAACGGCAACACTGCGTTTGTTTAAATACATTTGGGTGGACGTAAATATTCTTAATTGATAATTAAATTGTTAGACTTACAAAAAAGTAAAAAATCAAAAAAAAAAATTTTTTTTGTTATATAATCAAAACGGCAACACTGCGTTTGCTAAATACATTTCGGTGGACGTAAATATTCTTAATTGATAATTAAGTTGTTAGACTTACAAAAAAGTAAAAAATCTTGAAAAAAAAATTTTTTTTCAAAATAATCAAAACGGCAACTCTGTGCCTGTAGTAATACTTTTCTAAGAAAGCAGATACACATTTAATCAAACGTAATTCTCGTTACTTTAAATAATGCAAAAGTACGTCTGCAAAAGTTTACTTAAGCGTAAACCAAACTTTTACAACAACAAAAACACGAATAATCGAAGAATAACAACGAAAAATAGCCATTAATATGTTTTACATGGTCTGTGGAAGTATGAGAAGTGAATAGTAGGTACTGCTATACATGAATGCAGAAAATGTGCAGTTGTTAAGAGGGATCACATTTAAATGTCATTCATAAATGCCGCGATATGGCATATTATATATCAATGGAAAGGTAATTAAGTCTACTTTCTTAATATCTAGCAAAGATTGTAATATTATTATTTTTCTTGTTCTTCTTTATATAATTACTTGCAAATATCTTTCTGCACTTTAGAAATTTATCAAAAACGAATTGGTGGATAAAGACTCTAGCGGAATGAGGAGATGGTGTGCTGAAATATGAACTGAAGCTAGACTTATAAATAACACAGCACAATATAAAAAAACTAAATGGTTCTAAAGAATGACTATGGTAGTGGGCAACAAAAAAACATATACATGTATCAGCGTTTTGGATGCTTTGATTTGGTGTATTTGCTGTATTTAGGAGGAGTTGAACTCTTCCCATTTTTCACACAGTCATAGTTGCTAGGTATAGGAAATATTTTAAGCCTTACGTTTAGGTTATAAGATATACTTAGCACTTTTGTGTCAAACAGAAAAAAAATATTTTTTAAAACAGTCTAACCCTCTAACTATTCGTTGTGTGTCTCTGTTTATCTGATTCTTCACAAAAGGGGAAAATTACCCTTCAGCGGCGATACAGTGGGTTAAAAGCCTTTACAAAAATGTTTCTCGTAGCGTTTTACATAAAAGTGCAGTAAGTTATAGGTGCCTGACCATGAGACAGTGTAAGAAACTAACAAACGGAGTGGCTCCACATCGCTTAATAAAAGCGAAGCGCTTCTTTAGTACATCACGTGAATATACCAAGGATTGAGATAGACTTTGATCGCTATTAAGTAACTCTTTATCTGTTGAGTTTTTGTTAAAAATAACGAACGAAAATATTCTTACTTAATAAATAAATTGTAAGATGGCAAAAAAATAAAAAAAATTTAAAAGGTGTTTGTTTAAATATAACCAAAAACGGCAGCACTGCGTTTGCCTAAATACTTTTATGTGAACAAAAATATTTTTAATTAGTTAATAAATTCTAAGACGGACAAAAAATTAAAAAATTGTAAAAACACGTTTTTGTTTCAAAATAATCAAAACGGCAACACTGCGTTTGATTAAATACATTTCGGTGGACGTAATTATTCTTAATTGATAATTAAATTGTTAGACTTACAAAAAAGAATAAAATTAAAAAAAAATTTTTTTGTTAAATAATCAAAACGGCAACACTGTGTCTGTATAAATACTTTTCTATGAACGAACATTACACATTTAATCGAACGTAATTCTCTTTACTTTAAATAATGCAATTGTACGTCTGCAAAAGTTTACTTAAGCGTAAACCAAACTTTTACAACAACAAAAACACGAATGATCGACGAATAACAACGAAAATTAGCCATTAATATGTTTTACATGGTCTGTGGAAGTATGAGAAGTGAATAGTAGGTACTGCTATACATGAATGCAGGAAATGTGCAGTTGGTAAGAGGGATCGCATTGAAATGTAAATTGTTAATCATTCATAAATGCGCGATATGGCATATTATATATCAATGGAAAGGTAATTAAGTCTACTTTCTTAATATCTAGCAAACGTTTTAATATTATTATTTTTTCTCTTCTTTATATAATTACTTGCAAATATCTTTCTGCACTTTAGAAATTTATTAAAAACGAATTGGTGGATAATGACTCTAGCGGAATGAGAAGATGGTGTGCTGAAATATGAACTGAAGCTAGACTTATAAATAACACAGCACAATATAAAAAAACTAAATGGTTCTAAAGAATGACTATGGTAGTGGGCAACAAAAAAACATATACATGTATCGGCGCATTGGATGCTTTGATTTGGTATTCATTTGAGGAGGAGTTGAATTTTTCCCATTTTTCACACAGTCATAGTTGCTCGGTATAGGAGATCATTACGTTTAAGTTAGTGCTCAGCACTTTTATGAAAAACAGAACTAAAACATTTATTTAAAACATTTTAGCCCGCTGACTGTTCGTTGTATGTCTCTGTTTGTCTCTTTCTTAAAAAAGGGAAAATGTACCCTTCTGCGGCAATATTGAGGGCTAGCCTGTATTACAAAAATTTTTTCGTAGCTGTTATATATTTTATAATAAAAACAACTTTACTTGTTCTTAGTTAATAAGCGAATGAAGAATGCAAGATAAAAGAATTTAGTATTTAGTCCAAAATATATGCTTTTGATTTACTCCGAATTAGGCAGAACAATTATTTTATAATTACATTCGAAACCAAAACTTTTCGAAGATATTGCAATACATTATATTTTCCCCTTTTTATTTAAGTTTTACAATACAATTTTCTATACTGAAATATATAATGATAAATATAAGCTATGAAATTCATAACTTAAATTCATTTTCAGTTTTTAGTGTAATTAATAGCAGTAATACTCGTACAATGATTTTGGTAATTTCCTATATAAAATTGTTCAGCATAAAGAAATTAGATTTATTTTCGCATACTTTGAAGTCAATTTGGTTTCTTTTTATATTTCATTATGCAGAGCTTTTTTCAATTTCTCGTTTTCGATTTGTTATACATAATTAAGAGTATTTGATTTCTTTTTCTTACTTTTAGTTTTATTGTGTTGTTGTTTTAATTCATTATTTAGCAATGGGTGATATTTATCTGACAGATCTGATAAACGTAGCTGATTTTTGTGTACATATATTTTTAATAAGTAATCTTTAAAACGATTCCTATACAAAACTTTATCTCTTATTTTAAAAATATTATCATTGTTCTTCTGCCATTTTTTGTTTTGAATTCCTGCTTGTTTGATTTTTAATAGTTTCCAAGTTAAAGTTCTGTTTTCTTGCCAATGGATTAATTATTGTTCTAGGGGTAAATGAAAAAGTTAAACCTGCGGGGCTGGTAGTTGTGAATGTGCGAACTGTATTGTTGTAGAGTTTTCAACGAATAAACAAATGCACAAATTTGTCAATGTTATTACTTTTTCCCTTCAAAAACTAAATTAAAATTAAATTTAATGCAGATTGCTCAAAATTACAGATTTAAATTATTTTTGATACTATATTATTGAAGGTTGCGTAAGAAAAAAATCATATCTGTAAAAAGAAATAAGCCCCTCCTCCAACTTGTCACTATTTATTAAGGACATTTAGAGGTATTACATAAAAAATTTTCAGACGAAAATATATATTGATTTTTGATTAAGTCAGTTTTGAAATTTTCAAAACTTTGCAGATAAGTCATTTTTCCAAAAAAAAATTTGTTGTATGTATTTTTTGTTGTCCCAAATACAAAACATTCTTGCATATACAATAGTTTTAGAGATATTTAAAAACTTAGCTCAACATATTCTGTAAATTTGGCAAAATAATGACATTTTGAATATGTCATATTTTTTGAAATAAACATTTTTAATTTTTTTTTCATTTAATATAAACTCGTTATAGGATGAATGAACTGAACATCTGACCAAATTTCATCAAAATTGAAAGGGGTCGTGTTTAACACTTAGTTGATTTGACATGGAATTACCCATTTATTTTTTTACCCTTCTAAACTGCAGCTTGGTCCCTCTCGATTTTTATCAAAAGCTCAATACATGTGAATGAAAAAAACTCTAGAAAGAAATAAAGACTTAAAAACTAGTTACAATGACGTATTAAGAGAATACCTCACATAATAGCACATGGAAAGAGCATCAAACTAAGAAATTCCTAAGAATGGTTGCCACCATTCTTTTTACTTACCTCACCTGAGGCCAAATCTACCAAAGTAAGAATAGTGTTTAACGCATCTAAAAAACCAATTCTAGCCTTTCACTTGATGATATCCTGCTCACGGGCCCAACGCTACAAATGGAAATAACTATGGTCATCCTCAAATGGCGTTTGGCGGATGGCCGTAAATTTCGAAAAATTCTATACCGAATTTCAGACCAGGAAATTGTTGAAGACTTTGCTCTGAAAACTATTACATTCGGTCTTAATTGTGCTTATTTCCTTGCAATTAAAGCTATTCACATATTAGCTGAAAATTCTAAACTTTCTCACTGAAAAAAGAAACATATGTAGATGATGTACTCTGTGGCGGTTACGACATTTCGGAAGCAAAGCATGCGCAATCGCAGCTTATAAATGTCTTTAAATCAGTCGGGATACAATTGCGAAAGTGGACTGCAAATCACCCCAATTTACTCGGCTCAAGAAAAATGTTAGGATTTAAATGGAACGCATTAAGCGACTCATTTTTTACTCAATTGTCCCTACTGAGCCCCCCACCAATGCTACTAAACGCCAAATTTTTTCTAAAGTTGCCGCTCTATTTGATCCCGCAGGATGGTTGTCTCCTATTATAATTCTAGCCGAAATGTTGCTCCAAAATTTATGGCTCGAAGGAGATGATTGGGATTCCAATGTAAAACCATTATCGTTACAAAAATGGATTCCATTCCCAGATGGCTAAACTATGCACCGATGAGCAAAACACAACTTCAGGGTTTCTGTGACGCTTTGGAAAAAGCATATTGTGTTACAATTTATATACGAAATACCGACATAAATGTCTAATCATCTACAAAACTTTTAGTGGCCCCCAGCAAAAAACTAGCCTACCACGACTTGAACTTAATGGTGCAGTTTCAGTTTCAAAAGTGGTAAAAAATTTCCTTAAAAATATAAATGTTAAACTCGATGAGATTATACTGCCGGCGGACTCGTCAATTGTGCTAGCTTGGATACATAAAGCACCGCATGTATGGAAAACATATGTAGCAAATGTAGTCTCACAAATTCGACAAAATGTAAATAATGCTACATGGCGACATGTCCCATCAGCTGAGAATCTTGCCGATTTAAGTACACGAGGTTGTACTCCAAAAGAGCTCAAAAATAATCTTTTGTTGTCGGAGGGTCCTGGATGGTTAACCCAGGAAAAATGCAATTGGCCTCTCAATTAATAGCTAAGGTAACGACTCCCGAGGCTAAAGTCACTGAATGTTTTCCTGCCCTGGTAGACACCTCATGCCAATTTAATAAGTCGTTAGGAGATGTGTCCATGAAAAGTAACTGCAAATGTTTGTGTAATATATTCAAGTTGACCTACCAAAGATTTTTCTTCACTTCCCCGAGCTCTGAGTGTTACCGCTTTATTCATCGGGCACTGGCGAAATATCGGAATATAGTTGCAGTGGCCACGGGAGATATTACTACTGGGGAAATAATAAGTGCTAAGGAACGTATAAGAAAAATGTCCCAGATTTTATATTATCCCGCCGAGTACACTAATTTAAAGTCCTCAGTCAAATTGCCACAAAAAAAGGTTTATTTTGTCAGTGACACCATTTTTAGATGACTCAGAAATAATACGTGTTAAAGGCCGGCTTAAAAATTCACAAGATCTTACATATGACGAATGTCATCCCATAATTCCCCAATCCAAACTCTGTGATCTAACGGTGCAGTTCATACATATTATACATCTACATGTTGAAAATCAACTCATGTTATGTAATTTACGAAGATTATATTTTATACGCAAAGTTAAAAATAAGAAAAAATATTTATATCACGATGTTGGATTTGTACCATCTACAAGAAAAAGATCCAAAGCAAGTTAATGGGGACCTCTCCTTACGAAGAATTACCTTTTCTCCCCCATTTACGCATACTGGCATCGTCTTTGCTGGATCTTTTCAAGTAAAACGTTCTTCTCTCTGGAATTGTCACACATATAAATTCTACATCTGCGATTTCGTGTGCTTCAGAACTAAAACTTTATATTTAGAAACCTGTTCAGACCTGTCTACTGAAAGTTTCTTAGCAGCCTTTACCAGATGTATTAATTAGCCAAGACAATTTCCCAAAGGTCTGTACTCAGACAATGGAAGAAACTTTGTTGGTGCAAACAAAGAGGATCTTAGAGAGTACAAGCAATTCATTGAAATGGCCTCAAAAGGCATTACTCAAAAATATCAATATCACGGCATTGGTTGGCACTTTATACCTCCGAGCGGGCCCAATTTTGGAGGCATATGGGAAGCTGCAGTAAAAAGTTTTAAAAGCCATTAAAAAAACAGCACAAAGCAATATTTTCACGCTCGAAGTATGTACAGCCTCTTACTCCCGGTCATTTTTTCCGAGGAATGCCAATTATGGAAATTTCCGAACCCGACAGAGTTTATGTACCCTTGATTAATCGATGGGAAAATGTGAAAATTCTACAGAATGACGGTTGGGCCGAGTGACTCAACTCAACTCAACTTTGCGTACTCAAAACGATTCTGTTACCAGACCTATTTCAAAAATTGTTCTATTAACTAGAGAATAGACCAACAATTGCTATAAAAAGAAAAAAATTAATTAAGCACAAAATTTTACCATACATCCTTATAAATTGTTCATATCTGTCTTAATAAAAAACAGTTTTTCCAACTACTTACACACATTTATTTTCAAATTATGAGAAAATATGGTTTACCAACTTTCATTACAGCCGCCTAAATTTCCATTACTGCCGACTATGCAGAAAACATCACCCTATACGGATTTGTGATCACTTTCTTAATATGTCCCTGACGAAAAGAAGAGATGTAGTTAAGGAAAACGGTTACGGCTTTAATTGCTTGGCTTTATAACACAATGTCGCCAAGTGTGGGTCGCGAATATCATGCAGACGTTGCCGAGGAAATCATCACACTCCGTTGCACTCGCATTGAGATTGAGAAGGAAACTATTACAGGACTCACCAAGTAAATCAACATAAGAAGGAGTTACAGAAAAACTACCGCGATCACAGAAAATCTAACAGGAAACGAAATACCGGTGCCTCTACAACGGATACTCTTACCCAACTGAAAGCTGCTGCTCGTGCATTAGAGGAGTTTCATAAAGCTTTATAAATTGCGTCGTAGCAAGGCCAAAGCCTTAACCGACTATTATTAGCAAATGTTGAAATTTTATTTGAATCCTGAATTATAAATAAACTTAAAATTAGTTTAAGCTACTTTTACGGTATTACATTGCCAGCGAATTTGGAGCCAAAAAAGGGAAAGTTTTTAGTTTCGACGAAATTAAATTGTATTCCACATTTCACGACTATACCCGACGCAACTGGTCGTGAACAGGTTTTTTTTAAACAAACATGTTTTCGAAACTGATTTAAAATTTTTATTATTGTTTTAAAAGCCATTAAAAAAACAGCACAAAGCATTATTTTCACGCTCGAAGAATGTACAACGCTCTTATGTCGAAATTCTCGCCCTTTGTCCGCGATAAGCGATGACCCAGATCAAAACCTGCCTCTTACTCCCGGTCATTTTTTACGAGGAATGCCAATTATGGAAATTCCCGAACCCGACAGATTTTATATACCCTTGATTAATCGCCAATGTTGGCAACGTTATAAAATTATGAAATTGTTTGTTTTGTTTTTTAAATTTCTGTAAAACATTTTTAGATTGTAAAAAATTTTTAATTGAAAAAATCAGAAATTTCTCTCAAACAAATTATTAAAAATTTTTGCATTTGAATTTACAAGTTTCTTTGTAGGACCTAAATTTAACAAATTTACATTTGATTCAGAGAATTTTGTATATGAAGTGAAAAGCTAATTTTTTCTGTGTAACAAAAATAAATTATATGTTGAAAAAAAACTCTGAAAATAATTTAAAAAGTATCGTCTCATCGATCAGTTAATATATTTTTAACTAAATAATTTATACAATTTGCTGTATCTTGGAAACACTAAAAAAACACTAAAAGAAAAATAGCTAAAATGAAAAAAGCGCTTAAAGGGGAAAAATACAAAGATTAAAAAAAAATTTTAAAACGGAATCGCAAAAACATTACAAAAGTCGCCAAATATGAAAAAAAGTACCAACACTTAAAAAAATCACTAAAACTAAACATATAGGGAAAAAAAATTATCGGGAAACAATAGCCAAAAATGGAAGGAAAAAAATCGCCAAAACGAAAAAAACTCAAAAACAAAAAAGTGCCAAAACTAAAAAATCGCCAAAAACCGAAAAAATCGACACAAGAAAAAAAATTCCATAACAAAAAAATAAAATTTATTAATATGATTATTTCGAACGTTTTTGCTTTGTGAATCCAAATTGATAATTAGGGTACACAGAAAAGACTAAATTTCAATTTCTGTAAAGCAATTCAATGAAATAGTAAATATTTTGTCTATGAACGGACCTACAAACGAATTTGAAAATATAGACAAAAATACCTCAACAATTTCATTGAAAAAAAGTGTTTTTTTTTCAAGGAACAAATTGTTTAAATCTATAAAACAATTTGTCTAAATAATTATATTTACAAATTGTAGACAAAACAATTTACTAAATTAAACAAAAATATTTACTGGATTTTCTGAAAAATATCTAACAATATTTATAAACAATTAGTCTAAAAATGCTAACAATTATTAAGCAAAATAATTTACTTAATCAAACAAAAATACAAAATGTTTGTCTGTGTCATCATCGTCATCCATTAAGCATATATGAGATTTCACTTTCTTGAATGTCAATTCAATTCAATTCAATTTTATTTTCTTTCCATTATCTTAAACTATTTACATGGCTTTTCTTAACCTAATTCTTAAAATAACAAAATTTCCTTACATACTAAATATTTTTCTTAGGACTATTCTAATTATTTCATAAGGATATTTATAGCTTAACTATATAATATTTATATTTATTTATATGTATGACTTAGGTCTAATTATTAATATATTCCCTAAGTTTTGTTAAATGTGTTCAAGTCTGAATGTTTATCTAAATACTCTAAAAAAATTAATGAGAATTAATGCAACGACATTAACTAATCGATTCACTCAAAAATCTTTTGTAAACAAACTTGGTACAATTGCATTCCTCTTGCTATGATTGTTGTTGTTGTTATTTGTGTGTATGTCGTCATCGGGGTGGTTTTTTACGACACTGTTTTTATTGTTGTTTTTGGTGTTTGTGTTCCAAATAAAAGTCAAACAAACAATTCATAGATTATGGACAGGACATTTACTGAAAATGAAATTTGTTTTTAGATAAACTTTTGTTTGAAAATTTTTTGGTGATAATGTTTTCTGTGTAAGGTTCGTAGCGTTATATTCAGAAAGAATTGGGCATAATTAATATTCCAAGGAACAAGGGAAAAATTAACATCAAATTAATTTTTCAACATACACAGCAGAACAGAGTAGCGCCACTTTCCAGTTATTTTTCAACACAGTAGAACAGAGTAGCGCCACTTTCGGAAGCCACTACACTTTCATCATCAGTGCTCACGTGCATTATGCTTATCACCACCCGGTTGAATGTGATTTCAATTCTTTTTCGTGAAAATTGAGTACGAGAATTATATCGCTTTCAAGTTGACATTAAGCTGCGCTTTCCCAGTGTTGCCATCAGACTATTTTTCTTCATTCCTATTTTTCTGATTCTGATTTTTGTTCTACTCAAGTCAAAATTTTTGGTTTGATTTTATATATATGAACATGTGCAAAGCTAGCTAAAATTGAAAAATCACTAAAATCCGAAAAAATCGCTATAACTAAAAAAGCGCAAAAACTGAAAAATTAGTCAAAACTAAAATAATTTGCTAAAACTAAAAATATCGGCAAAAAACGAAAAAATCGTTAAAACAAAAAAAACCAAAAACTCAAAAATCGATAAAACCAAAAAATCTGAAAAAAAGAAAAATCGCCAAAAACCAATTAAAGTCACCAAAATGAAAAAGCGCCAAAACTAAAAAAATTGCCAAAAACAGCAAAATTAAATGAAAGAGCAAAGCGGAAAAATTGCTAAAATGGAAAAATAGGGGCAAAACGAAGAGGGTGTATTCGTAAAGAAATAAAAATGAAAAAATGGTGCTATTTTCATAGAGCTAAATAAAATGCTTCTAAAAATTTTACTATTTTAAAAAAAAATCTGCTCGCCTGGCTACATTTTTGATACGCTCAAATAATTTATAATATGTAAAGAAATGTTAAAAAATCGATGGGCTTTTTCTATATTCATCCAATGCTGGATTTAACGAAATTTTTTAAGTCTTTTTTTCTGAAATATGGAAAAGGATAATTTTTGGTTTTGAAAATTTTTTCAGAAAAACGTTCAAAAATTAAACTCTATTTTTGTCAAAATGTAACAATTTTTCACCCTCATTGCAAAGTCTCCACTTTCATATGATCAAATCAATTATAAACTCTTAAACATTTAGTATCATATATTGTCTAATTTTGTGTTGAAAAACTCTGGTTTTCTAAAATTGTATCAAGTTTGTAGTTATTTGTTACAAAAAAAAACATAATTTGTTTAATTTTTCGCAAAAATACAAATCTGCTGTTAAAAGTATTTATTTTTGAACAAATTATGTCTAAATAACATTAAAATTTTGAATATTCAGCAATCTGTCTAAAAAACAGCAGAAAAATGTTTAAACAATAGATGCACGCCATATTTTTCTTCGGTCATCAACGTTTAATTTCTGATATTTAAAGGTTTTTAAATATAAATTTTGTAAGTACTGCCAAGTAAATATTGTTATCTTATAAACAAAATGCTAAGGCTTTTTCTTGTTTTAATAAATCTATTGAATTAAGAAAATGTACTTCATACATTTTTATTAAAGAAAAAACTTTTCAAATTAAATATATTTAGTTCAAGTGTAAGAATGGCTGAATGGTAGCTACGATAGACTATCAGCCAGGAGGTCACGGTTGGAAGCTCCACACAGCCAATCGCGTCGCTGGCGTTTTCATTTGATATTTTTGTATTAAACATATTTTGTTCAAAAATCAACAAAGAGAATGCTTGTGTAATTTTAGGTCGATAAAAATCAGTAAAGTGTTGCCGATTATTATTGACCTAATTTTCAACAAATGTGTTTTAAAAGAGTGAATATTTATTAATTTCTTATGTTTCTATTGACTTCCATTGTCGCTTATCTGCTGCTGAAAACTTCATCTCACTTCACGGGTTAATTATGTTGCCTGCTTCAAAGTCGAGTTGTCGACGCCAGGTATGATCTCTAAAACATTAGTTCAAATTTAGGATCATATATTGTCTAAAATTGAGTTCAAAATTTCTTCTTGTCTAAAATTACATCGATTTTGTAGTTATTTTATTAAAGAAAAAGCCTTTAAAATTAAACATATTTAGTCCAAATGGAAAAAATTTAACATAAAGTATATTACGGCTACGGCTGAACGGTAGATACGTCAGATTATCAGTCTGGAGGTCGCGGTTCAAACCTGCACGCAACCAATCGCTTTTTTTAGGAAAAACATTTTCTTCAAAAATAGTGCGTGTGTAATTTTAGGTCGATAATAAATCTGTATAGTGCTGCAGACTATTATCGACCTAATTTTCAACAAAAGTGTTCTAGAGTGTGACTTGGTTGGTTGACACTTCCAGCGGCTACCTAGTGGATTCCAACCCAGTACGATACGGCTGATGTCGGTTTTAATCTTTCGCAATGTGCGTCCTATTCACCGCCATTTTCTTTTCTTTATTTCGAGACACTCGTTGCTGATGGTATGTGGCCAAAATATGTGACTCGAAGACATTCTGCGCAAGATTTAACACAGCTATTAAAAATGGAAACCTTTGTGCGCTTTGACATAACATACCCAGTAAAATAATTGCTTCCAATAAGGCAGGTTTCTACTATTATGGGGTAAAAGTAGCGCTGACAAACCTGATGATATAGCTGCTGTATGGCGAGTTCCCGGTTTGGAGTACTACATTTTTGCTCATAAAAGGGCTTTTGAAGCGCTGAAAATCATCAACATTTTCAGCACTAAAACTCAAAATACATGGAAAAAATGGTTCGATGTGGATTGGCAGCGTTAACGAGATTTTGAATTTTTACTATTTCGTAACATTATTTATTTTTAGTCTTGAAATTTTTATTATTTCGGCTTTTTTTTCGTTCAATATTTGAATTAATGTAAATTTAAATTATTTTTATTAAGAGTAGAGTGTTGAAATATTCAAATCAGATTAGCAAAACGCATCACTACTACTAATTTCGACAGGCCGCTACACCGTCTCATCAGCGTCTCATCAGCACTTTTATCACTTATGAAGGTGGATGCTTTTTACAAGGAAACATCAGCTATTTAACTAATTTTTGCCAGCAAATAAAATATACGACTTTTTTCGTTATTTATTGTTATTAATTTCATATTTTTATATTTTAACTTCAACTAGTATCGAACTAAGATCCTTCAGCTTTGTAGTCCAACGTACCAACCACTACGCCAAAAACTGTGTTGCAAAACAGCACAAATAAACTGAAATAAACTTACTATTCTTTCGCGCTTAAAAACCTGCACTGGATCAGCAGAATAAAATCACCTTTTTGTATAACATGTGTACGAAGCTTTTATACAGGGTGATGCAGAATGAGCTATATGGTTTGAATTCTTTATAACTGTTAATTATTATTTTTCCTTGTTTTTATTTCAGCATTATGTGAAGAAGACACGATCGAACAACGTACAAAAATAATTGAATTTTATTATTGCATTATTTCGCGCACAAGCGATTTTAACTGGCCTCCACGTTCGCCAGATTTAACAGCTCCTGAAAGTTTTCTTTTGGGGATATTTGAAAGAAAGAGTGTACGTTAACAAACCAAGAACAATACTCCAACTCAAAACCAACATTCGAAATTAAATCTTGACCATTACACCCGAAATTTTGCGAAAAGTTATGGAAAATATGCTAAAAAGAGCACGTATGTGCGAAGCAGAAAATGGACATCACTTACAGGATATCATTTTTCAAAGCTAATTGCAAAAAATTCCCCAATAATATACTGTATTTAAAAAATAATAATTATAAAAATCGCAAAAATAAAAAAGTTATAAGACATTTAAAGCATATAGCGTACTCTGCGCCACCCTGTATAAGTAAAAAGCTAATACTTGTTTAATTATACGACTACCCATTGGATGTCAGTACATTTGCTAACTTTCTCACTTTAAAACCTGCATTGTTGGGCCCTATGAAATCAGCTTCTGAACAAGCTCATATATTAAAGCGAACTACCCAGCAAAAATATCCGTCTACCGGAAGCAGGTTTGTAAGGGAGAGAATTCGGTACTCTCCCTTACCAACCTGCTTCGGCATTAATGAAATTTGTATGGGATGTCCCACTTGGTAGGTCTGGTAGCATCTTTCTCCGCATCCTAGATGCATTAACTTCATGTCTTTGTTATATGTATATAATTAAAAAAAATTTTCTCTTTATATCACAATTTTACCACACTTGGATTAATTTTTTGTTTGCCATTATTTTATGTTGTTTTTATATTTATTTATGTATTATTGGAAATTGGAAATTATATTACACCACAATTTACTTTTATTAAATACTTTTTGTTCGCGTATTGAATCAGGAATCGATCCCACGATCTCCGCATGGTAGACTAGAACACTAACCACTAAGCTATCGAGGCACATTTATTTTCATACGCAATTCAATGCAAGAATAAAAAAATTAAATTACGAAGCAAAAATCACACTCGCATCCATATTTGTACCCACGTAAGCGAGAGATGATGCACTATAAGAAAGTTTGAGTTGAATAAAAAACTTCGTGTTTAAAACACATGGAAAAACATAAATAGCCGACAAAATTCATCGCGTGTGTGGTAGGTTTCTTCGCTCGCTTACGTTATTGCATCCTCGTAAGGCAGAGGGGACGCACTGTGTGCTTTTCCGCATCTCCGAAGCACTTCTTATTAATCTACCTGCTTCCTTGTACCAAATTTATTTTTGCTGGGTATAATGCGTTTTATTTCTTTAGTGCTTCAAAAACATGAAAATTTTTTACTGAGATTGGACTTCCACACGTGAATTGAGATAACTTAAAAATTTCTGCTGCATATTTTGTTAAAAATCATAAAATATAATTTTTTTTGAAAATGTTGGCTCTGCTATTACTGGAGATATTTACGAAATCAGGAACAAAGTCGAGATCAAAAACCAAAATTTTAACATTCAAAGCCAAATATCTCTGAATACATTAAAGATATCTTTATGAAATGAAGTGTACTTTCTTCGTCTCCTTACAAAAAGTTTGAACTCATATACATCGGATAACTTTTACTCCATCTACCGCACCGTGTGTTTCAACAGGATGGTCCAAGTTTCAACATTCTTATTAATCTCTATGATTTTTACATACGTCTTTTTGTAATCGGATCGAAGTTTCAAAGATACAGATCTATTATCAACTTTTTTATTGGAACCACTGTGCACCGTTGGGTGCAGCTTTAAAAAAACAAACACACATACACCTTAAGCATATTTTGGCTTTTTCCTCAAAAACACCCAATATCTTGGTATATATTGTCCTGAAAGAATCTACGTATATTTGCGTTTTGTGAAGATTAAAGTTTTCTTTGGATTTTCTTGTGATATATCTTTAATATAAAGCTCATTAGAATATTTTATATGTTTAAGTGGATTTTCCTGTTTTCAATCAACAAGAAAGTAGAAACACGTGTTTTAGATTTATTATTGTATATGAAAGAAGTGACAAGCCTACAAACAACTACCCAGGATACCTATTATTCACCACGTGCGTATTGCTTAAACAAATAAAAGTGTGAATGAAGTTAAAATATTGGCAAGCGTGAAATGGATAGATACTGATATCGTGACTGATACATATGAATTTCATAATTGTATCATGTTTTGTGCGTGATAACAGCATATTGTTTAGCATTGAGTTATTCCATGCGAAATTAATAAGCATTTGAATATTAATCATATAAATTTTTTATTATAGTTTCTGGTTAGTTGCCATCCAAACCAAAAATTTTAAAAATTTCACACTTGTATAAAATTGCTGTAGCTCCTTACTTAGAATAGATATTGAAATGATTGATGCTTTATCTGACAGGGTACTAATGAGTATTTTATAACCATTTAAATTTTATACAAACCGTTGTCGCTTTTACGATTTTCAATTGGAGTCCGGCTCCAGCGTTATCAACTCGGTGCTTTTCGCACCGTATATAGTGCTCTTTCAACTCTTCGACGCGAAAATTTTTTGATTTTGTTCTCTGTGCTTTTTTAGTCTAATTTTTGGAGCTATTTTTTGTCACAGTGGCACTAAACCCAAAATTCAAAAATTAATTTCTTTGTCCAAAACCTTTTTTTCCAGTGTAAAATTCCTTGTTAACGCAAGTATTTCCTGAACATGGTTTTTCGCAGTCTTGAAGAAGAAAAATAAATTAAGTAAAGTGCGACTTTGGCTCGCACATGAAGGGTTCCGTACGAATACACATATGTATGTATGTATATCCCTTTTCGTTTGCCCCCTTTTTCATTTTGGAAGTTTTTTCGTTGTGCTTTTTTGTTTAATTTTAGCTTTTTTATTTTTAAGTATTTTTCGTTGTTTTTAGCGATTTTTTTGGTTTTTGCGCTTTTTTTTAATTTTCCAGATTTTTTCGTTTTTTTTCTGGTGATTTTTCGTTTTTTTGCAATTTTTGTTTTTGCCAATTTTTTTAGTGTTAGCGATTTTTTGTTTTTTGCGTTTTTAAACGTTTTTTCACTTTATGACGATATTTTAAGTTTTAGCGATTTATTTTTTGGGGAATTTTTCGGTTTTTTGTGATTTAGCGATTTTTTTTTGCTATGAAACTTGTTTCGTTCTGGCGATATTTTTCGATTTTTTTTTTGGCGATTTTTGGATTTTTGCTATTTTTTTGCTTTTAAGCCGCAAGTCGGCATGAGAAGGCCTGGTCCTCTCAGCGTCGTAAAATCTTTCGAGAGCTGTTTTTCTATCAAGCCTCAACTTTTTGAGGGGTGAGACTTTCTGAACATTTTCGAAAAAAATATTTTTCCATACAAATAATGGACACCCTAATGCTGATATAAAAAAGAGTGCTGAATGCACAAATTAAAAACAAAAATAAGTCCTCATATTTTTGCAATAATTACTTACTTGTGAGATTATAGCACAAGTATCGAGGCAGCGCCAACGAAACAAGTCATGTACAATTTTTAAGATTTTTTTATTGCTCTATGATACATTTTTTGTCCATGTTAAATTTTTTAATACATTTCATACATATACAAAAATTATTTAGATGTCTATTAATTGTTAGTAAATAAATCAATTATTTTACACTTTTCAAAACTAGTTAAAAATCGCACTTAACTTGCTTTGTTAGCGCAGCACCGATAATCATTAAAAATATATAATTTTGCAATAAGTATATTAGAACAATAGTTTTAGTACATATATTTATTTAAGTAACTTGTCTGAATGAAATATAATTCTCATATTTAGTTTAATGCATACATACACACGTACGTTTGCAATATAATACATAAAATAAAATAAGTATTAAGTTATACCACATTTTCATTCAAGCAATCAATAGAAAAGCCGCAAAGTATCAAGACTGTAACAGAAAGTTTGTGGTTTACTATAGTATTATGTGCTGTTTCCACAATGCAAACAAGCGACTTGAGTAAAAAATTTGTATGGAAGTCACTCAAAAAATTGAGTGCTTTTCATATAAATTTTAGACAAGCAGTGCTTGTTTGCATTGTGGAAACAACACATTAAAGTTAGTTCACACTTGCCTCGGTTTAGATATGTTCAATTTTAATAAAACGAATAGATAATTAATATATAATCATGTATATTTCCTGATGCAAAATTTTCTCATAGCGAAACATTTGAAAAGTAGAAAAAACTATTCTAAATGATCAGTTTACGCTGTAATTTATGTAGAAATATTGTTGTTTTTTTATTACTAAAATATATAAAACAAGCAGTGCTTGTCTAAAATTTGTATGGAAATCACTCAAAAAACTGAGTGCTTTTCATATAAATTTTAGACAAGCAGTGCTTGTTTGCATTGTGGAAACAACACATTGATTTGTTTTATTTTTGCTTACAAAAATTTACAAAAAACCGAGTAAATTAAAAAAATTTTCGACTAAATGGAACAATTTTTAGCAGTAAAGCTTACTCCAACGAAATAAATGTTTTACTCGATTGTTCGAGTAATATAAAAAAAAACTTAATTTCGATTAATTGATTAACCGAACAATTGAAAAGTCGAATAAAATGAATCCCCTAATACATACATACACTGTGGTACAAAGAATTTTTATTAATAAATTAAAATATAAATATTACAAAAATGATCTATTGGTTATTTTACTTATCGTTGCTTTAATTTACAAAAGGCGTATCTAACTAACATATAAACAAATGTTTAAGCTTGAAACAAAAATCTTAATAAAATATATAAAAAAAGCTTATGTATAGTCTTAGAACTATAAGAAATGTAGGAAAGGATTCACCCTACATGTTTCACAGTTCTTAATATATACATATATAATACTGTTTTGTAGTTCTTTTATTAAAAATTAAAATTTTTTTATATGTTAGATACGCCTTTTATAAATTAAAGTAACGTTATACTTTATATAAAATATATACGGTATATATATTTTTTTAACATTTAATTTTATATACATACATTCAACCATTTAAAGCAAAAAAAAAACAAAAAGCAAAAGAAATCTTTAATTCTGCCATTTACCATCTGACCGAAATATTTCTGACAAAAACAAACAATAAAATTGGATTCTGTAACACCAAATTCGGATAAAAATTCTGACTCGAACAAGAAAAGGACATTGTCGATTTCTATAACACCAACATAATATTTTTGACGATCTCAATTCTGATTCTGACAGCAATCAGATTCCATAACAACCCTGAATAACTCGAAAATTTATTAAATGCTTTAATTGAATCGATAGCTCAGTCAAATAAGACATAATGAGGCCACTCACAGTAAATAATTCCCGAAGTTTTGAAAACTGGCACAGTTAGTCATTGGTATGTATATTTAAAGAAAGTAAAGAGTCCCGGTGTTTGGGGGCGAGTTAGAGGGAGAAGGGCCCCCTAAGTAGACATTTTTTAGTTTTTTGCTCATAGGTCTGAAACTATAACTTTTGGCATCAATTCATGTATAAAAGAGTTAAAGCTTACAAAATCTCCGACAAAACTGTTTTTAGTCATTTTTTTACTTCAGGTCAAACTTTTTTGAGTAAAAAAGCCAAGAAATTATATTATAATTTTTGGAAAGCTAAGCAAGAAAAAAAAGATTGAAAAAATTTTATATCGGCTATTGTGCAGATAACGGTATATTTGTGTTGTTCGATGTATACTATTTAAATCAGAGTCAGAGCCTAGTTCGCCTAAAAAATTTGCATTTTGTTTGAAAGGCTATAGGGGAAAAATTAAGGTACCACGAAAGTAGCATGTGATTTAAAATTTTAAGTAGAACAAAAAATTGTGTAATCAGAAAAAATTATCACCAAAATATGTTCAAACAAAAGTTTGTCTAAAAATTAATTTCAGTTTCAGTAAATGTTCTTTACATAATCAATAAATTGTTTGTTTGACTCTTATTTAGGACGCAAACACCAAAAACAACAATAACAACTGTATCGTAATAAAACAACCGCGATGACGACACACAAATAACAACAACAACAATGTTAGCAAAAGGAATGCAATTGTACCAAGTTTGTTTACTGAAGATTTTTGAGTTAATCAATTCGTTAATGTCGTTGCGTTAATTCTCATTAATTTCTTATAGTCTTTAGATAAACATTCAGACTTGAACACATTTAACAAAGTTCAATTTCATAAATGCTTAATAGATGATGATGATGAGCCAGACAAAAATTTTGTTTGATATATTACATAAAATTCAGTAAATATTTTTGTTGGATTAAGTAAACTATTTTGTTTAATATTCGTTAGTATTTTTAGTCTAATTGTTTTATAAATTCAGACAAAAATATTGTTTGATATTTTTTTGAAAATCCAGTAAATCTTTTTGTTTGGCTTAGTAAATTGCTTTGTTTACAATTTGTAAATATTTTTAAACAAATTGTTTTATAGATTTAAATAATTTGTTCACTGAAAAAACACGTTTTTTCAATGAAATTGTTGAGATATTTTTCTCTATATATACAAATTCATTTTTAGGTCGGTTCCTAGACAAAATATTTACTATTTTATAGAACTCCTTTACAGAAAATTAAGTTTAGTTTCTTCTGTGTAAATAGTTCTCGAAGTTTTGAAAATTGGCACAGTTGTTCCTTGGTATGAATATTTAAGTATACATTTTTTAGTTTTTTGCTCATATGTCTGAAACTATAACTTTTAGCATCAATTGATGTATAAAAGAGTTAAAGATTACAAAATTTCCGACAAAAATGTTTAATAATTTTTTTACTTCAAGCCAAACTTTTTCGAGTTAAAAAGCCAAGAAATTATATAATAATTTTTGGAAAGCTAAACACAAAAATATTGAAAAAATTTTATTTCGGCCATTTTTTTATTTTGTCCAGATAACGGTACATTTGTATTTTACCATGTATATTATTTAAATCATCATCCAGAGTCACAGGCTAGTTCGCTTAGAAAAATTTGCATTTCCTTTGAAACGCTACTAAACTACGCGTCGAATAGTGGATAATTATAGTGGAAAAACTAAAGTACCATGAAAATAGCATTTGATTTAAAATTTTAAGTAGAACAAAAAAGTGTGTATTTAAATTTGTTTTTGCAAATAAGAATTGGCGTCAGTGTAAATGCAGCCAAAAAGCAAGTATTAAACCGCAAATTGTTAGACGTATCAGATTTTATTTTTATCCGTATCTGCATAACAAACCATTATCATCATGTCTATTGAATACCAAACAACTGAAACAAACCGGCTTTATCAATACTTCATTGAAAAAATGTTAAATGCTGTTGCATTCAAACAAGCAATCTCATACATGACACTTAACAACTAGGCATTTTAAGAGGGAACATATTCTAATAAAATTCTCTCCGTAATTTACGCATAGTAGTAATAGCAGCTCTGTCAATATATGCAAAAAATAAAAAAGAAGCTACAAATGGTTATTAATATTTGTATGTCTTCTGGACCAATGATAGTTAACTCTCTATTTTAGAGCAGCAGATACTAATATGACTGTTATTCTATCTCCGAGGTGCCCCCGAAAACTAATGGATTGACTATTGGACTGAAGCTCGTAGGATCGACACCTGTTAGAACCCTCGTTGTTTCTACAAACAAGCTAAAATGCTTCAAAATTTGCGTTCCAATACTGTTAGAAAACTGTAAATTTTATTAACCATTTTCATGTTCTCGACTCTGTAAAAAAATATAGTGAAAGAACTTCTTGCAATGACAAGCCTATGCAAAAATTTTTAGAAATGATCCGGACTTGCACCACATATTATTCACTTCCATGATAGCTCTTTTTTTTTTGCTGGCATGCTGCAATAAATTTCAACGAAATATCGAACTCCTTTGAAACATTCTCCTAGCGACCTATCCAAACCTATATATGGAAGCACAGCTTGATCAAATTTTACAATCAATCATAGCGTCAGCTAACTGCTGTATTCACAAATATTTAATTAGGATTTGAAATCTATTTTAAAGAAAAACTGTACTTTTAATATCAAAATCAGCAGTTCTTAGTTCAGTTCCATTTCTAATTTTTAATTTTCCATGCCTGTCCTAGTTCATAAAAATCATTCTTTCTCACTGTCTAGTTTATATTTTTATTTTTTTAGTTTCTTTTCCAAAGCCATCGCTTAAAGTGGACAATGTAATTGAAAACGAAAACGAAATTATTTTTTTTTCTTTTTTGTATATATTTATTTTCCATTGCAAGTGATGGGAGAGAAAGGTGATTGTGACGTGTTAATTAAGGTGGCCATAACAAACCGATAAAAAAAAGTTTAGAAACAATACTATATATATTTGGAAACTTACATTTAATTCATACGCTGATTTAAAAATCATGCTTTATTTTTAGTTCTCCTTAATTCACACGATGATTTTTAGTTGCATGTCTTTTTTATATATTACTCTCGAAATTTGCTCTTTCACAACGACAAAAAAAACCTAACACAATCAAATAAGAGAAAGAGACAATGAGAGATAATGCAAATCGAACTAAAGAAATTTTTGAAAAAAATCATCGAGAACTGAATATGTGATTTTTTTCTGCACCACGTTTACTTCTCTAGGCCGTTCGTCTAAATACTTCTAAAATAATGTTTTAAAAACATGAAAAAATCATCGTATGAATTGCCTGTTATTATAAATGTGTAAGACAAGGGCTGTATTCCACGGCAAGCGGAATAATTTTTGCAATAATTGCGAACATTTACACTATACAACAAAATTATTTTGTTAATCACCAAGTTAAAACGGCTGTTTCTGGTACAAGCCACTAAAAAAATATATATGTATATATGCGTTTTAAAAGTTTACATACGTAGAGAAAAGTATGGTTGTGGTATGGATGCGTCAATAATGTAATATTTCCCGATATCGGTTATAGTTGTGGAATACTTTTTTTTTCAGATTGAAAACATGTTATTTTATTTTTAATTTTAAAAATATATATTTTTTAGCTGCTGTAAATTTTTAATCAAAATATGATTAAGAAAGCAACCTTTATACCAGGCAAGTCAAGCTCATTTCAGTGTGAGGGCCAAATTCTTCAAAAATTATAGTAAAAAATCTCTTGTGGGCCGCATTAACTTTGTTTTATTAAAAATTAATATTTTGAGTGAATATTGAATATAAATAATTCACAAAGAAAACCAGTAAAAAATGTATAGAAATATATGTATTAATAAAAAGAATATAAACAATTTTTTGCTGGTTATAATGCACTACTTGTCATTTTTCAATTCATCAAAGGCTAGAGTTAAATTTTTACTTGATGTTATTTTTAATACCGATGCTAAATGTTCTTCAGTTAATATGGTTCGTTGCGCAGTTTTATTCGTCTCCATTTGCGGAAAAACCTGTTCACAAATATATGTGCTACCAAACATGTATAATATGTGCATTACAAAATATCGATTTGCTTTAATCCTACGAGTGCTACTAAAGATATGACAGTAGTCAAAATTCAATATGGCGGCTAACAGGCGCTATTTTGTGAAAACGAACAAAATTAAAATGTTGGCGAACTATTTTAAAATTGGTATCATTGAACAGGTATTTGAAAATAATCTTTAGGTTTCTCTTATCATTTTTAATTTCTAATGACCATTTGGAATCTTTAACAGTTTGAAGTTTGTTAACAACCAAAAAACTTAATTGCGTAAAAAGTGAATTTTAATCAAAGAATCTAAAACCAAACTTTGTACGAAAACAAAAATAAATCAATAAAAAGTTAAATTTAAAAATCAAAAAACCCGACTGCGTAAAAAATTAAAGGAAAAAAAAAACAAGTCAAGTGTGCGGAACATAGCGACTTTTACAGTGGAGAAGCATTAAAAATTGAATCTTCAAATCTTCACAACTATGTTCCGCGCACTGGACTTGTTTTCTTTCCTGTTAGTCTTTTTACGCAATTGAGTTTTCGATTTTTATAATTTCACTTTTTATTCATATTTCTCTTTTTCTTTTATTTGCAAATCCGGTTTTCGCATGTAAGCGATAATACAAATACAATTTTGAATAACAATACATTTCTACACAACTTTTAGATATATTAATTTTTTATTTTATAATTCAGAAATTAATCAGTTGTCTATTTTTTGCAGGATTTAGTAGATTAGATTAAATATTTTGTTCTTTTTAGATTAAATATTTTGTTCTCTTCTGCCTCTCGTATGTCTTCCTTCAGTTTTGACTCTGGGAATTTTTTGAAGAAATTTATATGTATCGTTCCTCATTATATGCCCTAAATACGAGATTTTCCTATTCTTCACAGTTTTCATTAGTTGTCGGACCTGGTTCATTTTCTCAATATTTCGGTATTTGAAACGCGGTCAGTCTATAATATCTTCAATATAAGCCTGTATATCCACATTTCGAAAGCTTCTAATATTTTCTCATTCTTTTCTTTAATTGTCCATTCTTCTACCGCATATAATAACACGGACAACACGCAGCATTTGATAAACCGTGACTTTGTTGCCAGACTAATATCATGGCTGGTCAATACCTTACTGTATTTAAAAAATGCATATCTTGCCAGCTCTATGCGACATCTTATTTCCTTTGATGCGTCCCATTGATCATTTATTAGGATTCCGAGATATTTAAAGTTTTTCACTCGTTCGATTTCTACGTTTTTTATTTTCTGTTTTTATTATTGATTCTAAGGCCATATAATTCACTTACAGAGGTAAGCGCGTCTATCAGTTTCTGTAGGCCAGTTATAGTGCTTGCCAATAACGTAATGTCTTCAGCATATCGTATGTTATTGATAAACATTCCGCTTACTTTTATTCTTATTCTTTCTATTTCAATTGATTCTTGGATTATTTTTCTGAGTATAAGTTGAAGAGGAAGGGCGACAGTAAACACCCCTGTCTTACTCCCTTTGAGATGAAAATTTCTTCAGTGAGCTCACCATTTATTGAAATTCACGCTGACTGGTTCCAGTAAAGATTTTTGATACATCGTTTTTCCTTTTCGTCTATTCCAATGGATGTTAAAGTTTCCATTAGCTTGTCATGTTGAACAGTATAGAAAACTTTTTCATAGTCAATAAAGCACAGGAAGACATCTTTCTGGACAGCGCGACAGTTTTGAATAAGTCCCTGAATACCGAGTAGCACTTCTGGAGTACCCATTCCCTCCAAATTGTGTTTCTCCTTATTTTTTGTTAAATAATTTATTTGTTAATTTTTAATGAAAACAGTATGGAGTTGTGGAAAAGTGTTGAGTGCCGCAAAATATCATGCCGAGGCCCGGATACGGCTAACACCATTGATAAACATAGATAGCAAGCTCTCGCACTGTCAATAAAATAATGACAACTCTCTTTACACATATAGATATTGTGAATTCAACAAATTTGAGAGGACACCATTTTTGCACTTCTACATAATTGAGAGACTATCATTTTTCCCCTTCAAAATGCACTATATCGTAACATCGCATGTCTTGCGAGCTCTATGCGACATCTTATTTCCTTTGATGCGTCCCATTGATCATTTATTAGGATTCCGAGATATTTAAAGTTTTTCACTCGTTCGATTTCTACGTTTTTTATTTTCAGTTTCGTGCTGTCGTGTAAATTTTTTCTGCTAACAACTATATATTTTCTGTTTTTAATATTGATTCTAAGGCCATATGATGCACTTACAGAGGTAAGCGCGTCTATCAGTTTATGTAGGCCAGTTATAGTGCTTGCCAATAACGTAGTGTCGTCAGCATCTCGTATGTTATTGATAAACATTCCGCTTACTTTTATTCTTATTCTTTCTATTTCAATTGATTCTTGGATTATTTTTCTGAGTATATGTTGAAGAGGAAGGGCGACAGTAAACACCCCTGTCTTACTCCCTTTGAGATGAAAATTTCTTCAGTGAGCTCACCATTTATTGAAATTCACGCTGACTGGTTCCAGTAAAGATTTTTGATACATCGTTTTTCCTTCTCGTTTATTCCAATGCATGTTAAAGTTTCCATTAGCTTGTCAAGTTGAACAGTATCGAAAACTTTTTCATAGTCAATAAAGCATAGGAAGACATCTTTCTGGACAGCGCGACAGTTTTGAATAAGTCCCTGAATACCGAGTAGCACTTCCCGAGTACCCATTGCCTCCAAATTGTGTTTCTCCTTATTTTTTGTTATATAATTTATTTGTTAATTTTTTAATGAAAACAGTATGGAGTTGTGGAAAAGTGTTGAATGCCGCAAAAAATCATGCCGAGGGCCGGACACGGCCCGCGGGCCGCGAGTTTGACATCGCTGCTTTATACGGTTATTTATAACCATTCTATTTTTATATACAAATATAATATGATTAGTTACAATCGTAGTAATTATATATACATTAAATTAAACATTAGGTGCTATGAATCATATTATTGTTGCATAAGACAACATTATTATGTTTAGAACAGATTGATTTTCATAATAGTATGATTAGGCTGCACCCATATAATTCAATCATAGTATGTTGCTCTTAGATTATGGTTGCCTCAACCATGTTTTGAAATATGGGTACTTTTTAAGGAGTAAAAACGCGTTGAAATTGGTACTTATGATAATTTTTTTCCTCGCGCCTGGCATTTCTGCAGCTCGCTCACGAAGTCTTGGGTGAATGCCAGTACATATTTTACTAAATATTAAAATACTAAATTAAAATTAACTGCAATTTAATTATTTTTCTAATTATATTTTTTTTTAAAAAATTCGTTTTTAACGAAGAATATCGGGTTTTAGTTGGTAATTTAATAAAGCTGGTTAGCCTAAACTTCAAACTATTTCTTTTGTAGTTGTGCTCATTGCGTTAATGTGAAATGATGACGACCTGTTGTATGAATAAGTTTTTTGTTTGTTTTTTTATTATTTATTTTTTTTTTCTATGGCTTGTCTAGTGCAATGTTTATTGTATTTGGATGTCTCGTACACATGTCCATATCAAAGTTCTGCTAAATACCCGCAATCCAATGGGGAATAATGGGGGAAAAAATAACAAAACAAAATAAAATAACGAAAAAATAAAAATAACAAAAATAAAGCTTCACAAGCGAAGATATCAACTGGTACTCGTCGTACTGGGTAGCAAAAGTCTGTTGTTGTTGTTTACATTCGGTACAATAAAGACGTGCAACAAGTGAAAAATATTTTTTCTCTACGGTGCGATTAAAATTTTATTGTTGATCAAACTTTAAAGACTGGAAGAAGTGAAATTTGTTTTTTGAAAAAATTTCCATTACACGAGAAATTTAAAGTTCAGAGGTTTTTTGTTTTGTAAATTTTTTGTAAAGCGAACAAGAAATCAACCTCTAGTTCATCATCTAGAGTTGTAAAAGTGTAAATTTGTATGTATGAATGAATGAATAATTAAATTATGTGCGCATCATTGCTAAACCCATGAACTGAGAGATAAAAAAAGGAAATAATTAATTTGTGAAAATTAGCTGAGATAAATAACAAAATAGGAAACTCGATAAGATTCCATCTAGAAATTTAGTTCAATTCTTATGCTGTGGACTTTGCGGCTTTAAGTGCAATTAATGTTTCAAAAGGAAAAAAAAGTTTATTTGAAATATATTCTTGCATTCATAATTAACAATTAAAAATCAATATAAGAAAAAAGAAATTGTGAAAAGAATAAAAAAAAACAGAAGCAAACAACCTCATCAAATTAAATACGACAAATGCAGATTAAATTGTGAGTGTGAGGTAGGCAGTGTGAGTTTACGTTTAATGTTTTTTATCATGTACCCTACGTCTTCCATAAGTCGTATTTTTAGTTATTAATATAGTGAAATTATTTCAAACTTTTCATATTATTAAGATGCTCATTAGCTTTCATCAATTATGAAAGAAAATATAATAATGATTTTTATAAAAAATTAAAATTTTCTTTAAAGCTTGATGCTACAACAATAAAAGTGGTACGTTTTTTGCCGTTTTCGACTTTTTATGAAATTTTAATAGATACAAAATTTTTCGATTTTGCACAAAGCATTTCGTTTTGCATAGCTCCGAAACCATTGAGTATATAAACAATTATATCATAATCACTTAAGGGTATTTAAAATACGAATTTTTTGTATGCTTTACACCAAAATTGGACAAATCGTTCTCAAGTTATGATAAAATCAGTGGATCAGCATCTTTAAAAGACCAAAATTTTATTAATTTATTTTGTAACCTTATTCATAGAATTCTAGATTTCGACTGTTTTTTATTTAAAAGACCATCATACGTCAAAGAAAATCAATTGGAGATTCGATCACTGTAAAGGAATGAAAAAACTACATTTGGCTCCACAAATTTCACTTAAATTAATTAATTGGATCGAGAGGTATTATTTTTAGTGGGTTCGAAAATTTTTTTTTATTTTATCCACTCCAAAAAGCTATAGATTTTGGAAAGCAATTCCATTTAGCTGGGTATGACCATTTTACACACATTTTTAGTTATAAATCAAGAATATAAAATATGTTACTTGAAAAAAGGCTGTGACTGTTAAGGACGTTAAGCCTTAAATCATTGAAGAACGGGTAGACACTGAAAGAACAACGATCTCTGCTCAGAATGTTCGTCAGAAAGCTGTGACCGGTATGACCTTACAAGTCTTAGTTTTAAAGAATTATGACTTTTAGGATAAATTCTGTAAAACTTTTATCATAACCTACGCAATAATTTTGGCATAGCTAATTGATTAAAGTGTTTTTGATTGTATTATGTATTTATTGCTTGACAAAAATAATTTTCCTTTAAAAAAAAACTTTTTTATTATAAGACGGGTGTGACCGACGGATGTGACCTAGTACAAAATTTTTAAAAATTCGCAAAAAATAAAACTTTTTATTGATTTCATTAAAATTAATAATATAAAAATAAAGTGATAAGAAAATAATAGGACATTAAATTATTCGCTATCGGTGCTAATATCGACAGCAGAATGCTATAGCCGAGTATATTTTTAAATTCAATAAAAAGCAAGAAAGGTATATTATTTTCAGAGATAACGGTTTTTATTAATGAAAGGAAGGGGAATAAGAGAAAATCTGAAAAAATTATTAGGTAAACATATCAAGAGGAAGCATTAAACTATTAAAAGGGTCTTACATCGATAAAAAAAAATATGAAATTGAATTCTTTTATTTGTCTATAATTGTCTTTCTCTTATTGACATCAATTTTTAATTTTAATTAATTTTATATAATCACCCCTATCGTGAATATTTTTCCCTCGAAATGTTTTCCCTTTTCCTTCTTTTGCGATCGTGAATAAAAAATCGAAAAATTCCCCTTATCATGAATGATTTTTTTCCACGCGGATTTTTTCCCTTTTCCCTTGTTTTTGTTCACTTTATTTTAGCAGGCGAAATGGATAAATACATCATGTAATTGCTATTTTATCCTTCCTATTAATTATTAAAGCTTATGAATATTTATTTTCAGGACAAATTCAGTAAATAGTGTTCCTTTATCTTAATACTAACACATTTATCTTGACACTATCTCCATGCAACACCTTCCCGGCACACATGAACTAATTTTCGCGATGATAGAATAGCAATTAATTTTTCCGCGTCTTAGAGAATCATTCATCGCGTCCAAAATATATAAAAACCCAGTTTTGCATACTCTTGAGAAAATGTAATTTAACACCAAAAGACTAGTTGATTGAATTAGGCTGCCTGCAATGACTCGGGTACTTTAAGGCATTGGATGCATCTAGCAATCCTGGACGAACAATTAGTCTTTTTATAGATTCCTCATGGAATAAAGCTTCTTCCATATATACATTCTCTAAGAACTGATAGCGGGAAAAAATGTTCACAGGAACTTCTCGATAGCAATTTTCCCTCGAAGGGAAATGAAAATTTCATGAGAACATAAATTTCACTTGTTATTGGCGATAGGGGTGAATGTATAAACTTTCGAGCTCATTTAGCTCTTTGTGATACTTAAATTTCTTTTCAAATTTTTTTCTTAATGATTTTTTATTTATTTGTTTTTCTATTTTTTTCAATTTAGACTTTTGAAAGAAAAACTGAGGCAACTGTCATATATTTTCCAATATAATGGATTCATTTTGCCAAGAAGCGGCCAAATCAATAGCACATATATGATAGATTAGACTTATCCAAAATTTAAAATCATTAAAATCGTAGACTGCTTATGTTTTAAATGTGAAAAAAGATATTGCATAATATAAAAACTTGGCTGAAGTAGTTAAGACGTTGCCCATAAAGCAAATGATGAGAATCAAGAGCCTGAGTTCGATATTGTGAGCAGTCATCAACATTAAAAAATTTTCTGATGTACATTCCCAGCAAACAAAATATCGACATTTAGACTCACTAGAAGCTGTTAGAAACAATATATTGTTGCATATTTAAGAACAAGTGCTTCCAAAAATCTATCACACAAGCATTAACGTTTCGAAAAGAGTACGAACACATATTAGCCTTGGGCGATAATTTTAAAATGTAAAAAGTATAGGCAAAGCAATATAAGTAAATCTTAAATTAACTTTTCTCACTGACGACAGTGCTTCTTGGAAGCACTAACGTAAGCGATTGCATACATGAACAGTACACACACATACAGTATGCGTGTATACACGAACAGTACATTTTAAAAATAAAGTAAACAATTAAGTTATGAGTTTTAGTGCTACCGGCTTACAACAGTGTTTTTGGCTGAGTGGTTGGTGAGTTGGATTTCAAATCTGAAGGTCCTTAGTTCGATACTAGTTAAAATTAAAATAACTAACAGCGAGAAAAAATACAAAATTAATAATTAAAGATAAGACATAATAGTCATTCATCATGACGTAAGCCCACGTATTTGTGAACACGTCGATCCATCGTCCCCGACAATCCACATAGAACCATTTTTCCATATATATTTGCAGTTTTAGTGCTGAAGATTTTGATGATTTTCAGCACTAATGTAAGCATTTTGTGGAAACAGAAACTATTGCTTCTAAAGGAACTTTCACATTGTAATACAAGCTTTGAGATTTTTATTAGCTTTTGTAAGACGAAAATCAAATCAAAATCAGTCTGACTGTCAAAAAATCTTGAACAAAATCTTCTCATTAAATTTTGTTTCAACAATATCACATTCCAAATAAAACGTAAAATAAATAATTAGCAATAAAGCAAATTTTTTCGTTCTTTTCTTTCTTTATTTATGACGGCAAACATATACAATTGCAAGTGATTCCATTCTGTTGTCTACATTACAAAAATGCTTCCAGCAAGCACTAATTTTTTCTAGATTGGCGTCTATCGTACGTATTTGTACCATGGAATTGCCAATATATTAAAATAGTCAATAAAAGAGATAAGTTAATAAGGCTACATAATTTCATTAAAACAATGAAATAATTTCTTTACAATAATGAAATAATTTCATTACAATAATGAAATAATTTCATTACAATAATGACAGAATAGCATTATAATAAATACATAATTTCATTAAAATAATGAAATAATATCATGAAAATAATGCAACAGTTGCATTAAAACGATGAAATAATTTCTTTAAAATTATTACATTGGATCAATGAAATTATTTCATATAGTTAATGAAATTTCCATTGAAATAATATTAACGGAACTCATTTCATTAATCCAACGAAGGCGGGCATTGGTTAAGTTTTAATGAAATTTTTCATTGGATTAATGTCGAAATTTACAGAATTTATGAACAAAAGTCTTTCAAGACAAAGCGTTTAGTTCCTCTCAAACAATAGCAATTTCGACAGGTGGTTAGTGGAGTTGTACGTCAAAGAATAGGAGACTTGCATTATGAAATTTTCTTTCAGAGGAAACGATACAAACGACATAATACAAAGGGAACAGATGAACTGTAAATTAATTTATCGCGTGATATTTCTGAATCGATACAAAAAATTAATTGTTAAATTAGCAGGCGATCAATAAATACACACAATAGACTCAAGGTAGATTTATTTACCAGGTAGTCGCAGTTCCTTGAAAATATCTAATTATTAAAGCACATACACAACATAACTTGTGTATTTTGATACAAAATTGACATCCACAAATAAAAAAAGAGTAAACAGCTATGGAATCAAGAGTACCTGGTAAGTAAATCTACCTTGCAATAGACTGCAGCTTTCCTTAAGCGAAGCGAAAAATTTGCAATTGATTCTCCTTTGTTTTGTGTCAGTTGTCTAAACTTTACAATCTCTGAATAATTATCATCTTCTTATCAAAATGACCAAACAATATTTTGTTCATTTCGCCATAGGAACAAGTCTCTGGTTCCTTCAGATGAATAAGAAACTGAAATGACTCATTCAAATGCATCCCCTTATGCACTCGCGAATGGCAACAATGATCAACTTTTGTTACCGTTGCGCCATTGCCGATACAGCTTCTTGCGTTGCTTAGGATACAGCTTTCTTTAAAGCATCTGCTAATATCGTTCCGTAGAGGGAAGCTAACCTGTCACAAGACAAGTCCCGAGACTGGCTCCGAAAAATTAGCAATCGGTTCCAGTTCTGGAACTTTGTATGAGAATGACCTGTCACTTTTACATGGCGTTGTCATTGAAGATACTCAGTGATAGGTTCTAGATCTAAACTTAAGGTACTTGTTCTGTGGTGATTTCTTTAATACTAGTCAAAGTACTATACTTTAAGAAAATATACATATTTAATTTGGAATAAATCTCCTTGTACAGTGAGGGTATTTTGTTAACATTTTTGTTCACCACTCATAACTCTGGAACATATTTTGCCAATCTCATTTTCACCAGTCACAGTCATAGGACAAGTACGTTGAAGACAATTGGTACAAAACACATCGCTGCAAATTTTGTTGGACTTCGTTGCTCATTGTAGTGACTACAAACATGGTCCTATGTAACGCATTTACGGACCATGTTCAAACAAATGTTTGTCTTTTAGCACGACATGTAGTATTAAACCACTTTGGCCGCTAAAACCACATTGGCAGCTTATACTAGCAAAAAAATTTTAAAAAATAGTCAGCTTAAGGAGTAAATACAGAGATTAAATTAAATTTAATTTAATTTGTGGTGGAAAAAGTGAAAATCAAATAAAATATTTTTTATTTTAAAACAATGCAATGTCGTTCGCGTTATTAAAGCCAACTTACATTTAAAATCTAAGAGAGAAATTTTCTCTTAGTAGTTTTTGGGAGAGCTTGATGTAATGCAACTCAGTGTTAAATGGACCACGTTTATTTCATACATTTGAAGTAGTTTGGGACTACTACTGGGCCCTTGTGGAGTACACTATACACGCGTGAATGGAATGGTCGAGATTTCCGCAAGGAATACAACAGTACTTAACAGTAGTTGTTCGAAAAAAGTTGTACAAAATCATTCTTCAATGAAGGGTATACAAGATTCGGCACAACCCAATGTAGCCATATCACTAGTTTTTTATTCAAATGAGAGAAAATAATATTTATGGCGCCGGTTTCTATTTGTTCTTTTTGTTTCTAGTGTAATTTTCACAAGTAAACTTTTAAGCATTTGTACTTCTCAATGCCTACTTGCATATCTTCTTCCTTCTTTCTTTCAAACTCATTGTTTTTTGTTTAGCTGTCGTTTTGAACAGTTTGGCTGTTGGCTGCTTAATAATTTTTGCCCTTGTTTACACTGACACAAACCCCAAGTCAGCCAGTCAACTACAAATTGTAGCAGGCGCAAGAACGCCTACACATTGTGTTTGAGGTTTGCGTGTTAAAAACAAATCAACGAAATCGCAAAAGTGAGAACAAATTGCTATCTAACGCATTTAGGTGATGCCCGTGTTGCTGCGGTTCAAAAGGTGTGTTTCAATTGTGGAGGAAAATAACCGTTGAACGGAAAGTTAATTTATTTATTTTATTTTTTTATTTATCAAGTACTCGTATTCAGAAATTTGTTATCTTTGTAAATATATTTTTCATTGTGATTCAAAATTTTTTATCAAATTTCTCAATAGTTAACAATCGATTCCATTGTTGGTAAAATTTAGTTAGCCAATGTACAGTGTGAAGCAAAACTCTTCAGAATTTTAAAAGTTTAGAGCATTTTTTTAAGAAAACAAAAATGTTTTTATAAGCAAGCGCTCACCAATAAGCGATAGTAATTCAGAAATGGCGAACAAATTGTCATAACATTCATAAACTAATTTGCAAACACTCGCAACAAGTTATAGAATTTATGAATTAGATACTTCGGCGGTTAGTGACGCAAGGTAGGTAGGTGTCTTGGATAATTATTATTCATTTCGTGTTGCGACTTCTTCCCTTAAATATTGTCTGAACTTACAATTCTTTTAGTTTTTGGTAACAAGTTAACAAAAAATGAACATGCGATTTTACTAGCTACCTAATTTCCATATGGGTAACGAAAGCTTGCGCTCTCACAATACCAACAAAGTAATATTACCGCAATCATTTAGTTATTTATAACATTTATCGAAAATTGTTCGTTGTGAATACAACGTTTCTTTTACTTGTATTGCACAATTTGTGATTTCTTTTATAGAAGTTTCAAATAATTTTTCAAATCTTCTCAATCACGACAAAAGTCGTTCAAAAATAATACACATGCATGCTCACTTATATACGCTGAAATTTATTTCTACTCACGATAGTGCATTCCCATGTAATTAAAGGAAAAAATTACTCACGTGCAAAAGTGATAATGCGTGACTCATGTCATTCACTTAACCGCTGACCCTCTCTCATACACATGCACATTAATATTCAGTTGTTATTAAAAACAATTTGCAAAATTTACAATTTTTCCTTTACAAGAAAAAAAAGTGATTAGAAATGCGGATGTTGTAGAGATTTTTTCAATTAAAAGTGATTTGTTAGCTAATAAATGCAATAGATAAAATTAGAATTAAAGCAATTTACAAGTTGTCTATTTTAACCCATTCACTAACAAAGGACTATGTGTGTTCGTCTGTTTTCCAAGAGCTAAGAAGCGTACATACCCACTTGACCAAGACATTCATTAACGATATCGATTTCGAGTACATCTCGAACAGTTATCGTGTAAAACTTTCGAGAATGACATTCAAAAATGAATCGAAAAAAGTTTACCTATCGTTCAGTTTTGTTTCAAAAACATTAGATTTCGAAGATTCTTTAGCAATATCAAAAGTGAGCCAATCAATAGCAAACAAGTTTCGATACCGCAAAAAGGCAGGAGCAAAAGTATTTATTTTTTTAAAATTACATGTAATCTTATGTGTTGTTTTCACAATGCAAACAAGCATTGCTCGTCTAAAATTTATATGAAAAGTACTCAGTTTTTTGAGCGGTTTCTATACCAATTTTTGAACGCAAGTCGCTTGTTTGGATTATGGAAACAGTACATTAATTTTTTTTATATATTTTAATGTAAATGGAATATAGTACTTTATTTTGTTTTCATCTTATTTATTTTTTAATTCTTTAGCTTATGCTGCAGTCAATCAGATTCGAACATGGTACCTCCAGGCCAACAGACTAGCACACATCCACTAGGCTATCGTAGCAAATTTTTTTTTATGTACAGTTTCGCGAATGTGTATTATCGCGAAATTATCGAGACAAATACGGTTTAGTGATCACTCGAATTTTTTTAGATTCGCGAGCAAATATCGAACAATTTTGTTTCGAAATTTCTTCGCTTTGGTGAGCATTCGTCACTTGACGTGAGATTCGATATAAACGATTAAACTTTCAGTTTAAGTCTACCATTTTCGGAGATCTTTTGCATTTTTTCGAAGTAATCCCGATTTTTTGAGATTTTTCGGTTAAGCTTTTTATAAACCGAACTTTTAGTTTTTTAAATAATGTTATAGAATTTAATGCTTTTTTTTACCAAATAAAAAATTTTCGGAAAATTGTCAATTTTTTGGGAATAACTACGAATTTTTCGAACTTTCATTTTTTTTAATACAATTAGGTTTCTTAGTTAATCAAATGAATTTTCGGCATACTTTTGAATAATATGTATTGCATTTTGAGCTTTCGAACAATTTAATATTTTTTCGGAGTAACTTTAACTTTTGCATGTTTTCAATTTCTTTAGTTAAACTATATATTTCTGATAGATTTAAAGCATTTTTGCTGCTTTCCGGTGAATTTTAATGCATTTTCAGCGCAAGTTTCATGTATTGAATTTCATCGGAGTAACTTCGAACTTTTCGAGTTTTTAATATTTTTAGTATTTTGATGTATTTTCAGATATGTCTTTAGTATAGAGTTTTCCAAGAATGTTTGATTTTTACGGATTATCTTCAATTTTGAGAGTTTTAAATTTTTTAAATTTTTTTGGAGTAACTTTGAATCAATCCTACGTCTTCTCGATTTCTTTTATAAAATTATATATCTAGTTGATATGAGGAACTTTTGGTTCATGTTGAAATATGTATTCAATATCTAGTTTTTGAAGAATTTACGATTTTTTCGGAATAACTTGGATTTTAGCGATTTTCTGCTTTCCTTTGTGAAATTGTGTACTCTCGATGGATCTGGGGCACTTTTGGTATTGTCTCGAGCAATTAAAACACTTTTGGTGCATTTTTAAAACCAGTTTTATGCAACGAATTTTTGGAATAGCTTGGAGCAAGTTTGTACATTCGCTACAATTTCAAGTGAGTGCTTACATTTGGATTTTCTGAGAATATTCTATTTTTTTCGGAGTAATCTCGTAAAAGCTTCGATTTTTTTTGGGGAAAACTTTACTATAAACGTACACTATAATTATTAGTTTCTAATAGATTGCAGGTAATTTTATTGTTCTCTCAATTAAGTTTTATGTAACTAATATACCGTTTTTTTCCGAAAAAAATTTTTTGTACAATTATGATTTACCGGTAAATTCAATGCAGTTTTTTCAAGAACGTCTTATATAGGGAATTTCTATTTTTTATATGTATGTGCATACATACTTTGAATACTTCAAATAATTTCGAGAAATTATAGTTTCTAGTTGATTTGAGTCAGTTTTGGTAAATTTTTAAGTCAGTATTAACCTTCAAATTTTCGAAAAATTTTGTTTGATGCATTTTCAGAAGAAAATAATTGTACATCGACTTTTCGTAACAGTTTCTTCTTCTTCGGAGTAATTTAAAATTTTCGATTTCTTTTGAAAAATTATAAGCTTTTGCTGTACTTAATGCACTTTTGGTTCATTTTCAGTTAAGTATGATATATACAATTTTCGTAATATGTATATTAGATTTTTTCGAATTTTTAATTTTTTAGTAAAAGTTATGTGTTAGATAAATTAAGGAACTTTTGGAACATTTTCGATTATAATATTTTATGTTGCAATTTGTTGGAGAAACCGATATTTTCGCTGTTTTGATTTTTTAGTGAACTTTTCTGGTGGCTCTAGTACACAGAAAAGAAAGATTTGTAAATACAATTGATTTCTTTGTTATATCAATTAAATAATTAATTGATTTTAAACCTACGACGATTTTTGTAAATACAGTTTCGAAATTATAAGTTAAAAGAGTATCAGAAAAATATTTTCATTAAATATGTCAAAAAATGATTTGTTGACAAAACAATTCTTTTTACCAATTTTTTTTTGTTAGATTTCAAAATTATTACAATTAAAATTATTGGTATACATACATAGAAAAAACTATTATTTATATCCAAGGAATTGTTTCATAAATGCTATGAATCGAATATGATAACTTTTTCCCAAACTTTTTCATTCCATTTAGGAACTTTTACATAAATTATTTCATATTTCTTTTAAAAAATATTTTTAAAAATTCAGTATTGAACTAATGTAGCCTGTTGTCCTAAGCGCAACTCTTTCCTTTCTGCCAAACAGACTATTTTAAATGAACTGTATTCTTACTTCATGTAAATAAAAAAAAACTTTTTATAGTTTGCTTACAAAAAATGCTCACATTTTTTTCACGGCAACTTAGATTTTATAAATGTATTTATTAAAAACTAAATTCATACTGCGAATGAAATAATGCCTGTTTTTTATTTATAAATTAATAAAATATATGAACAATAGACTATGAACTTTTTTCATACTATTTATGTATTAACTTTTTTCTGTGTATTCACACTGTGAATTGTTCAATTTTCGAACAAATTCTGATTATCATAATTCTTATATTAATAATATATATATTTTTTTATACACAACTAAAACCCTCCAAAGGACTTTTTGTTTGTCATCAAAAAACACTTGTCTTTGGGCGGAATCGAGCTGGTGACCGCTGGGCTAATAGATTAACGTTCTTAACTCTCAGCTACTGAGCAATTAGTTATTAAATACGCAAATAATAAATACACATACAACTTGATTTCTTATGTTTCTTCTATATGTGTGCATTCCGTTATGATACAGAAATATTTTATCTTGATATTAGAAAAATTTCATTTCCATTCAATTTTATATCAACAATGATGATTGTAAATTTTTTCAGATGCTTCAACAAAATCTTTAATTGATATTTTTAATTCAAAAAATATTAAACTTTTTTGAATTTATGTGCTATAAATAAGAACAAATTTTGTATAACTCAGTTTGACAAAAAAATCTGTGTTTGTCGTATCAACAAGTGCGTTTGTTATATTAACTAAATATATTTTTAAATTTAAATAAAATATTAACAACCTGATTTGTTAGTTGCAGTTTGATGATATTTTTTTTTGTATACACTTTTGGCGCATTTTCGATTTCTTGTCTTGGTCGCGTGGCTGCAAATGGGTTAAAATATTAAACGTATTTTATAGACTTTGGACGCAAATTAACCCTTAAGACCTGTCTTTCATTCTAGTCTCAGCAAATTATTACTGGTTCTTGCTCCTTTAATTATCTAAGGAGCTGTTCACAAATTACGTAACATATTTAAAGGCGGTGAGGAAATGAAAATTTTGTTATAGAGTTTTGATTTTATAAAAAAGCTCTATTAAATTGTATTACCAAATTAAAGCCGCAAAAATTGTCTAACGTAGCTCTTGTCAAAATCTTCTCCATAATATTGACAAACAGCTAATTAAACAAAGAAAAAGTATATTCAATTAAAAATATGTTTTTTTTCTAAATTCTATTTTATGAGTGCGTTTTTGCCTTGAAATACATTTAAGGTTAAAAGTTGATAACAAAAGTTAAGAAACAACAATATCAAAAGCATTAAACAATTGAATTTGAAATGTTTTTCAATGCGATTACAAAAACAAATATATAAATAATTTTCTATTTTTAGTCTCTCTGAGAATAGACAAAGAAGTAAATTCCGATGGAAACGATCACAACAAAAAACAGCTGTTTTTATTTAAAACGATTTGCTTTTTATCTATTTTCAACAAAATGTAAACAATTTTAATGAGCTTTAAGCAATAAAATAAAGTATTTATTTAAAGGCGTAAATAAACAAAGCAAAGTGTGCAAACAAAGTCAGCGATTTATCAGTGTAACCTACAGCAAACTATTAGACGGTTTGGTTAAAAATCGAAAGCAAACTGTAGAATCTACAGTGTAGATCCTAAACAGTTGCTCAAACTTTTTTAAAGCTGCACATGGCTATAGAAGAGTTATGCATAAACAGACATCAAATAGTATCAAGCTAAAACTTGCAAAAAAATATTATATAATGAAATCACGACTTTCAAAATTTGCGATGATCAGTCTAATATTTAACGGAAATCCAATTTGTAATAACTTTCATAATGGGTCCATACTCGAAGAAAACTCCTATTTAAACCCTTCATCGAAATGATTTATAAGAATAAATCTTATATTGATATTGTTTAGCATAATCTATTCCTGTTTATTCTTACATACTTTTTTTAATTGGAAATATTATTAAAATCACTTAATAAATAAGTGGACATTTTGGTAGCTTTAATCAAAATGTGAATTGTTTCTATTATTTTAATTTTTATCAGTAAAGAATTCTATATTTACTTTTGTTAAAATTTCAATATTATTTGAAACAAAGACTAAAACAATTTCATTGTTCATTACTTTATACCAGACACCCGGAAACTTTTTATTTTTATTTCATTTATTTTTATTTCATATAAATATTTTTGTTGATGAAAATTTATTTTCATTTGTACAAAAAAAATAAAATGTTTATATTATTTTCAAATATAAATATCCATACCTGATATATTTTTATCCTGAAAAATGTCGCACTTTAATTGAAAACTAATTTGTTATATGTTAGCTGTTTTTCCTATATGGAATTTGACATTTATCTTGATAAAAATATATCCAGGTATGGACGTACTTTATTAATACGTTTATACGCACGAGTTATTTACAAATAAAAACGTAGTGCTACCAAGTATGTATTTTTATTGTAAATTAATAACTCACGAAAACAATTACTGATTAACGAGCTATTTGCAAATAAGAAGTTTGAGTTGCCTCCTTTACACATGTTTGTTAATAAAAAATAATAAATAGATAAATATATTCACAAATAGATGAATAATCAGTGATATAATAAGTTACAAAAAAGGATTTGGCAGCATTTTACGTTTTTATTTGCAAATAAGCTCTGCGTATAAACTAGGTATATGATGAAAAAAATAAAAATCTTCAATTATAAATATCAGAAAAGAAATATTGTCAAATGATTGTTTTTTCAAACTCTTCAAATTTTAAATATTTGAAAATATTTGAAAACTTTTACTATAGATTGGCCTTTCTGCGATGTTAGCAATTTCTTCTGAGATTTCGATATTCTTTATAATATTAGTAACAATTTTTATTTTTATTTGTATATTTGTAAAAATTTTTCGTGAACATGCGGCTTTGGCGGTTTCTAATCAATGTTAGGGCTTGCTTTCGCTTTTGTAAATTCTCGCGAATTTTCGCAATGTTCGGGATAGGATCAACTTTTCGCCAGTTGCTAGGCTCTTTACAGTTTACACAATTTTTAAACCATTAGAGACTTTGGTATCATACCGCTGTTAACGAATTTTCGCAATTTTCGCGCCTCTTTTAAAAATGTTGGCATTTCTTACAGTTTTAGCAATTTTTTATCAGAATTATGGCTGGTTTAAAGTTTTGAAATTTTTCGCGAATTCGCGCTATTTTCGCGATAGACGAAATTTTTGCAAAGTTTATGGTTTTCTTACATTTTTGGAGCTTTTAATCAATCGTAACGTTGTAATCGTTCATGTACAAGAAAGTTTTTGCGAATTTTCGTAATTTTCGCGATTTTTCCCGAGTCTTTATTAATTTTTAGGGTTCCGTACACCAGAAAAGTAAAGGAATCTTATAGTTTTCGTTGCGCTGTCCGTCCGTCTGTCCATCCGTTTGTCTGTCTGTCTGTCTGTCTGTCTGTCACAGGCTGTTTTCTCTGGAACCGCAAGAGCTACGGACCTGTATTTTCACAGAATATGTAAAACTTTGGCCGGTACAACAACAAATATATAACAGTTAAAAATTAAAGGGTGTTCTAAAGCGAGCAACGAAAAATGTTGAAATACTAATGTAATATGCAGACACTTAAATATAGACACTTTAAATTTCAAAATTAGTGTTAATTGATGTAGTCTGTAGAATCGATACTTAAAGCAATAAAAATTTAAGGGTGTTCTATCAGTTAATGTAATTTAGACAATTTACTGTATCTTGGAAACAGTAAGAGGTAAAACTTTAAAATTTTAAAAAACGCTAAAACTAAAAAATTCCTAAATAAAAAAAATTTCAAAACAAAAAATCACCAAAATAAAAAACGCTCTTAAAGAAAAAAAAAACACCAAAATTAAAAAAAAAATCGCTACAATAAAAAACAGCAAAAAAAAAGAAAAAAGTCGTGAACACGAAAAAAAGCACTAAAACCTGAAAAAAATCGCTAAAACTAAAAAGTATCGTCAAAAAACAAAAAAAAAATTGAAAAATGAAGAAAAATCACCAAAACGAAAAAAGCGCAAGAACAAAAAAAAACGCTAAAACTAAAAAAATCGCCAAAAACCTGAAAAAATCGCCAAAACGAAAAAAAATGTTAACACCGAAAAAATCGCTAAACCAAAAAAAATAAATAAATAAAAAATTTCCATAACTTTTAAACTTATGGATATCCCATTATCAAACTTTTACAGTATAATTAGAACACCCTAGGCTAATTTTATTTAAAAAAGAATTTAAAAAATAGAAAGGGTCGAAGCGAGAAAATTTTTAATTTCAATTGGTCATATCCGGTTTTGATCATGAAAAAAAAATGTTTAATTAAATATTCGATTTTGGGTATAAGACTTGAAGAAATACAAAATTATTTTTTTACGACCACTCTAATGTACATATACTTAATTAATACTGAGAGTACGAAAATGGCAAACAGAAATATAAATAAATACAGTAAAGTGCGACATTGGCTCTTACACTAAGGGTTATGCACAATAGACATATAGGGGAGAAGAATCCAAGAGGGCATAAGCGGCGCCCAGAGTTTGGTTTCAGATTAAAAAGTTACCAGAGGCAAAAATTAATCGATATTGAAACCACGAACAATGATATGCGACATAATTAGATCGAACTTTAAATGGCTTCGCTATATATAAAAAAGAAAAAGTGCTGTATTTTGGGGCGTGGCAAAAAAATTTCTTCCGATTTAGAAACTTCATTGAAATATATTTCATTCTAGAGTGTCACAGGCATACGATTTTTTTTTTTGATGGAGGCCGAACTGCTTTAATATAACTTAAACTTTACTAAACAAAAGAATCGGATTTTCAATTTAGAATCGAATTTCAAGTTTTACTCTAGAATACATTTGTCATTCCACTTGTAATTTCCATAATATTCATTCCTTATAAGTAGGGAAGTCGAATTAACGATGTCCGTCGATCCAACTTTCCATATATCTGCACGTGAAATTGAAATTCCGAAGCCTCCAGAAAGGATTGAATTACAATTTGTCTCAAATATATTGGTATTGAAAAATCAGCCAAAAATATCCTCACCATGATATTTGAATACATGGCTGTTGGTAATTGCTTTTAGTTATTATTTATTTTTTGTGCTTTTGCAAATGTGTTTCAAGTTGTTTGGCCTTTTCATGGTTTTTTTTTTAATCTCCCACTTCGAAGCACTCGCGATTTAATTAGAAAAACGGCGCTAATAATAATAATAATACTATAAATTAAACTTAATCTGTTATTTAAAGTCTGTTAAGCAAAAAGTTCATTGTGCTCTGCATTTACACAAGTACTGCCAACGATGATTATCTCATGAAGCAATTTTACTTTAAAGTCGAATTCCAAATTGTATTCAATTTGTGGTCATGTTTTTTGTTGTGCAAATGGGGATGTCACTATTATCATTATTGTTCTTAATTTAAAATTATTATTTTTTTAAGTATTATTTAAATTAATCTCTACAGCTTTTAATTTTGGAATGTTTCATTTGCGTAGACAATTATATTTATTTGTTTTTTTTTTATTTCTTCAGTCTTCAACTGAATAGTAGAAGTTGTACTCACAGATAGAAAGTGTCATCAATATACTACGCGTATTAATTACAAGTTTATTAAATGTTTAGATGGTGTATCGATAAGATATTCCTCTTAAGAACTTAAAACTATAAAACTAATAATATTTCTGAACAATTACAAAAAACAAAATCTGTCTGGCTTGCGGTTTCCAGAAGGCTAGAAATTATCGTAAGTGAATACCTACTTAGCATGTTTTGTTTATCAATACTTTCAAGATTAAAACTTGAGTATGTACTTTAATTAAAGCTACAAGCAAAAATATATAATGCCTATCGTCTCAATGCACAGCGGGAACGTTCAAAAAATAAATAGTTATAAATGTGTGACTTTTAAATTACTGATGAGATTTGTTTGCAGCTAATGCATTAAACACATTCGCCACAACAGGCTACCGACTACAACCTGTCAAAAATAGAATACATGTGTGTATATGAAAATGATTATTTTCACGACTGCACGGCTACACGACTGCAGGTTGTTGTCCATGCCACTTCTGTCGTGTAGTCAAATTAAACTAACACGCAATTTATACGGTGATTTTTTCACTTGTCTTTAAATCACGTCTTATTTTGTATGAGAGTGAGCGGGGTAGAGAAGAAAGCGGGGTAGAAAAAAAGACAAGATTTCTGTTTTCGAGATTTTTTTCATATATTTCTTTAGTTCCATTTGCATTTTCTCTCTCTTATGTGATTGTGTTAGGGTTTTTGTTGTTATGAACGAGTAAATAAAACAAATTTTGAGAGTAATGTACAAAAAAGAATTGAAATGATAAATCATTGTATAAATGCAAAAAGTTTTTGGTAGCAACTTTAAAAGAGAATTAAAAAATAGACATGTCTTAAAAATCACGGTGTAAATTGCGTGTAATTTCTATTTTTGTTGGCTACAAAACACAAACAGTGTTGACAGTATAACAAAATATGTAAAGCAAATTAGTGATTAGAAATATTTTTTATTGAAAAATAAAAAAGAAAATTACAAAATTTAAATGTTATAATATATATGCAGCAAGAATTTTTATATAAATAAATCTATTTGTTTTATTATATAGAATATTGACTTAAGTCAAAAATACCAATTTTATTGAAAATTAAAAAAAAATCACAGGGTAATAGCCCTTTTTAACCTAAAAAATTTAGTGTAATTTATTTCGGCGCTCTCCTGATTCCGGAGTTACGTGGTTCAAAACTTTAATATATTATTGATCATAAGTCCTACAATATAGAACGGATTCAAACGATATATACTACGTTTATACGCACGGGTTATTTGCAAATAAAACTGTAAATTGTTGCCATATAATTGTTTTATTGCGACTTATTAACTCACGAAAGCTAATCACGATTAACGCACTATTGGCAAATAAAACGATTGGTGCTGGCTGCCCCGCTTTGTTAATAAAAAGCAATAAATAGAAAAATATTTCGCAAAAATATTGATAGAAGAAAATAATGACAATTAAAACAATTAATTGTTTGTTCCTTTATACATTTCAACTATTTTTTTTTTTTGTAAAATACAAACGTCTTCTATAAAAGTGCTACCAAGTTGTTGTATTTTGATATGCCATATAAACAGTGAATTAACTTATTTGCAAATATTTTTATTTGCGAATAGTCCGGATGGAATTTGAAACATTTTTTATATGACTTCTCACGTAAGAGCACCATTATCTTAAAAACTGGCCGATACAATCGTACTTAAATATGTATTTAGTTTAATAGAAAGCATTCTAAGCTTTCATTTGATGTATACTTGAAAGCCACCATCGATGAAAGTCATCAGTTATGGCACTTTGAAAATAAATTAACTCTTAAACACATCTTTAAAGTACCATAACTTACGTATTTCATAGGTGACAGCTTTCAACTATACACCAATATAAGCATGAAAAGTTCTCTATAAAACTGTACACATGCATATGTACCGTTGTATCGACCACTTTTTATGATAACAGAGTTTCTGCGTGAAAAGTAGGTAAAAAAAATTAATTGTTTTAAAAAATTTGTATACCAGTAGAAAGGCATTTTAGAGAAGTTTAAAGTGATATCCATATGGCTTATATCCGTTCTATATTCTAGGGATTATGGGTAATAAAAATAAAAGTTTTGAACCCCGTAACTCCGGATCCAAAAGAGACCAAATAAAATTACACTAAAATTATATGGTTAAAAAAAGCTACTGCCTCATGAGTTTTTTATTAATTTTCAACGATGCTGGTATTATTGACTTAAGTCAATATTCTATTTTATTAAACAGAAAAAAACATCAAAAAATTTAAGTATGAAAAGTGCCATAATCAATAGGTTTTAAATAAATGAATTGATTTGTTTTTACGTTTTGCGAGATGTAAGAACATTTTGAATAAGCAATTTTTTTATACAAGTAAAACTTTTGAAGTGGCACCACTGAAATATGTACTGCAACAACAATATGTCAGCTGGTTGCGATGTAGCTGCCGTGTTCGAAATAATTAAGTAGCTGACTACACGACGACGATTGCTGCCAACATCATTTGTAGTCGTGTAGCCTGCTGTGGCGAATGTGTTTATAGCATAAGGCTGCAACGATGCTACGGTGGAAAAAAGTCGGACTCCTTGGCAGAGAAAAGTGTATATGTACTAAATTATTTTCAAAGTAAAAAACACTTTTGTGATCTATATGTATTATCATATTTTAGTTTAATAATCATTTGAATTGAAAAAACTAACTTAGAATTTTTACGCACTCCATCTTTTACAAATAAAAAATCAAAAATACTGTTAAACTTTCTACAACACTGGTCTCCAAAAAAAAATCCTTTAAATAAAAATATATGGATTATACTTAAAAGTGGCAGCAAACTTGAAGTATCAAATTATAGGGGAATTGCTAAGCTGAATGCTATTTCTAAACTTTTGGAAAAGAGTTTAACAGACAGCTTATCTCGCCAAACTTCTTCGCTATTATCTCCTTGTCAACATTGCTTTTGTAAGTCGCGTTCCACTACAACTAATATTCTAGAACTTCCCTGCGGAAAATTTGGTGACAAATGATCCAAAAGTACTCGTCCTATGACTTGAGAAAATGAGACTGGTAACAAAAATAAGGACTAGTGAATGGTAAAAAAAGACATATTATGTAAATGGTCACATATTAACTATTTTCAGTCAATTTAGTTGGTACTCCGGCTAGTATTCTATCTCATAATATTAATTGTCTCCCTTTAATGAGACTGCCATGCCACTCAGGAACCTGTCCCGTAACTATATTCAGTTATTAACTCTAGTTTAATTGGCATTTATAACATTGAAATATAAGTTCCCCTGTGGTCGAGTGGGTAGTGTACTAGCATGTCATGCCGGAGGTTGTCGGTTCGAGCCCTATCAAGGACACCGCTTAAAAATAAAATACAATTTCTACTTGGATTTGTAAGAGTAAAAAATAAATTAATCGATAATTACATCTGAAATTTGGAATAATATTTATATATAATGTATATTATTCTACACCGATTAGGACTCCATAAGATAGTTCAGAGACAAGTTAAAAGGTGCATACAAAGTATCAATTAACCCCATCCTAGGCCATCCCCATGTAAAAGTGGCTGGTCCGCTTCATAGGAAATGTTAGAACTCGGACTGGCCCCTACCACCTGGAGACCGGTCACATGACTTGTTTTGTGTCAGTTCCATTTACCGTAGGGTTACTACTATGGTAAATGATGGATTTTTAAAAATCTTGCAAAAGCAGATGTGATTTATACGGATTTCAGTAAAGCCTTTGACGAAGTTAACAACGAAATACTACTTTACAAATTATCACTTATGGGATTTGGCATTACAGCCGTAAAGTGGCTGCGTTCCTATCTATCTAATAGAACTCAAAAAATAAAGTTCAGAAATGTTACTTCAATAGACATTGAGGTTTCTTCTGGTGTTCCTCAGGGAAGCCATCTGGGCCCGATTCTGTTTACGTTATTTATAAATGACCTACCTTCTGTTATTTTGCATTCTAAAGTACTAATGTATGCAGACGATGTCAAATTATTTAAAACTGTTAAGGACTCTAATGATCAACTCATACTGCAGTCTGATATTGACAATCTTTCCCAATGGTGTAGAATTAATTTAATGGACCTAAACATTAAAAAATGTAAACATATGGCGTTCTACCGAATAAACAAATTAGATTCTTGCTATTATGTCAATGGAACAATACTGGAAAAAGTGCACAATATTACTGATCTGGGCTTGCTGTTAGATCACAAGCTTGATTTTCGTGATCACATTGTGTTAATTGTCAACAAAGCTAATGGTGTTCTTGGTTTTATGAAACGATTGTCTAAAGAATTTTCCGGCCCATATATCACGAAACAACTTTATACTTCTTTAGTTCGGCCTATTCTCGAATACGGATCAATTATATGGAATCGTTACTATTCCATTCATATCAACAGTATTGAATCGGTACAAAAGCAATTTTTGATATTTTGTTTACGAGACCTCGAATGGAATTCATATTTTCTACCGACATATGTTAGCAGACTTGGCGTTATTATGCTACCAACTTTAAAAAGCCGTCGCGTAATGCTGAGTATATATTTTCTGCTTGGACTAATTCGTGGTGATGTCGATTCTGAGTTCCTGCCTGGTAAAATTAACTTTAGTGTACCAATTAGGCCAACTCGTAACCTTCAGCTGATCAATCTAAATTACTACAGATCTGTTTATGCTAACAATGACTCTTTTCATCGCATTTGTGAAAATTTCAATAAATATTATCATATTATAGATATCTCTGAGAGTAATGATGTTATAAAACGTAAAATTGTGTTGTATATAAACAGTTAATATAAATCGCTTTTGTATCATATCTTTAGTCTGTAAGGATTTATAATCTATTAACTTAATAAATAAATAAATAAATAAAGAGTTTTATGCGTAAAATTAAAAGAGGTTTTCAGGTTTTTTTCTGGACTTGACTAATATTTCCACTAGGTATATCAGTATATTTCAACCTAACCGAGAACGGTATATTCGATCAGCTGAACGCCAATATATGCATGACAAAATTACACTTACAATATTATTACACTAAAGGATTGTACTTTATTCAAGAATTATTCCGTACAGTAATTTTTAAATGAATAGACATTTTTTATTTAAATCAATCTCTACAGCTTTTAATTTTTAATGTTTCTTTTTCGTAGACAGTTATACATTATATTTATGTTTTTTTAATTTATTTTCGCAGTCTTCTTCTTCTTCTTCTTCTCTCTTTCGCACAATTAAAACAAAACGACGAAAATGAAATTCCATAAATTAGCAACGAAAAAAGTTCATGTTTTTCAAATTTATAATCGCACAATTTCCCAAAATTAATATTTTACTTATTCAGTAGAATATTAATTGTTCGTAAAAACACATTGACATTGATTACTAAGGGGTATTAGCTAGTTCCTATGCGCATTTCACTGGGGCTAAATGCAGATCATCAGGGAACCTTTACCTAAAAATTTCATAGAAAAGCTAAAGATATTTTAGCAAACTTTTATTTAAATCAATAAGAAGCTTAAACAATATGAAACAAATTTTGGGAAATAGTGCGATTATAAATTTAAAAAACATAAATTTTAGCACTTCCCAAAAAAAATCATGAAACTAAGAAAACTCGATTGTATAAGCTCGATGTCGAATGCGACGATTAGACCCCTTAGCGAATGGGAATAATAAAGTAAAATTTTTGCGAATGCGAATGCAAATTGGAATACTTACATTTATGTCATATACAATTAAAATTTTGAATAGACGAAAATAACTTAAAAATACGGTGTAAAAACATCGAACAATAACTCGAAAAATTGCATACATTTTTTGTTTACCGCTAAGACAAATCGGACTAATATGATGCTCACATTGGCGAATTGAACCAAACGACTCTCGCTGTCAATCCGCATATATAACATAAATTTATAGTTGATTGTTGCGCCAAGATAATAAATCTTATTTAGCACAAACTAACGCGAATTGAAAAGATATATGTACATAATTCAATAACATTTGCCATATCATCGAAATAATCAAATGTGCCTTCAACATGACCTAATTAATAGTCCTTGGCTCATAGTATTTCTACACTCATGAAAAATTGGAAAACTGTACTTAAGTTCTTTTGTTTACATATCACTCCTCTATTAATAAAAAAGGCTAATAACCAGGGCAACCAAAAGTATGATACATCATATATTTTTCTGAATGTCTTATAAACTTATAAGGTAGTTATTTATCCATTTCAGAACTTTTTGAAAATTTTGCATCGATTTGTTAGAGCATATTTTTGCATATTTTGCCCTTAAGGAAATATTTTAGCATATTTTATTTTTAAGAGCAAATTTTGTGTTAAGAGCATTTCTTCGTAAAATTTTTGTTATATTAAAAATAACTTAAAAGTTTTCTTTTTACTTGTAGCTGAAAGTCGCTCATTTAAAAATAAAAATATATTATAGCGACTTTTTATGTGTAGTTGAAAAATGTAACAACCTTGTGAAACACATATGTACATATATAACACAGGGCCCAAGGCGAATTACTCGGATGATCAGCGGCTCAATACTCATCCGACTTTTTTAATATACTTTTATTTTTAACCCCCGACCACAAAGAAGGGTGTTATACGTTTGTAGTGTGTGGCTGTGTATTTGTGTGTCTGTCTGCGCCATCGTAGAGCCCAAATGGCTAGACCCATTTTGATTTATTCATTTATTTTTGTTTGAAAGGTGACTTGAGGGATAGTGTTCTTACCTATGTTGTAAGAAAATCGGTTTAGGCGCTTAAAAGTTATCACCGCTTTTCTCGCTGTATCCTCTTCAATTTTTGTGTCTGTTGCACCATAGCTACGAAACGGCTGAATCGATTTTCATTAAATTTTTTTTGCTGTTTGAGAAAATTAAAATTATTTGCAGCATATTTTTCACTTTTTAAGAACATTTTTTTCCTTTTTTTTTTGCAGAATTGCTTATGCGCTTAAAACACTTATTACGGCATAGTTTTGGTTGCCCTGCTAATAACTAATATACAAAACATTCTTTTTTACAAGAAAACGTACTTCTATTATTTTTCACCAAAAAAATTTATGCCAACTTTAATAAATTTTGTTTTGTTTGTAATTTTACTATTCGCTTTAAATACTTTGCAAATGCGAATGCGAACGCTCGTCGCACTCCTAGTTATAACCCATTTGGCTAGATTGCCTTGTACAACATTGTCGTCGACGATTCGTGTGCGATATATCCCCTGTCGAATAGGTTTTCTAATCGAAAATTTAAAAGAAATCGTTGTTCTGCCACGTTCGACAATCTGAGCGACAAATTCTTGCTTGTTGTCCTCTATTAAACATATTGACGACAAGTTGAGCGACAATGTCTCTCGTTTTGTCTTCAGTAAACTTGTAAGGTGCAGATGAGCGACAATGTCTTATACGTTGTACTTAATCCGAATTTGTTGAGGACAATATTAGCGACAATGTCTTACGTTTTGTCGACAATCCAACTTTGTTGAGGACAATGTCTTACGTTGTGTCTTCAAGCCAACTTTGTTTAGGAAAATATGAGCGACTATATCTTACGTTTTGACTTCAGTAAGTGACAATGTGTAAAATTTCGTCCACAATCCTAATTTGTTGAAGGCTTTATGAGCGACAATGTTTTACATTTTGTCTTCGATCCAACTGTGTTGAGGACAATATCAGCGACAATTTGCTGAGTTTTGTCTTCAGTAACATTGTGGAGGATAAGATGAATATTTTGTACTCAATCCAACTTTGCTAAGGGCAATATGAACGACAATGGCTTATGTTTAGTCTTCAGTTAATCAAATGAATATGTTGGCCACTTGTTGTCGATGTCTTAGGTGATGCTGCAACAAGGTGGTAAGCGTGAAAACTAGTGTTTTTCATTCGGGATTTCCCGGGAAAGAATTCCCGGGACCCCGCACATTTTTCGGGAAATAAATCGCGGGAAAATTGTGCGGGAATTCCCGGGATTTTTTAAATATTATTATGATAACTTTTCTTCTTTGTAAGCTCACATTTTTAGTGCTGCTTTTATTTAGAAAAATATGTAAATAAAAGAAAAAATTTGTAGTTTTGAGCACATTTTTTTCAATTTTCTTATATTTTTCTAAGAGCATTACTCAAAAAACATATTTCGTGAAGAAATGAAAATAACAGATTGTCACTAAGTGGACATAGCGAAAGTGGGCATAATAAAGAAGTACTGCCCCCCTATTCTGTAACTCGCTAAAGCTAAATCTCTATCGCAAAAAATCTATACGGTCGATTTATCAATTTTCCTCCACGAATACAATTTTGCAACGTGTATTGCTAAATTATGGAATGTCTTAAAAGTTTAATCCACCGAAGTTTTAGTGTTTTATGTCATCGCCAAAAATGTTTAATTTTGTATTTGTTCAGCATTTTAGCGATCAAGATTTAGCTTTAGCGAATTACGGATTAAGGCGGCTGGTCTATATTTTCTGAAAATATCAGATTGTTATTTTAAGCCACACATGAGTATTTTGAAGCTAAAAATTTCGAATTTTTCAAAAATTATAAATTTTTGCAAAAAAAAAATTAAAGCTTTATGTACAACAGGTTCACACAGAGTTCAATTAAAAATCGATACAAACACAAAAAAATGCAATTTTCAGGTGGTCACTTTTCCGCCACTTAATTATTTCAATTCAGTTTTGCTTAGCAGTATGAAATGCTCTTTAGTGTCTTATGAAATAATTCATAAATCATTGCAATATCTTTTCTACTTAAGAAGCTACGGCAATTATAAAAAAGTATGAAACTAGTACATTTTTTTACTTCGGGTGACTACTAATCAGAAGTTATGCAATAAAAAATAAAATTTTTTAATTTAAATTAAAAACCATACGATTAAAGACCTCAAATTTTATAATTTTTTTACTTACGTTTAAAACATCCATAACCTTATTTAACAGATCTCGTGAATTGGTATTTGTTTTTGTTCAAATATATTAAGTGAAATGGTATTTTGTATCGTTTTGTACTGGGCGGCGATTCCCGGGAATTCCCGGGAAATTGAAACTTCAATCCCTCTTTCCCGGGAAATGAAAAAGTCCGGGAAAAGAAAAACTCTAGTGAAAACGTATAAACATGAAGCCTAAGTACGAATCCCAGCTCAGTTAGTCAATAATTTAATTAAAACGGAAACCAACAGCTAAGCAAGAAGTTAGAATGTATCAGCCATATTCATAAATATTTAAAACAGGGCAACAGACTACTTTTAAGCAAAATTTCATAAAATTGCATTCAAAAATGTATATTACATGAAAATTTTAAAATAGATTTAAAGATGGTATGCACCTACTATAAACCTTCAATAAATTCATATCATCGATATATCAATTTCAACTTCAAATATCTTTGCAAATTTAGCACACAGGAATACTTGATATGCTTTAAATTAAAGCTTGAAGTCTTCGCTATAAGCGTTTATGTATGTTTTTTTTTAAATTGTATAGAATATGTCACTTAATTATTTAAGTTAAACAAAATTCGCAACAAAATTAGCAAAAAAACACCATCAAAACACATAAAAGCAAAAAGAAATCTTAGTGATGTAGAAACAATCAACACAAATGAAAATAGGCTCGTTATTCGAGTACCTTTTTCATACATGCTTAAAAGATTCGTGTGAACTCTTTTGTAATCATTTCTCTTTTTTGCTTTTACTTCATACAAAACTTCTGTTAAATAAGTTGAGAAAGTTAAATAAGAGAGTTCAAAAAATCTTAACTTACACGAAAACAATAAAAAGCTATTCTTTTATTTCAATATCCTGATGAAATCATATTCTTTTTATTGCAACACTAGCTCCAAAACATGGTGGTGTTGCCAGTCGAGATATCTAAATTTCCTTAAAACACACAATGTCTATTGTAGTGTTTATGAATGCAATTTTATATTAAACAGTTTTTAGCGTGAAACTGTTCAATAACAATTGTGAGTCTTAAACCTAAAATAAGAATTTTTTATAAATTTGGCTGTATATGTTTACGTCAAGATAGATGGCATTGTAGCCTACATAGTTATTAACAACAAAATAGGAGACATTGTCACTTTTTAATCATTGACGACAAGTTAGGCGACATTGTCGCTTATATAATCATTGAAGACAAAATAGGCGATGACAAGACAGGCGTCATTTTCACTTATATGAAAATGTTGCCCACGTATTCACATTAGGTTAATGTGAACGGCAATCTGAGCGACATTGTCTCCCATTAAAACGTACACGATTTTTGCGACACGTGTTCCAAAACGTCCTTGATGATTTGTTCCGGCTGTCCGCAATTTGTCGTAGAAGATTTAACATTGTCGTGCATCCATCATTAATGATGTCTTAAAGACGTGCCCAAGTGGAAAGTACCACAAAAATTAGTATATGCAGAGATATCTATAACACACATACATACACTCAAAATATTCTGTTCATAAAATTAACTGAATTTGTAATTTTAAAAAGTTAAAATTCAATAAAAATCATTCTAAGTATTATTTTTACTGTTAAGTGCATAAAAAACACATATACGTACACAGTTGAAATTAAAATAATAAATAGCGAACAAAAATATAAAATACGCCTTCAACATGATGTTATCCCACTTAAAAATAAAACAAAAATCATTTGTTTTTACGGAGCTTGAAATTGATGAATTCGCAGTAAAAATTTCAGAAAGATCTTTTATTTTTACGGGAGCTGTGATTAGTTCTTCTGGCAGTTAAATTAATCGGAGTAAGAAAAAAGTCATTCATTTTGTACACTGTTAGTTTTTTTTAAGTTAAAATAAACAAAATAAAAGAAAAAATATATTTTTACGGGCTTAAGTTACTTCTTCTTAACACTTATAATTAAATTAAATTTTTTGTTAATTTTAAATGAGAAATAAGTAGACCGGGTTTTACTTGAATTTTCATTTATTTTATATTACAATTACAGTTAATTTTACGTACAGAATATTTTGAGTGTAGCTTTACATATGCTAAATAATATATTTTTGATTTGATAAACGCTTTCGGAATTATTCATAAAATATGGTTTTTCTTGCAAAATTAAGAATTTTTTTTGTAAAAACTCATTACAATTTTTAAGTGCAGGTGTCTTTCAAGCAAAATAATACATATATCACGAAAATCAATGGGTAAATGTTGATTTTATTTTTAGCAATTAAGTGAATACACACAGATACTTAAAAGTTTATCAAAAACCACGCCACGCACATATTTCATATATAATTTTCTTTTGTTGTTTTTTTACTTTTATTTTTGGTTTGCAATCAAAATATGTGTGTAAGTATATCATATTAAAGAAATATTTTGTTTATCTTTTATTGTCAATATTAAACTGCTGTGGTGACAACAATCATGACCGGGTTAGTTATATCTGCACAAAAAAAATAAGTCTGAAAATAAGGCCAAGTTCCTATCCACAAATTTCGGCCATACTGAGCTCAAAATAAAGACCAAGTTCTTGATAGGTACAATACGATCTCATTGCTAGGCAACCTGTAAGCTTGGCAATATTTTTCCCATAACTCTTTCGCATATTAGAAGACAAAAAAAACATTGTACTTTCTCATCGAGACCTACCTGTGTACCAAATTTCAGCTTATTGACTATAGTGGAAGTGTCCCATAGAAATAAGGGGCGCCCTAGTACCCACATATAAAAAGTGCCCATTTGCCGCTTTTTCTGGCTGTTTGCTTAACAATACCTACCTGTGTACCAAATTTCAGCTTTCTAGTTGTACTGGAAGTGCCCCATAAAAAGAAGGGGCACGATAGTCCCACCAGATGAAGTGTCAGTTCTTAGGTTTGTCTCACTATTTGCTTATCGAGAACTACCTGTGTGCCCGATTTCAGCTTTCTAGTCATACTGGAAGTGCCCCATACAAAGAAGGTATAGCCTAGTCGTCCCCTAGATGAAAAGAGCCCATTTTAAATTGTTTCATTAATTGCTCTATCTGTGGACAAAACTTCTGCTTTCTAGCTATACTGGAAGTACCACATATAAAGAAGGGGCACCCTAGTCCCGCCCCAGATGAAAAGTGTTAGTTTTCAAATTTTGTTTGTTAATGGCTCATCAGGGTTTATCTGTGTACCAAATTTCAGCTTTCTAGCCCATACCAAAAAGGAATGCCCTAGTCGCCCAGATGAAAAGCGCCCGTTTTAAAATTTTTTTTCGTTAATTGCTTATCAGGGCCTACCTGTCTACCAAATTTTAGTTATCTAGCTATACTAGAAGTGCCCCATCTAAAGAATGAGTACCATAGTCCCCCCCAGGTGGTAAGTGCCCGTTTTCAGATTTAATTTCTCTGGTTAATTGCTCACCAAGTCCTACCTGTATACCAACATTCAACTCTCTACCTATAGCGGAAGTATCCAATAATATTTATTAGTCAGTGAGTCAGTGAATATGTACTAAAATATGCTCTTTTTACACCTTAATAACTCGGGAAGATTTTACGGTAAAACTATCACATTTCACCTATGAGGTTACCTCTGTAGGGACACCTATGTTTAAAGTTTCATTATTTTATGATTAAGTGAAGCAAAGTTATGAGGGATGGTCGGAACTTGGCCTGGCGCACTACCGTGCGCCTAGATTTAATGAATTTCTTTCTTAACAATAAATACAAAAAAAAAAAAATAAATTAAATCGCACAAGTGACGCTAAAGACCGCCCAATGTTTGAAGTTATTATGATGATTGACATTGACAAGTTTTGATTTAAAAAAAAAATTGCAAATATTGCAATTTAATTGAGAAGTTTTGTTGGTGCTAAAGATCATTTATTTTACTTGTTTTAGCCATTACTATTCATTAAGAAGTGAGCGATTTTTTATTATATAGTCGGCTTAATATGCAAAAACCTGCTAAATCCACTTTTTAACTAAATTGAGATTTTGATTACGCCTCGTCGACCAGCATGTAGTTTTTCTTGAATTTGATTCTTGAAGTTTGTAAAAAGGTTTGATAAGAAAAACTGCTAAATCCACTCATAGAAAAATTTTTGTAGGAAAAATTGCTAAATCCAGTACATTATTAGTTCAGTGTTTATTACTAACTCCAATTTAGCTGGTTTTTTTTTTCGATTTTTTTTTTGTAGAGTGTAGTCATAGATGAAGAATACCATAAAATAAACCAACTATCAGCCATATCACAGATTCCGTTTGGATTGGTTTTGATTCCGTAGTTGTCATTCCGAAAAAGTACATTTTTCGTGCTTAAAATTCCGTTTATTTTGTATTTCGTTTTTACAATGATAAAGTTTTTATACCTTGAGGCGTTTGCTTACTCTTGTTTTTAGATGCAAAGCTCACATTAAGCTTTTTATTAACATGGAAAGCTCATGACCAAATATTTGTTTGACGCTCCTAAAAGTGTGCACGTTTTTTAATATTTACTGCAAATAAAGTCTGTAGAAAAGAGTTTTTCAATTCCACTTTGAAATTTAAAAGTGGTTTGATTACGAAGAAAATTTTCGTTTTTCGTTTTCTGAAGAAGCAACTTACGGAATTGATACCACTTCCGATCGGAATGGTATTCTGTGACATGACTGATAAGAAGTTTTTTGTCTCTCCTGTAAAATATGCTGAAAGGGAGTTAGCAGGTTTGCATATTAGGCCGATGATATATTGGTTTAGGTAAAACTACTTACTTACATTCAATTAAATATAATCTTACATGTTTTTTTTAAAATAATTATGAAAATTGTGTTTTGTTTAGAGAGTGCTTTTGGCAATACTTTTAGTGCTATTGTATGCGCGAAGTCGATAGAACTTTGATTATATAAAGAGTATCCCAAAATGAACGAAATATTTAAATTTGCTGCCATATTGCGGTATGTGCTGGGAAATCAAACTATGAAAAACAGCTCGACAGCTGAAATGCCACATGAAAGAACAACGCGCTTTCTATGAGGAATAGTATATTAAAAATTATAAAAGTTTGCCTTATAACTCTCATACAAAATATGGTTGAAGTGTTAACTTAACTTCGTCAAGTGTGAGTTATCTTTCGTCTGGAAGCCCTGCAGTCTACTTCATAGCTGATAGTTGACGAAGATGTAATTGTGATTGAAAATCATTTGAAATAAGATTCATCGGTAATTACTCAGATATGATGCAGATCACGCGTAAACGTGGCCAGCTTACATGAAATAGGACCTGATGTAAAAATCGATTGTTAGTCGACAAGAAGTGAAGTGATAAGATGTAAGCCAATTCAGCTGCGAAAGAAAGATACTGACTGCCCACATGGATGAAATGTAACAAGCTGGTTAACTAAGTCGCAATGGTGAAGGCAAGCAATGAAGCACATTAACCCACAAAAGATGGCTCCGTTTCAATGTTTTTGAACCACAATCTGGCATTGAAATAAGTTTAGATGACAAGATCTAAGGTTTTATAGTGAATAGACTCAATAAAACGCCAAACGTTTTAGGAAGCAAAATATGGCAGCAGGCACAAATGTGTTTGAATGTAAACGCGAATAGTGCTCACGAGGCCTCTGGCCAGGAAGGCAAAGAAGGTACTAAGATAAAGTCAGAGTATCGTCAGCTGTATGAGTGCATTAGTGACAGACGGTGGGAATTTCAAATATCATCTAACCGAAATGAAAATGTAGCAATTGGGTCAGTCACCCCCTAGGATTAAAGATTAGTTGCAAGAAAGTCCGGAAATTTTTTTTCCACGCCCCTAGATACCGCCCTTTTAGTTTTTTGTACACTGCGTCGCTATTTGTATTCCGATCATAACATAATGCAAATCGTTATTCTCGAATCCTTCCCCCCTAATGTCCACTGTTTTGCAAGGGACAAGAAATTCCTTCTAAAACTTAGTAAGACTAGCTTTTTTCGCTCAATAGTAAGTCCCTTTTTTACTTTTTCACATACATATTGCATATAAACCGGGTTGACAAAAATACAAAACGGAAAAAAATTCCACCAGTCACATCTTAGAATGAAAGGTATATCAATGGTGGTTCTAGTAATATAAAACCTTGCTTTTGCTGCGCTCCAAAATACAGCACTTACTGGTTTTTTATATACCACAAGCGATGTAATATGTATCAGCAAAGAAAAAATGGGCTTAGTTGTTGGGTGTGGCATAAAAGTATGTATATTAAAAGCTATACATACAAAATTATAGAAGGGGAAGGATCCAAGATATCATAAGTGTTTCCCAAAATACGATATATGATTAAAAAGTTACAAGAGCCAAAAATTATGTGACACTAAAGCCACAAACAACGTTATAAGATATGATAAGATCAGACTTTAAAAACAGAAGGTACAGTATTTTTTGGTGGTATGTCATAATGTGCAGTGACATAATGTCCATGGACATCCAAAAGGTTTCATAACGTCCATGGACATAGTGACGCTTTCAAAAGTATCATAATGTCCATGAGTATAGTGTCGTAAGGTTCATAGACATTATGACAATTTTTAGAGTGTAAAGACTTTTGCACAGCTGGACTTCGGCCGGGCTTAAAGGTTACCCCTCTTGGTATATCGAATAGCGACTTCGCTAACGTGAGCTTTTCAGCTTCGCCGGGAAAAAATCCTTAAGCCTTGCCAAAGGCCGGCTATGCAAAATTCTTTACTCAGCGAAGCCACTTTTCGATATATTGAGGGAAGAAAATCCTTAAGCCCGCCCGAATGCCGGCTATGTCAAAACTTTTACTCAGCGAAGCCGCTTTTCGATATACCGAGAGAAAGAAATCCTTAAGCCCGGCCGAAGGCCTGCAGAGAATCTTTATTAATAAAACTGAAAATTCTTGAAATTTTCAATTTATTTCCAAATATTTTTTTAAGTCAACATACTTTAAGCATTGGTGACGCTATTTCAAAACGTTTGTTGACGTCAATTGACTTTATTTCGCACTATGGTAACAGGGCTCAATGATATAAAGACATATAAGCATATAAAGATGTATGTTTTAATTTGTTTTCATTTTTAAAAGTATAGACATTATGACACGTTTAAAAGTGCCCATACTGTCCATAATAATAATAATAATAGTGTCATAAAGTCCATGGACATTATGACACTTTTAAAAATGTCATAATATCCATGGACGTTATGTCACTTTTTGGAGTGACATAGTGTCTATGGACATTATGTCACTGGATATTATGACATGCCACCGTATTTTTTAGCGTGGCAAAAAAAATACATTTTTAGAAACATCATTGATATACCTTTCATTCTAAGGTGCAATTTTCTATTTTATTTTTTTTATTTGACCTGGTTTAATGTAGTAGGCATGTGAAAAAGAAACAATGGAGCTTACCTTTGGGGCGTGGCATACTAAGTTTCAGAAGGGCTTTCTTAATATGTTAAAAAATTGGACATTAGAGGGGATGGATCCGAGATGTCGAATTAAAAATTTATTAAAGCAAAAATGTAGCCATAGTAAAGCCATAAAAAACGATGTGCACTATCTTATGATCGGACTACAAATGGTGACGCAGTGTACAAAAAATTAATGGGCGGTATCCAGGGGCGTGGCAAAAAATTAAAAAAATATATATTTCTGGAATTGAATCCAAATTGATTATTAGGCTAAGGTTCGTAACGTTTTAATTCAGAAAGAATTTTGCATCATTAATATTCCAAGGTACAAGGGAAAAATTAACATCAACGTACACAGCAGAACAGAGTAACGCGCCACTTTCGGAAGCCGCTACACTTCCATCCATAGACAACTAACTAGACCCGTCACTATACAACAACATTATGAAGATTGTATGAAAGAGAAAGCAAATCCTATTTTCTAACGTGGTTTCTAATTGACTATCTCATTCATACAATCTTAGTAAAAAACAATAACATGCACGTAAAACTGCATAACACATGAGATCAACCTTTTTTAGATGTCAAAAGTGAGTATTCTGTTCCATATTCTGTGCTTCCATCGTCAGTGCTCACGTGTATTTTGCTTATCACTACTTGTGGCTCTCTTGAATGTGATTTTAATTCTTATATATACAACTTTTTCGTGAATACGAGAATTAAATTCACTTTCAAGTTGATATTAACAGCATTTTTCCAGTGTGGCCATTGGTTTATTTATCTTCATTCCTATTTATCTTCATTCCTATTTTTCTGTTTCTTGTTCTACTCAAGACAAAGTTTTCTGGAATGATATTCGATAATTATGAGTAGACAAAATGAGTTAATAAAGGTGGTCTGGCGCGTAGACATTGAAGAGTAGCGATTTACCGGCCCAGTTATTCTTAAATGTCCAAGTGCCAGACCACTTTTATTAACGCTTTTGTCCACTAATAATTATCGAATATAATTCTCTTCACTGAGCCTCTTGTGATCGCCTGTATCCGATTTTTACGGAGGTCCCTATATTCAATAGTTGAGGCTATATGTTTCTCCCTAAGAAACGAAGAGATTTAAAAAGGCGTCAAAAATAGCAGTGAGGTGATTCGTAGAGGAGATTATATGTAGGTGGGGAATATTGAAGTATTCCGCTACTGTCCCAGGCCCATTTTCAACCCTTAACCTGTGTCAATAATTGTAGGCACAGCTAACAATTAGGCCGTCCTATCACGCCATTGGCAGACTGAGTACTTTTTCGAATATGTCTGGCATTTATCTATTTCCATTCTCATCACTGAGTCTGCACTAATCACCTGCAATGACTTAGGCTGAGGACGCCACATTTAAAACATAAGGTCCAGTATTTTTCAGCCTTATGGTTGTCAGTATTGGACAATAACACAACTTGCGCAGCCGCCTTAGCTTTCTCCAGTCACAATAGGCACATATTCAGCCTTATTACGGTTGTCGTAGTCATGACGAAATCGATCTATTATTAAAGAAAAAACCTTTCAAATTAAACATATTTAGTCCAAGTGGAAAAAATGTAACTTAAAGTATAATACGGCTATGGCAGAATGGTAGATACGTCAGACTATCAGTCAGGAGGTCGCGGTTCAAACCTGTACACAGCCAGTCGCTTTTTTTAATAAAAACATTTTGTTGAAAAATAATGCGTGTGTAATTTTAGGTCGATAATAATCTGTAAAGTGTTGCCGACTATTATCGACCTAATTTTCAACAAAAGTGTTTTAGAGTGCATAATAAGGGACATTATATTCCGCACTTTTCACCTTTGTTAGACAATATTAAAGTTACTGTGTTCTCTCTCTTACAATACTTAAGACGTGTTCCTCATTTATCCGCGTGTCCACATCAACTCCAAGTCGTCATCCATCGCCCAGGTTTTTCTTGAGTGAAGTTAATATATTAATAAATACGCCTCAACATTAAAACAAACTCCATTGACCATCTTTGATTTCAGTTAAAAAAATGTGTACTATACCGGTTCATCTTTTGTTTAATTTTCACAGTCTTATGCATGGTCTGCATCAATTTTAAATTATCATTTCTGGATTTACCGCTTTGGTTTGGCTAAAAATACATTAGAATTGTTCACCATGGTGACCAACAAACTTCTCCTTTCCTCTAAAGTCGTTACCTCTATCGCCTGTCAGTTAGCTCAAGGGCTTAACCTCTTGCAGTATTTCGTTGTCTATCCCATCTTGTTAACCCTTGTCACTTGATGCGTGGCCTCTTTAATCAGCACTCCTAGACATTCATAAGCCTACCAGGACACTGTTTCCCGTTGCCATCACGTTGAGGTATAACCCACACTTCTACGGTATACCAATTTTCAAACTGTATTGCTATGAATCGAATGTCCATTATACTGAATAGACTTGCGTCGAAATCGTTCAGTTGTTCGTTTTAAACACAAACATAGAATCACAGCCATTTCAATCACATAATCATCACTTGCCTCGTCACAGTACGCAAACACGTGTATTTTAAATAGGTGTGCTCATAGATGGGTTTGTGTATAAAACGAACAACTGAACGAATTTGATCCAAGTCTAATACTGAATGTATAGTACGCTATCCGACAACAGGAAGAGGAGATACTCGTACAAAAAAATTATGATGCAGTCATTACGGACTGCTGATAGGAGTTGAAACTTAAAAAATTAAATTTCGGTGTTCCTTAAGTATTAGAATTAAATGTATCGCTTACCACATTAGATCTGTGCTATTAGAACTAAGAAGTACTGTCTTCACTAAACTCGCATCGAACTCCTTCAATAGTTCAGGATAGACACAAACCTTTGGTCAGACACAGACTTGTCTCGACGTCATCCAGTTGCTCGTTTTTCATGGGTTTCATTATAGGTTTATGTGTAAAACTAGAGTTGTGTCGAACTCGTTGTATTCTTTGTTTTAGACAGAAACCGACGAAATTTAAATGGAATAACTGAACGAGTTTGCTTCAAGTCTATCCAAAATAGTCTTCGGTCCAACTCGTTCGAACTCGTTCAGTAACTCGTTTTAGACACAAACCTATGATCAAACCCAAGTAGTTAAAATGGGTTTGGTCATAGGTTTGTGTTTAAAACGAGCTGCTGAACGAGTTCGAACGAGTTGGTCCTATTTGTAATCCAAAACGAACAGATGAACGAGTTCGACCCAGGTCTAATATGGGTTTCATCAAAGTTTTTTGTTTAACCTGAACTATTGAACGAGTTCGACATAAGTCTAGTAGTGTTCACATATTTGCATGTCGAGCACTTGAAATTAAAATATTTTAGGCATACAGAATACAGCGATGGAAATATAAACTTGTTCAGGTCAACGATAGGAGCTTATCTGTGCTAAGCAAACTCTGATTCTTATTAAAATGTCGGTGACGCCAAAGCAAAACATTTTACCCATACCGAAATTGCCTTGCGTGGGACTTCAAACGGAAGAGAGTAAAAGTTGTAGACTTGGCTCCGATTCGTTCGAACTAGACTTTTGACACAAACCTATGATCAAACCCATTTAAAATACATGGGTTTAATCATAGGTTTGTCTCTAAAACGATCTGATGAGCGAGTTCGAACGAGTTGGACCCAAGTCTAGTTCGAACTCGTTCAGAAGCTCATTTCAGACACAAAGCTATGATCAAACCCATTTCATTTTTAGGGGTTTGATCATAGGCTTATGCCTAAAACGAGCTGCTGAATTCATTCGAACGAGCTAGACCCAAGTTTACAAATTTTCAATCTGTTGGTCTATTTGCTTGGATAGATTTAGTTTAAGACAATACTTATTTAAATAAATATTACTTATTGTACATAATATTTTTGTTTAAAACAAAGTTAATTTACTCCACCTAAGTCTATTAGCACTTCCTCCCTCCTGTTTTTGATTATTGTTACATGTAACTATTACTTTTCATTTCCTTTTTAATATGATTTTTGTAGCTTAACCAAACATGTTTCTTTGTACCTTGTGCCAACTTTTGATTTTAATTTTTTTCAGCTAATACGTAGTTGCCTTCTTATACAAAATCCTTGAAAAAGTTTGCTTATAATTATATTAAAAGCACTAATTTGTTTGAATCTTTTTACAGTATTTATAAAATTACTTCAGAAATAAATCAAATTTTAAAACCATAATTAAACTTGATCATGATTTAACTTGTATGTACGAGTATATTAAATGCAAACAATTGAATGAAAACTCTAACAAATAAATCACAGTGAAATTAGTTTTGAGATTTTGCAAATAAATTGATCATTATTTAATTATAGTTTTATACTCAGTGCGATATATAAAATTAATTGTTTGTTTCTGTTTTAAATAAATTTATTTTAAATTATTTAAGTACAAAAGCCAATTTTCTTATCTGTTTTCAAGTTATTGCAGCCTGTATAAGAGCAGGTAAACTTTTGCAATCATATTCATTTTAAAGGTTAATTTTATTAACTGATATAGAAATCTAGAGAATAATGTTAGACAACTTTTTTGTAATAAGTACAAATTGTTTGATCCAATTTAATTTCTTCTTTTTTAGATTAAACCCCAATTGAAGCCAGACATTTATGAAAAGGTGTTAAAAATTTATACTTTTAATTAAATAGACTGCTAAATGTGGTCATTTGACACATTCTGGAGCAGTGAGAAGTTAGAAAGCGTGGAGTAAGAGAGACATGAAATCACTGTATTCTGAAGCTAAACAACATTTAAGTAATTGTATGCCTGGATCGTCCTATGATAATGCAAGTGCGAATGATAATAAACATGAACTTGGACATGAACATGAAAATGAATATAATTATGACAGTGCGAATGGAAATGTTGTTAATGAGGACGATGGAGGTGATGGCGATTATGCTCATGAAACGATGACAAGAAGAGAAAGTGCTTTAAGTTGTCATCGAAGGCATTCACAGACATCGGTCCCCACATTAGGGCTTAATAATAACTTCATTACAAATGCAACAACATACGATACCCTTCAGAAACCATTCAAATATGATAAACTGCGAGGACGGTGGTCAAGGGCTGCTGATTTTTACTTCGCCTGTACTAGTCATGCATTTGGGACGATTATTTTTTCCGAACTGACTCTATTCGTATCGTCTTTTTTGGGAGGTAAGTTTAGTATCATTTAGAAATATTGAGATTTTATCTATTATCTATATCTCTCATGCTCATTGTATTGAAAATCAACACCTTTAGTTTTTATGTGATGATCCTCAGGATCATGCTTTGATTATGCTTGGTATCACTGCTCAAACTTGTTTCTCCCACTTTATAAGTAAAAATATCCCTATATTCACCTCTGAAACTACTTAAGAAGTAATTTTTCTTGACCTCTTTGGGGATATCTTCTACAATAATGCAAACTTTAAAGCTCATTTATTCGAAACTATAATCTAATATTTATAATATTTAAAACTTACTGCCTGGCTCACGATTACGACAAGTCATGTTCGTTCTCATATTTATATTGAAAACAAAAAAAAATTAATTTTTTTATTATAGTTCTCAATATAAATATGAGAACGAACTCGACTTGTCGACATTGTGAGTCAGGCAGTTAATATTTCGGTAAATTGTTGGAATTTTGCAGTAAAAAACGCTTTCTTTTTAGAATTTTATCTTGTTTTGGGAAATATAGCTAACTCAATTTCGGTCTCTGCAAGATAAGATATCTTTTCAACAGTATCATCACATATGGGCATTTCCACAGGAAAGTCCACTTTCTGCCACGTGCGACATCAAGCAAGAATGCTTTTTTTTTTTAAGAAAACGCAAGTTTTATTACTGCTTTATATATTTGTGTAAGCCGTAAGTAGCTCTACATTAAATAAAAGCTTAGGAAAAATCTAACTTCATAGTTCTGAAATGCAAGCTTAATTGCTTGATGTCGCACGTGACCAAAAAGTGGACTTTTCCGTGGAAATAACCATGTGATAAGTTTGAAGAAGACAACAAAATGTAGGAGACCATTAGCCGGCTATTGGTTACGAATACCTTAATGTTCTTTAATATCAATCAACTTTTAAATATCAAACTTGAACTTTCTTTAAATTTTTATAAAATAAGTGAAATCTGAAGAATATTGAAAAAAGTGGTGAAGCGCACCGACCACTGGGAAGTGTTTATTCTTTCTTCGCTATAAACTCTATGCTCATGGAACATGACTCCGTGTTTTTTTAAGTTGCGGTTTGTACCGATGATATGGCGGTGGCAGCAACTGCTAAAATTTTTTATAAGAAGATATAAAATGACATGTTTTCCCTTTATCGCCTAAAATGGGCAGAGCGAAGTATCTGGGCATCTACCTTGGTTCCAAGTTATCCTTACACCAGAACGTAAGGTCAGCCAAGGGCGGACAAGGTCACTGCATATAGCAACTACAAATGGCACTTAAACATTGTAATAAAGCCTATTCTTAGGCATAGTTCGCTAATATAGGGGACTGGATTAGATAAAGTGTTCTATTACCGGAACATTGAAAGGTTCCTACGTACCTTTGATAGGATAATCATAGGTGCTGCACGCAGCACTCCACACTATGATGTATTGAGCGCCAGCTGAATTTATATTCATGCTATTCGCCATAAACTCTGGACTTGAGAAAGCTAATGCATAAAAAAGGGGAACCAGGGAATATGCCATACCGGAAAACATTGATTTTTTTATTTATTTATTTTTTTTTTAAGAGAAGTAACACAATCAGGCAATTAATGCCTACCAGTTAATTAATTAATGTGTTACCTTCTTTGGGAAAGGGATAGTGTAGAGAAAACAGGTGGTGAAGTGGGAGAAAGATAGAAAGCTTAATTCATTTACAACCCTGCTATTGCGCGTTTTATGTAGAGCAGTGTTGCCACCCCCTCTGGTGTCAAGTAGAGGCATCGAGTTGTTTAAGCTGTGTAGCCATTTTATTAGTTCTTTTACTTCGCCGAGGGTTTTGCTACAATACCGACGAAGGAGGGTGCTGTGAAGTGCATTAGGATATGTTAGTATTACTCGCCGCCGGTACTGCCACAGTGATCAGTGCTATGCCTTCATCACTTTAACAGTCCAACAACAACGAACACAATAACACACCAATGCACATGAGAAAAATTTATGATGTTATTGGCTTGCCTGAAACTAGTCTCGAATTCAAGACCTCAGGGTTTGTAGTCGAACGCGCTAACTACTCAGCCAACAGCACCCTCTTACTCTTCGCAAATACACTTAACCGATGAAAGATTTGCTGTAAGGATCTCGGACACGTTCTTTGAGATACTTTGTTACCGTTAGGGCAATATCGAGACTTATGCTGACAGATCCAAGTCGGACATTTGAGTGGGAGGAGGTACCTTTGCCTTCCGTCACTCACAGAAGATAAGGATTAAGCTACCTCATTAATGAAGCTTACTTCAGGCTGAAATATCAGCCATATAAAGTGCAGTGAACTAGAGGCAGTGAAATAGAGTGTACATCTAGGACATCCAAATTTGTATTGGAAATGTTTGGATGTCTGTATCTGAACGAAATGGCGATACACTAAAACTTAGAGCTTTTGTGGGTTGCAGAGCATAGTAAAATATCGGGAAACACTGCTACGGACGAACTAACCAATTCCGAGGCAGGGCGTTCATTCGGAATACGGACCAAGTGATTATCGTCCCATTTAAATGCAGTAAGACACTAGATTAGCTTAGACAGACAGCTTTCGCTCACTTGGGTTCAGGATTGTTCTCTTTGCTTGTTTGTTGATTATATGAAATATTAAAGAGATAGAGAGGTGGAAAAGAGAAAAAGGGTTGGAGTCATCCGATTAATGTTTGCCGTCGCCAGCTTATATAGGATAAGGAAGGATTGCTTGCCAAGTTGTACTAGCCGGTGGTACTCAAGTAAAGGACAGAGTCCCAGGACGTGGAAGACCGTCTTCTCCTCATGTTGGCAGCTTCAGCAGAAACCATGAGCCACTAGTTCAATTAGTTTGGACTAGCGGCTCACTGAATTTCGCAATGCACTGTAATCGTTGCGACAATATCTCTTAGGTGCGCCTTCTGGAGTCTTAAGAGGTTCCCCAAATGGGCTGAATCCAACGGGGCCCAGATTAGCATGGAAATTCTACATGTAGGCTCATTAAACCATCTCGTCTGTGCCAGGATATGGAAGTAATTTTCAGTATGCTGCTTGCTGGCGTGCAGATGAATACCGCAGAAGGCAACAATGTCTGATTCCGGTAGTGTCGCCCCTTTTTCGCCAGTTCGTCAGCGATGCAGCTACCGGCTTTGGTCTCGTGTCTATGCACCCATACTAGGATGATGTTTGAATGTCTCGCCATCCCGCTTAGGGATGCACCGCATTCTTGGACCAGGTTAGATGATGTGTATACACCTAATAGGGACCCAATTGCTGCTTTCCTTTTAAATATCCTGTAATATCGAAGCAAATTTGCTACCTTTGTCATGGTCGATGTCTTGGCCTGTAATACACAACATTCATCTGCGATCCTGAATGGTATACTGGCTTCCAGATGTTCAGGGTAGACACCGCCTCCAACGCTGCCACCCCTTCTGGAACCATCTGTGTAAACATAAAAGAGTTTATAAGTGAGAGAAGCCTCTTCAGTAAACCTCAATTCCTCCGAGATAGATAAACTAAAGTCCCTGGAGAATTATGGTCTCGGGGTGGTATAGTCAATGAATTCGGGTAAGTTATCCCAAGAATCGATAATGCTTGCATGACCCCATCACCTGTGGCTCTATGCATTTGAAGCGTGCAGATGCAGTGCTGCATTTCAGGCAAGCTTTTTGATTATCAGATCCCCCGGTAACCAGTTAAGCATAGCGAAAAGAGCCTTATTAGGCGTGAAGCGTAGAGCATCCGTAATTAGGAGAGCCATGCTACGCATAACCTTCTCGAAACGAGAATGTTGGCCGCCCACCTGACTACAACTCCATAGAAACAAAGTCGTTCTAAAACTTAGTATGTCTACCTTTTAATATGCTCACTTTTATGCCACGCCTTAAAAGTACGCCTCCCTTTTCTTTTTCACATGCAAAATGGTTTACACTGGGTAGATCCCAATACAAAATAATTTACACCACTAGAAATGTAAAAACAAATATTTTCCACGCCCCAAAATACAGCACTTTTATATTGATATATATTGCTCCGCCCTTTTAAAGTCCGATATTATCATGGCTTGAATATAGCTTCGCTTTTGCCTTAGGTGACTTTTAATCTGACATCAAATTCTGGGGCGCCACATATGCCACTTCGGATCCTTCCATCCTAATGTCCAATTTTTTACACGACATACAAAGTCTTAGAAGGGCTTTTTTGCCAAGAGCAAAAAAATGGACACTAGGAGGGAAGGATCCAAAATCGCATAAGTAGGACCCAGAATTTGATGTCGGATTCAAAAGTCACCTGATGCAAAAATTAAGCCACACTCCAGCCATAAACAACGATATACGATACGATGAGATGGAACTTTAAATAGTCGCACAATAAATGAAAAATTAAAAGTGCTGTATATTGGGGCGGGGTAAAAAAAATTTAGAGTTCTGGAAACGTCATTGATATAACTTTTATTCTAAGGGGTGACTGGTGCAACTTTTTTTGTTTTTGTATTGGGATCTGCCCAGCCTAAAGTAATTTGTATGTGAAAAAGAAAAACCAGGCGTAGTTTTTGGGCGTAACATAAAAGTGAGAATATTAAAAGCCGGATACACAAAGCTTTAGAAGGGCTTTCTTATCTCCTGCACAAAATTGAACATTAGGAGGGAGCAATCCGAAATGGCATAAGTGGCGCCCGGAATTTGATGACGGATTAAGAAGCCAGCCGACCGACATGCGATGTGATGAGATCGGACTTCAAATGGTGGCGCTATATATAAGAAATAAAAGTCCTGTATTTTGAGGCGTGGCAAACATTTTTTTTTACTGTTTTGCAAATGTCACTGACATACCTTTCATTCTAGTTTGTGGCTGGTGTAACATTTTTTTCGACCCACCTTTGTATATATAGAATAGAAAGCATCCTTAGCTTGAGATTCTCTTTTCCACAGTAATGAATAAACAAATGAGGCGATAGACTTGGCCCTCTAAGCTGTCTTCTTGAAATTCTCTTTTATAGCTTCGGCAACCATACCATATATAAATAAGAAACATTGTATCATTGCCATAATTATATTTATTATTCATTTAATTATACTCCTTTGTATTTCATCCACGAAATATGTATATATCAAAAGAAATCTCGCTCCAATTGTATATCGCTACTATATATTTATACTTTTGTTTGTATTATTGCTAAATCAGAACATATAAATTTTGTTATATTTTCAGGATACGGCTTAATACCTTTTATACTTGGCATCGTTTTATATGCCATACCAATATTTGGCATACAAACATTTTTGGGTCAATTTTCATCATCGGGTACCATCACGGTATTTCGTGTAGCGCCTATTTTTAAAGGTTATTATGAACCCAAAAATTTATCGCTACTCTAATATATTTGTTATGGTTAATATATTGCAGGCATTGGTTATTCCATTTTACTACTTAATTTAGCATCATTGTCTTATTATGCCATCATTGCTGCAGTTCCTTTAGTATACGCAGTCAATTCTTTCAGCTCTGTGATACCATGGATGAGTTGTAATAACACTTGGAATACAGTCAATTGTTCAACTCATGATTTCTATGATGAAGATGTAAGTAGGATCTCATTTTAAAATAGGCCAGTAGTGTTTTCAAAAATCTGTTCTTGTCTTTGGAAGGAAGAAGAAATATTTCCACATGCCACAGTGGAATTCTTTCGGTAAGCTTTATTGTAATATGTAATTGCAATTATTTTTTTTATTTTAAATAATTTTACTTTTTTGTTTGTTTGCTAAAGCTTTTTGATACGTTCCGATGATAATTCAACAAATCCTCTGTCGATCTCTTGGCCAATTTTATGTGCTGTTATTGGTGTTTGGCTATTGACCATGTTGGTACTATTGAAAAGAGTTACTTTTGTAAGTCATAAAACAGTTTTTCCGTAATTTACTTTTTCCAAAGCGTTATTTTGTGTTTCTTCTTATTTAGGTAGGAAAATTTCTTCGCTGTTTATGTCTCCTAATGATGACATTCTTTTTTGCCATCTTTACGCATTTACTAATTTATAGGGGCTTTGCATGGGAAAACTTTTTGAATTATCTGAAGCCCTACGTTTATATGGACAATCATTCCGCTATATGGGCTGGTATGAGAGCAGCTATTATAATGCCCATGTGGCTGTTGGGCCCTGGCTGTGGCAGTGTTTTACAACTCGCCAGTCACAATCGTTTTCGATATGATAGTGAAAAGATGACTTATTGGATTGCGCTAACGTTCGTGATTATGACTCAAATGGCAGCGCTATGTTCTCATATAGCATTTGATCATTTTGAGGGTGAGAAATTTTTTATTTAAAATTAATATAAGAAAATTCTGCTTTGACCAGAAAAAAATAATTACAATATCAACTACGCAAATTGTATCACAACTTAATTCCACATACGAACTGTTCGACCAGAGAACGAATTCTCTTTCAAATGCGTAGTGCGATTCATTGCCGTATCACGCACAAAGGGGTGTGCTCTTAGTATTATTCGGAGAAAAGAGCGGGTTTTGGGAACAAGTTCCCTGATTTCATCAGAGCACATTCCATTATGGTAACAATAATTTTTTGCATAATTTTTTTCCCGAAAATTGGTGGTGAAATTTGCTCCCCCAAACATAAGTCCGTCATATGTGGACCGATTTTCCAATTATTTTTTACCGGATACTTGCAGTTTGGTCCCATAAGTTTTTTTTCGAAAATCTGTGGGGCAAGATTTTTAATTGCTTCGTCTGTGTATTTTATTAAATTTCCTTTTTCTTTTCCGATTTGTAAAAATAAAAATTATTGGACCACGTGGACCATTTTAGTTGCAATGGAGTAGTTACAACATAGTCCTATGTAATGCAGTCATGGACCGTGTCATTTGCAAACAAGAGTTTGGAGGTAAGCGACAAGTGTTCGCGTTTTAACGATTGCAAATAACATAACAAATCGTTAAAACACGAACACTTTAGTGTTCCATCAAGTAGTGACATGGACTAGTTTCAAAACTAGCCTCATGGAGATGCTCCATGGAGCTACCCTCATGGAGATGCTCCATGGAGCTAGGGGTAGATTTTTGGGTGGCCCGATTTAATGCAAAACTGGACTACATAGTCCAGTCCTAGGATATTGCAATGTTAAATGGACCATGTTTATACATACATTTGGACCACTTTGTAACTACTCCTGGTTCCTTGTGGAGTACCCTATGCATACGTGCATAGAGTAGTCGTGTTTTTTGCAGGGTACATAATCAAGAAGAAATCAGCGATAACAGTTATAGATGTCAAAAAATTATTTTATAACAGTTATTTTGTGAATTTAAAATAAAAAATCCATCTAAGACAGTTATTTTTCAACGTAAAAATAAAAGGCCAGATGAAGAGGGGCGTTTTATTTTGCCGTCATAAAATAAAACTCTTTTGAGGAGTTTTATTTTTCACGTCAAAATAAAACTCATTTTATGTAAATTGACATTATCCGTACTTATATAAATGGCAAAAACTGTACAGTGTATTCCTGCAACACAGGTAAGTGTGGAAAGAGCATTCTCTGCACTTATGCCCAAATTTACAGTCATTAGTTAATTATTAGTAAACTAAAATGATAACTATTGTTTAACTAAAACTTCATATTTACAGTGTATTGTTTAACTAAAATTTTTAATATGGGTAAAGAATGGTAACCCTATCAAATATAAATAAACAAGCAAAAATAAAGAAATAAAGAATATTACACATCTTACGGCAGCAATTTAGAAATTTTTAAGCACACAAAGCTAATGAAGCAAATGTTTTTTGTCGCTCCTAAAAGTGTGCTATATGAACGTAATAATTTCCAAAACATGGTGCAATAAGTATGCAGGTTCAATAAATACAACAAAAAACTAAATAATGCTTGTCAAAAAAATACACGTGCTAGACGTTACTTATGTACAAAACTACCAGAACAAAATATAATCAGCTGACGTTATGCTGCCACCTGTATACTTATTGCACCATGTTCCAAAGCATCTAACTAATTGTTAACCAATGGCGTTTGACGGTTTAACTGATGGTAAACAAAGAAGTGTGAATAAAATATCATTGGCTAAACTATTGTCATTAGCTAACTAATGACTGTGAACTCGGGCCTTAGAATGATATTTAGCGAACTGCGGAAATTAAAAAAGTTTTTCGTTAAATTAATTAAATAAAATAAAAAAAAACAGTAAAAAAAGAAAATATACAAAAGGAGTTTTATTTTCTGACTGGAAAAGTAAAACTCCTAAAATGAGTTTTATTTTATAACGGCAAAATATAACTCTATTTTTGAGAGTTTCATCTAATCTTTTATTTTTCCGTTGAAAAATAACTCTTAACTGTGGAGATGAGATAGTTTTTTTTAGATCCCCATAGAATCTGTAGCATAGATTCTGAAAGAGCACGTTAATACGAATCTATTAGTGTATATACGAATCTATTACAGTATAAGTATCCGTTGACTCTAACATAGAGTTTTTGAGTTAAAATTTTTTGGATAACTGTTATTTACGGTCCCTGAAAGAAAGGCAATAAACCTGGCTTATTGACTGGCAGTACGTTTGTCAACGCCTAAATATTATAAATTTAAAATATAAAAAAACCCGACCGCACAGAAACAACTATTGTCCAATTTTTTGCAATTAACAGTTTGTTCAGTAAAAAATTTGTTTTTAAATAATTTTTTCGTTATATCAATATTTCTTTTATTGATTTTGCTGTTATTTGATAAAAGTACTGACAATACAATGGAAAACCAAAGAGTAAAAATGTTTATATATGAAATGCATGCAAAAATAAGTGATTTTATATTATATCTGAAAACCCTAAAGTATCTTAGAGTAAGCAGCACTTGTATTTAGAAAAATTATTAAAAAAAAGAGAACTTTCTGTTCTTATTCTCTTACACCCCGTCTTCACGAGACATAAGTTTGGAAATTTGTGTGTTAGCAATTGCCAAAATTCTGTCCTAACACAAGAAATTAACGTGTGGACCGAATGTGTTTGTGTCCTAACACATGTTTAGAAATCAATGTTAAAACACAAGCCCGAGGAAATATGCTAGAACACAAGCTGTCAAATTTAGTATGTATGTGTGTTTTTTTATAATTTGTTTGATTTCATGGAAAAAAAGAATAAATAAAGCTAATAAATAAATATTTTAGATTTTTTTTTTGCACATTATTTATGTTCATATTCATAAAATGTTTAGAAACAGAAAAATAATGAAGAGAAATCTATTAAAAAAATTACAAAATGCCATGCAAATTTACTACACGAATATATAAAATTTGTGTCGAAACATCAGTACGTTTACGCCACCCTTAACATAAGTTTGAACACATGCATTTTTTGTGACGTCATTCTGCCGACGTTATTTCTTGTATTAAGAAATATCAAATCTCTCGTGAAGACAAACACAACTACATACATACGTACATACCCAGCGGCGAACACGGCACACCACACTACATCTCTTTAATGAGATTTGCCACACTTTGTGTTCAATGAACAGGATTTCCAGAGTTCTTTCGAGTCGTATCCCCAATTTGAAAATTTTTATCCCCGAAATTCCCCAAAAATTTATTTATTTATATCATCCCCAAAAATCCCCATTAAAAATAATACCACTTCAATTTCAGTTCATTTAAGTATTAACTTATGAATACTTTATTTGGACTGTAGCTCATTTCATTTGTACATAGCGATGATCATACGTTGGCAACTTGTAACTGATTTTTTTTTCTTCTTTGCCACAAAGCGCAGAAAACGTTATATAAATTGCTAAAAACTTTCCTATCTTCAAAATAAAAAAACCGATACATTATCTTTTGTTGAAGCGCAATGTATTGAAATTAAAATAATCCCAGAACTAAATAAAACTATATAAAGCAAAATAAAAATCCCCTAAAAATCCCCAAAGGATGAAAATTATCCCAATGAATTCCCCAATCCCAAAACCAAATTTTTTATCCCAATTTCGAAAAGAAAATCTCCGATTTGGGGATAAATCCTCGATTTGGGGATAAATCCTGACAACACTGTCAATGAATGCTAGCTTACAAAGTGTACGACGGTAGTGTATGGAATACACAAGACTGAATTTCATTCATATTTTGTATCCAGGCGTCTCTTACGTGCTCACAAAGTAAGCGAGATTGTATTTGAGCTGGCTACTGCTAACTTAAAATGTGTTCCAAGAAGTGTTCAGGACGTCTTCTAGCTGCTCACAAAGTAAGCCAAATTGTATTCGAGTTGCCTACTGCCAGCTTACAATGTGTTCGAAGAAGTGTTTATTTAAAATGTCTTCTTGGCTGAACACTTCAGTATCTCGCTTACTTTGTGTACAAATGCGGCAATGCATTTGAAAATGTATACTAGGTTCCAAGGATGATAAATGAAAAAATTCATTTCGTACCAATGAGCCTTTAAAATAGTACTTTTTCGGCTCACATAGTACTAAAATCTGTTCGAATTGTTGTAACCAAGTACGCCACTCGATTTTGATTGATTTTATGTGCTCATTGTGTCAAAGATCCAAATATGGCATTGTTTTCTACAAATATCTTTGATAAATTCTTTTTCAAATAATGGTGTCAAAAATCAAATAATTTAAATGTCAATTCTCAATGAAGCTTCACTTCTGCCATATGACAAGGAACCTACTTACTAATTTTTTTATTCTAATAAACTTGAGGTTTGATAAAAAAATTTTAAATTCGTTCACAATGGATAAATAAGCCAATTCTTCGATTAAGCTACGATTAAGCAAATATTATAAGCTGTTCCCTCAAGACCACCTGTTATGTATTCTTCTTAAATAAGTACACAAATCCACTCACGAAATAACCGCTTAAGTAGGCTTAAGAGAGAATTTAGTTAAGGGCCAAGGTAGAGATAATTAGTGAATAACCAATGGATACCACCCAACAAGTTGGGAAAATTTTTAAATAGTACCAAATGAGTCACGGGAGTACCATCGTACTCTTTTGTTTTCAATACTACCAAAAAAAGTACAATTGTACCAACTTTATCATCCCTAGATTCGTATATATACGAATCATATATGAGATGGTGTGCATTACTGTCTTACATGTGTGCATCGGATCGTCGCTTCTGTAATCGAAATTTTCGCCGCTGGGTACTTAACAACAAGCTTTCGATCAATGCACAACAATACCAAGTAGGCTCGCTAGTACGATGTCTACAAGTAACACAAGCATTTAGTTTTTGGAATATCATTGTACGATGTCAAAGCAAAGCGAATCACAAACTAAATAAAGAAATTTTGACGTCCAGCCATGAAAAAAATATAAAAAAAGAAAGACAACTTCTTCTGTTATGAATTCACCTGGCTTTCGATTTTTAACAATCATTCAATGATATAAATTTATATATATGGAAGTGTAGATTCATGTGCACTTCTTGCTGCCGTTTTCCAACAGTGTTTTTGGCCAAGAGGTTGGTGCGTTGGATTTCAAATCGGAAGGAGCTTAGTTCGATACTAAATGAAGTTAAAATACAAACAATTAAAGTTAAAAAACATATTAATTGAAAATTAAAAAAAATGTCGACTAATTTCGTTTACTTGGATTTACGAAAAATTTTTTTACTCAATTCTTCGCATTTTTTAATCAAAGCGCATATTGATTTTTTTCTGTGCGCGAAAAAACTAAAAGATTAAAGAAACAAGTCCAGTATGCGGAACATAGCGACTTTTACATCCGCGAACCATTATTGCGAAGGTTTAAAGACTCGATTTTTAATGGCTGATAAACACAATAGCCCAAATGCTACGATGCAAGACCATTTGCACAACATTGTGAATTGGGCTAATACCTGCCTTTGGATGGTTAAAAAAATGTGTTGCATTTGCTTTGTGATAACGCTACCAAAATTTGTTGAGTAGAACGATAAATATAATAGTTTTATGGACTTTCGATTTTAGTTTTCTTATTAATTAACTGATAAAATCTCTACGAACATGATTTTTTTTCTTCAAATTGATAATATTTTCTATTAAATCATTTAATTGTTTTTTTTATTTTGTCTTTTTAGATCATGTTGCAATATTGCATGACCAGATTGAAGAGCAGCACAACATGCGTTTCATTTACATCTGCTACGCCTATTTGTTTGGTAGTTTTGTTAGTCAAGCAAATGTGTGGAGTTTTATCTTCTTTGTCATGCTATTTTTAGCAGAACTTTCGGCTGTGGTGAGTAGTTTAAAAAATCTTAAGAATTATATGTACCAATTTACATTTTGTTGCTGAACATTATTAAATTCATTCTGAGACCGAACGCAAAAAACAATTCGATCATCTTAATATCTGTGGCAATATGGAATAAACGATTATGTTGACTTAAGCAAACCAGTTTTGCTGAAAGTATTGACGCTATTACTAAGTGGTGTATATGATGCCAGTTGTGTGTGATCCTTTTCTTAGTTAGGTAGCACTGTAAGTAACCATATCAAGCTTCATCTGAATGGGATAATATATAATGCATAAAACATTATTAACTCTAAAATTCGTTTAAGTTGATTTAAGCTGTTATTCCATATTGCCACAGATAAGCTATTGTAACAGGTGGCGCAAAAGTAATCCTCCTATCAGAAAATGCTATAAATTTTGCGATTGGCCCCTAATGTCAGTTCTGTTTTGACATTTGTGTAGTAAACACATGCGAAATACACGTTAATAAACAATGTTACGCTACACTGCTGCAGAACGCGGAATATTGGTGACTATTTATTTGACCAATGATCGGTCGGTGACTTTGGCACAACGTGAATTTCGTCGCAGATTTCCTAGCCGTCCAACGCCTACTGGTGAAACACTGCGACGTTTAGCCGCTCGCCTCGAAGAGACTGGCACAACACGAGATGCTGCCAGCCGTGGCAGACCCCGGAGTAGCCCTTCTGCAGAGAATATTGCTGCTGTAGCTGAGGATGTCATGGAAGCGCCGTCGACATTGACCAGACGACGTGCCACGCAAATGTTTGTCAGTCGACGGTCTTTACAGCGAATTTTGGTACAAGATTTGAAGATGTTTCCGTACAAAGTCCAGACGGTGCATCAGCTGTTAGCTGCTGATCGCCAATTACGTCTAACATACGCTCAAGCCATCCTTAATCACCACCAAGAGGAAGATGATTTTTCATCAAAAATAATCATGAGTGATGAGGCCCATTTCCATCTTAGCGGGTACGTAAATAAGCAAAATTTACGCTTCTGGGGCACTGAAAATCCGCGTGTAACCCACGAAGAGCCATTACACCCGCTCAAAGTCACTGTATAGTGTGCTGTTTTCGCTGGAGGAGTCATCGGACCTTTTTTCTTCGAAGACGTCGCGGGCCAAACGGTTACTGTGAATGGTGAGCGCTACAGAGCAATGATCAACGAGTTCTTTTTGCCGCAACTTGATGAATTGGGATTGGAAAACATGTGGTTCCAACAGGACGGTGCAACGGCACACACTGCACGTGCCACAACCGATATGCTGAAGGATGCATTTCCCGGGCGCCTAATCTCCCGTTTTGGCGATTTGCACTGGCCAGCAAGATCGCCTGACTTCTTTTTGTGGGGCTTTTTGAAGTCGCTGGTTTATGTCAACAAGCCTCAGACTCTTGCAGCTCTTAAAGACAATATCTGTCAAGAATGTGAGGAGCTATCGCCGGAAGTTTTGGACAAAGTGATGGAAAATGCCATAAAAAGGGCTCAAATGACAATCAACTGCGGCGGCGGCCATTTACATGACATCATATTCTCGACTTGATGTAAAAAATTAAAAGACCAAATAAAATAATCCACAAGAAGAATCAAAGTTTTTCATTTCTTTTTAAATTACAGCCAAAAAACATCGGAAGGTTATTTTTGCGCCACCTTGTAGATTGTTAATTTTTTTACTTTTCAGATAATCCAAATGATGACCGTTTTTACGGCCATATTCGATGAATTCGAAAAATTACGAATGAAAAAGACAAGTATTACGATTGGACTAGTGCTCATTATGCTATTGATTTCCATATATTTTTGTACTAAGGTAAATTACAAGAATATATTTATGAATTATAATAATTATTCTGGTATGTATGTGATGAAAATCAATTTCGAAAACGAAGCAATTTTAAAGGGTGTTCTTTTTTAATAATATTTCTTTATCAAAAAGAATTTCATAACAGCTATTACGCAAATATTTCTTTATTAAAAATAATTTTATCACAAAAATTTAAAAATTGTTTCAAAAGTGTATTAAAAAGGTATTTTCAAAATCGATTTCCATCATTTGCCTGATTTAAAAAAAAATTTTCTCCCCTTAGTTTATTTGATGAAAATGTTATTCGATTTAAAAGAGTTGTTCGTTAAAAATTTAAAAAGATTTTTTCAAGTTACATACCCTAAATCTATGGTTATATTGAAAAAAACTAATATAAAAAAATGTCAGGTCAATCAGTTTGAATAAATGCTCTTTTTCTGTCTTTTTTGTCTCCTAACTTCATATAGTATTTGGAAAGAAATTTTCTTCTGATGTCTGTGAAGTTTCCAACAGCTATCACATATTTAACATAAATAAATAGCCAAATATCGAGAGACAAAACCCATAACTTTTAAAACTCCTAAAAAGCCCATAATTTTACAAACTTCGGTAAACTTGTTTGTTTCCTAGAACTTGACGTTATTCCCTTAGTTATTTAAGGCTCTGAACGCGAATCTGCACTCCATTTTTTTTATCAGCTCTAGTTTTCGAGATATACCTTATGTCAAAATTGAAGGCACTTGCACAACATATACAGAAAAAACTAAATATTTAACAACGGTAACTTTCGAAAATAGCATAAACTTCAATAAAACCTGCATTTGATTCAAATATAATATTTTTTGAAAGTGAAATCTTAAAAATTATTAGGGAAAAATAAAAGTATTTTCAAAAAATTTTCATCACAGAGTTCAATCAATTGCACATCAAATATATTTAAAAGTAGGTCTACCTACTTTAAATAAACTTATATTAAGTTAGTTTGATTTTCAATTTAATCTTTCGATTAAATTAATTTTATTTTAGAAAGAAGATCTAAAGCATGTAAATGTTGAACATTCAAAGGAAAATTTGGCTGTACGTACGGAAGATTCAACTGACATTATATGTTTGGAGACCAACATGTCTTCTCATCAGAGTTCTTTTTCACCTAGACGACACTGCCAGCGATGGCAGCAACATCCAACGAGCGAAAATCCTATTACTTTGTACCAATTAGCAGATGAGTCGCCATCTCGAGACCATCTTCGGAAACAAAGGTCCGGAAGATTAAATTGAAAACGAACTTAAGCCAAACTTTGGATAAAAAACCATACAGTTCGACTAAAATGTATAACTCAATTGATAAAAATCTAAAGGCACTTAGGTGGAAAAGAGCTCTCATGAGAAGACGTGGTAGTCTCGAAACATCTGATGTCAGTTCAACCCTCCGTACAGCCAAATTTTTCTTTGAATATTCAATATTTAGATGGTTTAGAATTCTTCTTTCTAAAATAAAAATAGTTTAATCGAAAGATTAAATTGAAAACGAACTTAAACCAAACTTATTAAATAACTTTGGATAAAAAACCATACAGTTCGACCGAAATTCATAACTCAACTGATAAACTTAAATTGTTTGGTAAAAATGTCTCATTTGTTCACAAAATAAAGATTTTGAACCCTCGCTTAAAGCTATATTACTTTGGACCTCTCCGCCAACACCATCGATACCGTCATGGACAGTATTATTTACAATAAAAGGTGGATATCCAATAGTAAATATTTCCCTTTCTATTTTGGTTTTTAATAAATGCCATTTTTTAAGCAATATAAAAGTAAAAAAATTAAGTAAAGTGCGACCTTAGCTCGCACACGAAGGGTTCCGTACGAACACACATATATCCCTTTTCGGTTTTCCCCTTATTTCATTTTGCTTTTTCATTTAATTTTAATTTTTTTATTTTTTAATATATTTTTTGTTGATTTAGCGATTTTTTTTTTGTTTTAGCGCTTTTTTTCATTTTGGCGGTTTTTTTTCGATTTTTCGCTTTTTACAATTTTTTTTTTGTTTTTTGACGATTTTTTAGTTTTGGTGGTTTTTTCGTTTTGGCGTATTTTTTTTTTTTTGTTTTAACGTTTTTTGGCTTTTTGACGATATATTTAGTTTTAGCGCTTTATTTTAGTTTTGTTGCTTTTTGTCAGTTTTGGCGCTTTTTTCGGTTTTTGGTGATTTTTTTTAGTTTTAGCTATTTTTATTTTTTTGACACTTTCTCGTTTTGGCGATTTTTTTTTAGCTTTGGCGTTTTTTTGCGCTTTTTGGTGATTTTTTTCAATGTGTGGCACCTTTTTCGGTTTTACGATATTTTTAGTTTTAGCGATTTTTTTAGCTTTAAGTGCTTTTTTCATTTTGACGATTTTTTCGTTTTTTTAGTTTTTTTGGCGCGATCTTTTTAGTTTTGGTGTTTTTTTGCGTTTTAGCGATTTTTTAATTCTGGTGCTCTTTTTCTTTAAGCGCTTTTTTCATTTTGGCAATTTTTCGTTTTAACATTTTATAAATTTTGGAATTTTTTAGTTTTAGCGTTTGTTAATTCAAATCTTAAGATTTTACCTCTTACAGTTTCCATGACAGCAAATTATCTAAATATCATAATCAAAATTAAATTAACGGATAGAACACCCTTTAATTTTTATTGTTTTAAATATCGGTGTTAATTGGTGTAGTCTATTCTACAGACTACACGAATAACTAGGAATTTGCGATTAATCCATTAATCAAATTTTTTTGATTAATCAAGAATCCTGATTAATCAAAATGCTGATTATCAAATAATCTAAATTTTGATTATTAAAGTTTAAATAATTTTTCAAAACAATAAAACAACAATATTTCAAACAAAATTAATTTAACACATACAAATATAAAACGAAAGAAATAAAAAAAACTAAAAAAACAAAAGCATAAAATAAAAAAACACAAGATAAAAATTAAAAGTACTAATTATTCAATTGTTCAAAATATAAATTATTCAAAATCATGATTAATCAAATAATCCTCATTTTGATTTTCAATAATCAAACTTAAAATTATTTGATTAATCAGCATTTTGATTAATCAGGATTCGTGATTAATCGAGTAATTGATTAATCATAATTTTGATTAATCAAAACTTTGATTAATCGATTAATTGCACATCCCTACCAATAACACTAACTTTAAAAATTTAAAGTGTCTATTTGTAAGTCTATGTATATTACATTAGTATTTCCACATTTTCGTTGCTCGCTTTAGAACACCCTTTAATTTTTAACTAATATATATATTTGCTGTTGTAGTGGCCAAAGTTTTACATATTCTGTGAAAACTTTAGGTCCGTAGCGCTTACGGTTCCCGAGAAAACAGCCTTTGATAGCTAGACAGAAAGACAGATAGACAGACAGACAGACGGACAGCGTAGCGAAAACAATAGGGTTCCCTTATACTTTTGGTGTATGGAACCCTAACAATATGCAAAACTAGGTAAAAACTGGGACTTTCCCGGGCAAAAATTTTTTTCGAGGATAGATGCCACAAAAATTGGACATTGTCCGCGAAAAAGAGGACGGATAACAACCCTAACGAATATGGTTGTTCTATTTTACCACCCACCAGGATAGCTCAAAACTTCGCTTACGAGTTTTAATGAATTAATTCAGGCCTTCTTCGACTCACTTTAGAGTTTTACCACTTCAGCTAGCGTCTCTTTGCCTTAGCGTCAACATTGGTCCTTTTGGTATCCCATTTCATCATTCTAGGATTCCTATATGTAACCTGAGGAATTAGTTTGCTAAAACCTATGTCGTCACGATTTACAGAAGAGGGTCGATAATTTAATTAGTTTAAGTAAATTTAGAGCCAATTTCACCAATTTTTTTTAATATCAATTTATATTTAAAAGTCGTTTTTCCAAACATAAATTAATGAAAATCGACATTTAAATATGAATTGATATTTAAATAGAATTGGTGGAATAGGCTCTTATTAATTAAATATTGTAATAATTTCAAAATAATAATTAGTCAAAACTACTTTCTTCATTACGATTTGGTTGGCACAAATTCCTCTCAATAAAATTTTCTAATCATGATATGTTTATCCTTTCAGCAAGGCTTTGAACAACTCCATCTCCTTCCAGACATTGTGGCCGTCACACATTTAACCATTTCCATACTCCTTATTATTATTACGACTTGGATTTATGGGCGTGAACGTTTTCAATGTGACTTACAGTTTATGCTGGGCAAGACAATATCAAATTTTAAAATAAACATTTTGCTGCGTTTTGTAACGCCCTTTTTTATAGGCTGTGGTATTGTAAGTAATCTTATATAATATTTTTTATTTTTATTATTATTTTTTTTTCCTTCATAGACACAAATCATCTTCTTTACCAGCGATGCGCCTTCTGTGCTAATTTTATTAACGCAAGGTTTCGTATACATTGTGGTGCCTCTGTATATGCTGTACAAAATCAGTCTGACCACAGGTTCATTCAAACAGCGCATACGCCAATGTTTTGCACCGCACGATTGGCATCCGGTTGATGCGGACAACCGACGTTTTTATGAGGAAATTATGGGCACATCGGAAATGCTTGTCATATTGCATAATGATAATCAAATTTGTTGATTAAATAGTTAATATTAGGAATGTTATATGAAATTATGAATATACAAATGAAGAGCTTAGTGCAGTAACCGTGTAAGCCAAACGATTCGAAAAGTTGGTTTTATGAGCCTAACTGCCGACTATAGCTTTTCGTTCTAGAAAGATTTTGGGAAAAATTTAGTAGTTTAGATATATATGTATGTGCTGCGTATTAGGGAAGAAAATTTCAAAAACCACAAAATTTTTAATATTTTCCAAATTACAAAGTCGATTAATTCAACATTTTGTGGCTTACATCGTTATTGCACTAAGCTTCTCAAATACTTTATTTTTTTTAACTGTTAATTAAGTGTGCAAGAGAAAGTAATATGTAGTATATTAGAGCTATAGTAATTATCAGAGCTCGGACTTTCATTCGACGAAAAATTTATTTTAAGCGCTTAACAAATGCTCCTAAAAATTAAAAATATGCGCAAAAATATGCATTTAGCCACGAAGAAAGTACCAAAACTAAAATTATATGAAAATATTTCTTTTAATTTTTTATTATAATTAGAAAAGAAAACATAAACAAACATAATTGGGTCTATTATTTAATGCAACCGAACTTTAGTTGCGTTACCAATCGGCAACTGAAAATTAATGGTATAGTATCATTTTCAGCAACTGTTAACCCAACTGAGCCTCAGTTGCCATCCATAATCGGCCTATTAATATTTTTTTCCAAAATTGAGAAATGTGCATTTAAAAAATGTTTATTACTCCAAAAATAAGTATTTGTTGCCAAAATATGCACAAATATGCAAAAAATATTCACGTACAAGTCGATGCCAAACTACTTAAAATTTGATGATTCGCATAGATAATTAATCAATACCTCTTTATCTATCACCACAAAAAGACATGCATTTGCATGAAAGTCCGAGCACTGGTAATTATGTATTAAATAAATAGCAGAAACGAGTTTGAATTGGTAATTTTATGGTAAATTCTTGAAATCATTTTAAACATGTATTTAAAGTTATGTCCCAAAAATTTTTTTAGTTTTAGTTTTTAAGATAACTTTACATATTATAGCATTTTCGTAGTACAACGATTATAAATGCTTAGCGCCTCAGCGGTTCCCTAAAATTTATTTGAATTTTGTAAAGCTCAAATCCGATAAATTGTTCAAAGTTACTTTGGATTCGAACTCGACTCTAACTATATATGCTTATTAAGTCTACAATACAGTTCGACTAAAATTAAATTTAATAGTTATAAAAATTTCGAATGTACTTCCAATCCAAAAAAAAATATATTTTTGGCTGGCTTAAACATAATATTCGAAGCATTATATTCGAAAAAAAATTTAACTAATTAAAATGTTTGTTAATAACACCGGCACAAAAAAATTTTGCGTATACATTGGACTAGATCCACCTACCGACTTGTCAGTTTTTCGCAATTTTCCAAACGAACCACACATTCGGACTAGGGTGATCGACTCGGTTTTTCAACCGGTTTTTTCCGCCACACTGTTGTGGGTTTTTTCAAAATGTTGATTTTTCGAATATCGAATAGTACGGTTTTTTTTTAAATTAAAAAACCGGCCAAGTCGAATACTTTTCGATTTGTATATTTTATAAGTTTTTACTATATTAAAACCTAGACGAACTTTTACTGTTGATTTTCCCAAGTATTTTTTTCAACAACATTTAGTGAAACATGAAATTAAGGCGAATTAATTTTATAAGGTGGTAGCAGAGACGAATTAAACTGGCATTGTGGTGTAGAACGGCCGTCAAACTCCATATTTTATATGGAGTGTGACCTTCATCGTAGACAAAAAATGCTTGTAAACTGTGTTCATGTATTGTAAGCGCAATATTCACGGTCAAAATGTATGTTCTGCTTTATAGCAGTACTAGTAAAATTTTGTTGTATGCGTCACACCGACGATGCTTGAAACAAAATCTAAATTTTTGAATTTTTCGCTTGTATTTGAACGTGTATTTGTAATAGGTCATGCATGTACTAAAGAAAGACAATAGCAAGGTAAGCTCATATATTAGTGTTTCATACTTAGAGCTTTCAAACTCTGTACATAAAAATATTTTTATATTTAGTTTGACGTGTGGTTGATTATAAGATGATTTGAGTTTAACTTATCATAGAATCCATACGTACACGATGCTTGTGTCATGCATTTTTACCGTGAATACTGCGCTTTAAGGCCAAAACAAACTTTGGAAGCTGCTTGCCAAACATAGTTTTTTTCATATATACACAGATTACACAAAACTAGCTCGTACAAGTATAGATTTCTCACCTTAATCACAAATTTAAATTTTCGACGACGACCTCACTCTATGGAAATTTTGTTACATATGAAGCAACTTCACAACAGACAACACAAGCAGCTTACCACAAATTCAATATGACAGTCAAAATATTTCAATTGTTTGATTTTTCTTCAAACGTCTTGCCAAGCCGCTTGTCAACACGAAAACATCCCCATCTATTACACAACAGACTTGTACAAAAGTAAATTTCTACCATGTTTGGCTAGTCACTTGCGTAGTCTATTTGACTCTTTAGTGATATGAATGTCAAGAAATAAACAATTAGAAAATGTGTAAATCTGTGCACTAGGTTTCCAATTATATTTTTCGGACTTTGATTAATAAATACTGGAAGTGTTTTTTTTTAGTAAGAGACACTATAATTGTCAATTCGGAAATTATATCGATTCGAAGTATAGCAAACAAAAGCTTTGAAAAATGAAGCCAGATCCGCACAAACAAATGTGAAAATAAGGCCAAGCTCCTATCCAAAAATTTCGTCCGTTAATAAATAAATAAATAAATAAAAATGAGGACCAAGTTTTTGTACAGCAACATTTCAGTTTTACGCAACCTGCTAGCTTGGCAATATTTTTTTACATCTAATATTGGGAAAAATATTGCCAAGTTAGTTAGTTGCCTAGAAATGAGATGGTATCGCCAAGAACTTTATCCTCATTTTGATCTCAGTACTTTGAACGGTCGAAATTTTTGGATAGGAACTTCGCTTTATTTTCATAGCTATATTTTTGTGCGGATCTAGGCGGTAGTGCGCCAGGTCAAGCTCCGACCACACAGTGTGTATATTTACACGAAACCATTCGAGCTGTTTTTACCCCCCTCAGAGGCCTACAGAGATAACCTCATATGTAGAATTTCAAAGTCCTACCTTAAAAGCTTCCCGATATATTAAGGTGTAAAAAGTGCATATTTTCTTATCATCAATATTGTTGGGCACTTCCACTATAGCCAGAGAGCTGAAATTTGGTATGCATGTACTCGTAGGTCTTGGTGAGCAATTAACTAGGAAAATTTGCAAAGGGGGACTTTTCACCCGCAGGTACGTCTTGGCGAACAATTAACCATAAAAATCTGAAAAGGGGGACATTTCACCCCGGAGGGACTAGGGTGCCCGCTTTTTGTATGGGGCACTTCCACTATAGCTAAAGAGTTTAAATTAAGAAAATAACCTCGAAAAAAGAAGTGAGATCTGCACAAAAACATAAATGTGAAAATAAGGCCAAGTTCCTATCCAAAAATTTCAGCCGTAAAAAGTACTGAGATCAAAATAAGGACCAAGTTCTTGATAGGTACAATACCATCTCATTTCTAGGCAACCTGTAAGCTTGGCAACATTTTTCCCATAACTCTTTTCCATATTAGAAAGGCAAAAAAAATATTGCCAAGCTAACAGGTTGCCTATTTACATGAACTATTGACTTATTTTTTTTTAATAAAGCAAATTAAAGCTACAACTTTTTTATAATAATATTCTCACTAAAAAAACCGGTTGACCGGTTTTTTCTGAATTTTGAAAACCGTAACCGGTTTTTTTTAAATTTCAAAAAGTCGAACTATTCGAAAACCGGTTTCTGGAAAATGTTGAATAATCGATCACCCTAATTCGGACTCAGCGCGTCGAAGTCCATGTAGGTAGGTGGATCTGGTGAATTGTATAGCCAACTTTGTTTGTTCCGGTGCACCGATACGTACGGTTCAAAAGGAATTGGGCTGTAGTTTTGACCACATCCACCTAACTACAAGTATTTCGACGCGATAGGTCCGAATCTGAGGTCTATTTGGATTGTACACCCTCATACTTCGAGTAAACTGCGAAATAATGCAATGTTCGGTAGTCAAATGTACACGCCACTTTTTTTTACCGCTGTAATGTGATTATTAAGTAGTTGAAAAAAAAAATCATCAAAAATATAAAATTTTTTTTTCTACTTCTGCATGGGAAATTTATTATAAAATATTGTGAAAATATTGTCTGGCTATTATGCATTTCCGTTAAATGTAGGTTAACTATTGTAATATTTAATACCATCACTTGTTGATGTAGGATAATGAATGAAATTATGTAAATAAAATTTTTAAATACTCAATTTAAGAAAAAGTAAATTAATGCAATTTTGGAACAAATTTTGTACTCTGTTTGTCAGATAAATTATTTTGCTATTAAAAATATGTATAAATGTTATTAAATATAATTTATTTAATAAAAACCTAAAAAATCTATAAAAATTTAATTGTGTTTTTCTTTTGTCTTAAGAAAAGATAAGTTGTCACGTGAGTAGGTCTTAAATTTGAGAGCGTAGATCGAACAGTTACAATCTTTTTAAAAGAATCTTACATAGGAAAAACTATCGCCAAAAAATTTTCAAACAAAAGTTTGTCCAAAATAAAATTAAATTTTCAGTAAATGTTCTTTACTGAATCAGTGAATTTTATGTTTGACTTTTATTTAGGACGCAAATACCAAAAACAAGAACAAACACCAGTTTTCTGTGTCGTAAAAAACAACTCGGGTAACAAACTACACATAAATAACAACAACAACAATGATAAAAAGGAATGCGATTGCAACAAGTTTGTTTACTGAAGATTTCTAAGTGAACTAATTCGTTAATGTTGTTGAGTTGACTCTCATTCATTTGTTCAGAGTCTTTAGATCAGAGCTAGACAAAAAAAAATCTTATTAAATGAGAAAAAATTTGTCGTTTAAGTGGGTTGGTTTGTTAACTATATTGTTGATAGATACAAATGACTGTTGTGCTCTTGTTGTTGTTTATTTTGACTGTTTGTGTTGTGTACACGTCAACTGTCGTCTGTGTACATGTAAAATTTAAAAATAGCTTAAAAGAAGTCGATAAATGTTGCAGCTCACGTTTGCACATCGCCTGCGCCTGCTTAAATAAACACGCAAACTTGAACACAGTTAACAAAGTGAAAGTTCATAAATGCTTAATGGATTATAATGGTGTGCTTTAAAACATAAAAATGTTTTCAAAAAAATGTTGCTACTAACTCAGACAAAAAGTTTGTTATATATATCACAAAAAATCTGGTAAATCTTTGTGTTTGATTCAGTAAACTACTTTGCTTAGAACTTATAAGTATTGTCAGACGAATTCTTTGATAAATTCAGATAAAAATATTGTTTGATTTATTACAGAAAATCCAGTAAATATTTTTCTTCGTTTCAGTGATAAATTTTTAAATATTTTTAGACAAATTGTTTTATAGATTTCAGTAAATTTTTTTACTGGAAAATCCATGGTTTTTCAACGAAATTGTTGAGAAATTTTTATCTGTGCTTACAAATTTGTTTCTAAGTCCGTTTCTAGACAAATTTATTTAAATTTATTTTTTCTGTGTAGGTAGGGGAGCCATAGACATATTCTCAGTATGCCGTGATTCCTAATTTACGTGATGTTTTAATATCATTATTTAATATTACGTGATATTTTAATATCCTATTTGCACAAATTATGGAACCATTAATTTATAGAACTTCTGTAGTTTCCATAAATAACCCTTTACATCTTAAAATATCTTTTTTCAGGAGCTGTAAAAATCATATTTGCAACTTGGACTCAGTATTAAATTTGTTGAACTTTTTTTTCAATATTTTAATAATAGGCATAAAAGCTTTATATAAAAATTTCAGGCAAAACTCTTATAGGCATTGTTTAATGGCGTAAAATTTCAAAAATTAGTAAGAAGGGACCAACTACTAGTGTCCGATCGAACGTTCGGGTTCGGTATCAAAGCTATTATCGATTAAAGTTCGGCATTCGATAAAAAGGTTCACTGAACACCGAACTTTGTGTAAATTTTTTTGTTATGTTTATATACAGTGAAACTTCGATATAACGAATTCCAATGGGATCCAAAAACACTTCGTTATAGCTATTGTTTCGCTATAAATATAATCAGCAAATCCTTGATATAACGAAATTTGAAGAAATACGAAAAAATTTGTTATAACTATAGTTTTCTTTGCTTTAAATTTTATTCTTACTTCGTTGTATAGGGGCTTTTCTACGAGTACTTCGTTGTATAGAGGCTTTACAAATGTGCTTGTAAATACATTTAGACTTCGCTGTTTTTTACCATTTAGTACTTATTCTGATTTCGTTATATTGAGGCATTTGAATGAATACTTCGTAATATAGAGGCTTTTTTGCTCAGAATTTGTTCGTTATAGCTATAGTGTATTTTTGTATGAAAAACTTTGCAATAACGAGGTTTTCTCAAGGTACTCAATAAAATATACGTTATATTGAGTTTTTCGCTATAACGAAGTTCGTTATATCGAAGTTTCACTGTATCATCAAAGATACACAAAAATGGAGTCCTATAATGTATTAACGAAAAGTACAACGTATTATAAGTTAGTTCAATTTGTATTTAAGAGTTAAGTTAAAATTAAAAAGTTTGGTTTCGCATTCGGTTTCGGTTCTAAAAACTCTACCGAAGTTTGGGTTCGGGTTCGATGTGAAAAAGTACGTTCTGTCGGACAGTACAAACTACCTAATGAAAGAAGTCCCAATGAAATAACACCCAATTGAAATAAATTCAAGTTTTTGGGGAGAAATAACTCCCAATGAGAAAAGCCCAAATGAAATAAACTAACTCCTAATGAAATAAGTTCCACAAAAATGAAAACTCTTCCAATACAAAAAGTCCCAACAGCAATGAATTAACTCCCAATATGTCCTATAAACAGTTCAGAATTGTTTATATAGATTATATTGAGCAAAGAGCCTACTTTGGGAATAATGAGCTAGGATCAAGATTTTCACCTCTAAGCTTTTGGCCAGGCGCAACCATTTTCTAAACTCAGGTGTGCTTAAAACTGTCTCTGCTTATTTAAGCTTTTTTGCAATGCATTAAGCTTAGGTAAGCAAATATGGTTAAGTAAGTTGGCACTAATTGCGTGAGTGTTACTTCTCGTTATAAAAAAAGTCAAAATTGCTATGACAAGAGTTTGGACGATATTTCGTATAATTATTTGGGCGTTTTTGTCTTGGGTGCTATTTCATGCAGCCATAAATTATTGTTCATACAAGACGTCAAGAATTATCAAATATGGTATTTGCAAGCGTAAATGTACGTAAAAACCTCAAACATATTTATTGTCGTTGTAGATGTTATACTGGAACATATCCCCGTAGGCCATGTCTTCAGGACATCATCGATGCATTTTCGAAACAAGTATCTACAACCGACGACGAATTGACGACAGTCCAAAACAAACGGCACAAATGTCGTTGACGACAACGTTGGAAGCATGCTACTAAAGTTGTCGTCAATAACTACTAATAAAGTTTAAAAATGTAAGAACCGATTCGAATCCATAACCTCTGCACTGATAGGCTAGCCAGCTACCTACTAGCCTACTGAGGTATTTAAAAAACTTTGTACAAAAACACGTTTTGTGGGCAACTTAAAGTCTTTAGTGTACATAAGTGGATGCACGACAACTTCGATGCAGTTGTTACTCTTGCTGTCGGCAAAAGAACCGTACACACGACAGCTTCGATGGATTTGCTACTCATGCTGTAGTCTATAAAACAGTACACACGACAACTTCGATGCAGTTGTTACTCTTGTTGTCGTCAATAAAACTGTACGGACGATAACTTCGATGAAGTTATTTCCCATCTTGTCGTCAGTTAGGCTTTTTAGCATATATTTTCATAATCTTGTTAGAACAAATTGTTTATACATGACCACGTATACCACATTGTCGCCAAACTTATTTCGAAATGTGTTTTATAGGCGACAAATCATTGATTGTCTTGCTGACATCATCGATGAAAATATCGTCGGTAACAATTAGGACTGCGGGGATCAAACTGTTTGATCAAATTTATGTATGTATTGGTTGAGGTGAGTTTGACGAAATTCAAAAGCTATTGGATTTTTTCGTCAAGCATATACGAGTGAGTTTTTTACTAAACATTTTTTTCTTATTTGCAGTTTTAAAAATATTGCAATATTTTGATTTTTAAAAACTCAATCCATTTTAAAATCCATTAGATATGTGAGATATTGGTAGCACCTTATTCCCAGGCGAGAAGGAAAGTCAACTTTTTCTCTTAGGTTATTATGCGCCTGGCGATGCCATATACACTGATAAAATTTCATCGAAATCGTTTGGGCGAACTGGAAGATCGTGGGCGAAAACAGCAACACGATATTTTTACATTGACTCCTTAGCGTCAAATTGTTGTAAGCGGCATTTTTTCTATATTTGTTGTATAACTGAAATAAAAATTTTATGAAACTAAACCGATAGTTTCAAAATTATCAAAATGTCAAAATTGTTGTAAGGCTTTATTTCAAGATGAAAAAATAAACTTTTCCTAAAATATCAGTATTTAGGAGCTTACGATAATGTGGCTTTAACGGATGGAGATTATTCATGGAAAAACGGATGGAGATTATTTGGAAAAGGAATAAAATTTATTCATGTATGTACTCGCTCTATTTATAGTCCATACATATATTAATATGTATAATTATTTATAAAAATTCCCTGTATAACTGATGATAACAAAAATTATACGGAATAAAAAATTCAGGGATGCCAAGGGAACTTAATTGATACAAATAGCGGGTATGAAAACACCTTAAACTAAACAATCAACATATAGAATGTTGAAATACTCTTAAAATTTATTATGAAGTATTATGAAATATTAATTAACCCGAATATTCAGCAAAGACTAACCAAACATAATAATCCTTTTAGTTATTATGGTTTAGTTTTCAGAAATTCTTTAGTTTTAAAATAAAATTTAATTTTAAACCCCGTCTTTGGCTTAGCTGCAGTTGTATTGCACTTAAAACTCTCCACGTTCATATTATTTATGATGACGACAATGCACAGTGAGGATAGAACAGAATAATTTGAAAACAAATCATTATATATTAATAACTGGTGCGTTAGGCATTAAATCACACTGTGATAATCGAAATTTTGGGCAAAGTTTCTTATATAATTTTGGGGCAAAGAATCTTATGGCAAGATATTGGATTTTTCCTTTAATCTTTGGATGCCCTATTATTTACTTCTTATGCAAATTAGATGAACAGAAAACAATTGTATCCTTATGTTAACATATTATAACACTATACAACAATTTCGATTCTGGTAGATGAGACCAAAAAAGAATATGCATATGTCGGCGTTTTGCAAGATCACATCGGAATTTTATTTTAGGGGGGTTAAATTTTCCCCCTTTTGGCATGTTCGTGCAGCATATCGGTACATAAAATATGTGCTGTTTACATCTGAGGTGTAGAAAATGTTCAGTAACTTTGTAGAAAATATTAGAGCAAATATTTTTGTGGAACATATTAACCCTCTAACTCCCAAACATAAGGGTAATTTTTGCTCAGCACTTTATTGTAAAACTTCGTGTAAAATATTTTTTTGCGAGATTATGGGTCTTTTTGTGCATTTACTAAAAAGAGGGCAAAAAACTTCCCTTTAGCGGCGATATAGGGGGTTGAAATGTTCTACAAAAATATTCGTCATAAGAATCTACTATAGGCCTTAAAAGAAACCCAAGCTTCAGACTTAACTTGGACGCTAGAAACCATTCAAAACTTAAAATGTGTTTAAGGGTTAATTTCGTACTTATGCACAATTCGTAGTCGATATAGAAAATCTTGTAACCCTTATGTTTGAGGTATAAAATGCGTACAGCTTTTTCATGTAGAAGACCACGAGGAAGGAGAATTTTTCCCCTTTTTTAAGAAATGTACAAAAAGACCCATACAACGAAGAGTTAAAGGGTTAAAATCTTCCAGGAAAATTTTTCTCGTGGTGTTTTACATGAAAGTTCTAAACATATATTATACGTTAAACGAAAGACTTATAAGATTAAGATTACTAATTGTGAATACGTATGAAGTTAACCGTTAAATATAGTTTAAGTTTTCAATGATTTCTGGCAGACAATTTGAGTTTGGAGCTTGCTTGTCTTTGAAGACCTTTAGTAAAACTTTATAGCCTATATTTTTTAGAATATTTTATCCCCGCACTCCCCCTTTTTGGGGGGCTTTTTTACGATTGGCCAGAAAAGAGCCCAAAATGACCGCTGTGTGGGGAGTTAGGGGGTTAATATGCTTATTTTCTAAAAAGTTGCTGAATATACCCTACACCTCCGATGTAAAGAACACATAGTTTCATATACCGATATGATCCATGAACAGACCAAAAGGGGGAAAATTTAACCCCACTAAAATAAAATTCCGATGTGATCTTGCAAAACGCCGAAAAATGTATATTCTTTTTTGGTCTCCTCTAGCAGAATCGGTTTACAGAACCCACTAATTTTTTTCGCGTTGTACAGTGTAAGATACCATATGGAAATATGACGTCCATTTTTTTTTTTGAAAACCAAGGACTAAAAATTTTTATATATTAAATGTATGTAAAAAATTTAAGATTTTATTTTATGTCCAAAAAACCTAAAGTTTTTTAGAGTAAACAGCACTAAATCACAACTATAGTTTTGATTTAGACAATTTTCTTATTTTTTCTTAATGTTACAATATTTATTACAGAAATGTTTGCTCAAAATCAAGTTTATGGCAAAACATATCGTCACTCAAAAACAAAATATTCAATTATGAATCATTCGAGAATGAAATATTCGAATATAAAATATTCGAATATGATATATTCGATATTCGAATATCAAATATGCGAATATAAATCAGGAAATACCAAAAATATCGTAAACGATAATTTGAGCAAGCGGTGACAAAATTAACTTGATTTTGAGCAAAAAGATCAACAAAAAAAATTCTCAAAATTTAACAAAATAGCGTCGAAAATAATTATAAAAAATTTAAAAAATGGATAGTAAACTCCGTCATGCCACGTCAAATCTTGCTTTATTGCCTCGTATATAATGTAAACATAAATACACAGGTAAGCCTCGATTTACGCGGTCTCTTGGGATAGTAATGGATAGTAAACTCCGTCATCCTACGTCAAATCTTGCTTTATTGCATCGTATATAATGTAAATATATATATATATACAGGTAAGCCTCTATTTACGCGGTCTCTTGGGACCGAACAAAATACGTGTAAATCAAATCCGCGTAAAATAATGTTCGGCATTCGTACAAAATCTTTTTTTGGGACCAGGAACTTAACATATCGCGTAAATCAAAATATGAGATACATACAAAATTTAATTTTGGGACCTAATTTTATATTGTTCAAATATAAACAAAGCTTGTTGTTATATTTGTATAAAATCAATGCCTTTTGTTTTATTTTATTAGTGTCCTGTTTTATTATATTACTGTTTCTCAATGAAATGCTCGATCCTAATTAATACGGTTTTGCCCATTTTTTTCTATTAAATTATCTCTGGCGTAGGATATGTATCAGTAGCTCCAACATAAATCAATATTTCGAATTTAGTTTTCATTTTTTTTCAATGGTTCTTATTGTTGACTCATTTCAGTCAAGAGATTTTGCCAGAGTTGTAGAATTTTCTCCATTTTTCAAGCGGTTCTAAATTTAAACCTTATCGTATTATTAGATTACATTACGTTTCATAATTAAATTTATGCTTGAGCCATTTCTAAAACATTTTATAAGAACACTAAAAATATGTTTAGTTGTGTTATGTACTAGTAAATTGTTTTTTATCACGCAGTTGTTATATTAAATTCGCTTAAAAAGCGCGCAATTGAAAAATTGTTGCTATTATATATCCGTGTTATATCGAAATCGTGTATAGGATGTACCGCGTAAATCGAGGCTTACATGTATGAACGTTTTCTGTTCACATAATATGGATGTAAATATGATGGATTTTTAACGATAATGGGATATTCAAAGAAAAATATTAAAGTATCAATATCTTGAAAACTCGAACCAATCTGTAAAAACGGTGAGCGCCATTCCATTCCTTGACCTAAAATTATTAAATATGCAATTTCATACTTTTTAGGGTTCCGTACACCAAAAGTATAAACGATCCCCATTGTTTTCGCTACGCTGTCCGTCTGTCTGTCTGTCACAGGCTGATTTCTCGGGAACCGTAAGAGCTACGGACATGAAATTTTTACAGCATATGTAAAACTTTGGTTGAAATACTAATGTAATATACAGACACTTATATATAGACACTTTAAATGTTCAAAGTTAGTGTTAATTGGTGTAGTCTGTAGAATAGACTACACCAATTAACACTGATATTTAAAACAATAAAAATTAAAGGGTGTTCTATCAGTTAATGTAATTTTGAATATGTAATTTAGACAATTTGCTGTATCTTGGAAACCGTAAGAGGTAAAATCTTCAAATTTTAAAAAACGCTAAAACTAAAAATTTTCAAAATTGAAAAAATTACAAAACGAAAAATCGGCAAAATGAAAAAGTGCTTCAAGGAAAAAAAGCAACAAATTTAAAAAAAATCGCTTAAACGCAAAATATCACCAAAACTAAAAAGATCGTCAAAAAAACTTTAAAAAACCCCAAAAACCGAAAAAAGTCGTCAAAACGAAAAAAAAGAACTACAAAATAAAAAATGTGCTAAAAATAAATATATCATCAAAAAACTAAAAAATCGCAAAAAATGAAAAAAGTACCAAAACGAAAAAAGCACCAAAATCAGAAAAAGCGCCAAAACTAAAAAAATTCCAACAGCCAAAAAATCGTCAAAACGAAAAAAGTGTCAAAACAAAAAAAAAATGGCTGAAAGTAAGAAACTCACAAAAAACAATCAAAAAAATCCTCAAAACCGAAAAAACCGTCATAACTGAAAAAAGCGTCAAAACTAAAATAAATCGCTAAATATATATCGTCAAAAAGCGAAAAAACTTTAAAACCAAATATCACAAAAAAAAAATCGTCAGAAGGAAAAAAGTGCCATAACAAAAAATAATCGCTAAAACTAAAAAAAATCACCAAAAACCGAAAAAGTCCCCAAAACCGAAAAAAGCGTCAAAGCTGAAAAATCGCCAGAGCTAAAATAAATTGCTAAAACTAAAAATATCGTCAAAAAGTGAAAAAAGGTTAAAAAACCTTAAAACCAAAAAATCGCTAGAAAAAAAAACAAAAATCCCGAAAATTTAAAAAAGCGCCAAAACCAAACAAATTGCCAAAAACAACGAAAAATACTTGAAAAATAAAAAAAAATATTAAACAAAAAAAAAAAACAACGACAATACTGCCAAAATGAAAATAGGGGCAAAAACGAAAAGGGATATACATATATGCATTCGTACGGAATCCTTCGTGTGCAAGCCAAAGTCGCACTTTTCTTAATTGATGTATAACTGCTCTAGCTTTTAAAGTGGAAAATGTATTGAAGAGCTGCAATGAGGATTTCATATTGCTAAACAAAACTGAACTAAAATAACACTATGCAACAGTAAAAATGCCGGGGAGTACCACAAAATTTTTTTTGATGTCTTATCTTCCCCCAACTACAAAAACAGTCTAAATTTTTAATTCTATGAAAAACTTTTTTTATTATCATAAAATCTGATCCACTAATTTTATCATAATTTATTAAGCGATTGTCCAATTTTATTACAAAACTTTAAATAAAATTACCTCTAAGCCGTGCAAGCATTATTTGTATATACTCAATGGTTTCAGAATAATTCAGACAGCAATGATGAAAACTATATACTTTTTTATTCAAAATCTAAATATTTTTATTTTTTTAAATTTCTAAGAAATTGAAAGATGTAAAATGTTACCATTTTTATTCACTCACCGCAAAATTACATATACCACAAATAAAATAAGCATTACTTGATGAAAATCTATTGAGAAATATTGATTTTATTCACAACAAAGCGAAATCACCGGATTTTTGCAAAAAACCGAGTTTTGGAGACGTTGTTCAACCGATTTTATCATAACTTGGATAAAGCTTTTTCAATTTTCTTACAAAACCACTAAAATACTTTGAATAAAATTACCTTTAAGCCAATCTAACACTATTTTTTATATACTCAATGTCTTCGGAATAATTCATAACGCAATAATTAAAAAAAATATATATATTTTTGCAAAATTGGAAATTTTTAATTCTTTTAATATATATAAATGATCGAAAAAGACTAAAACTTACCATTTTTATTAACAGATCATAAAGCCACTTATATTACAAATAAAATAAGCTTTAGTACATGAAAATCGATGAATAAATATTCATTTTATTCATAATTAAGTGAAATCACCTGATTTTTACTAAAATTGCGAATATTTACACTGTACAACAAAACGAAATTTCTTTGTTTAAAGAACAAGGTTTTTACAACTTGTTCTCGTAGAAGTCACCAAAATAATACATACGTATATCGGCGTTTTGAAAAAGTACATCTGGGATTTATATTAGGGGGAATTTAATATTCCCCCTTTTGGACTTAATTATACTGATTCCGCATTGTATATCTTCTAGGCCTTACTTTTAACGTATAAAATGTGCTCAGCACTTTTATGTAATATAGCACTGCTAACATTTTTGTAGAACATTTTAACCCCCTAGCTCTTCAAAATAAGGGGACTGTTCCCTAAATAGCTAAGGAGCCGTTAAATAAATAAGGGGGACTAATTATTCCACAAAAATGTTCCTCGTGGTGTTTTATATAAAATTGTTGAACACATCCTACACCTAAAACGTAAGCCCTTAAAGATATTCTATGCCGAATCAGTATTACTATGTGCAAAATGGGGGAAATTGAACTCCCCCAAAAAAAAAGTCCCAGATGTAAAATTTCTAAACGCTGATATACGCATGTATTGTTTTGGTGACTTCTACCAGAATCAGTTGTTAAAACGTTGTTATTTAAAACAAAAGGTGGATTTTTTTGTACAGTGTATATATTTGCAACTTTTGCAAAAATTGTGTGACTTCAATTTACTATGAATAAAATCAATATTTGTTCATCGATTTTCATGAAATAAAGCTTATTTTATTTCTAATAAAAATTTTAAGTTTTTGCCATTTTCGATTTTTAATAAATTTTTTAATAACAAAAATTTTTCAATTTTGCATAAAAAACATATATTTTTCATTATCATTGCGGTCTCAATAATTCCGAAAGTATTGAGTATACAGAAAAATTATTACAAGTTTTCTAATGCTTTTTGTAGTAAAATTGGATGACCCTTCCGCAAGTTATGATGAAATCGGTGGAGCAGCCTCTTGAAAAATCCGAAATTTTAGAGAAAAAAAATTCTAAAGAAAACGTATCAATAAAATTTTTAATTTCGACTATTTTTGTAGTTAAGGGAGCATAACACATTAAAATAATACCGGCATGTTCTGAAAATCATTTTATCGTAAAGTGATTTGAAATCACCGAAAAGGTGTTCTGCGCACTAAAATCTTTGAAATCTCGTGATTTGAAACCGGTGAGCTAACAGGCTGTCGATTCCAAATCACTTGACGTTTTTTAACCATTTTGCTTTTAACTGTGTAATAATATGATTACATACACTTAATATGATTTCTTCTTTATTTGTTTTTGTAATAAAATTAATTATTTTACACAGAATAACCTTAAAATTTACTAATTTGGGATGACACTGTATTTTTTGTGGCAACTTCTTTTAGTTTTGTTTACATTTTTCGTGATTCACTTTTTCCTTTTAGTAGTCAAACAAAGCAAATCAGCTGCTATCTCGTGATTTATAACAATGAAAATCACGACTTAAAATTAAAAATCTCGTGATTTTCAGAACACCAAAAAATCACTCGGGTGATTTCTAAATTGTTCGTGGTTTGAAATCATAGTGATTTCAGAACATGCCTGATAGTGGTGATCAAAGATCATGACAAAAATAACATTTTGTTGCATAGTGTTTTCAATTGAACCCTGTGTGAATCGTGTTGTAGATAAAAGATCATTACAGTCCTATAAAATAAAACATAAATCAGTTAAATATCTTTTCCACTTAAAAACCTAGAGAAATTATAAAAAATTATGAAATTGGTAAAATATGTTATTATGGTGGGTATGATGACGGTTTTGAATTCCTGGTACCTCCAAGATTATCTTCAATCTATTTTTTTTTTCACTTGGAATTATTCCATAGTATTGTTTTTGATACACCTATGTTTCTGATTTACGAAATTTATTTTTGTTTCATTAAAAAATTATAATAGAATATTTTCTTCCGCAATCGCTAATAACACTAGGCAACAGCCATTTTGTTATTTGGTTCTAGCATACTTTTTCTCATGGATTTGGACCTACTGAACACGAAAATGAATTTTAAAAATTTTTCTGTCGATTGGTTTGCGAGATACAAATTTTTTAATTTTTTTTTTTAATTTTTGGAGGTACACTTACTATTTTGAGCATATCTTTAGTCTTCTTTGACCTATTTTATCCTACTACTACTCAAATTAAAGACAATTGAGCCGTCTACAACTTATTCTCAGAAAATTTTCAAATCGGGTTAGTAGTTTTGATGTTGGCGGCTTAAAAAGGTTAAAAAACTGGGTTTTTTTACTAAAAATGTGGCTGAAAAATTCATGTAAAAATTCATATAAAATATAAAACGCGATGTTAACAGCGATTTTAATTTTTTTACGTATAGCTGACATCAAAACTACTAACCCGATTTGAAAATTTTCTGAGAATAAGTTGTAGACGGCTCAATTGTCTTTAATTTGAGTAGTAGTAGGATAAAATAGGTCAAAGAAGACTAAAGATATGCTCAAAATAGTAAGTGTACCTCCAAAAATTAAAAAAAAAAAATTAAAAAATTTGTATCTCGCAAACCAATCGACAGAAAAATTTTTAAAATTCATTTTCGTGTTCAGTAGGTCCAAATCCATGAGAAAAAGTATGCTAGAAACAAATAACAGACAAAAGTTTGTTATTTGTGACCTAGTGTAACCGATCAGTTGCTAAGAAATATAGTTTTTTGTATGTTAAGCTTCCGTTCCACTGTGCAACGATGCTGCTGATGCATTTGATAACTACAATGTTTTCAAATGAATGTATGAAGAAAGTACGATTTTTTTGTTGTTTGAAAAACAAGTGAAGTGTTTTGTGATAATCACCAGCAAAATAATCGAAATGTAAACGAGAGGCTTTTAGTATTCCAATCGCATAATATTTTATAAATAAATAAAGAAGGAAATTTTATTATTTATTTTATTCATACATATGTACTTACATACATACTAAATAATTCTGATTATTAAAATATGTCATTACTGTTTTTAGTTGTGTGTCAAAGCTTCGACTAATTAGATCGCAAAAATTCTAAGATATTCTCCAAGATTTCTTCTATGCAATAATTAACGTGCATCAACATAGGAAATAAATCAAATAATAAATACTAATACATTTACAACAACTACATACATACATACAAGAAAATTTTATTAATTAAAACTGTGTCTCACAATATTTAAAAAAATATATGTATGCATGTATAAATTAGTCTTTGTGTTTAAAAGTGTATAAAGAGACTTCATATAAGATAAGAAAAAACTGCTTTATTTTCAATGTCAAGTTTAAATTAGTTTTTGTAAAATTACTGAGACTTATAATGGTTTATGAAACTTCTTATGACACCGGCCTCCGCCCATTTGTGCCGGATACGAAACGTGGCTACTGGGCCAGTCCCAATGATTTTATTTATGCTGCAATTGCTTTGGTATTTCGTTTGGATTTTTTCTCTTTATCATGGTTCTTTTCACTGCAATTTAGTGGTAAGTGCGTAATAATTTTAAATATTTTTTGCTTTTAATATTCCGTGCAATACAAATGCATACGATAGATTTCCAAAAAATTTTAATTCACATGGGCTTATTACTATAATTTAACAAGAGGCCCGCCATAGATCGCCTTAAAAATTATATCTGAACAACCAGTGTCATGTATTGTTTCTAAAAGTGCGCCTGATCATAACAAGTATATTAATTATGTTTTCTGCAAGCAACATATGATTATGATAAAAAATGTTGGTGTCTAAAAGTATTTAAAACATTACTCGAATTGCGATAAATAAGTCCTTGTTTGTAATTGATATTAAATTGAATGCACAGTGAGGCGGAATCACAATGTTATATAACAAGATCGGCAATTTCCAAACGGCAGGTCCTATGCACATGAAATTTCATACCGACACACAAAGGGAAAAAAGCCAATCTAGTGGTGGAAAAAAATATTAAATTAAATAAAAGTATACGCAGCATCAAAGCGGATGTATTTAAAAATAAAATTTATTTATCACTAAGTTACCTGGTTCAGGAAATATGACCTTTTAAACATTGAAAAAGATTGGGTTGTAATTCTTTATTGATTTTTATATCAAATTGGTTGGCGTACTGAATCGGTAATGATGGGCGTTTTTTTTTTTTAAGAAGACACCACAATGCCTACCAGTTAATTAATTAATGTTTTACCTTCTTTGGGAAATGGATAGTGCAGAGAGAACAGGTGGTGAAGTGGGAGAGAGATAGAAAGCTTAAATCACTTAGAACTCTGCTATTGCGCGTTTTTTTTTTGTAGAGCAGTGTTGCAAGCCCCTCTGGTGACAAGTAGAGGCATTGACAAAATAACTTTTTTTTATAAAGTGTTATATCAGCTATTTTAAACGGCTTTTCTTTATATATTTGCTATTTTAGTTAATGTTTAGAAGGATAAATACAACAAAATCTTGCTTTGAAAACCTTTCTAAATCTTTATAGAGATAAAACAAAAAAGTATACCCGAGTATACCAGTTCTAAAAATTAGCTGTGAAAACTTGCGTATGCGATTTTTACATCACTTTTTCTAAGTATACACCTTTTTAAAATATGTATTACTATTTGTGTGTATTTCTATATGATTTTGTTGTAATTTGCTTCCGAAACCACTTGTTATTAAATTAAAATACCAATGCAGTAGTCGTTTGTTTTCAACGTTTTGAAAATAAGATAAATGTTTAATGCATTTTGAAATTTGAATGCACTTTGATTTTTTTTATGAATTTTGAATTTGTAAAATTGGTTGTATATAACAACATATGGCGCCTGCTGTGTTAAAAATAACTGCCTCATTTTTAACAGACCTTATAGCCTACAGACTTTCCTATAATTCATGCATACGTTTCATGTACGTTTTTTGTGGATCAGACTATTAGTTTGGAAGTTATAAACTTTCCGAGTTTTATCGAAAAAAATTGGTCTTATATAACAAAATATAGCGTCCGCGGTTTTGAAAATAACTGTGTAATTTTTACAGAATTTATAGCGTACATCCTTGGCTATAACTAATCTATACATTTTTGTAGAACAGGCTATTAGTTTGGAAGATATGGGTTTTCCCAAGACTTAAGAGCTTTTTTGGTGAAATTGGTTTTATAAAACAACATATAGCGCCCACTTGTTAAAAAAAAGCTGCCTAATTTTTTACAGACCTTAAAGCTTTTATACTTGCCTATAAATTGTCCATACATTTTTTGTGGATAAGACCACTAATTTGGAAGATATCGGTAAAATTGAGCTTATATAATAATATATAGCGCCCACTGTGCTAAAAATTGCTGCCTAACTTTTAACACACTTTGTAGCGTACATCCTTTCCTATAATTCATCAATACACTTTTTGTGGATCAGCATATTAGTTTGGAAGATATGATTTTTCCGCCGTTACTTTGTAACCCATTAATAATGTACTACCGATTACAAAAATGACAAAAGTTTTTGCTGGGTTGTTGCTGATGCTACCAAGTTTTTTGCAAATTTTTGCCATTTTGGCATATAATTTAATTTATTTACTCTTTTTGCAAATTGAGTAATTCTGCTTTTTTAAATTTTCTAAATTTTTAGGCAAAGTTTATTTTCGCGACAAAATTGATTTCGCAATGTTTTAAGTTATTTTTACATTAGACCGTACAACATATCTCGCAGGTGCAACATTTTCCGCAGGGTTCTTATAAAAATTCTGTGAAATTTTTTTATAAAAAATATTTATAAAAATTTTTATAAAACGTTTTTTATCCTTCCTAGAAAGTAGTGATTTTTCAGATACGTGGTTTTGTCAGAATACCATGGATATAAGCTAATAGAAAAATACCAAAATTTTTGTTTACGATCTTAATTTGAAGAATAACCAACTACATACCTTTTTTACCCGACTACGCGACTCAAAGAAGGGTATTGTGTTTATCGGCCTATGTATGTATGTATGAATGTGTGTTCCTTTGCGAAACTATATAAACCGAACGCGTATACCGATTTTGACGATTTTTACGTGAATCGATTCGTCTTAGTCCGGGGAATGACAGAAGTCACAATTCAATATGGCGGCTAACAGACGCCATATTGTTTATACGAAAAAAATAAAAATTCGGCGAACTACTCGTATATCAAACTGAGTATCAATTGACAGGTATTTTTGTACAGGTTTCTCTTAAGACAGATTTCTCTTATGATTTTTAATTTCAAATGACCATTTAGGATCTGCCACGGTTTAAAGTTGTTTTGTTTTATTTTTTACGCAGTCGGGCATTTTTTTTTTTGATTTTTTAAATTTATGTCTTGCTTAAAAAATACTGCTGAAATTTGATACGCTTGCTATTTTTTTACAGAAAATGTCGGTAAAATTTTTAATATAACAAAAATTTAAAAATCTTTTACTACTAGTGTTCTCAAGTTAACAATCATCACTGCTATATTTAAATATGTACATATAAAATTTTACAATTTACTTAGATGCTGCCATCATACCATCTTATTTATTGACACTGGCTCTCTATTCCATACCCATAATGGTGATACAATCTTTCTTGGGACAATTCTCAAGCAGTAGTTACATATCAGCATTCCGTTTAGCGCCTTTATTTAAAGGTAAGTTAAAGAAAACTATTTTATTGTTTATTTTTCATTTAAGTTTTTTAATGTTATTAAGGTGCCGGCTATATAATATTGGCCATTAATGTATGTGTCATCATGTACTATAGTGTTTTTGCTGTGATGCCACTGGCATACATGTTTGCTTCAATGCAACCCACATTGCCCTGGAGCTGCGAGGGCTTTAAGAAATGGGCCATAAATTTAACAGAGGAAGAAGAAGTCAATGTGAGTAAATAATTTAATTGTTTATTTTATTTATTATTTTATTAAGAAAAGTGTTAACATTAAGTAATTCATTTTTTTATTTTTAAGCTGTGTAATATAAAATTTGAAATGCCACAGACGATGCGGCAGGAAATGATACCATGTATGAGTACATAAATCATCATATACCTTCTGTTTTATATTTAAAGTAGGTTTTTGGTTGAAAACTTAAATCTGTTTTAAGCAGGTCACATACGACAAACATACACCGCCTTTATTCGAAAAAAGCCCCCAGTTAATTATGGCCACTTGCAGGCTGGTAAAAATTTTTATCTAGCGAAACAGCTATTCGACATACCTGCAGGAGAAAATCCTTACGCCTCGTAGTAGTCGGACGAGGTCAAATAAAATTACTATTTCTAGAAATAAAATTACTATTAGTAGAGAATAATCGCCCAAGAAATATTCTGAATCATTTGGCATTTATGATCCTGTATCGATTGTTTATAATGAACAATCAACAATAATGTTAATTATATCCCAAATATTATTTTCAAAAGTATTGTTTTCATTATATCTCGAAGACTACAGGTACTATTTTGACTGTTTCTACGGCGATGTCGGTATAGCTGAGTGTGTGCAGTAGACCGTACCACAAAAAAGAGTTCGGCGTACAACTGGGAATATAAAGTATTTTTGCAAGACGATTTCGAAAAGTATATAAATTTTTGTGTCGAACGTAGAGGTCACCTTTTTAAATTTTTCGCCATATCTTCGGAATTTACAGTCGGATTTTAAAGTATGATACATCACAAAAATTAGACTCCTAGAGATAAAATCATATTTGTATCATTAGGGGACCCTTATTTTGGAAAAAAAATCGATTACCCCAAGTCTCATCTCCCAGTTTGGTGGAAATTCATAAAAAAATTAGCATGGTAAACTTTCAGGAAAAACCATAAGATTTCGATTTCTTGCCTCGTAACTTCAAATTGCTTGAAAAAGCTTTGTAGGAAAAAGATATTGCTTGTGAATTTTTCAATATTTCAAACTCTAACAATTTTTCTCTAAATCTAATACTTAACAAAATATATATAATATTTTCAATCACCATTATTTTAAAGCTTCATTCGTCCTCCAAGCTCATGACAACTAAAAACACAAATCTACAAAGTTTTGGAATAGAGCAACTGAAAGTTTTATCTTATGTAATTTGGCTCTTATGTAATTTGGCTCTGAATCCGACGCTGCCGTCGGTTTATTGTTTTTGGTTATACTTTTCGAGATATACGCTTTTTTTAAACATGAAGCAGTTGCACAACAAATATTAACATAACTATATAACGGGTCACCCCATTCACAGCTTATTGCGAAAATAATTTGTAGCTGTTGTTGCTTTTATTTATTTTCAACTGCCTTTACAACTATAATTTAGCGTTGGAAAAAAACCAACCTGTTGTAGTACGCAAGTAAAGAAAATAAAAAACATAATTGATTATGGAGCTCATGTTTCAACTTTGATATTATAAATTTCTTATTCTTATGATTAGGAGTTTAATATAATATCTTTAGTTTTTCTATGAGATTTTTGGGTAAAGGTTCCCTGACGATTTGCATTAGCCCCAATGAAATGGCCATAGGAACTAGCTAATACCCCTCCATAATAAATTACAATGTATTTTAATAAAAATTTAATATTTTACTTAAAAAGTAAAATATTAATTTGGGCAAAAGCACGTTAAAATTAAAATTAATGTAAAACAGAAAACATTCGAACAAAATTCGACAACAATATTTGCCCATAATCATAGTCATAATCATAAAGAAAGTATACTTTAAGATTTCTAAAGTTTATTTTTCTTAAATATAAGTTTTTAGTTTATTATAGACAATAAGAAGTACACTTTACAGGCAAAAGTTTATTTCAAACTTAAAAATAGCTGAAGTTGTTTTTAACTAGCTTAATACCTCATTAAATAATTGTTATCTAAATAAATGAAAATTCTCTTTCTAAATTTTTTATTCTTATTTTAAAGACTAAACATGTCTGTTTAACAATACATACACATAAGCTATTTTTGAAGATTTGCATTTTTTGTTCCTTTTTTGTTTTGTGTTCTTCTTTCTCTTATGTACAAAATAAAGCAGGTCTAATAGGTACAATCATTAGACCATATGATCATCAGCAGTTTTTATCAAGTCTGTCAAACTCGATGTACAAAAAATAAAAAAGTTGTGTGTATATGGAGTTTGACAAGTTGGTTAAAATAAAGTGTAGCTGTATTGGTTATGCTTTCATCAATATTGGTCGCTTTGGTACAAAGTCAGCTAATCAGAGATGCCTCTTGGTTTATATTTCAACATTTTGTATGCAAATGTTTTCCACATTTGATCTGTCACCCATTTAAAGCTGGTTCAATTTAAAACACACTTTGCTTTTGACTATAATGGATAAATATATAATTAAATGTTTTAAATTTTAAGTTAAGTCCAAAACAAACCAACTTTATTGTTTGACTAAGATTATGGGCCATTATCTTTAAGTTGCACCAATATTGTTCTTTAATCAACTCAGTAGTTTCAGAGATATCGTCAAACTTGTAAAAAAAATTATCAAAATATATATTTTTCCAATATTTAAAAAAATTAATTAAAAAAATTAAAAGTATCCCCGCAGAAACTTATGTCATTTATGTAATCGGTAGTACTTTAATAATAAGTTAAAAAGTAATGAACTGAACTTATTTATATTAGTCACGTGCACAGATACATCCGTTTATGTCAGTTTCTGTGTTTTAATTCTTATGAGTGCATATTGATAAGTAATGTAGTGTTTCTGTTCAGGCTTCGGGAGTAATGATTACATTTTCACTTCAATTACATACAAGTAATTTGTAATTGACTTAGTGAAATTACAAATTATTTGTAATTGTAATTGGACTGCTACCAAATACAATTACTTTTGATTGTAATTGCTGTAGCACCAATTACAACTATAAATAATTGTAATTGTAGGAAACCTATTACAAATTACTTGTAATTTAATTTAATTATAATATACTCAATTATATTTTCAAATTTTTGGAAGACTTTTATATAGCCAAAATGACGAAAATTTTCTACAGATTGTGAGAATAAGAAACAATCCCTTAAATTTTTTATACTCACAAGCTTGACGAGCAACAAAAATATGGCAAAACATCACTTTTACTCTCAAAATATGCGAATACGATTTGCTGAATTGCAAACAAGCCGTAAAATTTATTAAACATCGCTAAAATTGTAAGGAATGCAAAAATTTCAGAAAAAAAACGCGAAAATGATGAAAATTTGCAAAAACTTAACTTTAAAAACATAGAAAAGTCTGAGAGTGATTAAAAATCGGTAAAACTGTTATAAATACAAGAACTGGCTAAAAAAACACTTTTTTCACGAAAATTCGCGAAAACAGCAAGATTGCAAACAAGCCTTAAAATTGCTTTAAAATAGCTCAAATTGTAAGGAATGCAAAAAGCTCGGAAAAAATCGCGGAAACTAAAAAAATTCGCCAAAACTTGGTAAGATTAAAAAGATATCAATGTCTGATATTGATCAAAAAATTGGTAAAACTGTTAAAAAACCAAAAACTGGAAAAAATTACTTTTATCGCGAATATTGCAAATTTGTGTAATTTTCGCGATTTTTTCTGAGATTTTTGCACCCCTTACTTAGCTATTTTTATAAGCAATTTTAAGGCTTGTTTGCAGTTTTGCAATTTTTCGCACATATCCGCTATTTTCGCGATAATTGATTTTTTAGCCGGTTCTTGGCTTTATTACAGTTTTATCGATTTTTAATCACTATAAGACTCTTCTATGTTTTTAATGTTAACAAGTTTTTGAGAATTATCGTAATTTTCGCGAATTTTGCATAGTTTTTTGCATTCCATACAATTTTAGCTATTTTTAATAAATTTAGAGTTTGTTTGCAATTTTTTAATTTTTCGCCAATTTTCGCGATAATAGTGATTTTTTCCAGTTCTTGCATTTCTTTCAGTTTTACCGATTTTTAGTTCATATAAAACTTTATTGATTCTTCGAGGTTAGCAAGTTCTTGCGAATTTTCGTGATTTGCATAATTTTTGCCGAGTTTTTTGCATTCCGTATAATATTAGCTATTCTTAAGCAATTTTAGGGTCATTTGCCATTTTAAAATTTTTCGTGCCTCAATTACAATTACATGTATTTGCTCTTCAGACAATTACACATTACAAGTAATTGTAATAGTAGTGTACCAATTACAAATTGCATGTCATGTGTATTTGAACATGTAATTAATTACAAAATGTAATCATTACCATCCAAGCCTGTTTCTATTATTAAGTGGTGTTGTTATTGGCTGAAGTATTGTATATATGAGTGGATACAGAGAGACTGAGGGAAACACATTTGTTTTCCTATGTTTCGCCCAAACAGATATTAACAGATACTGATGTTGTACAATAAGTACTTATTGTATAAACAGGCAAATTTGTCATGCAAAACGAAGTTTGTTCGCAATTGGTCGGCTATTTAAAACGAACATCAAAATAGAACAAAAAACAGCAATAACAAAGCACATCACTGTGCTGTACCTATCAACAAGCATTAACTCTTATTGTAAGCTAGCAATGAATTTGCACATGAAGTGTATGTGAATGTGTTTTATATGTATGAAACGTCGCACACACTATCTGTTGTACTAACAATTATTTTAAAATATCTGTGGTACAACAGATATTTTAAAACAAAAATCATGTAAATTTCTTATCCATTACAAAATACTATGTTACTCTTATTGTTTAGTACGCGTAGAATGTGTGCGTGGAATAAAATCATACAATATCTGTTACACTCATACCATCATTTATACTTATAGTAACAGGTATGTATCTGTTATATCTGTTTTAGCAATACTTTGTGGTATAGCGGTGCACGTGTTTAATTTATATTATTAATATGCTTCAGATTCGAACTGCTACTTAGTTTATAATAAAATTAGTACGTATTTTTCTCATTATCTGAAAATAGTTATAATTTGTTTGTTATGTGTTAATAAAATAAGTACGCCACAAGTTTTTAAGTCAACATGTGTTTTTGTATATGAAAACTAATTTTTGTCGCTTAAACTTATAAGTCAACAATTGCTGAGCGGGTAAAGTACTTATCTTCAAATCTGTACAATTTGAACAGGTTCGTATCCCAGCTGGGCCAAAAAAATTTATGTATATATAAATAATATATAATTGTTTTTTTTATTTTTTATTTAAATTTTTTCTTATTTGACTACTTATTTTAAGCTTCAAGTAAGCCAAATAATAACTAGTTAATTTCTGTGACAATGTCGATACATTTTTAAGGGGTAACCCTTATTTTTTGGACTTCTTAAATAAAAATAAGTAGTTGTCAAGTAAAATTGTAAGTACTTACGACTTAAATCCTCATATACTTTTTTGTCTACCAGTAAGCAAAATTTTTGCTGGGATATTACAAACAAGCCATATTTTACTAAAATCTATCAATAATTTTTGATTTTATTCAAAATTAAATATGAAGGACATCATAAAAAGTAAAAGCGAATATTAAAATTGGTTTACAGTTGCACAAAAAATGTTCACATAATTACCCAGCAAAAACTTTTATCATTTTTGTAATCGGTAGTAATTTGTGTTTGTATATGAAAACTAATTTTTCTCTCTTAAACTTATAAGTCAACAATAGCTAAGTGGGTAAAGTACTTGTCTTGAAATCTGAACGAGCACATTTTATTATTTTATTTTAATTTATTTATTTGACTACTTATTTTTTACCTTCAAGTAAGCCAAATAGTAACTAGTTAATTGCTCTGGCCATGTAAATACATTTTTAATGCGTACCCCTTATTTTTTGGACTTCTCAAATAAAAATAAGTCAATTGTATCGATTCAAATTGTAATTACATAGTTACGACTTAAATCCTTATATACTTTTTTGTCTACCACTAAGCAAAGTTTTTGCTGGGTATCGTGAAACATGCAAAAAAAATTTATTTTTTATCAAAATTTTTGTGAGACTGGAAGAAATCGAAATTTTGCCAAATAACGGTCACCCTAGTGTATGATACTTTAAGATTAAACCTTAAATACCAAAGATATAACGAAAAATTAAGCAAGACGACCCCTACACTCATAGAAAAAACAGCAGAAAATCAACAATTTCAACCTTAATTCAACAAAAAACAGCTATGAAAAGCAGCTAAGGTTGGAAATTGTATATTCAACAATGTTCAACATAAAAACAATGTTTACCGGAAATCAAGGTGGATTCAACGCTAATTTAATAATGCTGGGAGTTAAATTAAAAAATTGGCATCTTTAAACAAACAACGAGCGACGTTAAATCAAAAATTTTCTACGTTTATTTAAAGAATAAATATTTTCAAATCAAATAAGAACATTTTTGAATTTCGAGTGCTCTGCTTCGTTTTAATGTGGTAGCGTTCTTGAATTTAAAACATCCACCTTCGATTTAAAGTTTAGGCCTTTCCACTACAGTGGTAAAGTGGTATATATTTTATAAAAGAAATACTTACATAATATATTATTTACCATTCATAAATTAAAAAATAAATTTTATAATATTTTTAATTTTATTAAAAAATATAAAAAACATGGTTAACAAAAACAGGAAATAATTATAATAGTAAAGTTACAAAAAGTTTTTTGGTCGTATATAAGTTTTCGCATTGTTTATAAAATATGAATGAATAGGAAAGCTATTAAAATATTTTATATTTAAAACATGAATTTCATCAAATTCTTTAATTAATTCATAAGACTGGAAATGATTAGAAAACTCACTTGACGCTAATGGATAACATAAAACATATATTTCATTATATTGGTAAAGGAAAAGAAAAATTCTAAATGTTTTAAAACATGGTTCATTAGAAGATAGGTAGTAACCAGTTTTGTATTGTATGCCTTTGAGGTCACTTTTTTTGAAGGTATCGCTTTTGTAAAATCAATATCTCTGTTTGATACAATTTTGGAAAAATAAGATTCCTTAGTTATATCTGATACTGAGCGTTGGTCAAACTCTTCAAACAAATCGTATGAAAATTATCATTGAAGTATATCTTGATTTTTTCTTTAAACTTGTCCCACTTTGTAAATAACATATACTCTTTACCTGGGTACATGATATTAAAGTAGATTTTTATCTATTAAAGAAGTATTAAAAAAGATGTTATAATTTAGTATTTAAAATTAAACATACAAGTTCAGGAGCTCTGGAACCTGAATATTTAGACCACGCTGACAAAAACTCGACACTACTTAAACTTTTTAAGTCTTGTTGCCGTAAAAGATATGTTTTTTTCCATTTTTCGCAGACATCTTACCAGTCAGAGCTATTTCTATTAAGTGATGTCTTTCAGGCCACTGCAATAGGCTCGTCTACATCTTCAATTTTATCAGTTCCATCGTCATTCTGGAGTAATGCAGGAGAATTTTCAGTTCTTTTTATACGTTTGCATCGGGCATTTACATATTTAGAATATAACTTTCCGCTGGGATTCTTTTTACCTTGGCGTGAGATATAATTAAGTAGTATCAGGAACGCTAAAACATTTAGAGGAAACTAATAACGATGATACGGACATTTTCTCAATTCAGCATGTTATTTTGTGCTGGAATTGCGACAAACCTGGACATACGTTTTTCGACTGTATGGAACTAAGACGAGTGTTTTGCTATGGCTGTGGAGCTAAGGACGTATACAAGCCCACTTGTATCAAGTGTAGTGGAAAAATTCAGGGAAACGGACGGAAGGATGTCCGACAGTTCTAAAGCGGACATCCGATGAAGGTAATCTTACAATTTCAGACTGCAGGAATAGCGGACAATTGGACATTAACATAAAAGACAGAACAACTTTTAGCGAACATCCCTTAATGAGACCCTTCCACATCAGAGTAGCTGAATATAAAAAGGCTAGAGCGCGAATTTTTGGTGAAAATACCAAAATTACAAGATCATCTAGGCGTATTAGGGACTACTACCGTAGATTAAAAATTTTGAAAGCTTGTGTTATATCTCCTATTCTTACACCTGAATTGGATAATCGACCTGACATAAATTTGAAGGTCGATGGTGAGTTCCGTTTGGCTTTGTTAGATAGTGGAGCTAACAAAAGTGTTGTTGGTGGTACGTTAGCAACTAAGGCTAAGGATAGTATTATGTTTCGTAAATGTAACGGTAATGTACGTACAGCAGACGGTACAAGACAAAATGTTTTAGGGACAGTGACATTAAATATAACATTTCAAAGACAGACGAAACTTTTTGAATTTTTGATTGTGCCAACTATAAGACAAGACTTAATCTGTGGTTTTGACTTTTGGACGGAATTCGGACTCAAAATTTCTATGCCCAGTATTGGCGAGGTGGACTGTACAGAAACGGATCCGGACAAGATTAATTTGACGTATGAGGAGAGACAAAGACTAAACAAAATTGTTGCAGCTTTTCCTAATTCTGAGACAGAGGGATTAGGCTGTACATCTCTTATTGAACACAAAATTGATACAGGGGATGCTAAGGCTATCAAGCAACGTTATTATCCAATTTCACCAGCAGTTGAGAAACAGCTGTGCGGTGAATTGGATAGGATGATATCCCTTGGCGTGATAGAAGAGGCGCCTCATTCGCCGTGGTCATCTCCGACAGTAGTTATTGTGAAACCAGGGAAAATTAGAATGTGTGTGGACTGTAGAAAATTAAATTCCGTGACAGTAAAAGACGCGTACCCAATACCGAATATTGACGGACTTTTAGCAAGACTTCCTCCTGTTTACTTTATTTCGAAAATAGACTTGAAAGATGCTTTTTGGCAAATTAAGCTGGAGGAAAGTTCAAGACCGAAGACAGCATTTACAGTCCCTAATCGGCCATTGTATCAATTTACAAGAATGCCGTTTGGACTGTGTAACGCACCCCAAACTTTGTGCAGACTTATGGACATAGTTATTCCGTATAAACTTAAAATGCATGTATTTGTTTATTTAGATGACCTTTTGGTAGTTTCACAAGATTTTGACGAACATTTAACACATCTTTTGGAAGTAGCAACTCAACTGAGGAAGGCAGGTTTGACCATTAATGTGAATAAAAGTAGTTTTGCTTTGAATAAAGTAAAATACTTAGGTTACATTGGAGGGAATGGGACGTTGCAAACCGACGATGAGAAAGTTAGGGCAATACGGGATTTTCCTGTACCGAAATCTATTAGGCACTTACGAAGATTTTTAGGAATGACTGGTTGGTACAGACGATTTTTAAAAGACTACTCAACACTGACTTTTCATCTGACAGAACTTTTAACGAAAAGGAAAACTTTTATATGGACGGAACAAGCACAATTGGCATTTGACGAACTTAAAATAAAGCTAACGTCTGCACCATTACTCATACATCTGGATTACACGAAACCCTTTATATTACAGTGCGATGCAAGTACCTTTGGTGTGGGTGCCGTGTTAGCTCAAACAGACAAGGACGAGACGGAAAAACCGATTGCATTTATGTCACAGAAACTTAACAAAGCACAACGGAATTATACCATCACTCAATTGGAATGTTTGGCTGTGGTCGTGGCAATAAAGAAATTCCGATCATACATAGAAGGATTAGAATTCAAAGTTGTCACTGATCACGCAAGTCTAAAGTGGTTAATGGGTCAGAGGGATCTATCAGGACGTTTGGCAAGATGGTCGTTGAAACTACAAGGTTTTAATTTCACTATTGAACACCGAAAAGGTAAAGATAATATTGTACCAGACGCATTATCTCGAGCATTCGAAGGTGAGAACTTTGTGGAATCAATCGATTTGGAAAATGTGACTGCCATCGATTTAGAGTCTGAAGCATTCGACTCTCCTGAATATTGTAGACTGCGTAAGGAGTATGCGGATTCTAATTTACCGGATTATAAGGTGGTAGATAAGTATATATATAAGCGGGTACATTTTTCTAATGGGGATATGGATGAATCAGAGCTTTACAAACTCTTCGTACCTGATGAGCTTCGCTTAAGTGTAATATATTCTGCTCATGATGTGCCTACATCTTCCCATGGGGGAATAGCTAAAACCTTGGAGAAGATAAGAAGGTATTTCTACTGGCCGCGACTTGTGACGGATGTAAAAGACTACATAGGAAAGTGTGATTTATGTAAGACATCAAAGACGCCTACTACTATTTTGAGACCACCTTTAGGACAAATGGTGAAAACGGACAGACCTTTTCAAAGACTTTACATTGATATCATAGGACCGTTACCTAGGACAAAGACAGGGCATATTGGGATTTTGATAATTTTAGATCACTTTTCCAAATTTACTTTTTTGAAACCTTTGAAGAAGTTTGTGACTGAACATATTATAGAATACTTACGAACGACAATATTTAATTGTTTTGGAGTACCCGAGGTCGTTGTGTCGGACAATGGATCACAATTCAGAAGTCATGAATTTTCAAAATTTTTATCGAAGTATGGTGTTCAACATATATTAACAGCAGTTTACAGTCCACAGGCGAATGCCAGCGAGCGAGTGAATCGGTGTGTCAATGAAGCGTTGCGATCATATGTCCGCAAGGATCAGCGTTTGTGGGACTCTTATATTGATAGTGTAAATTGCGCTTTAAGGAACAGTACGCATCAGTCTATTGGTAGAACACCATACGAAGTAGTATTCGGACAGACGATGGTAACGAATGGACAAGATTATAGACTATTACGGAAACTTGATAGTTTGACGGAAGTAGACGCAAGGATTGAAAGACAGAATGAATTTACGATTATACGGGATTCAATAAGGACCTTGATGAAGGATGCTTATGAAAGGAATACTAGGGTGTACAATTTACGATCTCGTATTAGGAACTTTGAGGTTGGACAGATAGTGTATAGGAAATCATTTACACAGAGCTCCAAAATTAAGTATTACAATTCGAAACTAGCCCCGATCGGCGTTAAGGCTTTAGTCTTGCGTAAAATTGGTCATATTTATTACGAGCTACAGGACATATGTTCTGGAAACAAAGCAGTATATCATTCCAAAGATATATGGTCATGAGTAAGAAATGAAAAATTTGGACACTAGTTTTCTTTTTGACCTTTTACAATTCCACTTCAGCAGAATAGATCTGTTGAAGATGTATTTGTTTTGTGAGGTCCCTGGTTTTTATGAATAATTTTTTTTTAATCTAGTAAAATTTTATTTTTATTTCTTTATATTTCAATTGAAATTTTGGATTCTACATAAAAAGTTATTGAGAAAAGTCGAACTTGACTCATTATTTAATATTAAATTCGTGTGCTATAGAGAAGAAACAAGAAAAGGGTTGTGCCTTTCGTTAACTATAATTTGTGTCTGAAGATACATCATAGGAATTGCATTAGTGGTCAACTTTTGTGAGAAGAGTTTTTTTAGACAAAAGTTTTAATACAAAGAAGTCGACAGATTGCAGCCACATCCATATAAGTTTTGAAGTTGGGCTTAACTAGAAATTTATGCATATGCATACATAATTTTTATCCGATTTAACCAGTTACAATAATTTTGCGAGAGTTACTTCAGACGTACGGAAGATATAGTTTCATCCATATTCTTTTGAAGCCACATACATATAAGTTTTGAAGTTGGGCTTAACTGGAAATTTATGCATATGCATACATAATTTTTATCCGATTTGACCAGTTACAATAATTTTGCGAGAATTACTTCAGACCTACGAGAAGATATAGTGTCATCCATATTCTTGTGGCAGTAACGCAATTTTGTTTACAAGTTATAAACATATCTTCGTTAATATTCGCAGCTATCATTTTAATTTTTCCGAAACTTAATTTTGATACACATTTAAGACACCAGTATACAAATATTTTAAGTTTGAGTGAAGTTCTCATAATAAAGATTTTTTTAGCAAAGGAGTCTCGTAAAAATCAGGCCTGAATTCAACGAGGGATAACCGGTGAGTTGTGCTAATAATTTTCTATAATATTGAATTTACAATTTCACTTTGTTTGAACTAAAACTTCACCTAAATTTTAACTTATTTAAACTGCAATTTTGCGAAGATTTAAACTTAGTTATACTGAAATTTTAATTTAAAAAAATAAAAATTAATTAAAGTAAATTTAGTTTAATAACCACTAATGATTTGTTTGAAAAGAAAATCAGTTTACCTTTGCAGCCACCTCACTGGGAAAGATCTCACAAATGTCATCAACAATGCCATGGAAATCATTTGGCTTAACCGATTTTTTACTGCATACAATCTCTTCGATTATAATGTTTATAATGGCGTCGCGTTTATTGTCTGTTAATATTTTTAACTCTTTATAAAAATCTAAACAGGATTGACCTTTGGAGCTTTGCCTTAATATATCTTGCAAATCCTTTTAAAATTAATAAAATCAATTTTAATACACATTTACTATACATCTGATATTCAAGTACATATGTATGCTATTGCAATAACAAAACAAACCTTATTTAAAACACGTCGTATTGAAGACAATGATGAAGATGGTGAAGGGACATTGGAACTGTCCCTATTGATCCAGTCCTGAACTTTAGTTGGATTTGAAATTGTTTCATCGTCAATTCCAAACTGCAAAAAGAAATTATATATATAATTTTCAAATGAGTAGTGATTTTACTTACTTCTTTTTTACGCCACATGAACAATTTTTCCCTAAACTCAATTCGAAGGCCGAGGTGCGGAATCGCTTCGACTAGGTCTTCTTTCCTAATAAACTGCAAGCCGGTACGTCACGTTAGATGCTTAAATTATTAATATATTATACCATGTGCAGCTACAAAATTGTGTGTTTCAAACTTATATACTTACCTTGCAATACTGGTAATAATTCTAATAACTCGAAGTCCTTTAAAAGCGTTTTTAATTTGTCCAATTCATCATTAGCCTCATAATCTTCCACAAATGCTTCAATGACAATTTCATTCATGGATTGTGAGCCAACTAAATCATCAATGATAATTTGGCGCCCACTTATTAATAAATCATCTGTTATTTGAAAGTTTTCAATTTCGTTTTTATCTGCGTCACAAATAAGACTGAAAATTTTACACTTTTTCTGCTCAAAAATTAATTTTAGGTCTATTTTCACTGACTCTCAATAACAAATGACAAATGAATGTACAATTACAAATTACTATGTTGATTGTAAAATTTTTCAACTTATTTCAAAGGCGTCCAACATGAATTCAACAATGCGTTGTTTTTTTAAGCATGTAAGCGCATTAATTTCATAATGCTTCGAATTAAAAGAAATTTTAACAACGCACGTCATTATAACAAAGCTGCCACTTTCTTGAATTCATCATTTTATTAATAAATTCCAAGGCGCACGTTTTAAATGCAAACGCATGCGTTTTAAAATTAAAGTTTCGGCTTATTTAAAAGATGTTGATATATTTATGAATCAAAGTTTACTTTGTTAAAATAGAATGTCATATAATTTCATGTTGTTCTATCTTAATTCAATGTTGAATGTTTTAAAATTAAGAAAGTACTTTGTTGTTTTTTTAGTCAAATGTTAATTTTATCATTTACTACGTTAATTTCATGTGGTTTTTTCTTAATTTTAAAGTTGCTCTGCTTCAATTCAAAGTTGAAATGTTCAAAGTTGAACAATTTTATTTGCAACAAGGATATGCTTCGATTTTAAGTTGCGATTTTTCTCTTAGTGTACGTTTTCGTCTACCGTTCCTTTTGTCAAGAAGTTTGTCGTATCTGCCCTGCTCTATTGAATGTTTTTTTTTTTTACTATTTACACACATAAATTTATTTCTTCCTAGACATATTTTTAACGATCAAGACTTATTTGTTAATGATGATATTAAGTTTACCATGTCCTGGCAATTGATATTGTGCTCGATTATTGTTTGGACGTTAGTAGCTGTTATAATCTATAAATTTTTTGAAATTGAAAAGGTTATTTATGACTTACTTTTATCTTTTCGATTTTTAAAAATATTATACCTTTTCCAGATGGGGCAATTAATTCGTTATGGTGTTTGGGTATTTGGCAGTTTATTGTTTGTATGTTTACTACGCTTTAGCTTTCTACCTGGTTCTGGTGCCGTTTACCGCAAAGTTTTTCTGCCGCATTGGTATGAATATTTAAATGGTATCAGCATGATTTCAATTTATGGCCTATCAGCCTTTGGACCTGGCTGGGGTCTCATAATAACACTTTCCAGCTTTAATAAATTCAAAACAGATATCAAGAAATCTAGCTGGATAATTGGCTTAGCACAAATGTTGGTAATGGTGTCATTAAGTTTATTGGCTCACTTAACGGAAAGATACTTTAAAGGTAGGTGTGTTTATCAAAAATACTTGAAATGTTAATAAAACAAATACTATTCAATAATATCTTGAAATTTTATTCTTTGGCAGAAGTAACTGATAACAATTATTTCTCGCGTGTGGAACGTGTTTCAACTTTATATTTATCCAGTGGCAGCGTAATGGCCGACATGGCATGGGCGAATTTCTGGTCCATATTGTTCTATTTCATGTTGTTTTTGGGAGCCTTCCTATTAATTGTAATTGTTTACTGAAAAAATATTTACATTTTCACGAGTTTCAAATGTTTTTCTTTTGTTTAAGATCATACAATTATTTTCGATTTTGACTACAATATTTGATGAATTCGTCACCTTAAGAGAGCGCAAAACGGAAATATGTATGATGCTGACAGGGGCAGTAGCTTTGACCTCTCTGTATTTTACCTCAAATGTAAGTAATTTTAAGTGAAATATTTAATAACATATTAGATATGTGTGTATATTACGATGGTTATTAAAATCAAGAGTTAGATTTTTTCAGGTCTCATACCCCTAATCGGTGGTAACAAAGGAACCAAAAAAAGAAATCCGGTTCTTCAGTCAGTAAAGTTGAAGCACATTCTCTTTTTCTCTATTTTATGTCTCACAACTTAATAAATATAGTATGACTAAAAAACAATTTCTTTTAAAAATTTGTTGTCTGTGAAGTTATAAACAGCTTTGCCACTTTCTGTATAAAACTCCTTTAAAATTTTTTATTTCTGGGAGTCTTATATTTTTCAATAAATTTTTTACGGTAAATAAGATGTGCTAAACACAAAAATAAAAAATATATATTTTAGCCATTGCAATGCTTTGTCCAGATAACGGTACATTTGCGTTTTTCGATGTGTACTTCTCTTTAAAGCGCCATCTAGTGTCAATGGCTAGTACAATTAAAATGAACTGCATTTTGTTTGAAAGACTCTTGAATTACGAATGACCATTTAGGATCCTGAATGGTTTAAAGTAGGGATGTAACGATACGCCGTTTTGCCGATCCGATACCGATACCAATATTTAAAAATAAATATCGCCGATACCGATTCCGATACCGATACGAATATTGAAATTGAGTTCAAGTTTAGATCAACAAAACTCAAGTGCAATTTTTTATTATACAAAATTACATTGTAAGAGAGAATATTTAAAATTGATTTTAACCAAGTATAAAAAATTGGAAGTAATTTTTAAGGAGCTACATTTTCTTTGCTTCAAAAAATCTATATTAAAAATATGCAGATAATTAGTAGAAAAGCAAGAAAAAATTTTTAATTCCTTTGTAATTTTAAAAAATACTCGCCATGCTTTTTAAAAAATCGATATTTTAAAGAACATTTATCAACTAATATTCTTCGAAATAACTTAATAGCTTAATTATTAAAAGTCTTCTAAAAGTTTATATTTGTTCACTTAAATTTCCATGAAAATAAAGTTTTGAGTTTAAATTCGCATAAAAAAAATTGTGAAAATGGGTAATTTTTTATCCTTTTTCCTTGAGGAAAAACCATTATAGAACACCGAAAAAGAAATTTGTCCTAGCATCGCTTCCAATTCGGTGATTCGTAATCGAAAAACAAAACTTCTTGCAATGGCAAGGATATGTAAAACTAATTAGAAATTATCCAAATTTGCAATACTTCCGGATCGCGAATTCTACATTTTCATGACTTCTTTGGAGTCTCTTTTTTTGCTGGAATAAGATTTAAAAAACAACGACTTGAATTTGAATTCATGGTAAAATTAAAAAAAATAAATCATTTTTTTACAAAATAACAGCATAAAATACTATTAATTTTTAAAATTGATATTAATAAGATTTAAAAAATAACGAAGTGAATTTAATTCATGGCAAAATTGAACAAAAATAAATTATTTGTTAAAAAAAACTCTGAAAAAAATTTTAAAAGTATCGTCGTATCGACAGTAAAATATCGCCGATACCGATGTATCGGAAAATTTGAAGTATCGCCGATATATCGGTATCGGTATCGGTATTCGTTACATCCCTAGTTTAAAGTTAGTAAGCAACCAAAAAGTCCGACTGCGTAAAAAGTGAACTTTAAAAAAAATGTCCAAAGCTAAACTTTGTACAAAAGCGATTTAAAGAAACTAAAAAAAAAGCAAAAAATTAATTTTAAAAACTAAAAAACCCCACTAGAGTAGTGGGAAGGGGGGGTTAAAGTTTGCCCCTTTTAGCCTGTTCGTGCAGCATATCGATCGGTACATGAAGTTATGAGTTCTTTATATCTGAGGTGTGGGGTATGTTAAGTAACTTTGTAGAAAATATTAGAGCAAATATTTTTGTGGAACATATTAACCCTCCAGCTGCCCCACATATTGATCATTTTTTTCTCATTTCTAACAAATCGTAAAACAAACACCCATAAAGAGGCAGACTGAATGGAAGAAATGTTCTAAAAAATTTTTGCCCATAAAGTTTTAATATTGGTCTTAAAGACAACCAAGCTGCAAACTCAACTTGTGCGGCAGAAGTCATTGAAAACTTTGCTTAAAGGTTACCTTCGTACTTATTCACAATTAGTACTCGGCATAGGAAATCTTGTAAGTCTTATGTTTAACGTATAAAATGTGCTTAGCACTTTTATGTAAAATACCACGTGAAATTTTTTGAACATTTTAACCCTCTAACTGTTCGTTTTATGGGTCTTTTTGTACATTTCTTAAAAAAGGGACGAAAAACTCCTCTTCAGCGGCGATATAGGGTGCTAAAATATTCAATAAAAATATGCGCCATAAAATTGTATTATAGGTCTTTAAGGAGACCCAAGCTCCAGACTTAGCTGGGATGCTAGAAATCATCCAAACGTAAAATGTGTTAATGGTTAATTTCGTACTTGAGCACAATTCGTACTCGGCATAGAAAATCTTGTAAGCCTTAAGTTTAAGACATTAGATGTGCTAAGCTTTTTTATGTAAAAGACCACGGGATACATTTTTTTGGAACATTTAAGCCTGCTATTTTCCCGCTGAAGAGTACACTGAAAAAAAAACCATGCAACATATGAACGAAATCGTTCCTATATTTTACGAAATATTTTGTAATTTCGCACCACAAAACTCTTTCGTTAAATGTACGAAACTAACGAAATTTTTGTGTTTATTTTACGAAGTATGTTTTGTGTTTTAAGAAATAATTTTTTATATAATACGAAAGAGTTTCGTAGAAAAGAGAAAAAAGTTTTACATTTTACGAAATACTTTCATAGTTTAAGGTAATATTTATAGAATATTACTAAATATTTATTGTGTTTTACGAAAAAATTAATCAACTTTTTTTTAATTTTTTTTGTTATTAAAGTTTTTTCTCAGAAATCCCATTTTTGTGCCCCTTTTGTTATCAAAATCCCCTTTTTGTGCCCCTTTTTGAAAAATTTCGACGGTAACGCTGTCTACAACTTACATATATGTATACGGGTCACTTAGCGCCCAATTTTATATGATTCAATAATTTTAAGAACAACTTATATAGTCCATAATTGATTTTGTAATATCTACGAAATTTTAGTATAAATCACGGAAAAACGTACTAATAAATGGTTTCGTTACTTTCGTAAAACTATAAAATTCTGGTGTAAAAATTTATTCCATAATATGTACGAAAGTTTCGTATATTTTACAAAAAGAAATAACTACAAAAAGATTTCGTTACTTTTGTCAAATAATAAAATTCTGGACTCAACCTAATTCGTAATATGTACGAAAGTTTCATACATTCTACGAAAATAGTAAATACGAATGGCTTTCGTTACTTTCGTAAAATAATAAAATTCTAGACTAAAATTTTTTTCGTAGAATGTACCACAGTTTCGTATATAATACGAAAAAAGTAACTACGAAAGTTTTTTTCGTAAAATGTTGCATGGATTATTTTCAGTGTAGTTTTTTGCCCGTTTTTTAAGAAATGTACAAAAACCCCATAAAACGAAGAGTTACATATTTAAAATATTCCAGAAAAATGTTTCTCGTGGTGTTTTGCATAAAAGTGCTAAATATATCTTATATCTTAAATGTAAGACTTACAAGATTTCCTATGCTAATACTAATTGTGAATAAGTATTAAGTTAACTCTTAAACTTAGTTTAAGCTTCCAATGATTTCTGGCATACAAGTTGAGCCTGAAGCTTGGTTGTCTTTGAAGACCTATAGTAGAACTTTATGAGCAACATTTTTGTAGAACATTTCTTTGCTGCACTCCACCGTTTTAGAGGTATTTTTTACGATTTGTTAGAAAAGAGCCAAAATAACCGTTATGTGGCGCAGCTAGAAGGTTAATATGTTCCCCAAAAACTTTTTGCCCTAATATTTTCAGCAAAATTGGTAAACATACTCTGCAGCTCAGATGTAAAAACACATAGTTTCATGTACCGATGTGCTGCACGAACACACCAAAAGGGGGAAACTTTAACCCTCCCTAAACTAAAATTCCGATATGATCCTGCAAAATGCCAACACACGTAAATTCTTTTTTGCCTCCTCTACCAGAATCTCTTTACAGAACCCCATAATTTTGAATAAAGTTCGAAATTGTTGCGTAGTGTTATTTTTTGTAGCCTTAAATTAACTCTATAAGACTTCGAAATTTTATGATTTTATCTCTCTTAATACAAAAGCTGTGACTGTTTTCTTCGCGATACAAAATTAATTTCTATAAAAATTGTATGTAGGGAATTAATTTATAAGAGACAACCATTAATAATTTTGAGCTGAGAGCAATAAAAACGTAAAATGTGCGTGCATTTTAGAGTTTATTTAATGTTAATATATATATTTTTATATATTTTGCAAAACAATCAATTAAAGATTCTGAAGGAAATAATAAAAAAAATTTCCAAGGACATCTTTTAAATTTTTGTTCAGTTGCTCTTAAACTTTTCCTCCATATCCTTGGCATAAAACCACTATATATCAATTAATGTACAGACAAAACATAGGTAAACTGCGTACTTGGTTTTTCATTTCACTATCTTTTGTCCTTTTTTAAGGACTTAACATTTTTAAAAATGCTTATTTTAATTTTTGTTTTCATATTAATATGTAAAATTTTTTAGCAATAGTAGTACCAAATAATAGGGAAGACTCTGTAGAATTTTATAAAAATTATTTCTTTATTTGTCTTGAACAAAAAAAAAGGTGTCTTCAAAAAATCCTTCCATATCCTGGAAAATTGTCATCAAAAAGTATTTTAAAACTTATAACTCATAACTTAATTGTATTTTAAAAACTTTATCTTGTAGCCTTCAGTTAACTCTATGAGCCCTAAAAGTTTTATGATTTTGTCTCTCTTATGGCCCTACCTAAACCAGAGCGTTGATCGTCGCGTTAGCAGAAGAGCACGAGTTCACTATACATTCTATCAGATTATTTTATCACTACCTTTCGCCTAAAAATTTTACATATATGTAAAGTCCTTAAAAAAGGAAAAAGATGAAGAAATGGAAAACCAAGTGCGCAGTTTACCTGTGTTTAGTCTCTAGATTAATTGATGCCAATTAATTAATCTACAGACAAAACATAGTTAAACTGCATACTTGGTTTTTCATTTCCTCATCTTTTGTCCTTTTTTGAGGACATTACATTTTTATGCCAAGGACATTTGGTTTTTATGCCAAGGATATGGAAGAAAAGTTGAAGAACCACTGAACAAAAATTTAATAGATGTCCTTGGAAACAATTTTCTACTATTTCCTTCAAAATCGTTAATTTATTGTTTTCCAAAAAATATAAAAATATATATTCACATTAAATAAACTCTAAAATGCACACACATTTTACGTTTTTATTGCTCTTGGCTTAAAATTAATGGTTGTTTTTTATAAATTGATTTTCTACATACAATTTTTATAGAAATTAATTTTGTACCGCGAAAAAAAACAGTCACAGCTTTTATACTAAGAGAGATAAAATCATAAAATTTCGAGCAGGTTGTCTAGAAATGAGATGGTATTGTACACATCAAGAACTTGGTCCTTATTTTGATTTCAGTACTTTTTACGGACAAAATTTTTGGATAGGAACTTGTCCTTATTTTCGCAGTTATGTTTTTGTGCGGATAGAAATTAGCTTAGGCAATACAAAACAAAACAATTTACACCAGTCAGCCCCCACAATAAAAGGTAAACAATGACTTTTCTAGAACTGTAAAAAACTCTCTTGCTACGCACCAAAATACAGTACTTTAAATAGTTTATATATTGCACCGCAATTTAAAGTCCGATCTCATCATATCGCATTTTATAGGCGACAAATCATTGAATGTCTTGCAGACAATATCGATGACAATGTCGTTGGTACAAACTGGGACTACACGGTTGATTATCAACTAACTTTATTTACTAGAATGCATTTACAAAGATCCATGAAAGTTTCAAAGTTTTTTGATTAACATATCAATAAAATTGAGGTGCCTGTTTGTTACATTAGTAATGTTAAAATAGCAGCCTTTTACTAAATGCATATGCAAGTATATATATACGATACTTAAGTGTAGCAAAAAAAAGCAATTTAAAAAATTTGGCCTTTTTGTCTGTCTGTTTGTTCCGGGTACCCTCCGAAACGACTGGACCGATTTTGACGGGACTTTCCCTGAGAGAAAAGTGAAGTTATAGGGCATAACTTAGACTAATTTTTTTAAGATTTTTTTCAAGATGCCATACTACAAAGTACTTATTAATTACTAGCTGTTACCCGCGGTCTCCAGATATAGGGTAATTAATAGTTTTCACGTTAGGGATACCCTGCCCTATAATCCCAGCTCCCCATCCTTATTAATCTCTGCGCACAATATTTCCAAAGAAACATACACCAAATTTGAGGACTGTTACTGTTGCAGCCCTTCAGATATTGAATAACTAAAATTTTTTGTAAGAAGTCTACCCTTCTTCCCACTAATATCCCGTCAGTCTTCAGCTTGACTATGCACATTATTTTGAAAGTAAGCTACACTAAATTTGAAGACTGTCAGTATTGCAGCTATCCAAATATGGGATAACTAAAATTTTTTGTATGAGGGGTACCGTTATTTCCATTCCTATACCGCCGGTTTTCTGCTTGACTGCGCATATTATTTTCAAATTAAGATGTTCCAAATTTGAGAACTCTATCTCTCTCTCTCTCTCTCTCTCTCTTACAGCTCTCCAGATATAGGATAAATAGATTCTTTTTGAGGACTCTCTCTCTCTTGCAGCTCACCAGATATAGGATAATTAAAAAAGTTTTTGTATGGAGGGTATTCTTCTCCTTGCTACTATCGCGCCAGGTTTCTGCTTCACTATGCACATTAGTTTGAAAGTTGAGGACTCTAACTAATACAGTTCTCCAGATATAGGATATATAAAAAAATTTTGTACACTTTTTCCCCGCTCCTATTCCACCAATTTTTGTTTGGCTATGCACATTCTTTTCAAAGTAACGTATACCCAATTAGAGTACTGACTCTGGCTATTGTTACAAATATTTCTGTAGTCTCTCTAGGGTTCCGTACACCAAAACTGTAAAGGAATCCTATTGTTTTCGCTACGCTGTCCGTCTGTTTGTCTGTCTGTCACAGGCTGTTTCCTCGGAACCATAGAAGTTACGGAAATTTTCACAGAATATGTAAAACTTTTGGCGCTACAACAATAAATATTTGACAGTTAAAAATTAAAGGGTGTTCTAAAGTGAGCAACGAAAAATGTTGAAACACTAATGTAATATGCAGACACTTATATAAAGACAATTTAAATTTTCTAAGTTAGTGTTAATTGGTGTAGTCTGTAGAATAGACTACACTAATTAAATCCGATATCTAAAACAATAAAAATGAAAGGGTGTTTTATCAGTAAATGTAATTTTGACTGTGTAATTTGGACAATTTGCTGTATCTTGAAACCCGTACGAGGTAAAATCTTGAAATTTTCAAAAACGATAAAACTAAGAAATTCCAATATTATAAAAATTTCAAAACAAAAAATCGCCAAAATGAAAAAAGCGCTTAAAGGAAAAAAGCACTAAAATTAAAAAAATCACTAAAACGAAAAATATCACCAAAACTAAAATGATCGCCAAAAACTAAAAAAACGACAAAAACCGAAAAAAGTCATCAAAAAGAAAATATCACTACAACTTAAAAAATCGCTAAAACTAAAAATATTATCAAAAACGAAAATATTGCCAAAAAATGAAAAGAAAATCACCAAAACGAAAAAAAGCGCAAAAAACAAAAAAAGCGCCAAAACTAAAAAAATCGCCAAAAACCAAAAACATCGTCAAAACGAAAAAAAGTGTATAAACAAAAAAACGCTAAAACTTTAAAAATCACATAAGCCGGAAACAAGCGCCAAAGCTGAAAAAACGCCAAAATTAAAATAAATCGCTAAAACTAAAACATCGTCGAAAAGCGAAAAAAAAACGTTAAAACAAAAAAAGCCAAAACTTAAAAATCGGTAATAACAAAAAAAAATTACAAAAAACTAAAAATCGGCACAAAAAAAACGAAAAAAATCGCCAGAACGAAAAAAAGTGTCAACCAAAAAAAATCGCAAAACTAACAAACCACCAAAAACCGATATAAATCCCCAAAACCGAAACAAGCGCCAAAACTGAAAAAATCGCCACAACTAAAATAAATCGCTAAAATTTAAAATATCTTCAAAAAATGAAAAAAGTTTAAGAAATGCCAAAGCCAAAAAAAACACCAAAAGTAAAAAATCCGCAGAAAACCAAAAAAATTGCAAGAAACGAAAAATCGTCAGAAAAAAACGAAAAATCACGAAAATTAAAAAAAGGGCCAAAACCAAAAAAATCGCGAAAAAACTAAAAATACTTAAAAAATAAAAGAATAAAATTAAACAAAAAAGCACAACGAAAAAACTGCAAAAATGAAAAAAGGGGCAAAAACGAAAAGGGATATACACATGTATCTTTGTATGGAAAACTTCGTGTGCGAACCAAAATCGCACTTTAATTAATTTATGTAATTAAAATTATTAACATTTAAGCAATTTTCCGAATAATATATGGAGTAGCGTTTTTAAACCTTGGTTCAATTAATAAAAACCTTTTATTTCTTTTCAGCATGGAGTAACCTACTTTAACGTTCTCTCAACAGGTTCAATAATTACACAAAATGCTATGAACTTACTATTAATTCTCATTGTTCTATGGGTTTATGGTCGCATAAGGTTTCAACGTGACATAGAATTCATGATAAACAAACGTTTCTCGACTTGGCAAATAAACAGTTTAAGATTTGTGATACCCCTGTTTATACTGCTGGCTTTGGTATGAATAAAATTTAAGAGTTTGCACATTTAGTAGCATAAATTTGTCGTGTGTATCTACGTAGGCTCCGAAACTTATAAACCGATTTTTAATTATTATTTTTTAACCCTTATCCTGTACTGCTAAAGTAAAACACATATGACATTAGTGGGTCAATTTTGCCCAATACAATATATTCATATATTTATTACCTTTAATTATTTTTTACATTCATTGCATGTAATATGGAATTCGGAATAGTTTTGCAAATAAATTTCTTACAGTCCGAAAATTTTTTAGAATATTTCGTGGCTCTGAACCGATTTGGGTAAAAGAAGAAGCGTCCACTTTTCAAATTTTTTACCTTTGAGTTGTTAGCTAAGTCACTTTGAACGCTTTTGACGATTGCTTTAGTATGACTGCTTTGTAGTAGATTCGATCTATGTGATATATATTTTCTCGCTTATTAGCTTCACAACCAAATCTTTCAAATAAATGCGTCGCTTTTACTTCTTATTCCGATTCCAGTCCGGAACAATCTTTACGTACGCATTGTAGGCTGATATATCCAAAATGTTGTATAATACTGCCTGTGGCCATCGATTGGTTCTTTTCCTACAGGTCTATGTTCTTATTAGTTAATCTAATATATCAACTGGGGATTTCGTCTCATTGTAAAAGTGAATATTATCTGGCTGTTTGAAAGGGCAACTTCCACGAAATGTACCTAGTTGCACATTCACTGTCTTATATTTGACAGGATGGAACATTTTCTGTACATGTTATTGCCAATAGTTCAAAATATCTTGTCTTTTGTCTTATCAAATTCGCAAACACATTGTCGATTCGGATAATGGCTGGCCCTTCTGTCATCCCATAAAGTCTCCAAGGCTTCACCATGAGAATGATATACACCAGTCAATAAGATAAGTCCTAAATATGATTCGATGGTGATATTGTCTAAATATTGTCTCCAACTATTTCTAAAAACTGATTGACGTAAAATTATTGATTGAATAATGTAAATGCCGAATCATATTCAGTAAATTCAACATCAGAAACGATATCTTGTTCATCTTCACTTGATGAATCATTATAAGTTTCTTCTTCCAAATCAGACTGCATAATTTCTTCTCGTTTCATTATATTACCTATCTTCCCCACAATGAACAACTATCGAATATGCCAAATAATTCAATAGTTTGACATAGTAGGGACGATATATTCACTCCAAAGACACAGTCGGGAATGATCAAAAAAATTTTATACAAAATATAAAAAAGTACTTCTGATACTCTCAAGCAGTTGCACTTGTAAAGAATAAATTTATCTTTTTTAGTTTTGTTGATGTTTGTAATCCTTTTATAAGAACCACTCATCATGTCCACCACTTTATACATTGACTTTATTGTATTGGGCAATTTTGACCCACGTGTACCAAATGCGTAATTTTTTCACACAGACATTGCGAAAAGTGCTAAGAGATTTATATTTTATATTTATATGCTATTCACTAAAATAATAATTGTACAACAATTTCAAAAAAATCCATTAAATGGTTATGAAAATAATGAGCAATAAAAACTGTTTGGGCAATTTTGACCTATGAATACAGGATAAGGGTTAAGTTAATTGATCATGAATAATTTTAGCTTTGTTTCAAGAAAATCAGTTCAGCTGTTTGGGAGCTACGATAACACAACAAACAAACAAACAAATATGTCGGGAGCTTTTACCATGACATAAAACTTTATTCCAAATTCTTTTCATATATTTCTTAGCTAACAGCAATAATAATAGCATCTATGGAACACGCCATTGCTGTGCCTGGCATTATATTATGTTCAATTACTTTTGTTTTTTTGCCCTGGATTTTTATACCTTTATATGCCATACGTTCCATGTACCAAAGTATCGGCACAATAAGGGTGCGATTTCAACATTGTTGTCGACCAAACGACTGGTATCCAGTTGATGCTGAGGAACGACAGCGTTACGAGGAAGCCATGGGCAATGCTGATGTAACACATCACCTTAACGAAGTTACCGAAGAAATGTAGTACAACAAATTGCGATCAACACAGAAATTTTTACATAACTTTGTTTGTTAATATATTGAGATTATATATCGATGTTAATTTATAAAAATGTAACAAATATTTTATAAAATATGCTTAACTTTTTTTTTAATAAAAAATCATAACAGAAATTTTCCCAAAGAAGTTTTTGATGAATTCGAGATACATACTTGAAAGAAATATAGCTGACTTTGCAGGTCATCCCTAGAACTGGCCGCTAGCCAGTTTCAAGCTCAAAACTTTCGGAAAGCTGTAGATTTTTTTAGTAATTTGAAACGAACCAAATTTCATTTTTTTTTACAATGGAATGTTTCGAGCCAATTAACTATCGGTAATCAACGTACAGCCTACAACACTTTTGTTGAAAATTAGGTCAATAATAGTAGGGAACACTTTAAAAATTAATATCGACCTAAAATTACAATTCTTTTTGTTTATACATGATTATCTAAAGATGCTTCAACTTGGATCATTTGGCTGGGCACACCCTTTACCACACCAAAATCAATAACATCAAGTAAGTTGGCTGTCCACTTGAAACAACATTCAAATTGTTTCGAACAAAACGCCACCCTTTGGTGTGATGAGACGAGATCGCCAGAATGTATGCTTAGCGTTGTAGTCACCGGCGGCCAAAAAGCGTGGGCCTAGTGAATTAAAAAATATATAGTACATTTTTTAATTCACTAGGTCCGCGCTTGACTTTATGTAATAGAATACCTGGAATAAATTGACAAAATCACCAGGTTTTGATGAAAAGTTTCAATCCAGATGTTAGTTGTGTGTATAATGAAACACATTTACATATTTACAAAAATTGAAAAGAGACTAAATTAAATTGAAAAATTATAAAATTCAAACAATTTAATATTCAATTTAAAATTCAAAAAAATTAAAACTTTTTTCTTTTTTAATGCCGAATATAAAAAATGTTGAAGTAGTTTTTCTAATGTTGCATTCGCACAGTTGCTTGAAGATAGTCTTCACAATGATCACCCATTAAGTAGTGTCTTAACCCTTTCGGTATTTTGATGCCATATGGCATCATGGATTTTTGAAGGCTCATACTTTCAATTGCGTCCGACTAAAATTATTTTTTATTATGCAATTTTGCACTTTGAAGCTTTAAAAACAACATCTGAAATATATAAGTATATATATATGTATTTCTGTCATTTTGTATTGAAATTCTACAATTTTTAAACTTTACTGAGTCCATGAATGTGCATTATAAAATACCATATTTTACTAGATTGTGCCATACATTTTTTAAAATTAAATTTGCAAAAGTCTGCAGAAAGATGTCATTTATTAATAGCATTTATTGTTGAATCAAAATATATATAACCTAGCCTTTAGATTTTTTTTCATTTGAGAAAAAATCCTTACGCCATAACTTTTTATGAGGGCGCCCAAAATTATGTTTTTTTTATTTGTGCTACTATTGACCCTAGAAACAATAATCAGTAATTTGGTCGACAATTTTTTCACCCCAAGTGCGTTTTCCCATTTCGAAAAAATGGACTCATCTTTCAAAGAGTCAAATTTTCGCACAATTTGAACATTTTGGAGTAACTGCTTTCAAATACACTATAACTATAGATAATACTAAAGGATCACCTTGTTTAAAAACTTCAGTTCCGCATCATTCTAAAAAACTACTTTGGATTAAACTGTTTAAATAAATTAAAAAAATTTTAATTTACTAAAAATATTTAAGGTCGAATAATAACAAAATTGGATTTTTATAGCCTGAATCGAAAAACATGTACCGAAAGGGTTAATCGCGATTTTATAAGTATAGGCGAGACTCCACAAGCTTTAAAAAAAGCTTTTAGCCGTCAAATGCCTCTCAGCATAAAATAAATTTAAAGATAAAATAAATTTTTAAATCAATTTTATATTCAAACTTTTATTAAAAGCTACTCTTTTTCGTAGATCTAATTACTATTTCTTAACTTTCCTTAATAATTCCAACGTTTCAAAAGTATTCATATATAAGTCTTTCGTTAACTTTTGTGAATTCTTAAACTCCTTATAAGCTAAACGATAATCGTCTTGTGAAGGAAGCCAATGTTTAGTTTGCAATGAATGCAAAAAATTCGTCTTGAGCGTGCCTTTTGGCATACAAATTTTCTTTAACATATACAAAGGAATGAAAATAATGGAAATGGCACAGCTGCACCAGCCCACAATAATCGCCCATTCGGGATAACTTTGATCATTGTAACGGACAGGCCTGGCGAAAATAATAGTGGTGAAAAAAATCGTCTATAAAAAGAAATAAAATATCAATTAATTACAATATAAAATTAAATATTAAATATGATTTTGTTTCTACTAACCGTTAAGATCAGGGGTGTTATATATTTCCAACAATAGCGCCAGATTTTCTCGGGTTTTTTACCAGTCATGAAATAGATGTCATCTATAAAATTATCTACTCCATAAATCCAAGCGACCATGACTACTTCAAGTATACAAATCAATAATACAGATATTGAAGCTGAGTACCAGTCCAATAATTGCACAATATACATGCCTCCCTAGATCCAAAATTAATTGATTATATAATTTATATGTTTAAAATAAGGATTTTTTCTTACATTTGTTGTTAACGAAATGGACATTAGGAACATTAAAACACATGATATCAAAGTTACAGCGAATTTGTACGGTCTAACTCGGGGAATTTCATCCAATATAGATGATATTATTGCTTCGATTTGTACAAACTGGAAATGAAGTACAAAATGACGATTCATTTTAGTTTCTTTGAATTAGTTATCGTAGTCGTTACTTACTGAACTATCTAAGCCCAGTAGAACGAGCATGGCGAAGAATAGACCAGCCCATAAATGAGAAAACGGTAACATAGATATAGCCTGAGGATAAGTTACAAATGCAAGACCTGGCCCGGATGTAGCTACTGTGGCCACCGGAATTCCCGTTTGATCTGGAAAAAGTTATAAATAAATAAAGATTAAAAAATAAAGATTATCGTTAATGTGTATTTATAATATTTGAAAAAGCTAATTTGGCTTTATTTTCTAAATTAATTCGTCTAAAATCGGCTCGATTTGCAGAATAGGCAATTATATATATAACAATTTCTTTAAATAAAACTAAAACATTACAATTTCGTGCTTTTTCAAGAATTACGCGTTTTTTTACTTGTTTCAGTGCTTTTTGAAATCTAAAAGTTGACAAAGCTGTTCATTAGTGTGGTGTGGTGTTGTGTTGTGTTAGTTGTTGTTGGACTATTTAAGCGATGAGAGAGGGCATAGCACTGGTCACTATGCAGTACGGGCAGCGATTGATACTGTTCTATGATAACGTACATCACAGCGCCCTCCTTCGTCGGCAGTGCTAGCACCAGCGTTACCGTTCGTGCTACTAAAGTGGCAATTTGCCACTTTTTCGACCGCTTCTATACTATTTTGCTACTTTTACAAAATGCACCCAAATGTGATACTTTTTGTAATTCTCGCCACTTTTTTGACACTTTTTACTAAATGAAGAGATACTTTAGACAATTTTCCTTACGCAGTGAGCTAAGTGGTGTTTTTTTGCAAAATCAGTCTTACATTACACTGCTTTACAAGCAAAATGTATAAAGTTTCTAATGGATTTTTTAAGGTGATTAAAATATGCTTAACACGAGAAAAGTAAAGAAAAATTTTTAATTCGGCGATTTCCAGATAACGGTACATTTGTGTTTTTTCGATGTATACTTTCCAGAGTCAAAATCTGGTTCGATTGAAGTGATCTATATATTATTTGAAAAGCTTCAAAATTACGCATCGAATAGCGGATAATTGGCTTTGATCGAATAAAAAATTACTGAAGTTATTGGTGGTCAAATTTAACAAAATTTCTTGCTGTCTCTTCGGAAGCTGTACCACAAATAATAGCAAAATCCATAGCTTTAAACTTCTATTGAATAGTCTATTCGATAAAAAAAAATTAAGCCATAATGGACCGAAATTGGATAAAAACTGAAAATGGTATATATTTATTAAAAAAAACAAAACACAAACATTTAAATTTACTAAAAAAATGCACTATGTAGTAAAAATCAAAATAAAACAAAACTATTAAGTGAAAGATTTGCTAGTAAATTGAAATGCTAGAGCTTTCGTTTTTTTCTTCTAGCATTTTTAATTTTTATCCGATTTTGGTCCATTATTGCTTAAAATTTTTTAAATCAAATAGACAACTCAATAAAGGTATTTAGCTATTAGTTTTTTTTATTTCTGGTACAAAACAGCTTCCGAATAGACAGCACTTGGTGAAAAACTATATAAATTTGAAAAAAATTAAATTTGATCCCCTATAACTAAATCATTTTTTATCCTATCAAAGTCACTTATCCACTATTCGACGCATAATTTTGTATCCTTTCATACAATAGCACTTTAATTAAACCAGCCTTGGAATGTGGATAGCGCTTTAACGGGAAGTATACATCGAAAACGCAAACGTACCGTTATATAGACAATGGCCGAAATGAAAAAATTTTTATTTTATTTTTCTCGTACTTAGCATATCGTACTTACCTTAAAATAAAAATTTGTAAAGCAGTGTTATGTATTACGCATTCTACAGTCACCAAACCACGTAGCTTTAGTACCAACTTTTTCTTTATTTTCGCTGCTTTCTCTCAGCTGCTGAGTTGTCTCCTTCCATGTTCTTTCCACAGTTAGTCTCATTGACTGCCAGTTTTTGTAATAGAAAACGAAAATTTCTTGTGCGAATTTATGTTGAAAACAACAATAATATACGATAGTTTGTTTTTGCTGGCAATATAAAATCTTACAAAAAAATGTTTGTTTTATTTTACAAAAATTACTCACACAATTTTGAATTTCAATAATTTTTTTTCAAATTTGATCATGAGTAAGACCTTCTTTGGCATAACATTTAATTTTAGCTCTTTCAGCTTCAGATAGAGATTTCGCCGAACCCCATTTAAATTTCAAATTGTTTTATCGGCTTAGAAAGATCAAAAATGTATTAAAAACTAACTTTTAAGAAATTTATTATTCGACATAATGTCATTATTTTATTTTAAATGAAATTTATTTGCTGGTGTTTAAGCATTGTCTATATGCAACATTTCATTGGTGCTTTACCAAATCATCAGTAGACTTCAAACACAATTTTGAACAGTTACAAACCCTTTATCTTATGCAAAAACTTTTAAAAAACCATTTGAGAAATTTACAAATAAATGATTTTCAAAAATAAGCATATCAGGTTCGGAACTTATACAAAGTCTACTGATGATTTGGTAAAGCACCAATGAAATGTTGCATATAGACAATGCTTAAACACCAGCAAATAAATTTCATTTAAAATAAAATAATGACATTATGTCGAATAATAAATTTCTTAAAGGTTTACTTTGAATTTTATTTTTCATTTTGCCTAATAAATACTTTTCTTGTTATCCGATGGATTTCTAATTGTATAAAGGTGTAGAAAAATAAAATAGATTCATATCGAATAAAAAATTATTTGCTGGGTTTTGTATAAGTTCCAAACCTGATATGCTTATTTTTGAAAATCATTTATTTGTAAATTTCTCAAATGGTTTTTTAAAAGTTTGTGCATAAGATAAAGGGTTTGTAACTGTTCAAAATTGTGTTTGAAGTCTACTGATGATTTGGTAAAGCACCAATGAAATGTTGCATATAGACAATGCTTAAACACCAGCAAATAAATTTCATTTAAAATTAAAAACTAACAATTCGCGGGGAAGTTATACTATAAACTATTCTGATTAGGCACTGCTCTTGGACAAATTTTGTTTTGCATTAATTATATGATAATGGTACAGTATTTCCGTTAAATTTTTTGCCCAGATTTCAGGTAATGCATATTATTTATTAATAAGTCCAATTTTATTAGTAGTTTGAGCAATAGTTTTTGATAGAACTGCCAAAAAGTATTGCTAAAATGTTAAACCTAATCAGATGGGCGACAGTTTATGTTTGCTAACCTTTATTTTTAAAAATTAAATAACTTTTTTTCATATATTTCTTGTTATTAAAGTTGCATCTTTTTTCTCAGAAATCCCCTTTTTGTGCCCCTTTTATTTTCAAAATCCCCTTTTTATAACCCTTTTTGAAAATTTTCAACGGTAACGCTGGTTATCTATCTCACGTCACCATCTGTTCTTTCTAGTCTATCCCTTTCCCGAAGAAGGTAAGACATTAATTAATTAACTGGTAGACATTAAGTGCTTGAGTGTATAACTTCTCTTTAAAAAATAAATATGTATAAAAAAGTACCAGGCAACTATATAAAAACAATTAAAAAATTGTTTAATAATTAAAATAAATGAAAAATTCGAATACTTACGTGATAAAAATCCCAGCACTGAAAATACAACAAATCCGGCAAAAATGCTAGTTGCACAATTGACAATCGGTATAAAAATCGAATCACCTTTTGCATTATTACGAAAATTATTAAAACTGGCCATATTAACGATGCCACCCCAACCAGGACCCAATGAGAAAAATATTTGTACGGCCGCATCAGCCCAAACTTTGAGATCCAAAAGACGTGACCATTCTGGATAAATATAAAACAGTATGCCCTTAGAAGCGCCAGGTAATGTTACGCCCCGTATAAATAATATAAAAAGCATGATGAATGGAAAAACGGCTGTAAAGTAAACTACTTTACCGACCTTCAAAATAGAAATAAAAATTTATTTTATAAATGTTAGGAATAATTTTAAAATCTTAAAAAAGAACTTACGGTCTTTATACCCTTTATAATGCATAAATACACTAAAATCCAGGCAGCCAAGACAGCAAAGAAAATTGGCCACTGTATAGAGCCAATTTGATCGATGCCCTTGGATATATTTAAAATTTTTAAACTTGAAAAATAATAAGAAAAAATATATATTTTAAAATTTCATGATTATTATCACAGGCCGCAGAAATCAAGTTTTGCAAACACATTTTAAAACAATTTGCTAAAATTTCATATATATATATAATTATATATATATGAATATAAATATATGAAATATATATATGCTCCTCCCTGATATTTTCACTAGGTACATCAGTATATTCCACCCTAACTCGAGAACGGTATTACCGATGTCGACAAATCGCCAAAAAAAAAACGAAAAGATGCATGACAAAATTACCTTCAAACTGTGTTAACACTGTGTTTTGATTTGCTCAATGCTTTTGGAGTTATTCACAAATTATAATCGAAAAAATTGTGTTTTTAAGCCAAATTAAAATATATATATATTTTTTCTAAGCACCCAAAAAAAATTTAGACTGCAAAAACCTTAAACGTTAACTATTGCTCAGAAAGACAGGTATCTTACGAACAAAATATGCTTAATATCATTAAAAGCTATGGACAAATTTTGATTTTATTAGCAATTAATGAAATACACCCAGACACTTAAAAAGTACATTCGGTAATAATTTATTTTTTGTTTCCAAAAAATTAAAAGAGAAAGTATTCACTTAATTGCTAATAAAATCAACATTTATCCATAGATTTTCATGATATATGGCTTATTTTTTTCATAGGACACCTGTCTTTGAGGACAATAGTTAAAAGTTAAGGGTTTTGTATGAGTTTTTTGATAGAAAAAATTTCTTAATTTTATAAGAATAACTCCGAAAGCGTTGATCAAATCAAAAAACTATGCGAACACAGTTTGAATGATACAGTTTTAGTGATACTCAGAAAAAATTATCACCAAAAAATTTTCAAACAAAAGTTTGTCTTAAAATAAATTTCATTTTCAGTAAATGTTCTTTACGGAATCAATGATGTTCTTTACGGAATGTTTGACTTTTATTTAGGACGCAAACACTAAGAACAACAAGAAAGCCCGCTTTGCTATCATTGTAGTTGTTTTTATTTGTGTGCATGTCGTACACCAATAACAACAACAACAATGATAGCAAAAGGAGTGCGATTGTACCAAGTTTCTTCACTGAAGATTTTTAAGTGAATCAATTCGTTAATGTCGTTGCATTAATTCTCATTCATTTTTCTTAGAGAGTCTTGAGATAAACATTCAGACTTGAACACATTTAATAAAGTGAAATTTCATAAATGCTAAATGGATGATGATGATGACCCAGACAAAAATTTTGTTTGATATGTTTTAGACTAATTGTCTTACAAATTCAGACAAAAATATTGTTTGATATTTTTCAGAAAATCCAGTAAATATTTTTGTTTGATTTAGTAAATTGTTTTGTTTACAATTTCTAAATATTTTTAGACAAATTGTTTTATAGATTTAAACAATTTTTTCACTGAAAAAAAAACACGTTCATTCAATGAAATTGTTGAGTGATTTTTGTCTATATTTACAAATTTGTTTGTACATCCGTTTCTAGACAATATATTTATTATTTCATTGAATTCCTTTACTGAAAATGAAATTTAGTTTTTTCTGTGTAGGAAAAACCTGAGGACACAATATTTTTTAGATCATTAAACTGCTTAGAAATGTTGTCTTTTTGTTTAATATTATATAGAGATAATGTTATAGCGAATTTCAGTATTTCACAGTATATAATTGTATCCATTAATTTTGCTATTAAACTAATTACTTTTATAGTCAAAAGTGATTTTGTTTATTTGCATGAATTTGGTGTTTTTTCTCTGTACACTTACTGAAAAAACTCATCAGCTGGTGTTCTAAAATCTCCACGATTTGTAAAATTACGATGAGCCATCTGAAAATATATTTGGAAAATGAAAATTTGGAGACATAATAGTAAACAAAAACATGAAGCCCGTACCTCTGCTACTTCAATGCAACGGTCTGTATTCCATGTATTACCGCAAAATTCCCATGGCAATTCGGAAGAGAATACATGCGTAAGAAACAACAAAGGATATGCTATGATTGCCGAATAGTAAACTATACAAATTATATTTACTATGATCATGGCAAAACCAGCTCCTAAATTTTTACAAAACAGATTTTCACTATAAATTCTCATACTATTATTATGCAATTTAAAATTACCTTTGAATAAAGGAGTCAAACGAAAAATGCCAATGCAGCCTAAACTAGAAAATTGACCCATACAGATCTCCATGAAAAACAATGGAATGCCACAGAAAAGTAACATTAGAAGATATGGAACTAGAAATGCACCTGAAATGAAAATGTAATGAAAATAGCTACCACCTTATTCATAATACTTATAAAAGGTTTATGACAGGTTTATGAAACAAATTTTGTATGGAAATCTGTTTAACACACATTAACACAAAGCTCAGTTATGTTGATTTTAACTATAAGTTTATTAACTTTAAGTTTGCCTGAACTTCCGTTTTAACTGAAAGTTAAAAATTTTCGTTAACAATAAAAAAATTTCAGTTAGCTTGTGTTATCAACTTTTTTGATTGCCGGCAATAAAATATTTTTTGGAAATGGAAAAATTTTTGCAATTTATATAAATAATATCATAGATCAGCAGTATCTGAGTGCGATTGCTGCACAAAGAATTGCTACATTCGTCTAAAAAGCTATGAATTTGTTATTATTATTGAAAATTTTAATTAAATATTTTCAAAATAACAAAAAATTTATTTATTTTCAAATGTCAATAATTTCTTCAGTTAAGAACTTAAACTCAAAAAAGGTTCCAGTTAAATTTAATTGAAATTGAATAGGTACATCGGTTTTGTTTTAATGAAATTTTATTAACCAAGATTTAAGTTTTGAGTTTAGTGTTAACTGCAAGTTAATATTTTTATTATTAACGGCCCTAAGAAACATTTTATAATAGACATTTTATAGTTTAAATTATATTTGATTTTTTGGGCTCTAGGAAAAAATCAAATATATTTTAATATCTTAAGTTTGAAGAAATACTTATTCATTTTATAGTTTATTATGAATAAGGCCCTTACTGTACAGTTCGGTTGTTACTAGAGATTTTAAAAGGACACAATATCGTAACTTTTGGGATTTAACAAATTCTGAATCCCGGAATTTTTTTTAATTATTATATTATACTTCGTTTTCAAAAACAATACATGTGAGGTGCACAGGGTAAAACGATTAGAGTACATTAAAAATGAGATTGTGATGGCATCGGTCGGCTATACAGGATTACTAACAGTACCACATATCCTTAAACCCATCTACTATAATTTCAGGATGACATCAGCAATTCTAAATTAATGACGCAGAGGAAGAACGTTGAGATGATCAAAATCTTGTGGAAGAACGATGATATTCCAATACAGCAATGTAACCTCATCGTTCTTCGCCTGAGCTATTAAAACAAATTAAGTCGGAAAAAGTTCAAACGATGGTTATATTTTAGCCTAGCCCTTTCAGACCGTGCTGCATCGATTGTGCGGGTGGGTTTCGGCGTCAATATTTTCGCTTCTATTTGACTGATGTCAAATAGACCCGCATGCAATGATTGCGCTGATTGTTCTTTATGTTTGTTTCCCGCAGTTTTCACATTATTCATATTAAACAATAAAAAAAGTTTCAAAAAATATGTCATATTGGGCTTTGGTTATCTCAAAATTAATTATTATTAAAAATAAGACCAAGATGCGTCAATTGTGCGTCCTTGAAAGATATAAAAATCGTAAAACCTAAACATTGGTTATATTTTCATACGATATAGAGACCATATATTCGAAAAAAAACTGAAACAATTTCCAGTAGTTTAGCGTCAGGTCTGAAAAAAATGTGGGGCTTTGGTTATTTCAAAATGAAATTAGACTGACATGCATCAATTGTGCGTGTCCTAAAATCATTGAAGGGTATAAAAATAGTAAAATCTAAACATTAATTATATTTTCATATGATATAAAGACAAAAATTATTAAAGAATTCCCAGTAGTTTAGCGGCAGGTCTGAAAGGGCTAGATATGTATGGAGATGAAATCAAAGATCAGTTTGTTTTATGATGAGGATCAAAATATTTTGGGGTCTAGCCATGAGCGTTCGCGAGCTGGACCGTGTCTAAACAAGGTATATTTTGCATAAATTTTTTTATATTTTCTCCCATGATCCAATAATACAGGTCGTGTTGAAAGCACATATGACTATTTCGCCGCGTTTACTGTATCTGTCAATTGGTTCTTAATCGTATGTTTTTAACTGATTAGCAAGGCATAGACACTTTTATGTGGCAATAAACAAGAGAAAGTATTTATTTTAGGCAAATTAATTGCAATCACAGTTGTTAAAAGTACAATTTAAATAAATTTTCGTCTTCTGTTTTTGACAGCTACGGCCAACTAGGCGAATTGATATTGTGTTTGTTGTATTATTACCACCACCCGTAAAATTAATTTGCCTTGATTTTCTCCCAAGATAGCATCAAGGTATATCTACAAAGTATTCTTATCGGCGAATTGATACAACAAAGCAACTTTTTTTAGGAATTGTGGTGTCAAAAAATGTATGAGAAAAACTCAAAGCGAATATTAAAATGTGAGTGTTTGGTAAAATATACTACAATTTAACAGCACAATTACCGAACATATCGGCTGATGCACAGACCTTATATATCGACCTTGGATTTCATATGAATATTTGTACGTCGTTTCAACTGTTGCCAATTCAGTAGTTTTCCCGCGAAATCTAACATTTTTTGTAAGCTAATGAAATCTAGCGATTTTACAACAGCCCTCAAATATTTTTCTAACGCTTTAAAATTCAAAAAGCAATAAAAAAAACTTTTTTTTGCTTACATCGTGCCCTAACCGCCAAAAAGCTTAAGCGCCAAAAAGAAAATTTTTTAATTATCCTTAGTTTAAATCGAAGTGCAGCCGTAATATTGGCTAGATAGGATTTTTGTGGACTGGTATATGTAATATTAATAGTTTTAGTAAACTTCCTATAAGAAAACGCATGTTTGTGGGGTTTAAGATTATCTTAAAAAACTAGAATTCTAAAATTCAAAGACAAATATCTTTGAAAACATTAAAGATATTTATTTGCTCAAGCAATTGTCTATATGCAGCATTTCGTTGGTGCTTTACCAACTCATCAGTAGACTTCAAACACAATTTTGAACAGTTACCAACCCTTTATCTTATGTACAAACTTTTAAGAAACCATTTGAGAATTTACAAATATATAAAAGATTTTCAAAAAATAAGCATAGTAAGCTTTGAAACTTATACAAAACCCAGAAAATAATTGTTTATTCGATATGAATCTATTTTTTTTTTATTTCTTATTTTTTATTTTTCTTATAAATACTTTTATTGTTATCCAATGGATTCCTAATTGTATGAAGGTGTAGGAAGGTTGAACGGAAGGTTGAACTGACAGCTGTTTCGAGACTATCAAGTCTACTCATCAGAGTCCTTTACCTACACTACCACTGACAGTGGCAACAACACTGTACTCTTTTCTAAATGTTCGAAGCTTCACTAACTGTCTTTTCCTAGCATGCTCAACTAGTTTAAGCTTTTTTCATTTCGGTCTGTCAGTGGTAGTGTAGGTAAAGGACTCTGATGAGTAGACTTGGTAGTCTCGAAACAGCTGTCAGTTCAACCTTCCGTACATCCAAAATGTTTCTTTGAATGTTCAATATTTACATTAGGCATGTAACGATACGTCATGTTGCCGATCCGATACCGATACCGATATTTAAAAATAAATATCGCCGATACCGATTCCGATACCGATACGAATATTGATATTGAGTTCAAGTTTAGATTAACAAAACTCAAGAAGGGCAATTTTTTACTATACAAAATTACAGTGTAAAATATTATTAATATTTAAAATTAATATTAACTAAGTATAAAATATTGGAAGTAATTTTTAAGGAACTACATTTTCATTGCTTTCAAAGAATCTATATTAAAAATATGCAGATAATTAGTAGAAAAGCAAGTAAAAGTTTATTTAAGCTACATAAAAATATGTAATTTAAAGAAATACCCGCCATGCTTCTTAGAAAATCGATTTTTTAAAGGACATTTATAAACTAATATTCTTCTAAATAACAATAGCTTAATTACACGCTGTTATAAAATGGCATCTTTATTACTCGTGAAAAACGACTTTGTGAGGCTTGTAGGTCGAGTTGAGTAGATAATTAGCCATTTAAAAAAATGCAATACACCCTAAAAATCGGAAGTTATCGATAAAAAAAAACGATTTTTTGGGACTTCACGGACCAAAACAATTTTCACTGCGTTGCTTCTGCACCGATTTTCAATTTTTACACAGTGTCGACTAGAGGAGGATTTAAGCTTTCCGTGCATATTTAAAAGATTTTATTTTGACTTCTATTTCATGTAACTATCGTCAAAAGAAAATTTTAATTTTTTATTTTATTCCGATTTTTTAAAAATTTGCATATTTTTTTGCATCAATTTGCTTGAAAACCTACCTATTTTTATATTTTCCTATAAAGCGTATTTTATATTGATTACAATTTTTTTTGTTGGGAATTTGAATTCATAGTAAAATTAACAAAAAATAAATTATTTTTTACAAAATAACAGCGCAAAATAATATTAATATTTAAAATTGATATTAATAAGATTAAAAAATAACGAAATGAATTTAGTTCACGGTAAAATTAACAAAAAATAAATAATTTGTTACAAAAAAAACTCTCGAAAAATGTTTACAAGTATCGTTGTATCGACAGTAAAATACCGCCGATACCGATGTATCGGAAAATCTCAAGTATCGCCGATATATCGGTATGGGTTAATTCCCTAATTTGCATGCTTTAGAATTTCTTTCTTAAATAAAAAATAATTTGATCGAAAGATTAAATTAAAATTGATCTTAACCCTCTGCGACTTACGTCGTAGTCTAGCAGACACCAGTAAACAGAAAACATTGTTTAACGACATAATTATACAATTATCGATTCTGGTATTTTCAGTACCTTCTTATTACGTGCTCATGCGTACATTAGTGTGAAGAAAGCAATTGAAACGAGCGCAGGTGTTGATGTGAGCATACAAGTGTCTATAAGGCTACCACGTCAGTTTTGAGGTAGACCTGACAAAATACGTTGTAAATATTTATTAAACCATTGATATTATTTATTTTCTTTCTAGATTGATTAGCTTAGGTATAAGCTAAAATTAATGTTAAACTTTTTACTAAAAAAATTATATATGACGATTTTTTATTTTTTGTATTTTTTAAGGGTAATTTATGTCATGCCAATCATTTTGATTTTAATAAGCTTTCTCGTTTTGTTTTCAACAAAAAATTACAATAAATAAGAAACTACTACATTAAACTAAAATCAAAAATAGTTTCAGTGGGTTTACAAACGGAAGTTGGAAAATATAAGCAGTCGAAATAGTGTCTAGTGTATTACCACGTCAGTGGAATTGTGATAATGAAGTCACGTCAGTTGCAGAGGGTTAAGCCAAACTAATTAAATAACTTTCGTTATAAAATAACTTTACGAAGTGACCTAGAAAAACTAAAGTCATTTTCATTCTCTATTGGCTTCAAAAAATAGATTACCAATGTGATCCAAAAAAAATTCCAGCAATTTTTAAAAATTTTGAATAAATGAAAATTTTAATTTCAGTGATTGAATATACAATTTTCGTCGCATGTTGAACTTCAAAAACAAAAATAATTGAATCTGCAGTTTTTGTAATTGAAATCGTATTTTAGTTTGGTTCTGTGTGTGATGCAGACTCAAGTAGACGAAGAAGCTGGGAAAGTACTTTGAAAAGTAATCTGTTAAAAGTTGCACAACAGTTTCAAAATGGCTTCATGAAACATGCCTCACAAGTTTGCGCAATTGCACAAATGAAAATTTTAATCGGTTTCATGAAAGCCCTTAATATTTGAAGAAAATATGTAAATAGTTCTTATATATTCAATTACAAATTGCGAAATGTTCACGAAATGAAATATGCCCTTCAAGCCATTTACATTCCCACCCTGTTTCAAATGTTGGCTTCCAACTGATCTAATATTTCTGGTGTATTGGACTAGATATACGGCTTTACATATCACCCAGGAAAAAATCTAATGTTTTCAAATCGCATGAACAAATTGTAGTAAAGAATTATTGTTATTATGCCTGTAAATAAATATCTAAGTAAAACAATCCTTACCTCCTCCACTGCGATAACACAAATAAGGGAAACGCCAAACGTTACCCACACCAATGGCATAGCCAAGGCATGACAAAATAAATTCGGTCTTTGAAGCCCAGCGACCGCGATTAACGTCAGGAGTATATCTGTCATTTGCACCAGCAACAAGGCAATCAGGTTTATTGATTCCACTACTACAATTTTCGACATCATTATGTTGACCTATCATTTTATCACCGGACATTTTCGAATAAAATTTTCAAATAAAATAGTAGGCACTTGTATTTTAAAAATTAAAATCTTAAAACAGAATTTTTTTACTTTAAATAGAAACACAAAATCTCAGTTGACTGCAAATATTTTAAGCCTAATTTTCAGAAAGAATGTAGGGTGTGGTCACAATTGAATACTAAATTTATTTCCACTTTTCAGTAGTAGCTCAGCGGTTAGCTCATTTTTTACCGATTTATTTTTTTAACAATAAAATATAATTTGTTTATTTTCATTTATTAAAAAAAATTTTTTTCAGCATAGCTGCTTTCCGTCTTAGATAGAATTATGTATAACAATGTAACCGCTCGCTCAAAAACCCGATGTAAACTAATGTGAATTTGAGAAGTTTTTCACATTTTAAGATCTGTTATTTGTTTACTCTTTCTGCGCCCCCATTTTAGTCATTCACCAAATTACACTATATTAATACACTATTTATTAGTTGGTGCTAGAGATGGGCGCGTGTCGACATTTTCCAACACGACACGACACCAAATCAAATCGAAAAACAACATTTTTTTATATTCAAAGACATATTTTTCTTCTATTTTAACGTGTCATGTCCTATTTGTATTTACATATTCTTGTTGAGAAACAGTAACTTATCAAGATTTTCGTTCAATAATCTTGTGCGGCAAGCATCTGCATTTATACATATTTTAATCTGAAAATCGTTTCGTGTTTTTTCGTGTCAAGTTTGCTCAACACGACACGACCCAAACACGAACGAAATCAGATTTTCTGTCGTGCGTGTTCGTGTCACGAAAAAAACACGACACGCGGCCATCTCTAGTTGGTGCTGCAATTACAGCTGCCACAGCAGTTGTCACCGTCGTAGTTAGACACCACTAGAGTACCCATATTAAAATCTTAATAAATTCTTAATTTAATGTAACTTAATTTTGCCTTTGTCTGATAATAATCGTTTAACTTCGAATACAGATACATATATTGAGACATGTACTGTATTCCATGCGATTTGAAATGTTTCAGAATTTTCATACTATTATTGTTATAAATATTAATTTGTAACAGCAATACGCATGGAAATCATAACTGGCCTGATTATTTTATTTAATTTTGAAAATTTTATTCCATATACAGAACGACTGACTTATTCCTCAAAAATTATCAATTAGCACACTTTATCAAATATTAAATCTAGTTTCAATTAGTTTCGTAATTGTATCAATTACTCAAGTGATCAAATATATAATTTTCTATAATATTAATTTTTATAATTTAATATAATTTTAAGTGGTTGAACATTTTAATTTTTAGTAACTGAATATACAATTTTCTTTGTAGGTTTAACTTCAACAACACAATTAATTGAATCTGCAGTTTAATAATTGAAATATTCACCCAATTTGACAGAAAAATAATAATTTCTTGTGGGTTAAGCCAATCTATATGCCTGCATTTAATTGCGGCTTATGCCCTTAAATCTTGAAAATCGAGTTTCTCCAAATTCTGACGTGCTACAGCAAATCGTTCTTTACTACTTTTACTTTGGCATTTTAACAAATTATGTACTTTGCGATGTTATTGCAGGCAAGTACATACTTACCACCTTGGCTTACAAGTATCAAAATATTTCCATATTTAGAAGTCAATGAATGAATACCCATATTTCGTTACGGTCTTAAAACTTCTTTTTATTTTTCGTTACGGGCTTAAAACTTCTCTTTACTAACATGCACACAATACAAAAAATCCAGTTTGCTTCGCCAGAGGTTAGACTACTGCAAGCCCCCCGAGGCTATTTCAGCACTGGTACCTATTTATGTATTCTAAATGCATTAATAAACCAAATAATTCTTGCAAAAAAAAAATGACTACAAACAAAATATGCCTATATGCGAAGTTTCATAAGAATCGGTTAAGTAGATGTAGTTAAAAGTAATATTTACTTTTCATAGGCGTGGCACTGAACACTTTTCTAACTATAGTGTTGTATTGTAACCTTAACTAATTGTATATTAGGCCGGGTCATAAAAGAAAATAAGTTGTGCCAGTTACCCCCTAGAGCAAGGATGCGCAAAATTTAAATTGTGATTGTATTGCTGGATATTAGTATTAGTGAAGAAAGAAAGTCTTCCCAGCAAACAAAAAATCAAGCGTTTGAAATATGATGAGCTACAATTTTGTATATTTTAGTTTGGCGCCATTTTTTCTATTTTTGGGCTATTTTTTATTTTATATTTTTTAATTTGGGGACATTTTTCCTTTTTTGGGGCCGTTTTTTAAAAATGGCCCCAACATTTTCCATTAAAAACAAAAATAAGTATTTATGGGCCATTTTTTCTATTTTGGCCAATTTTTAGTTTGGCACCATTTTTCCTATTTTGTGGCTATTTTTCATTTTATATTTTTTAGTTTGGGGACATTTTTCCTTTCTTGGGACCATTTTTGATTTTTTAGTTTGGGGCCAGTTTTCCTATTTTATTAATGTTGGGGCTTCTTCATGAGAATATATATAGGGAAAATAGAGCCAAATTAAAAAATGTCGCCGAAAATAGGAAAAATAGCCCCATAATTTGTATTGCTGTTTTAAGTTAAAAATTGTTGGGTCATTGTCTTACATAATGTCTTTTAATGATATACATAAGTAATGTACATATTCATTTAAATATTTGACAACATAAAAGGCCTTGTATGTTACCAAATGCATTGTTTATAATAAAATATTTTTCGCATATCATCAATTGGATATGAAACACGAGTATTTACTGGATAACTCTTAATGAAAAAGCTTATAAAAAAATATAAAAAAATTTATAACCATTCGGCGTGTGTGCTTTCGTCGCTGTCTCATCGACAACTAACTTCAGAGCATAAGAATCTGTGTGTAGAATGTGTGTGAGATAATTTCCACAATTGTGGTATGGCGTGCGTTTCAATCTCCTAGAGTGAATGTTTCTAAGCCAGGAAAAAAAAATTGTTTTGCCACGCCCCAAAATACAGCACTTTTTTGTATTTTATGCATAGTGCCGCCATATAAAGCCTGATCTCATCGTATCGTATATCGTTGTTTATGGCTTGACTGTGGCGTTACGTCTTGATCCGACATCAAATTGTGGGCACCACTTATACCATTTCGGGTGCTTCCCTCCTAATGTCCAATTTTTTTCATGACACACAAAGTTTCAGAAGAGCTTTTCTGCCACGTGCAAAAAACTGCACATTTGAAGAGAAGGATCCGAAATGTTAAAAAAGAGCCAAAAATTACCCTTAGGTTGGGGAGCTAGAGGGTTAATATGTTCCACAAAAATAGTTAGCATAATATCTCTTTCTTAAATTAAATTCCGATGTGACCTTGCATATATGTATGTGTATACATACTTTTTTTCTCCTCTACCAGAATTGGTGCGACTTTCGCTCGCACACGAAGGGTTCCGTAAGAATACACACATGTACATATATATGTCATTTTCCGTTTTGCTCCTTTTTTTATTTTGGCAGTTTTTTCGTTATGCTTAATGCTTAATTTTGTTTTTTTTTTTATTTTTTAAGTTATTTTTCGTTGTTTTGGCGATTTTTTTTTGGTTTCGGCAGTTTTTTTCATTTTCGTGTTTTTTTTTTGCGTTTTTTTTTTTTTGGTTTTGGCGTTTTTTAACGTTTTTTGTTTTGCTTTTTGACGATATTTTAGTTTTAGCGACTTATTTTAGTTTCGGAGCTTTTTTCAGTTTTGGCGCTTTTTTCGGTTTTTGGTGATTTTTTAGTCTTAGCGACTTTTTTTTGGTTTTGACACTTGTTTTCATTCTGGCGATATTTTTGGTTTTTGGGAATTTTATCTAGTTTTGGCGCTTTTATTTTCGTTTTGGTGATTTTTTTAAATTATTGTCGATTTTTTTCGTTGTTGATGATATATTTAGTTTTAGCGTTTTTTTTTCGTTTTGACTTTTTTCGTTTCTTGTGTTTTTTATTTTGTTGCATTTTTTTTAGTTTTGATGATTTTTTGCGTTTTAGCGATTTTTTCCATTTTTTTTCTTTTTCTTTAAACGCTTTTTACATTTTGTCGATTTTTCGTTTTGAAATTTTTTTAATTTTGGAATTTTTTAGTTTTCAAAATTTTACCTCTTACGGTTTCCAAGATACAGCAAATTGTCTAAATTACATAGTCAAAATTACATTAACTGATAGAACACCCATTAATTTTTATTGTTTTAAATATCGGTGTTAATTGATGTAGTCTATTCTACAGACTACACCAATTAACACGAACTTTGAAAATTTAAAGTGTCTATATATACATAAGTGTCTTTATATTACATTAGTATTTCAACATTTTTCGTTGCTCGCTTTAGAACGCCCTTTAATTTTTACCTGTCATATATTTGTTGTTGTAGCGGCCAACATTTTACATATTGTGTGAAAATTTCAGATCTGTAGATCTTACAGTTCCCGGGAAAACAGCCTATGGCAGACAGACAGACGGACAGCGTAGCAAAAACAAAAGGGTTCCTTTACACTTTTGGTGTAGGAACCCTAAAAAGGATAAACTCAGTATTGACTGTTTTTAATATAATTTAAACACAGATATAAAATGTTAAGTTCCTGAAAAAGTTGAGTTTACTTACATAATTGCACATATCTCAAAAAATGTTCGATTTACAGAGCTCAACAATATACCATTTTAAATGTAAGAAGACCATCTTCACAATAGTGTGATCAAAATATTTCTCGGTTCACAATAAAAATTAAAAAAAAATAAGTTTATTTACTGATAGATAAGCATTGTCTATATGCATTTCATTGGCGCTTTACCACAACTTTGAAAAGTTACAAACAAATTTTATATATCCCAAAACTAAAACCGCTAAATCTTAAAAAACGGCAATTTTAAAATTTTCAGAAAGATATACATATATTTTTGTTCACCTTCATATTTACTAGTGATGTTACGAATATTCGTATTCGTATTCGAATCGCCGAATATTCGCCTCTTTTATGATATTCGTATTCGCCAAATTCAAGCGAATATTTCACGAATATTTTGCGAACACGTTCCAAAAAATAATATATACAAAATACTGAAAATGAAACAAAAAATATTAAGTTTGGCTCAATTTAGACCATGCATTAAATGCATGCGTAAAATGCATCCCTTTTTTTTGGTGGTCGAGCGAGGTAGAGAAAAAAACGGGACATAAAAAACGGCACGATTTCTGTTTTCCATGCATTTTTTTTATTCTTCTTTAGCTCGATTTGAATTTTCTCTCATTTTCTCTCTCTTATGTGATTGTGTTATGGTTTTTGTTGTTATGAATGAGTAAATAAAGCAAATTTTTAGAGAAATTTACAAAAAAAGCATGAAAATAAAATTCATCGTATAAATGCAAGAAGTTTTTAGAAGATGTTTTCAAAGATAAATTGAAAAAATTCATGCATAAAAATTCATCATCTAAATTGGGCCTTTTACTAAAAAAAAATTGTCTATAACGCAAAATAATAATCTTCTTTTAGTAAAGAAAAGAGAAACAAAATATATTTCACAACGACATGGTATTTAAAAAGTAAAGTCCTGTTAAACTAATTTATTAATCATGTTAAAGTAATACTCAAAGCTCAGTAGAGGAATGTTGAACTTTAAAAATAAAAGTTTTGAAGTCTTTTCTCCATCAAGCCCAGCGTTGCCAGAAGCTTTTCGAAAAAAATCATCATTTGGCAAAATAAAAATCATATTTTGGATTGAAAAATCATCACAATTTTTTTATTCTAAAATTTAATTCGAAGCAAAGCTGAATAATGAAAATTTTAGAGCAAACTAAAACAAAAACCGAGTCTTACCCTTTAAATATAGCGAATACTTCATACAGCGTCTATAGAGTACTCCACAAAGGGCCAGTAGTAGTTACAAATATATGCAATAAACGTTTCCATTTAACATTGCGATGTCCTAGGGGTGAACCATGTGGTCCAGCTTTGCATTACAAAGGACTACCCTAACAACTACACCGATGTAACGACTCCATGGAGCACCTACAGTGGTCGGCATATTTATTTTGACACATGAGAAATTTTACCATTTTGAATTTTTCCAAAAAATTAAAAATTCCCAATTTTTTTAAAATGAAATTAGCATTTATTTAATAACTAAAAAACATAACATCACAACTTTTTAAATTAAATTTGCATTCTATGCAACTAATTTAAAAATTTAGGGGGTGGCATAAGTATTTTGACCTATAGTATTTTAACTCTTTAAAAGAAAATATGTTATTCCAACTTTTATTATACTTTTAGATATTTTTAATATTAATAAAACGAGTGTCTTCCTTTAGCGGCAATGACTTTCCGGAGTCTTTTAGGAACTGAACCGATCAAGTTTTGAATGTATTTTGTTGGTATATCCTCCCACAAAGATTTAACCTCTGAAATTGTTCCTTCCCTGGTTCTTGTCAGATCTGCGGTCCTTTGGCGCTTTATATATGACCAAACATTCTCAATCACATTCAAATCCGGACTTTGGGGTGGCCAATCCAAAGTTTCAATGCAATTTTCTGTCAAAAATGTCTTAATCCTTTTACTCTTGTGGCAAGGCGCATTGTGCTGTTGGAAAATAAATGACGGTCCAATCAACCTATCGCCAGAAGGAAATGCGTGTTCATTAAAGTTTTCAAATATTGGTTTTGGTTCATCGAACCGTCGATGGCAACCAAGTCTCCCAAGCCTTTATATGCTATACAGCCCCAGAACATGACTGTGCCACCTCCATGACTAACTTTTTCGAAAACAGGTGCGATTTTTTTCGAGTTTTTTTGGTCTAGTCTAACAACTACTTTTTTCTTTGACGAGTGATAATCGAAAGCACTTTTGTGGGTCCATAAGACGCTTTGCCGGAATGATAGGGGCTTGTCCACGTATCTGTTTTCGAATTCTAACCTTTTAATTTGGTTCCTTGGGGCTATACATGGAATTCATCTTGCTACATATGTATTAATGTTGGCTTCTTTTAGACGTCGTCGAACTGTTCTTTCGCTTAAATGACTATCACAGTGCGAATTCCATTCCAACGCAGCGGCTTTGGGTGTCAAACCTGGATTAGATTTAAATTTTCTGATAATTTGTCGATCTTCCACTGCCGTTGTTTTACGTTTTCTTCCTGTTCGATGCAAATTAAATACAGATTCTGTTTCTTTACATTTATTTATTTGATAATAAACGGTCTGTTTAGGTATATTGTACTCCTTGGCAATATTTGTTACATATATTCCAAGATTATACTTGGTTATAATTTCACTCCTGACGGTGTTAGTTAATTCCGCTATTTTACCCATATTTATACAATAGTAATAGAATTGTTTTATTTATCTTTCATCGAATGTTAATACTTAATACTCAACAACGACCGCTTTGTATTAAAGCTTAACACAAAAAACAAAATGAGATGAAATTATAGAATGTCAAAATAACTATGCCGTTACGAATTCTTGTACCAAATTGCATTTCTCCCTTCAGAATGAGAATGGGTACAGATTTTAACAAAATATTTTGCATACGTATACTTAAGAATTAGTGTAAAGAAAATATCATGATAACTGTGCCCGTTCTAGGACTTTCAATATTAAAAAACAATAAAACAATTCTTCACTATACTTTGTCAAAATAAATATGCCGACCACTGTATATGCGGCTAGTTTTTAAACTACTCTACGTCACTACTTGATTGACTACTCAAGTGTTCGTGTTTTACCGATTGCATATGTTATTTGCAATCATTAAAATGCGAACACTTGTCGAGTAACTACAAACTCTTATTTGATATGGTCCATGGCTGCATTACATAGGACCTTGTTGTAACCTGTCTATTTCAACTAAAATTGACCACGTAGTCCAACAACTTTTGCAAGTTATACATTAATATGATTACCTTGCATGTTTTCTTCGAGTTAAAATATATAAAAATCATCATGAAAATAGGTGCCCCTGTGGTTGAGTGGTAGCGATGCTAGCCTGTCAATCCAGAGGTCATGGGTTCGATTCCCGCTATAGAACCTAGGTGTTTTCTGCATGATATTTTATGATATTTTCGCAAAAGCTTGTTTTTAAATCACTATTAAATTGCAACAAATATTTTTAAGTCTCTGTAATTGCATGAGCTTCCCCAAATATAAAAGGCTGAACAGATTTCCTTAATTTCGAAAAATATTTATTTCATAAAATATAAAAAAATTAATTCCGAAAAGTGTTCCAACACATATGTACATACAAAGAACCAAATTGTTTTCAGCCAAATAAATATTTTTTTCGCTTTGTTTTGATGTGTTACTAAAATTGCATCATTTAATATTTTGAACACACTTCAAATCAATGAAAAATAAAGGAAAATCTTTAAAAAGCGCTAAAACGAATAAGTATTTATTTTATAAAACCTAACAAAACTCAGAAAACAGCTTCAAATTGGTTCAAATTGCCTAAATGGAAATGTAGCACTAAATTCTACATGCATTTGTACATACTTTTGTTAAAGAAAGTTCAAATAAGGGGCAATGGTTCTAATGTAAGGGACAATGCAGTACCATAAAGTTTTAAGTTAAAAACTATGGAAAATTATATATTAATTAATCGATACACTCAAAAAAAAATGTGAAATATGTATTACAATAACTATTTAATCTATTTCCAAGCAAGTAGAAAATCATAATTTTCAAGAAAAAAAATCATCATTTGGGGGAAAAAATCATCAAATCAAATTTTTGTCAAAAAATCATCAAAAATATGATAAAATCATCATTCTGGCAACGCTGATCAAGCCTATTGCGCGGTGTGTAAATAAGCTCCGCACCACTAAACATTCGCTCGCTCGGAACACTCGCCGCTGGTGTCACTAAATATTGCCTGGGTATAGATAAAAGAATTTCGTATTTTCCATTATTTACTTTCCACCAAAAATTTAAAAAAAGTGGCATTCAGGTGCTAACTTAATAATTTCAAATTCCGTCATCGGAATATCATAATGATGTTAAATACCTATAGTATTGTGACAGTTTTTTTCAATTTATTGTTATTGACGCAAACGGTAGATTTTTTTTCAACTAAATTTGAAATATTAAGTGGTACTAACTATTTAGATTGAATATTCGTATTCGAGCTCGGCGAATATTGTTTCAGATATTCGTATTCGCGAATATTAAAAATTGATATTCGTAGCTTCACTAATATTTACAAAGACCTCTTACGACCCGCGCAAAATACTTATATGCATGTTCACTCCTCGGTCACCGACCAACCAGACACGACAATTGTGAAAGTTAAAAATTGCAAAAATAATTTTTTGAGGGCATCCGTTTGAGAAAGAGACAACAATTATATGTTCTTGTTTCATTTTATCCAAATAAAAGTGTTGCAAATATTACGTATGTATGCGAAAAACAAAATTGAACACCAATACTTTCTTATTTCTCTTTTGAACGGCAGTCTGTCAAGAGTGAGTAGGCAATAGATTACTGTTCGTGTCGCGTCTGGTTGGTCGGTGCCTCTGTTGACGATCTGGAACTAAAAATACAAACAAAATAACTCAAGCAGTTTAGCATGCTTAAGAAACTAACACACAAACAACTTTGATTGTAGGTATTGAAAAAATGCCCATCAGAGCGAGACAACAAATTTCAAGTTTGTGAGTGTTGGATTATTGATCAGATAGGAAAATTTCGGCAAAACTAAGTTCAGTTACATTAAAAATGCAGGGCAGGAATTTAAAAGAATTCTTGTATTCTATTTGCTGGCAAAAATTAGTTAAATAGCTGATGTTTCCTTGTAAAAAGCATTCACCTTCATAAGTGCTAAGAAGTGAACAAAAACGCTGATGAGACGGTGTACCGGCCTATCAAAATCAGTAGTATTGATCCGTTCTGCTAATTTGATTTGAATATTCTAACACTCAAAATATTGAAGTAGAAAGCCGAAATATTAAAATTAGGGATGTAACGATACGCCGTTTTGCCGATCCGATACCGATACCGATATTTAAAAATAAATATCGCCGATACCGATTCCGATACCGATACGAATATTGAAATTGAGTTCAAGTTTAGATTAGCAAAACTCAAGTGCAATTTTTTATTATACAAAATTACATTATAAGAGAGAATATTTAAAATTGATAAAACATTGGAAGTAATTTTTAAGGAGCTACATTTTCTTTGTTTCCAACAAATCTATATTAAAAATATGCAGATAATTAGTAGAAAAGCAAGAAAAATTGTTTAATTCCTTTATAATTTAAAAAAATACTCGCCATGCTTTTTAAAATTTCGATTTTTTTTAAAGGACATTTATCAACTAATATTCATCTAAATAACTTAATAGCTTAATTATTAAAAGACTTCTAAGTTTATATTTATTCACTTAAATTTACATGAAAATACAGTTCTGAGTTTAAATTCGCATAAAAAATTGTGAAAATGGGTACTTTTTTATCCTTTTTCCTTAAGGAAAAATCTTTATAGAATACCGAAAAAGAAATTTGTCCTAGCATCGCTTCCAATTCGGTGATTGGTAGTCGAAAAACAGAACTTCTTGCAAGGGCAAGGATATGTAAAACTAATTAGATATTATCCAAATTTGCAATACTTCCAGATCGCGAATTGTACATTTTCATGACTTCTTTGGAGTATCTCTTTTTTGCTGGAATAAGATTTAAAAAACAACGGCTTGAATTTGAATTCATGGTAAAATTAACAAAAAAATAAATAATTTTTTTACAAAATAACAGCATAAAATATTATTAATTTTTAAAATTGATATTAATAAGATTTAAAAAATAACGAAGTGTATTTAATTCATGGTAAAATCGAACAAAAATAAATTATTTGTTAAAAAAAACTCTGAAAAAATTTTTAAAAGTATCGTCGTATCGGCAGTAAAATATCGCCGATACCGATGTATCGGAAAATCTGAAGTATCGCCGATATATCGGTATCGGTATCGGTATTCGTTACATCCCTAATTAAAATATCTATATCTTAAAAAAGGTCGATTTAAAATTTTTTTAAAAAATATATGTTTTGGTTCACTTTCATATCTACCGAACAGAGTTGTGGCAAATACGTATTTCAAATAATTAAATTCAAAATAAAAATACTTTTTTATTTTTCTCTTTCAATATAAAACTACAAAATAGTTTTTGGCAAAAGTATTTCAAATACAAAATTAAAAGTACGTATTCTTAAATTCATATTTTAAAATATTTTATTGAAATAAACAAATTTATTTTATTAATTTAAATAAGAGTATTTGTTCAAATAAATCATCCTTCATGTGTATGGTGACCATTTGTCCTTTTTTTAAGAGGACAGGCGTTTTTTTACACGATGTCCTTTAAAATTTTTTTTCAATAAAAATGTCCGTTTTTAATTTAATTGCATTTTTTCAAATTGAATTGTCCTTTTTTTATCACTAATTTCTTTTAACTCTTAAATACAAGTATGTACTCGTATGTTACTACTTGTACTACTCACTAATATTATACAGTTTGAATTATATTACTATACTATATATGTCGAAATCGAATGTCTGACTACGACAATATATAACACGGGTAATTATATACATATAATATATCAAATAAACTTAATACTACTTAAAATACCCAGCAAAAAGTATCATGTTTCTGGAAGCAGTAAAACACATTCATGTGTTCCACATGCGATATTTTGAAGCGCTTCCGAGGATGCTCAAAAAGAAGGCAGAGATCTATCAGTGTTTACAGTCTTTAAATTACAAAGTTATTCGTCAGCATTTTACATTTATTCAACACAAACTACAAAATAAACAAAATCATATTCAGTAGCATTGTAGCTTTCCACAAAAGAGGCTCGAGAGAAAATATGCCAATTTCATCAAGCAATTGCTTAGAATCCATACCTCATTTCTTTTTATACTCTTTTTTAGTCGTTAGAGCGACGAGTGTACATGCATAGCAGCTGTGTTGGTATTTTACCACATACAGTGTGTAAAATAAATGATGGAAAAGAGAGTTCTTTTTATTAGAAATAAAAAGATATTTTTGGAAAAACTAAGGGGAATGGGGAAAAATGTATTGAAAATTTTCGCATTTTACCAAAGAAAAAATATATCAAATTCAGTGTGAACTGCATTATTATACATTTATACGACCAAAACAATTTCTTGTGATACTGTACTTCGTGTTAATGTACTTCAAAATTCTCTCAGTAATACAGTTGCAAAATATTTTTGGGTAGCAAAGTTCTAAAGAGTTGTCTCATGAATCGTTTCAAATAAACACTAACACATTTAAAGTATACCTTCCTTCTACATTTCTCACCCATTGTATGGAAGAGCGAAAGAGTGCATCTGTGGCTGAGTGGTAGCGATGCTAGCCTGTCAGTCCAAAGGTTGTAGGTTCTATTCCCACCATAGACTCTGGGTGTTTTCCGCAGACAAGCTAATCGCTTCGCGAGTTGTGTTTGTTATTTAAAAAAATAAAAATTATAATAAAACACGATTTGTTTTATCTGTAGTTTAACGATGATACAATTGGATGAGGCAATAAGAAGAAGAAACATGATTTTAGCTCTTTTTGATGCTTTAAAAGAAGCGCTGTTTTATATCAAAAACAAGAGCTACAAAGTGAGACGTTGCGAACAAAAATCACGCAAGCTCGAAGCGCTTTTCGAAGCAGGAGACACACCAACTACCAGCTTCTCTTGCTTACAAATCTGCTTCGGAAGAAGCAGTAGTTTTTGCTGGGTATTTATTACATTTCAAAATATACTTTTTTGTTGTTTAAAAATATGGTCCCGTATTCATGTTCCGTCTATGTGGTCTCATAATCATTCCACCAAAAGAAAATAGTTGTTCAACAGGTGCAGAACTTGGTAAGCAAGTATTGTACAGTAGTTTTGATTTAACTACCTTTTGTTTAAGAGCACTTTTGATTTAACTGCACAAAATTATTATCTGGTATCACTATTCCTTAAACTCCCATAGAAATTAGTTTTTTATGTGCACTTTCTATACCTGCACTTTTAAGATAAATGCCTTAAATTTTTTACATTTGAAAATTATTTTCATACCAAAAATCAATCTTAGCTGCATTTTCATTTAACTGCAAAAAATATTTGTTTTCTGTGATTATTCTGCAGAATCCTTTTTTAAATGCAATTTGTATACCTGCACATTTAACATATTCTTTGGCAGTTTTAAATTATTTTCATTCAAAAAATTAAGGTTAGCTGTACACATAAAATAATGGTGTGTACGTGCACATTAAGGCAGATAAGTACATTTAAGCTAACAGCATTTTTACTTATCTGCACAAAAAATCGTGAAAAGTTTATTGTGCAGCTATATCAAAATTACTGTTCTTAATAAATAGTTTTTTATATTTGGATATTTATTCACGGACTCTAAGGTATTTTCCTCATCCTTTTGTTATTGTAGTGTTTCTAAGTATGTTGTGTAATCGCTTTCTATTGACGTATCAAAATCCTCAATGAACATGTAATAAGATTCAATAATTTCTTTCCTAGTAGAAGAATGCTGAGAACTTTTCCCATCTTTTTGTTGACGTTTCATCTTTCTCACTTCTAAAACAAACAGTTCCTTTTTGTGTTCTCTGTTAACTTTTGGTACTTCATTTCACTTCATTTTGAAAAACGGATAAGATACGGAAGCAATTATGAAATTTTTTACCGATTTTTCATGAAAATATTAAAACTCGCAACAAAAGAACACTTATTTACTACCAAAAAATACAATAGCGCAATATTTTATTATTTTCGCACGCATGAGAAGAAAACAACATTTGGTAAAACCTCAAACCATTTTTGAAACCGGAGTTATCACTATCTGAAATATTTGCATTAATAATCTATACCCAACAAACATTTTAAGATTGACAAAAATAGCTGCAAAAAATTATGCTAGTAAACAGAAAAAACTTCTGTGAGCGCAGCAATGGCAATCCATAGGGTTCTCATTACTTAAAACAAATTGTCTAATTTGATGTAATAGATAATATATGAATTACTTTCTTACTTTTGCTTAATACTCATGATTTTTGCTTTCGATCTCCCTTAGTTCATGTCCATACGAGTCAACTTTTCCTTCTGCAACTTTCCTAAATTTTCTTCTGAAGTTGCATTCGTGTCCATATAAGGAAACTCTTGTTGCGCAGCTTTTGTTTTATTTTTACATAGAATTTGTTGTTGTTTAATATTACGAAGAAGAAAACAAAAGAGAGTTGCATATATGTACATGAAGCAGTATACCCCTTCCCAATCTTCTCACCTCTCTCTCCCATAAACTCAAAAGTTGCGCAGCAAAGGTCGATTCATATGGATATAGACTTAGCAATTTTTTGGATAGTTCTTAGCCATTTTTTGTCTACATTTAGCCATTATTGGTGAAAGAATTCTGGCATCCCTGCCTGTGTCCCACAACAAGGTGCTTTCTATATTTTTAATTAATACATATCTAAGAGCTCTTCTTCTGTCTAATACGAGTAGTAGTTCTAATACGAGTAGTAATAAAAATAAGAGTAGTAGTACATAATATGAGAATCTTTGTACACAATTTAAGAATACTCAAAGTAAGTAGAAAATACTTGAATTTAGTAAGGCGTTTTTCTTTCTGTGTACCCATTAATAAAAACAGATTATGTAGTATATTTATTTGTTGAATTTACTTAATTTATGGAAAATTTTTATTAGTCGGTTAACCGACTAATCCGAAATTAACCGACTATTAACCGATTAAACCAAAACATCCATTAATTAATCGAGCGACTATCCGATTAAAATAGATACCCGATCAATTGAATACCCTAATGTGTACAAATAGCAGCAATGTTAATAAAACTAAAAATATTAACACTGTTTTGCTTCGTAGTATTGAACTGTTTGATTATGTACATACACATGTACTGCCTGTTTTTGTAAATAACGTCATGATGAAATAATACAGGTGGCAGTACTAGGGCAGCAAATACAGCATTACAACAACAAAAAGTTTTTTTTTTTGTAAAGTCTTATATGTCGAATATGTCGAAAGTTATTGCAAACAAAAATCAAAAAGACGGGCAGTGAGTGATGAAATAAATCAATTTTTTAATTAAAAAAAACACACACACATCCTCACATAGTGGTTCCAATTGGAAAATAGCTAATAAATCTGTATCTTTGAAACTTGCGATCCGATTGCAAAACGATGTATGTATATACATATGTAAAAATCATAGAAAAGCAACTAACCTTTAAGTATATCGAAATTCGAACCATCCTGTTGAAACACTCGTTGAGCAACAGGGTGTCAAAGTTGACTATAAGGGGTAAGAAAAACCTTTCCTACTTATAACCATGATCCAATAATACAGGTCGTGTTGAAAGCATATATGTATGACTATTTCGCCGCGTATAAAACTCATACCGCATAATGACCCACAAGTCGAAAAATATAATAACATCATGAAAAATGTTCTTTTACAAAGTTGTTGTCTGTGAAGTTTACAACAGCTTTTCCTTATGGACTTTTATCTAAATCGCACAATTAACAAAATAAACACCAAAATATCGCAAAAGCCGATAACTATTAATATAACAAAAAAAAAGAACTTTTTCCAAGACCTTGAAGTAGTTTCTTTAGTTATTTGGACCGCTGAATGCGAATTTGCACTCCGATTTTTTTTATCAGGTCTAGTTTTCGATATATACCGTTATGTCACAAATGAAGACACTTGTACGACATATATTAGCATAACTGGAGAATAGTTTGCCCTATTCATTAAAAAAAAGAGAATGGATACTTCCTTTGTGTTATTCTTTATTATGGTACCAATTAGGGATGGGCAAGTAAAAAAATATATCTATATATTTTTAAATATAGATCGGGATATTTCGATATATATCGATATTTTTTCAAGCATGATTATTCATACATAATTCCATAATTTTTTTACAAATTAAACATAAAAAGTACTTTTCTTATAAATAATTAGCCCGAAAGGGTCAATTTCTAACTTCCTTACTGTTTCAACAATATTTCATGGAGCGTACATCAAGAAAATCATGCTCCAAAATGAAAATTTTTCGAATACACAAAAGATTGTGTCGATTTTTTTTAATAACTGAACGAAAAACAAGAGCAAAGCTAAAAAAGTATAGAAATTGATACTGTTGATATATTTAGAAAAAATATCGATATATTTCAATTAAAAATATCGACGATATATATTGATATAGTTTTGACAAAATATTGATATATCGATATATCGATATTTTTGCCCATCCCTAGTACCAATGCAGAGTTTGTGGATTATAATTAAATGCTAACAGAACTTAAGACGTATTTTCTATACGACTACATAATTCAGCAGCATTTTCGTTGCAGGTTTCATCAAAGTCCCATAGTTTCGAAGAGTTCAATTCGCACCACTAAGAACTTAGTATCATCCATGCTGATATGTACTATATTTGTAATTGAAGAGTCGTGAACACCCACAAGTATCAAATATTTTTGCATCGCCATCAACGCTGATAACCAAACTTCGGTTCGAAGGAATATAAAAAAGTTGTATACGTTGATATTTCCCTTGTTGTGTCTGTTCAAAGTAAGACAGGCAAATTTTTTCAGTGTACATACACTCTGCTTTGGTTTCTTTGATCAGTAAGTTGCTTCTTCAGAAAACTAATTACGAGAATTTTCTTCACATTTAAACCACTTTTGATTTTCAAAGTAGAATTGATTGATTTTTTTCTAATACCGTTATTTTCAATAAGAGGCAAAAAATGCATACTTTTAGGAGCAGCAAAGAAACATCTGAACATTAGCTTTGCATATTAAAAAGAAACATATTGTGAGCTTTGCATGTCAAAAAGTTTAAGGTATGAAAGCTTTATCTCTGTAGAAATAAACTGAATCTTATAAAACGGAAAAAAGCAACAAAAAATCAGAGTGCAAGTACGGAACTATTCCGATTAGAATGTGTGACATCATGAGTGGCACTGAAATAGTTTTGTTTTGTTGTTTTCAATAAAACCCAACCCGATTAGTGTAGCATTTAGTATAAACTCACATGGTGAAAATTTTAGCCAAATCGGATAACTTTCAGACGTGCCCCTAAGTTAAAATTTACCAAAATTAAGCAAACAAAGGGAGGCCTTAGAGTTCTCCAATTCCGCTCAATCACCCAATCAAAGATTATTGCAAAATATCACAAAATTTTCATTTTAACCACTAGAGGTCGCACGTTGTATTTATTTGAATCGGGCCAACATTTTTACCTGCGATAAATAAAATATTACTTTATGTAAATTGAACTTAACTTTGGGAACTTTTAGAAAATTCGAAATTTGAACTCAATTGGGCACGCCTGAGAATTTGACTAAAATGTTTACCACGTGTTATATACATATAACCGCACAGCTTTTTTTCATTGTCGCCCTAATGTACATTTTGCACATGTACACATGTATTATATAATATGTCTGTGTACATTAGGCTGACAATGGAAAAACACAAATTAGCTATGTGTATTACTAAAATACTTTGTCTAAAACTCACGTTGTGAAAATGTTAGCCAAATCGGATAAATCTTAGGCATGACCCATTGAGGTAAAATTTTTAATTTTCAAAAATTTTCAATCGTTAAACTCATAATACATATAGTAGTAGTTATCTTTCATTAAGCGTATGTTAAAATTTTGGCCCGATTCGAATAACTAAAATGTTTGGCCTCTAGTGGTCAAATATTGTGAAATTTATAAAAGTGAAGCATAATTTCGAAACAATAATCTTTGATTGGGTGAAAGTAAAAATTTGCGCCATATTGGAAAACTCTAACGGGCCCTTTTTAATGCTTCATTTAGGTAAATTTCACAAAATCTTAACTTTAAATTCAATGGGGGGCACGCCTGAAAATTATTCGATTTGGCCAAAATTTTCATCACGTAAGCTTTACGCCTAATGCCACAATAATCCAAACGGGTTTTGTTTGTTTAAATTAACAAAAAAATATTTCATTACCCCCTAGACATGCAGGATAGAATAACTTTTTCAATCAATTTTCTACTCAAACTTTTATTAAAAGCTACTTATTTTTCATAGAACTAAAATATCTTATTATTTCTTCACTTTCTTTAATAGTTCTAAAGTTTCAAAGTTATTCATATTTAATTCTTTCATTATCTTTTGTGAATTCTTAAACTCATCATAAGCCAAACGATAATCGTCTTGTGCCGGAAACCAATGCTTGGCCTGCAATGAACGCGAAAAATTCGTCTTAAGCGTGCCTTTAGGCATAAAGATTTTCTTTAACATATACAAAGGAATACAAATAATGGAAATGGCACAGCTGCACCAGCCCACAATAATCGCCCATTCGGGATAACTTTGATCATTGTAACGGACAGGCCTGGCGAAAATAATAGTGGTGAAGAAAATCGTCTATAAAAAGAAATAAAATCTCAATTAATTACAATATGAAATTAAATATTAAATATGATTTTGTTTCTACTAACCGTTAAGATCAGGGGTGTTATATATTTCCAACAATAGCGCCAGATTTTCTCGGGTTTTTTACCAATCATGAAATAGATGTCATCAATAAAATTATCCACTCCATAAATCCAAGCGACCATGATTACTTCAAATATACAAATCAATAATACAGATATTGAAGCTGAGTACCAGTCCAATAATTGCACAATATACATGCCTCCCTAGAGGCAAAATTAACTGATTATATCATTTATATTTTAAAATAAAGATTTTTTTTCTTACATTTGTTGTTAACGAAATGGACATTAGGAACATTAAAACACAGGATATCAAAGTTACAGCGAATTTGTACGGTCTAACTCGGGGAATTTCATCCAATATAGATGATATTATTGCTTCGATTTGTACAAACTGGAAATGAAGTACAATATAAAGATTCATATTACTTTCTTTGAATTATCTATCGTACTCGTAACTTACTAAACTATCTAAGCCCAGTAAAAAGAGCATGCCGAAAAATAGACCAGCCCATAAATGAGAAAACGGTAACATAGATATAGCCTGAGGATAAGTTACAAATGCAAGACCTGGCCCGGATGTAGCTACAGTGGCTACCGGAATTCCCGTTTGATCTGAAAAAAGTTATAAATAAATAAAGATTATCGTTCATATGTATTCTATAATACGTGGCAAAGCTAATTTCACATATCATGAAAATGCTATTTAATTTAATTTAATTTAATAATTTAATTCCACTTGTCACTGTCAGCCAGTGTATGTCCGGATCACAGTTCCCGGATCCGGTAATTGGTACTAGACCCATATGTCATATTGAGCTTTCGTATCAGGTCGCCTATACTAATCTCTGATAACTCCGTTAATTCGTCTAGCATACTTTTGCAAAAAAAAATTTTATGTCGAGAAATAAAAATTCCGGCACTCGCAGAGAAAACTGTGGAAAACTGTATTTTCCCAACCCTGTTTACGGCAGAACGCATTGTAGGAAAGGCCTAGCCACTAGCATGCTTGCCGATCGCTCAGTCTCTCGTCACCACTGTGATGATCCTCGAGAAATCCTTACGGTTTCTATTTGTTAGTTGTGCTGAGCGCTTGTCATTTAGCAATGTCATATTGTGCTAGTTACTCAGCTTGGGTCATCTAGCTTTAAAATATATTGTTTGAAATTATTGTTTAAATATCTACAAACTGCATTGTGATCAATACATCATTATAGGCATCTACAGCAGAGCCAGACCTGCTCATTACCAAGGAATTTGCTAAGGTCGGGCATCCAGATAAGAGTATCGTCTGTCTGATGACCTGTTAGGTCATCAGACATATTCTTGCATTGGAAAACTAAAATTGAAAAATATGTGCACCTTAATGATGGAAGTGCCGCCTCGATATCAACCGTCTTGGCAATCAGTACTCTGCTCGCTTCTCTTATAGTCAATAATTCAAGCTGAAGTACGACGAGATCATCTAAAAAATACTCCAGAGTTAACACCGTAGATCATACTTGTTCCATCAGTGTACACCCTGAAGTCATAATGGCTTCCTATATTACCTCCTTTCTTTGAAAAACTATTAAAATCCAGTTGAAGTACCATTAAACCTTATGACTTCCCCAACTGCGGTGGTATTCGATCCAAAGTCATAGCATGACCTTATAGCCCATTGCTGCACATTTAGCTTACGTGATAGTTTAGAGTCGAAGATTATTATTCAATATTGGGAGTCTAAAGCTTTGAGCCTTGATCTTTGTGGTAAATAGTAGCAGTTCCACTTTGTTTTGGGTCACACCTTTACAACTAAATTCAGCTCATTTTCTGAGTATGCCCGAGGCACGCATAAATTTTCCGGATAGAACTAGTACTACATCGTACTATAAATGTTACTACCTCATGTGGAGTTGTTTATGTAAAGCGTAACTTTAGGTAAGCATGGTGACTATCTGAGAGTCTTGACGTTCCGATGAACCATTGCATAATGTTACGAGTCCATGAGCATGAAAAGCTAATTGAACGGAAGGCATTTGTATTCCCATGATTTCTCTTGCAATTTTTTGAAATGAATTTACTTTAACCCTTATCCAGCTAGTCGGAACGTAACTGAATTATAGAGCCTAAAGAGCCAAGGAATTATAGAGCTTTCCGCACTCTGTAGCTTATTTAGCATGGTACTATCAGGACCCGGTTATTTGCTCTAGGAAAAGTTATCAATTGCCCATGAAATTTCTCTAGGGAAACTATCTCATCATTGACAGCATATTCGTAGGCACTTTTGGGACCGTTTAGCCAGACCGTGTCTGTACAGCTTTAGAAATCGGCGCTTTTATCATCGACACTTAGAACTTTTGTAAATGTAAGAAATTTTAGCTGTATGTCTTAAATATTAGCTTTAATATCAAATTGAATAGTAATAGTTCTTTATCAAGGTAGGCTTAATGTTGAGTTTCTACCAATAAAATAATTAACCTTTGCCATATTTTAGCTGTAGAAATACCATGAAAATATTTGCAATATATGAGCTAAATAATATGTATCATGAGAACAAAAAACCCACTTTGTGTTATATGCTTGATTCTTAGCTTGCCCATCAATCGTCTTCACATACTGCCTTTTCGAGAAGTTTTTTTTTTTAACTGCCTCTTGCAAATACATATTAGCTTTTCCAAAATGTATCTTTTCCAAAAAGAAGCTTTTCCTTCAAACCCAAAGAACATTTTTCAAAAGGTAACTTACAAAAAATATTTCTTCGAAAAGGCACATAAAGTACGTATTGAAAAAAGCCGTTTTCAAAAAGTGCAACTGGCTCCTCATCGAGCTCAAAGTGTAGCAACTATATTGAAAAAAAACTGCCACAGAGTCACTCCTAGAATGGTAAAATCTACGACCAACACCCCTTTTCCTTTCCAACTTTTTTTTCGAACATGCTTACCTCCTATCTCCATTCCCTAAGAGGGCTTCCATCGAAGCTTAAAACTTTATTAAATTATAAAAAATTGGCAACCACAGCTCCTAGGATACCCCTAGACGGGTAAAATTTATGACCAACTCCCATTAATTTTCTAGCTTTAACATTTTGTCTAAACATACCTACCCTCTATTACTCAAAGGGCTCCCATAAAAAATGTAGAATGCAGGATAGAAATATATTGAAGAAAAAGTCCATAAATGCCTAGGGGTCTCCTCTAGGGGGGTAAAATTTATGACCGACCTCCATTAGTTTTTCGCCTAAAAACTTTTTCAAAACATACTTACCCTTTATACACATTAAATTTCTAAATTTGGCTCCTGCAGCGCCTAGGATAGTCCTAGACGAGTCAAATTTTGGATTTCATTTTTCTTCAACATTTTTTCTGAGCATACCTACGGACTATCTCCACTCCTCAAGGGTGCTCCCATACAAAATGTATAGTTTTTCTCAATTTTTTTATAAAATAAACTCAAAGGGGTTTTTAATCACATTACCGCCCCAACTTCCACTCTAGAAAGAACCGGAATTATAGACCAATCAACTTCTGGTTCGGGCCGAAGCCAGAGGCGAAAGTATGAACCATACTAAGCTGCTCTACCGACACATTGCCGCCGGAAGTCCGGAACCGCAAGTGTCATTTTATAGTTGCGATATCTGTTTTGAGATTTGAACCTGGACTCAACCATACGGTATATTTGGAAAAACTTTTAAACACTACGGTGGCATACAATAACGTCCATGGAAATAATGTCCATGGACCTTATTTTCACATTCAGAAGGAAATAACGTCTGTAATAATCTGAATGAGAGATTATTATAAAATCTCCTTTATGGATATGGCAGCGGGTAGAGGGAAAGGTGGATTCCTTTGGGGCCAATCATTAATGAAGATGTTAATTATAATCACTCGAGACGAGTTAATTATAATTATGGGTAAAAAGGGAATACGAGATTTTTAGTAATTGTATATTTAATAAGAATTAAATTCAATATAGGTTAATTAGTTAAAATAAAATGTTGGCAAATGAATTTTAGGGTTAATTAGAGTTTAATAAACAAGTAGACTTCCCAAAGGTTGAATGATATGTGACAATTTGAAGGATTTCTTTATCTGACAAACTTCAGTAGTGCGATTCTCTATTAAATTTTAAGAATAGTTGTCATTGTTAAAAAAATTAACAAGAAAATTATCGATTTTTCTACTTTGTAACAGTTTTAACAATATTTACTATTGATTAACTAAATAAAATAATTTGTCTGTTGTTAATTTATAGACATTGAGTCAGCTGTTTAACCATAGCACGTACGTTATGCCAACAATTAAATTTATTGCTCTACAAAAATATACAAACATATAAAACTTTTACGTTTAAATAACAATTTTTCTATTATTTAAACATTTAATTTACTATTAAGTCAGTGATGTTATATACTTTTTTGAAAAGTCTTTACGCAGCCCGAAAAAAATCCCTACTTTACCCTACGCGCCCAAAAAATTATCTTTACAAAAATCCCTACAGCTTTTAAATGATAATATATTAATGCAAATAAGCCCCTTTGTGTTTAATGTACATATACGTACATATATGGCTTAATACGAAAAAAGCTTGTCTCGAACTCTCGATATTTTACAGGAGAAGAAGAAACTGAGCTGCAACTTTCTTAGTTCTTTAAGAAGGATGTAATGACACGTTGACAACTAGAAAACGTTAAAAACGCAATTTCGAAAAAGTCGAGATACGCGTTTTTTATGTTAAGCCATTGATATATAAAATTTATTTAAAGTTGTTATACAAATTTTTAGAATTTCGAGTTAAAAATATTGCACTATTTTCAGAATTTTATCTAGTTTTAGGAAATGTAGCTACACACAAAAAAATAAATATTGTGATGGCAAATAATTTTAGCATTTGATGATTTTGCTTTTAGGCTGAATAAAAACTTGTTGGAGTAAATAAAAACCTGTTGTCGCAAGAAATTTTGCAACAATATTTTTTTCACCGCAACAACATGAAAGTATTTGAAGTTTTTTAACAGCAAAATTATTTGTTGCAAATAGAATAATTTTTGTCGTTAAAGGTTTTCCTCTGAAATAACGGCACATTGAAAATTGCTGTTGACGTAAATGATTTGCATTTGCAGGAAATTACTATTATTGTTGCCATAAAATATTTTATTTTTGAATCAAATAATATTACTGTTGTGGTAAAAAAATGTGCATTTGGCAATGACATGACCAGTCATTGATTGGCACTTTATTATCATTGCGATCAGTATTAAGTAGTTTGTCGGTGTGAAAGGAGTGAAAAAAGTGAAATTTAAGTTTTAAAATAATAAAAATAAAAATTAAGGTTTTGGAAATAAACAAACAACAATGTCGGAAGAAACATTGTCTTAATTTTTCGCTACATTTAGTTGAAAAAACTTTTTTTAAAGATGACTTTGAGTTTAAAAGAACTAAAACTATTGATTTGACAAAACTTACTTTTTAAAAAAATTTATGTACAGATTTAACCACTGGCTTTGAAATTGAAAAAATTATTTTTAAAGGAATTGTTTTTACAAAAGGAGAATTTTTACACTTTAGAAATGTTAAAGCAATTATCCTAAATATATTTTATAAAATGGAAAATGAAATATACTTAATACTTCAGGAAGTAAAAACTGAATTTTTTGAAAGATTTCAAGGCTTTGTTATATTGCAAGAAATGAATGCATATTATTTAAAAAAAATTGAATTATTTTTAAGTTCAAAACCCCGAAAAATAAATGTTTTGAACAATAGTCTTAAGATTGCACGATTTTAAAATAAAAATTCTCAAACTTAAAATGTTGTTTTCATTTATATTATATACCTTACCAATATTTACATTTGCGACAAAAGTATATTGAACTGTTGAGGCAACAATTTCTGCATTTGCGATGAAAGTATATTGAACAATTTCTGCATTTGCGGCAAAAGTATATTGAGCTGTTGAGGCAACAATTTTTTCAATTGAGGCAAAGTATATTGAACTGTTGAGACAACAATTTTTGCAGTTGCGACAACAGCAACTGAACCGTCGGGCAACAAATATGACATTTTAGGCAACATATTTAACTTTGCCTCAAAAATGAATTTACACTTTGGGACAACAGAAACAGACTTGTTCGTACAAATGCAAAATGTTGTTGGGCACAATCCGAATGTAAATTCTATTTGAATCAAAATCAAATTATCTTGGCATTACAGTCTTTTTTTTTTTTTGTAACTTTCGACCAACGGAAGACAAGTTCCCTTTTTATCTGGATCATCACATATAAAGATATAAACTTTTATATGAATTGCACTGTTTTACAAAATTTTATTTTTGGAAAGTTTAAAATTTTTTTAATGTATTACTAATTAGGATGTGTAAACACGAAAAACTCTTTTCGGCCATTGTCCAAATAACGACAGTACATTTGTGTTTTTCGATGCACACTCGTCTTTAAAGCGACACACAGACCCGAAGGCTTCTTCGAATAAAATGATTTATATATCTACTAAATTACGCGTCAAATATTGGCTAATTGGCTTAGATCGGATAAAAAATTACGGTGTTATAATGAATCAAACTCCAAATTTTATAAAAATTTTAACTTTTTTAACCAACTTTTGTCATTTTGAAAGCTGTTATGTACCACAAATAATAAAAGAAATCCATAGTTTTATAATTTTATTGAATAGTTCATGCAATTACAAAAATTACAAGTCATAATTGACCGAAATCGTCCAAAATCTAAATATGCTGTAATAAAATAACGAAAAAACTAGCATTTTTAAAAATCCCTACATTTTAATGATTTGAACAAATCTGCCCTTTTTTCCCTACGGTCATTTTTTTCAGACAAAAATCCCTACGAATAGTGATTTTTCCCTACATATAACATCACTGTATTAAGTACACAAAAATAAAGACATTGAGGAAAAAAAATTTTGTACACTATTTGGAAATCACAAATTCATTTGTTTTTGTTATATTCCTCTTTGCGATTTTCGTTTATTTTAACAGAGATACCACATGTAGTAAAATTTAAACAATATTGCTAACAAGAAGTCACAGAATCGTACAAACGTTAGTGCAAACAACTTTATATGTTGACAATATAACAACTGTTGTTATTGTTAAAAGTTACAGAATCTCACTACGGGTTTATAAAAAAAAGCGGGGCGTTTAACAACGACATTAACAACGAGTAACTTATTTAAGAGTTACCAAATAATAAAGATTTTTTACGATTTTTGATAAATCGAATGCATTTTAAAGATATTAAATAAAAAAAGAAGTTAGGTATATAAAATGTTATTGTCCAAATAGTTTTGGACAACGTCCATGGATTTTATTCCCATTTTGATAATGTCCATCAAAAAATTAAAACAAAGTCCATGAAAATAGTATTGCACAGTAAGGTTTGGTTGCACAGCCGGCCTTGGGCTCTTAATAATAATTTGAATTTACATTAATTCAAATAATGAACTTAAGCCGTAATATCCATTCAGTTCGAATAATAATTATGCACAAATATTAAAAATTTGAGACGGCACGCGCAACAGTTACATACATGTTTACTTTCTGCTGTCTAGTTGATTATTGAAATAAGAACGTAACTAATAAAGACTAAGAGAAAACATGTTTAAACATGTATAATAATAATAATAATAATAATAATAGCTTGTATGGCAGCTCCCCTAAAGGGTGGTGATAAAGGGAAAATATACAGTCATTTTTACTTAGCTGCACAATCAACTTTTCACGATTTTTTGCGCAGATAAGTCAAAAATGCTGTTAGCTTAAATGTACTTAGCTGCCTAAATGTTCACGTACACACAATTTTTTAGTGTGTGCAGCTAACTTTGATTTTTTCCATGAAAATAATTTAAAACTGCCAAAAATATTTTAAAGGTGCATTTATACAAAGTTGACCTAAAAAAATAGTTTTGAAGAATAATCACAGAAAAGAAATATTATGTGCAGTTAAGTCAAAATGCAGCTAAGTTGATATTTTGTATATAAGCTGTTTTAAAATGCCATAAATTCAAGGCATTTATCTTAAAAGTGCAGATACGGAAAGTGCACTTAAAAAAATAATTTGTATGGGATTTTAAAGAATATTGACATAAAGTAATGATTTTGTGCAGTTAAGTCAAAAATGCGGTTAAACAAAAGGCAGTTAAATCAAAACTATTGTATATGAGAAAACTTTGGAGAAAAAAATTAATAGAGGTCGGTCATACATCTTACCCTCCTTGGGCGGACTCCTACGTAGTTATTAAAATTTTTTTAACCTTATTTCTAGTCTACAGTGTAAGTTCTGTATGGGAGCCCCTTTAAGGAATGATGATAGAGGGTAGGTACGTTCAGAAAATATATTTATGCTAGAAAATTAATGGGAATCAGTCTAGAGCATCCTAGGAGCTGTGGGGGAAATTTGTTTACAATATCAAAAATTTTAACACTTTGTATGGGAGCCCCCTTAAAAAATGGAGATGGGGGTGTGTTCGAAAAAAAATTTCCCCCACTTTGAGCTCGCTAAGAAGGCAGTTGCCCTCGAAAAATTCAAATACTTACGTGATAAAAATCCAAGTACCGAAAATACCACAAATCCGGCAAAAATGCTCGTGGAACAATTGACAATCGGTATAAAAATGGAATCACCTTTTGCATTATTACGAAAATTGTTAAAACTGGCCATATTAACGATGCCACCCCAACCAGGACCCAATGAGAAAAATATTTGTACGGCTGCGTCAGCCCAAACTTTGAGATCCAAAAGACGTGACCATTCCGGATATATATAAAACAGGATGCCCTTAGAGGCTCCAGGCAATGTTACGCCTCGTATAAACAATATAAAAAGTATGATGAATGGAAAAGTGGCAGTAAAGTAAACTACTTTACCGACCTCCAAAATATATAGAAATAAAAATTTATTTTGTAAATATTAAGAATAACTTCAAAATCTTGTCAAAAACTTACAGTCTGTATGCCCTTTATAATGCATACATACACCAAAATCCAGGCAGTCATGATAGCAAAGAAAATTGGCCACTGTATAGAGCCGATTTCATCAATGCCCTTGGATATTTTTAAAATTTCTAAACTTGAAAAAAATAAGGAAAAATATTTATTTTAAAATTTTATGATTAATAGTTTTGTATAAAAAATTTAAGTCTTTCATGGTATGTAATAGAATCCATTATTAAATTAATTACTTGTTTGTTTATGATGGATGGTACTTGAATGAATTTGATGTTTATATCTCCTGTAAACTTACTGAAAAAACTCATCAGCTGGTGTTCTAAAATCTCCACGATTTGTAAAATTACGATGAGCCATCTGAAAATGTATTTGGAAAATGAATATTTGGAGACAAAACAGTAAAAAGAATACAGCTCCTACCTCTGTTACTTCAATGCAACGGTCTGTATTCCACGCATTACCGCAAAATTCCCATGGCAATTGGGAAGAAAATACATGTTTAAGAAACAACAGCGGATATGCTATGATTGCCGAATAATAAACGGTGCAAATTATATTGACAACGACTATTGCAAACCCTGCGCCTAAATTTGTACAAAACATATTTTCAATATAAATTCACACACTATTATTAGGCAATTTAAAATTACCTTTGAATAAAGGAGTCAAACGAAAAATTCCAATGCATCCTAAACTAGAAAATTGACCCATACAAATCTCCATGAAAAATAATGGAATGCCACAGAAAAATAACATTAGAAGATATGGAACTAGAAATGCACCTGAAAAACAAAAAGAAAATACGATGAATAGATTAAAAGGGTTATTGTAAAGTTCGTTTATAACTTGAGATTTTAAAATGTAAGCCCTAACTCCTAACTTTCTCATGAACATGGATGGCTTCGCATTTAATGAATAAGCATCAAAAAAGAGAACTTCTTGGAATGACAACTCTATGTAAAAATCATTGGAAATTGGCTTATTGACTTCCTTGGAAGCTCTTTTTTACTGGGCATAAAATAGTTAAATAAGAATGATTATAGAATAGTTAATACCATGGTGAAATAAGTATACAGGTGACCGCATAAGGGAAACAAATACATCAATACAACAAAAAAATATATGATGTTTGTCAAAAATATATACGTACTGGACGTGGATTATTCACAAAACTAGCAGAGCAAAAAATAATCAGCTGACTTTATGCTGGCACCTGTATATTTATTTCACCATGGTTAATACTTATTTTAGACATTGCCAACATCTAATTTTTTGCCTAGCAAAATGATGAGATAAAGAAGTTCCAACGATTACTTCTTAACTTATTAAGGCTCAAATTTACAGTCATTAGTTAATTATTAGTAAACTAAAATGATAACTATTGTTTAACTAAAACTTTATATTTACAGTGTAGTGTTGAACTAAAATTTTTAATATGGGTAAAGACTGATAACCCTATCAAATATAAATAAACAAGCAAAAATAAAGAAATAAATATTATTTCACATCTTAATGCAGCAATTTAAAAGTTTTTAAGCAAATATAATGGAGCAAATATATTTGTCGCTCCTAAAAGTATGCTATATGCATGCAATAATTTCAACAACATGGTGTAATAAGTATGCAGGTTCAACAAATACAACAAAAAACTAGATAATGCTTGTCAAAAAAGTACACGTGCTAGACGTTGCTTATGTACAAAACTACCAGAACAAAAAATAATCAGCTGGCGTTATGCTGCCACCTGTATACTTATTGCACGAATAAAATATCATTGGCTAAACTATTGTCATTAGCTAACTAATGACTGTGAATTTGGGCCTAAAACTGCTACCCATTAGTCAACGTTCAGACCATGCAAGTCTCTTATTGATCAGCTTTTTACTTTTTCTTCTTTGAACTTTCTTTGTCGTTCAGACGTTGAAAGTCTTATCGCTTAATTGTTTCTTTCTTTTGTATGAATGTATACACAATGTGAATGAATGTGTGCGTTTCTTACATTACGAATGAGAAAGCAAAACGAATTTCATGAGAACATGAGATTGTGTACCCGTTTCTTTCCTCTTGCCTCCCTCGCCAACAAAATAAGAAGCTGATCAATAAGACTTGCATCGTCTGAACGTAGACTTACCAAAGTTCATAAGCTCAGCGAAAATTTTAGAATTACCAAAAGAAGTACTTTTTGAATGGGGTACAAAGTAATGAGTGGTGCTTACTTATTATTTTGCGAGTCATAAGAATTACTCGTGGGTAATAAATAAAATAAATATATTGTCGCTATATGAAAGCATTTATTTGAATGCTTTCTTATTATGTTTAAAAAATAATAATTAGCTTGTTTGTATTTGAAAATAAGTCGGCAATGGCTGAGAGAGAGAGAGAGAGAGTGTTCTCTTCAATGTGAAAGAGGATATTTTGGAAAATATACATAAATGTATGCATATGATTGAATATATTTGAATCTAATAATTTTTGGCTGTAAGTAAGAACAATTATCACTATTATTATGTAAAGGCCGTAAGCACCGTAACGCAAAGGATCTTTTGTGCAACGAATCAGGCCTACTTTTCTATATGATGAGAGATAGTACATTTCACCTGGAGTCATCAATATGTCTCCAAGGAACTTCATTATGCGCGCAACTGAGCCGAACAGTTAAAGAGAATATTGTTAATAATCTAAGGTAATTTTTGCAGAGTACGAAAAGACGCAGCGGCGCTCTTTTCTCTCTTTTTTGCACTTTACGCAAAGAGGGGAGCCAATTTAATATTGCGCTTGCAATGGGTATTATTTCCATGGATGTTATTGCATGCTACCGTAGTTTGCTTAAACAATTTTTTAAACACACCGTATGACACTTCCGGCTTAGGGACTGGACCGGAAGTTGGGTCGGTTGTGCGGTTCATACTTCCGGTTCCGGTGTGGACCGGAAGTTGGATCGGTCATATTTGCTGTTCCGTTCTGGATCGGAAATTGGGTCAATAGTGTGGTTCATATTTCCGGTTCAGGTCTGGACCGGCAGTTGGATCGGTTGTGCGGTTCATATATCGGGTTCCGTTCTGGACCGGAAGTTGTGTTTATAGTGCATGACTAGACCGGAAGTTGGATCGGTCGTGTGTTTCATATATCCGGTTCCGGTCCAGAAGTTTGATCCGTCTTGGGCCATCATATTGATCAAGAATAAAAAAGTAAAGAAGAACGATATAATGCTACAAATCCAAATGTCTTAAAATTACGTCACTACGAAAGAGGTATATTGCAGCACTGAATAAATTCAAACTAACCACTGTTAATATAAAAAGGAGCATGCGCAATGCAGCGCTAAATATGCGAAATGCGCAGAGCAAAGCGCTAGATAACAAAATTAAAAGCCCATTGCGCAAAGAGCGGCGCTAATAAAACAATAGCGCTTGCGCTGCGCATACAAATTGCTCTTTTTCCGCTGCGATCATTGCGCTTGTGCGCATTTTTAATACGCTTGTAAGAAGTGCGCAATTAGCAAATGGAGTGCGCAAGTCCGCACTCTGATTTTTGTCCATTAGCATTAACTTTTTGGATTTGTTTTAGGATAACGTAATGAGCCGTTTTGCATATCTTAGGCTGAGGCCACACGGGCGTTTTTAAAACGCTCTAAATTTTTTAAAACTTCAAGCTTAATATAAAAAGCAGAAACGCCCGTGTGGCCTCAGCCTTATGCCGTGAAGTGCTTCCCAATGGCGAAAAAAATTTATCTGAGGCAAGGAACTATTCTGCTCTTTAACATATCCTCGCCAGATACAAAAGAAGGATTCCGGTCGTATAAACCTACATTGGCCTCCTCCGTTGGCTAGACATACAGCCCACTCCGTTCGTTTCCAGTATGGCCTTCATGGTCAGGCACTCGCATGACGTCAGTTTATGTTAAGGTTTATTTTAAGTGCCAAGTTCTGGGATATAACACAATCCATGACAATACGCGACATGATCCCACAAGAGATTAAGGCCTTGAAATCAAATAGGTACGAATACCCTTACTTTTTCTCCAGAAGGTTTATTTAGCACAAAAGAATGGTGCAGACTTCCAGCTGAAAATTTCTATGTTATTTACCCATGGGAATGTCCCTTTGGTAGATAGAGGCGTATATTCCTGCTTATGTTCCTGTTTGGAGCCATCAGTGAACCAGATCTAGTCAGCATCTTTGTGGCATGGTGTATGGTTCAGCCATTGGCTCCTCAGTAATTAGTACGTCGAAGTTTTGGTTTAACAACAGATTTTCATTGCCCCGATGATCGAAATACATATCGAGTCCAGTAGTGCACTAGAAGTGACTTGTTTAGTTTAAGGCCACCAAACAGGGCAGCGTATGTCAGCATTGTTTTTATTATGGTGATAAATGATTAATATTTATATTATTTTTGGTTTGAGTTCCTACGATTAGCCGTAGGCTGGCCGTGATAGCTTTGTTAGCAGTATAGGTAGGGTTGTCATCCGTCCTCTTTTTCCCGGACACTGTCCTCTTTTTGTGGTCTCTGTCCGGGGAAAAAATTTGCGTCCGGGAAAGTCCTACTTTTTACGGACTCCTGTTCTACATTTATAAAGGGTGTTTTTTTAACCTAGATAGAACTTTAAATTGTAAAAAGTAACACAAAAAATTAAATTTTGATAAAACATTTTTTTTTATTTGTTTCAGTATACTCTGACAAATCATCATGAATAGACTCACGCTTGAACAACGCTACGAAATTATCCAAGTTTACTTTGAAAATCAGTCGTCGATTCGCGCAACTTATAGACGACTTCGTCATTTTTATGGCGTACATAATCGTCCATCTGAACAAGCCATTCGTCGAACTGTGGATAGATTTCGTACCACATACTCTCTAGAGGATGCAATAACACCAACACGTCGAAGGAATGTGCGTAGTGAAGAGAATATCGCCGCTGTAAACGAAAGTGTGGAAGAAGATCCAAATTTATCGATTCGTCGTCGGTCGCAGCAATTGGGGCTCTGTCCGTCCACTACGTGGAAAATTTTGCGCAAAGATCTCGGCCTACACCCGTATAAGATCTAGCTGGTGCAGGAATTGAAGCCACGAGACCATTATATGCGTCGTTCTTTCGCCGATTGGGCTCTAGAGCAGTTGGCAACTGACCCGTTGTTTTATCGCAAAATTGTGTTCAGCGATGAGGCGCATTTTTGGCTTAACGGGTTTGTTAATAAGCAAAATTGCCGCATATGGAGTGAGACCAATCCACAAGAGACCCTACAGACTCCAGAAAAATGCACCGTTTGGTGCGGTTTTCACGCTGGTGGCATCATCGGACTTTATTTCTTCAAAAATGAGGCCGGAGCTCGCGTTACGGTCAATGGAGATCGTTACCGCACCATGATCAATGATTTTTTGTTTGAAAATATGGATGACATTGACCCGGAGGAGATGTGGTTTCAACAGGATGGCGCTACGTGCCATACGGCGAACGCAACCATCGACTTATTGAAATCAAAATTTGGCGATAACTTGATTTCGAGAAATGGACCTGTCAATTGGCCTCCAAGGTCGTGCGATTTGACACCTCTCGATTATTTCCTGTGGGGCTACGTGAAGTCACTGGTTTATGCTGATAAACCAGCAACAATTGACGCCTTGGAGGCCAGCATTGTTCGTGTTATTCGTGACATACGGCCAGCAGTGCTCGAAAAAGTGGCCCAAAATTGGACGTCCAGAATGCGCTTCGTCAAGAACAGCCGCGGTGCCCATATGCCCGAAATCATTTTCAAATGTTAATGTCACGTATTGATCTTTCGAATAAAAAAAATTTTTGATTACAATTTAATTTTTTGTGTTATTTTTTACAATTTCAAGTTCTATCGGGCTTAAAAAACATCCTTTATATTTTTTCACTTTTATACCCGTATTGCTTGAAAAATTGTATTTATTAAAAACAAAGTTAAATAGGGAAATAAATAATTGGTATTAGACGTTCAGATTATGTTGTAAATAATACTGTCCATGAGAGTTGTGATGTTATTCTATGACGTATGTACATATGTATTTAAAATATCGATGGTGTTCCGTAAAAAGGGCCAAATTATTCATAGTTTATTTAATATGATTATTTCGAAATTATTTGCTTGTGAATGCAAATTGATTATTAGTATAAGGTTCGTAACGATATACATATTCAGAAATAATCAGGCATGATCAATATTCCAAGGAACAAGGAAAAAGTTAACATCAATTTAAGTTTTCTACGCACACAGCAGGACGTAGCAGCGCTACTTTCGAAAGCTGATACACTTCCACCATCAGTTCTCATGTGTACTTTGCTTATCACTACTTGTGAGGTGGTTCTAGGCTTGCCAGACGGGCTTGATTTGGTTTGATTGTCAAGCATTTTTAAGGCTTGTCAAGATTTAAGCTAAAAAGCTATTTGTCCACCTAAAACTTAATTTCAATTAGCTATTTTGGCATTAGAATTTAGTTAATGAATTTAAATACATGATAATTTATATGGATACAAAGTAAAAATTATAATGAAAATCTTTCTCCAAGGGCTTTTTCTTTGCAAATCAGAGACCTTTATTAAAAATAAACTACATATTAATGGAAATTCCTCGAGCCTATAGACGAATGATAAATTATGTGCAGATTAAGCGTTTCATTCCAAATATATTTCTAAAGAGTAAATATGGTATAATTAAAAAACAAGACGAAAAGGAAACCGAAAACTTCATGTCGAGCCTTAGCTATCATAGACTCACAACTCAGAAAATAGTTTTGAATTTACTAACAACTTAATGGTAAAAGAAAATGTTATTCTTCTCTCAAAAGTTGAGTATACAAAATATTTGTGTGAAATTTTCAAACAACATAAAGAATGATATGATGAGTGATTCAACATTATTAACACAAAAATCGCATTTTTCGAGGCATGACTCTATTGCAGCACATGCTCGATATGTAATTTAATTTCGTTTGTATTTTCGATTCCTCTTAATGTGTTTTGTAAAGTAAGAAAATAATGTCATTTGCAGAATTAATGATATGAATTAGTTTTAATGAAAATTTTAAATTTGCGAAAGTTTTTGCAAACAAATTAAGGTACAGAATCAGCCCAAAATTTAATCGGAGTGCTGAGAGAATACATAAGAAAATGCAAACGAATTGATACCTTCTCCAATTTTAGAAGTCGATTAATGAATGGATTTTTATTGCTTTGCACATCATTAAGTTAGTGTCACGATTTTTTCTTAAATCAAGCTTTTTTCTCTATTTGTCAAGGTTTTTCACAACTTAAATCTGGTAAGCCTAGGTGGCTCTGTTGACTGTGATTTCGATTCTTTTATGTATATACAAACTTTTCGTGAAAATTGAGTACGAGAATTAAATCACTTAGGTTGATGCCAACTAACCTATTTATTAAGCAATTCCCAGTGTTACCGTTGGATTATTTTACTTCATTCCCATTGCTTTCTGATATCTTTAGAGTTCATAATCTTTATTTCATGAACAAATAAGAAATTTTTACCAAACAATGAAAGTTTATTTTAAGTGGGTAGCCCTACCGTTAGAGATATTTGATGTGTAATCGATTGAACTCTTAACTAACTTCAGGTTTTCAGTTGATGAAGAACTACTTTTTATTAAATGCTTGTGCTATACATTTTTTTTTAATTATAAACAACGAAACTATAACTTTAAAAAAATTTGTTCCCAACATTTTGAATTATATTTGAAGTCCTGATAAATATATTTTCAGCTGAAACGCCAAACGCCCTAACTAACATTATCATAATTTTACAAGAGTAGCAACAAATATACTAATTTATGTAATTGGCTTTTAATATTTTCTTAATAATATCGCTATTTTAGATCGGGAAAGTCTGATTTTTATAGTAATTATGTGTGTTGGTCAAATACATCGCAATTTATTAGAGTTATTTGTTAGTTAGTTAGTGCTTTTTGCGTCTTATTTAACAATATGCAGAGCGTAAACTTCGATTTATGCAAATATGTATCCTCAAATGTGCATGTATATACTTATGTACAACTTAATGGAAACACATCGATGGTGTTGCGCAAAAAGCGCCAATCTGCTATGTAAAATGTTGCGAGATTGGCCCTTTTTGCGCAACACCATCGATATGTATTTAAAATATTATGGGGAGTAAAATTATTGGAAAAAACTAATTTCGTTTTATTTTTAAGTCCTACTTTTTTAAGCAAATGTCCGGGCTTTTTATAAATTAAGCGATGACAACCCTAAGTATAGGAAACAAATTGATTCAAAATGAGTGACTTGTCAAGAATGACCCCAAGGTAAATAGGTGGCATGTCATATTGTCTATTGACACAATGTCCATGGACATTATGTCACTCCAAAAAGTGTCATAACGTCCATGGACATTATGACACTTTCAAAAGTGTCATAATATTCATGAGTGCAGTGTCGTAAGGTCCATGGATATTATGACACTTTTTAGAGTGTAAAAATCTTTGCATAGCCGGCATTCGGCAGGGCTGAAGGGTTCTCCCTCTTGGTATTTCGAGTAGTTGAAATGAGATTTTCCGCTTGACCAGGAGAAAATCCTTAAGCCCAGCTGAAGGCCGCCTACGCAGAGAATCATTAATAATAATAGTAAAATTTCCAATTAATTTACAAATATTTCATGAAGTCGACACACTTTAAGCATTGTGGACGCTGTTTCCTAATTTTTGCTGATGTCAATTGACACCATGGTGACCGGGTTCAGGGATATAAAAATATATAGCATATGAATCTGGATATTTGCATTTGTTTTCAGTTTTAAAAGTATGGGCATTATGACACATTTAAAAGTGTCATAATTTCCATAGTAATAGTAATGTCACAAAGTCCATGGACAATATGACACTTTCAAAAGTATCATAGTGTCCATTGACGTTATGACACTTTTTGCAGTGACATAATGTCCATGGACATAATGTCCATGCGACCAGGTACACAATTAGCTGGAAAATCTGAGAAATTAACTTTTTATGGTAGGTTCCATAAGTCTTAGTTTTCTTCTTCTGGTAAAAGTCACAATGGTTGCCTTTTACGGGTTAATGGAAAAGCTCCTTCCTATCTTCGCATCATTTGACAGTTAAATTTTGGGAAAGTTTCATACTCTCCTACCACGCTAGCATAGACATGATAAGGTCGTCGTTATACGCATATCGACCCCTTTTCGCGAAATGGTCGTAAGCGACAAAAATAAATTTTTTCAGGAGATATGTTTTTTATTGTATTTAAACATGATTTATATTCACAAACTGTCGCTTACAATGAAATCTTACAGACTATATTTTAAAAGTCATTAACAATAATAACTAAAATTTTAATTTCAATAAAAAAAATATTTTTTACAAAATGTCGCTTACGATCATTTCGCGCAAAGAGATCAATATGTTTGGAAAACTATCTTCTTGAGTTGAGCATACACTCCATCGATGGCCAACGTTCACAGTAGAGGTGATAGAATGACACCTTTTGGACAGCCTGTAGTGTCTCTTATGATCCTCGATGTCCCATATAGATCCTGGATGGCAAAATTTCTAAAGTCTAGTGTTTTATAACTGTGTGAACTCCTTGTCTATCAAGAACGTTACCAAGTGTTCGATGTATTGTCAAAGGCTCCGTGAATGTCTATTAAAGCGCGTAAGACTATTTGGTTGGCATCTAGAGGCTTTTGAATGACAGTGGTAAAGTAGTGTATTTCTGTTACCGTAGATTTACCCGGCTGGTAGGCAATTTGAAACTGGTGTATTGGATATATTGTGAGAAATTTGTTGCTTTTGTAACTGTACAGAAGTTTCTCCATCGTTTTCCAGAAAAACGAGCTGAGACCAGGGTGACCGTTGAAAATTTTTAAAAAGTGGCACAAAAAGGGGACTTTGAGGAAAAAAGTGGCACCAAAAAGGGGATTCTTCCAAAAAAAGGGGCAACTTTTTTGAAAAGAGAATAATTGAACCAAATTTTAATATTTAATGAATTTCTAGGCCGTATATGTAATGCTTTTGAAATAAAATGAATCAATTTTGATGTTTTTTCGTTCAAAAAACTGACTGCTTTTTAGGGTTCCGATACACCAAAAGTGTAAAGGAACCCTATTGTTTTCGCTACGCTGTCCGTCCGTCTGTCTGTCACAGGCTGTTTTCTCGGGAACCGTAAGAGCAACGGACCTGAAATTTTCACAGGATATGTAAAACTTTGACCGCTACAACAATAAATATATGACAGCTAAAAATTAAACGGTGTTCTAAGGCGAGCAACGAAAAATATATAGACACTTTAAATTTTCAAAGTTCGTGTTAATTGGTGTAGTCTGTAGAATAGACTACACCAATTAACACCGATATTTAAAACAATAAAAATTAAAGTGTATTCTATTAGTTATTGTAATTTTGACTATGTAATTGAGACAATATGCTGTATCTTGGAAACCGTAAGATGTAAAGTCTTGAAATTTTAAAACACGCTAAAACTAAAAAAATCCAAAATTAAAAAAATTTCAAAACGAAAAAAACGCAAAAATGAAAAAAGCGCTTAAAGGAAAAAAGCGCCAAAATTAAAAAAATCGCTAAGACGCAATATATCACCAAAATTAAAAAGATCGCCAAAAAAACTAAAAAAACGTCAAAAATCTAAAAAGTCTTCAAAACGAAAAATCGCTAAAACTAAATAAATCATCAAAAAATGAAAACATCGCAAAAAAATGAAAAAAATCACAAAAACGAACAAAAACGCAAAAACCAAAAAAACGCCAAAACTAAAAAACGCCAAAAACCAAAAAAATCGCCAAAACGAAAAAAGTGTCAAAACAAAAAAAAATCGCTAAAACTAAAAAACCACAAAAAACCCAAAAAAATTTCCAAAAACGAAAAAAGCGCCAAAACTGAAGAAATCGCCACAATTAAAATAAATCGCTAAAACTAAAAATATCGTCAGAAAGTGAAAACGTTAAATAAATGCCATAACCAAAAAATCGCCAAAACTAAACAAATCGGCAAAAAACAAAAAAAATGAAAAATCGCCCGAAAAAAATTTAAAAAAATCACTAAAAGCGCCAAAACAAAAAAAAAACAACGAAAAATACTTAAAAAATAAAAAACTGAAATTAAACAAGAAAGCACAACGAAAAAACTGCCAAAATGAAAAACGGGGCAAAAACAAAAACGGATATACATATGTGTATTCGTACGCAACCCTTCGTGTGCGAGTCAAAGTCGCACTTTACTTAATTTATTATATAAATTTTAGACAAACAATGCAAACAAGCCTTGTTTGTATAAACTTTATGTGAAAGGCAATCATATTTTTTTAGCAATTTCCATAAAAATTTGTTTACTCAAGTCGCTTGTTTGCATATGGAAACAGCACATTAGTAAAGTATATCGAAAAGCAGTTTCGCTGAGTAAAGATTTTTGCATACCCGGCCTACGGTCGTCGAAGCCGCTGAGTATACTGAGAGGAGAAAATCGTTAACACCGGCCGAAGGCCGCTTTTCAATATACCAAGAAGAAAAAATACTTAAGGCCGGTCGAAGGCCAGCTACGCAAAGAATATTTTGTAGTAAAAAAAATTTCTTAACAATTTTAATTAATTTTCAAATATTTCTTTGAATCGACGATGTCTATTGGACACATTTTAAGCATTGTTGACGCTATTTGCAAATTTTTCTTGATTTTATTTCACTTTTTAAAATGGAATAACGTCAATTGATCTTTTATTACTTGTCACCGATTGCAGAAGTAAAAAGTGAATAGCCAAAAACATGTATATTTGAATTTGTTTTCATTTTTAAAAGTGTGGACATTATGACATATTTCAAAGTGTCATAATGGTCATAATAATAATGTCATAAAGTCCATGGCACTATTAAGTGTCACAATGTCCATGGATGTTATGCCATTTTTTGCAGCGACATAATGGCTTTGGACATTATGTCACTGGATATTGTGACATGCCACCAAAATTTGCATGAAAATAATTTTAAAAATATTTAAAGCTGCGTGATTTTCATAAAAATGTTTAACAAGACGTTCTTGTTCGTGTTAGTGATTCAGGGTGTTAGTTTTTAGTAATGTTAATACAATAATAAATATCTATAGATCTAAACTCTTAAACTATTTCAAAATAGTTTTTGTCATAAGACTTTACATGATAGACTCAAAAACAAATTTTTGCCTTGAGATTTTTTTATTTTTTTAACAGTTTCTTGCCGTAAAAAGCTTATATTAAAACAAGAAGCATCATTTCATAAAAAGGGGCAGAAAGGGGCATAATATTACAAAAGGTGGCAGATTTAGGTCATTTTAAAAAAAGGGGCACTAAAAGTGGCAAGGCAGTTGAAAAAGTGGCAAATTGCCACTTTAGTCGCAAAACGGTCACGCTGGCTGAGACTGATTGATCTAAATCATTGTTGTTCATTTCAGCAAACAATTGTTTGTACTCTTTTATTTCATTTCTTTTTATACTCTCTATTTAGTCGTTAATGCGAGAGTGACAGCAATACAGCTGCAAAATATTTTTGACCACCAATGATCTAAATGGTTTGGGTAGATGCTCAGATCTACACTACATAATATCACAATAGGCTTGATTTTAAATTCCTAGACAGATGTCTAACAAAATAATCTTGACCCCCTTGTAGGAGGTTTGGATAGATGCCATCTGGGCGTGGGGATTTTCGGGGGTTAAATTAGGTAAGGCACAGCTTATTTGGTAATTTCCACCACCCTACGATCTCTGTTCGTACAACTCTAGGTGTCCATTGAGGGTGCGAAATCGGATTTACTGGCAGTGATTCTGGGTAGTGTGTATCTATTAGTTTTCACCTCCTTTCTGGCGATTTTGTATTCAATGTACAGTAGGGTAATTAAAAAAAAATTTTTTTGCAGTGCAAACAGACTCAAAAGTTTCAATTTGACATAAAAAGATACCAGTTAAAATGTTAGCCCTTAATATTAATATTAAGTCTGTCCACATCGCGTTTTTCTCTTTTCCGTAAGAATAACATGGAAAAAAATTTTTTCTGCACCTTATGAATTTCATTGCTAGCCTGTCGTGTGTCAAAAAAAATATCCTTTTACTCATTTTTTGTAGAGAATTGAACGCTCTACAAAAAAGGTCTGATTTGATTTTTTGAGAAACCTAATAGGTTACGAGTTATTTGAAAAAAAAAATCATAAGAGACCTTTTATGTAGAGCGTTCAATTCCCTACAAAAATGTGTAAAAGGATCTCTTTTATGACACACGACAGACTGGCTAGCTATAAAATTCATAAGGTGCAGAAAAAAATTGTTCCATGTTATTCTTACGAGAAATAGAAAAACGCGATGTGGACAGACTTAATATTAATATTTAGGGCTAAAACTTTAACTGGTATCTTTTTATGTGAAATTGAAACTTTTGAGTATGTTTGCAAGGAAAAAAATTTTTTTTGAATACCCTAATGTACAGAGTCTATTTGAGTGATCATATAATATTGTAAAAAAAATTACAAGGTCTTAACGACTGATCCTGGTAGAAGGGATCAACAACATTTTAGCACGATACATCGCAGCTGAAGGGGAGTTTTTGGCCTTTTTTTAAGAAAGGAGCAAAATGATCCATACAGCGAAAAGTTAGGGGTTTAAAAGATTCCACAAAAATGTTGCTTATGGTGTAAACACAAGACTCTTTTGAGGGGAACTAAAAATTATCACTAAATTGGGGAAATCAAAAAAAATTAAACCGTCCGATTTGTTGTGGAATGTAGCTTATGTCTCTACTGTTGACTTCAAAGTGCTCTAATATTTCTGCTTTATTTTATTAGATATTCAGATTTACATATCCCCTAGATTAAAATCGAGTGTCTCAAATCGCATAAACAAATTGTAATAAAGAATTATTGTTATTTCGCCTGTAAATAAATATGTAAGTAAAACAATCCTTACCTCCTCCACTGCGATAGCACAAATAAGGGAAGCGCCAAACGTTACCCAGACCAATGGCATAGCCTAGACATGACAAAATAAATTCGGTCTTTGAAGCCCAGCGACCGCGATTAGCGTCAGGAGTATATCTGTCATTTGCACCAGCAACAAGGCAATTAGGTTTGTTGATGCCACTGCTATAATTTTCGACATCACTATGTTGAACTACCAATTTATCACCAGACATTTTGGTATAAAATCTCACACCAAAGTGAAAATATTTACAATGTCAGTAGTAGGTACTTGTATTGTAAAAATGAAACTCTTAAAAACTAATTTTTTTACTTAAAATAGAAACACAAAAACTCAGATGACTGGAAATTGTTTTAAATCTGAATTGCAAAATGAATGTGTGGTGATAATTGAATACAAAATGTATTTGTTCACTTTTCTGTAGTAGCTCAGCAGTTATCTGATTTTTTACAGATTTATTTATTTTTTACTTTTTTAACAATAAAATATAATTTATTTATTTTCATTTGTTAAAGAAAACTCATTTTTTTTTTTTCAACATTTGTAGCTTCTTTCCGTCTCAAATAGAACTATAACAATGTAACCGCTCGAAAACCCGGTGACAACTAAATTGAATTTGAGAAAATTTTCACATTTTAAGATTAGTTTGCCATTTTTTACTTTCTGCGCCCCCATTTTAGTCATTCGCCAAATTACACTGTCTTAATACAATATTTATTAGTTGGTGCTACAATTACAGCTGCCACAGCAGTTGCCACTGGCGTATCACTAAGAGGGCGAACTTAGTCCCCATATGGGAGTTTTTCATAGATTAAGATTTAATATTGTGTGATAATAATCGTTTAACTTCAAATACAGATATATTCAGACATGTTTTGTATTCCATGCGATTTGAAATGTTTCGGAACGCTTTGATAATTCCGAACACTTTCGTTCCGCATGGAACATATAATTGGCCCGATTATTTTATATATGTGACCTTCTCCGAGAAAAGGGACCTAGTGTGTCAAAAAATGGGTTTGGACTTAACAGTGGATTCTGGTACCTAAAAGGGTGTAGAAAACTTTAAATGCGTTTTTCTCAAAACGTCATTTTCACACACTAGGTTCTTTTTCTCGGAGAAGGTCACATATATAAATTTGAAAAATTTATTCCATACACAGAAAAAAGTAAAATACGATTTCTATTACGAAAACTGCAGATTTAATTAATTTCGTTGTTGAAGTTTAACCCACTACCAAAATTGTATAATTGTTAGAAATTGAATTAATTGAAACTCGTTTTAGTTCCTGATTAACGGCTCTTTTCGCAATGTACGATTAAGAGTTAACGTGGACTTTAACGACAAGTTTTGTAATCATACATTGTGAAAAGAGCCGCAGGTGTGATAATTAAACATTTCTTAGGAATAATTTATTCTCTGCACACAAAAAAAAATTATTATTCATATCGCTACTAAATGATGAAGATGGATTGATTATTTAAGCGCATCCGTAATGGAACCAGAGATGCCATAAAGATTGAGGAATACCAAAAAAAAAATTAAATGTCAATCAAAGAAAAAAAAAAGAGCTTTGTGAGAGTTCGAATAATCATATAATTGAAATTTGGAACGATTTTCCGTCATCCCACGTCAAATTTGGTTTGTAAACAGACCGGTTTCGGCTATGTGCCATCTTCAGTGTTCTATTGAATACTCAATACAGTATTCATTAGAACACTGTTGGCATTGGTTTATTTTTCTTCATTCCCATTTTTCTGATTTTTGTTCTACTCAAGACAAACTTTTTTGGTTTGATTTTATACTTAAGCATATATGAACATGTAAACATGTGAAAAGCTCAAGCCATTAGCTAATTGTTTATTAATATGATTAATAAACAAGCAAATACGTTCGATATAATCATATTAATTAACAATTTGCTACTGGCTTGAGCTTTTCACATGTTTACATGTTCGTATATACTTAAGTATAAAATCAAACCAAAAAATTTTGTCTTGAGTAGAACAAAAATCAGAAAAATGGGAATGATGAAAAATGGGAAAATGTAGTTAATATCAACTTGAAAGTGAAATAGTTCTCGTATTAAATTTTCACAAAAAAGTTGTATATATAAGAGTTGAAATCACATTCAACAGAGCCACCTGATAAGTTGTGATAAGCAAAATACACGTTAGCACTGACGATGGAAGTGTAGCGGCTTCCGAAAATGGCGCGTTACTCGCTTCCGCTGTGTATGGTGAAAAATTAAGTTGATGTTAATTATTCCCTTGTTCCTTGAAATATTAATCATGCCTAATTATTTCTGAATCAAAACGTTACGAACCTTTGCCTAATAAGCAATTCGAAATATTTTATAATTGTCATGCATGACAGAGCATGAGCATGAATGATGAAATATGTTGATTTTTGCCTAGAAAGCGGGTCAAAATACCTACACTGCACTGTCGTACTGTGTTATCGAACGGAAAATAAGTTAGGTTAGGCTGCACAGGTTTCCAGTTTAAAAGTAAAAACCACACTACTTGCGCCTTAGTTGCTCCCGTTCCATAAAAAAATCAACACCTTTTTCTTTCCTTTGAAGGGCTATATATAGCCCCTCTATGAAAACAGTCTGACTACACCAATGGCAGATGTTGCTTTTTTCTTATTGTTTAGTAAAAAAAATCTAAATCTGTGTGAACTTTTTTGTTTTTTATTTGTACTTTGAGAGTGTGTTTTTTAGAATTGTTAATTTAAATGATTAAGCATCGTCAATTTAAGTATCGGGAACTAAAACATAAAAAAATGAATAAGAAAAACGTTTTTGCAACAAACTAAATGAAAAGGTGTCGCTCACACGCTCCTTATGACTCTTTACATAAAAAAATAAAACATAAAACTATTTGAATAGTTATTGGACCCACTTCTGTAAATCGAAATATGCAGATTTACAAGCCAACCCTACTATTAATAAATATTAGTGTTGTCATTCGAATAAAAATTATTCGAATATTCAAACAACTTTGTCACATTTTTGATTGAACGAACAAAATTTTTCTATTTAGAATAAAAAATTATTCGAACAGGTTTTGAAGAAGCTGCTTTTTATAAAAAAAACAAGTTTATATATACGAATGTAAATTAATAACTTTTTTAAATTAACTTAACAATTTGTTATATGTTCTATTTTTACCGGTCACGAACTCAGGAACATTTTGTACTCCTCATATTTTCACCAGCCATAGGACAAATTCGTTCAAGACAATTGGTACAACATTTACCACAGGGTAGTGATAGTCATAACACAGGAAATTCAAGTGAAAGAAAAAATTTTTTTCGGTTTTTTTGAAATTTCCAAAACGGGATATATACTATTATTTTTAGGCGATACTTCTAAAGAATTCAGCCGAGCACCTGGTGTTTAGCCGAGACTCCTTCACTTAGGAAGAGCACTAGCCATTAGCCAACACACAACATGGTCTAAGGATTCTCAAAAACTAGAACGAAAATCTTCTGAAAATCCCAGAAGAAACTGCTAAAGCAGTTTTAGTTTTAAATTTTATGAGTTTATTTTATGAAATATTTTACTACGCTTTCAACGGATTCGTATTCGTACATTTGAAATGAGAATCATCCACATATATTCGAGATATTCTCAGCAATTGATGTTTCAAAAGTATATTATTAGTTGTGGGTTAGCTGCATTTCGTTGCGTGCTAATGCCAACTCATCAGTAGTAGTAGCAAAATAAGTGCTAAAGTTCTCGATTATTTTTTGTGGCAATTAATGATAAAGTTAGATTTTTTAAAGCGGGACAAATGGCTTCATGTTCAAAGTATCGCAGGGACCATTTTCTCTCTCTTATGTAATTGTGTTATGAATTAGTAAATAAAGCAAATTTTGTGTAATTTATAAAAAAAACATGAAAATAACAATCGTCGTATAAATGCAAGAGCTGTTTAAAAGATATTATCAAAGATAAATGAAAAAATTCATGGTTTTTAAATGGCATTACTATTTCACACGGAAAAAAACAAGTGTTTTATGAACTCATATTCAACAATAATTTCTGTTAAAATTTAAATTTAAGTTGAGTTTGATATATAGATGTCGCCTAAGGTAGAAGTGAAATACACCAACTTGAACGAATCTGCAAGAATAATCTGAACGTGCTGCACCTCATAATCACAGCTCTGGTGACCAGTGCTGCCACGGAGAGAATAAAAAATAACGCTTTTGCTTCAAAAAACTTACATTTTGCGTCAAAAGTTACATTTTGAAATATTCGTTGAATAAATAGTAAATTTATTTGTTTTATGTAAAAAATATTTTTATTCCATATTTCAGTGATAATCTAGTATGTGATGAAAATCGATCGATTTCCAACAAATAATTTATATTCGATATGAATAAGACATTGCTTAACCCTCAACAAATAAATCTTTATCTTATATATAATTGGGAGATTATCTCATTTAATAAATTTAATACACGCTTTTTGGTTTTCTTTTTGTTCTTCATAGTTAAGTAATTTTTTTTTCGTATGAAATGTGACAACAAACTGCAATTAATGACGTATGCAATTGTTATTGAAACCGAACGGGCAGTTCTTGTCTTAATAAATGAATCAAGTACTTTTTCAAAGATATTACTTCGTTCTTTGCCATGTACCAAAAGTTACGAAGATTAAGGCAAATATAACAATATTATACTTGTTACGTTGCGCCTTCAAAAGTTACGAAAAATGTAACAAATGTCACAAACGGCATCACTGCTGGTGACTGATAGAAATAACGGCGTTAATCTGTGGAAACGGTGCTTAACAACTTGTTCAACGCTTGAAAAACATACTTTTTATGGCGTTGAGAGGCCCATCCATTATACAATATTATTGCACATGTTATTGTACATATTATTGACGTTTTGACCTAAACTATGCAATAAATGGCACAATAATTGTACAAAATATATTGCCCAATTTTCCTGACAGTGATAAATTCAATATAATGTTATCTTTACATGATACATTCTACAAAGTATTAACGACTTTGTAGAATAAAAAATTCTATAAAATTCTCTTCGTGTTTAAAAGGAGAGAAAAAACGTCTGTTGCAAATATTTTTCATGTTTACACCTCTGGTGTAATGAGAATACATAAAATGGTTTAGAAAATAAACATTTATCGAACGCTTGTCAAATTTTGTATTCGCATTTTCCCCTACTGAATACTTTTTACGTTTATATGATTAGATTTTTTTATTTTTAGACATGTCGTAATAGGTACATGTAGTACTATGTAAAGATACCTTACGCTGCAGTCACACGTTTAAGATTTGCTTTCAAGTTATTTACATATACTGCTTGTCAAAATTCATAAAAATTTAAAGCTGTGACGTAGGCTGCACGCAACTTTAAAGCAATTTGAAAACAATTTTGTAAGAAACATAACAAAATATAATGGCGGCAGAATATTTGCACAAGAATCTGGTAATCAACTGTTTTCTTGAACATAAATTGAAACACTCATCTATAAAGAGAAATTGAAAGCAAGTTCGTTTGAATTTTTAAAAGTATGAGTGTATTGGTAAAAATGTGTGAGTGTATTAAAAATTGAAACAAAACTTGAACCAAAACTTGATCGTGTGACCCCCAAGTTAACAATGAACAATATTGCCAGCACATTACACATTTTTCTAGATTGTGCAATAAAAATGAAGAAGCTTTTGATTTTGGCCAATATATTGTGCAACCTTCTAATATGACATACACAGTGGCGATATTATTGTACAATATGAAAAATTGCACAATTATATTACAAGTGGGTGGGCGCTTTACCAATCAGTAATAATTATGTTAGTCGGTGCCGCCGATGGAAATCTTCGGCGCAGGTCTCTGCTGGTATTTGCCTGTTGTCGATGTACTTTGAATTACAAGTTTTTCAAAAGTATCGTTTGAGTGTGCCGCTAAAAAACAAAAAAAATTTCTTTGCTTTCCATACTTTTATAACACGAAAAACCCCAAATAAAATATGTCGCGGAAAAATAATAACTGCAGCTACCATGAAACATCCAATGCATGCAGCTATGTCCGTGACTTTAGTGCCCAGGCGAGTAATTATCACAATAATAAATCTGAGGAATCTCTGGTGCTTCTAAATCGTATAGCTTCCCTGCTTAGTACGACCATACATCCTCACCATTTCTCGCCTGGTAATTTGGAAATTTCCAAATTCTTCATTGACTTGCATGCAGTCATGGGAACTTTGACAATAGAATCCGATGCCTTGTGGACATGTGTGGGAATTTTGCAGCATTGTGCTAAAAACTTGGAAGCACGGCAAGCCATAGTGGATGATTATCGTTTCATACCACTTCTAACATTTATATTAAAAGGCACGCAAGCTGGGGATAAACGCCAACGGTTATTAACTCTTTTGCAAGAACTAACTTTTGGCATTAAAATAACTTGGGAAGAACCTTATATTGTGGTTCTTTTAGAACAATTAGTGCAATTTGTTTACCAAGCAGCCGAAGACGGCGAAGAAATACATGCACAACTTTCATTGTCGATATTGATAAATCTGTGCTATAAAAACTTCGTAGTGCTATTTTTATTCCTACGCTCCGTTAATATATCCAGCTTTAGTAGGCGTATACAAAACTATGGCTTGTTGGCGAATAAGATGTTGATTATATTATCAGAAGATACGTATTCTCCCGATCAAAAGGAATTACATGTATTTTTACGTTCGAGTTTTGCTGCTGTTGGCGATTGTATCAAACAATGGAACGTACCCCATTTAAGACATATTGTGGAATTCCTAAAGGATTCACGGGCCCACAGTGGTCTTCACCAAGCCATGTTGGCCTATGAATACTATTGCGAAGATATTGAAAAATTATTGGACGTAAGTTTATGTAATCTAAAATACATTTATAAATGGTTATAAATCGGTTAAGTAGAAGTAGTTAAAATGCATATTTACTTTTCATGGGCGTGGCACTGCCCACTTTTCAACGGGACCAATCTGGAAGGCCATCCTTTTAAGTAAAGCAAAAAAAAATCTGAAATCGCTTCATAAATGGGGGAGTTTTGAGGGAGGTTAGGTTATCAGGTCGCTGGTGAAAATTATAAAGAAAGGGTTCCAGCCCACTTGGGTCCAATAATAATGGTCCCTTTGTGGGAACATACATAAAAAAAAAATACATGACGAATTGATAAACCTTTCTCTTTTTTTTGAAGTCGGTTATAAAGGATTGCAATCAGTTTTATGAAATTAAATCCTATATTAATTGATTGCAATCAAGTCCACTGATTGCAATCAAAATCAAAGTTCTCTTCTAATGATACTCCTTCTAGAAATAAAACTCGCTCTGATAATAAAAAAAACTGCATGAAATGGCTAACAAACCTACGTTTTGGTACGTTTTATACCATTTTGTTAGATTTTCACTATAATATAGTTGTGATTTCAGGGAAATTTATTGAAATCAAGATTTCAACAAAAATTTCATTGCAATCAAATTGATTGTAATTAAATTGATTGCATTCAATGATTAAACAAAATTATTTAAAAATGATTGCAATCACAAAAGATTACGATTTTTACAAGATTTAATTTTGAAATCTGAAATCAAAGAATGAAATCAATTTTGTTGAAATCACTTTGATTGCAATCACAATTGATTGCAATTTTTTGCAGCTCTGCGCAGAGTAAGGTGATGTGCTAAATTATTACCAAGTTACACATTACTACTCATGTGCTACAATAACATGTGAGACATTAAACCGTGACTGGCGAGACATTTGACCATAGAATTTGTCAAAATAATAAATAAAATTCATAAAGTAGTACTTACCTTTTTGTTACATTTTTCATATCTCATATATTTATTAATTTAGAAAATGTTTTAAATTATTCGAGATTTTCTCCCAATCAATTTTCAACATTTTTATTTTTATTTATTAATTTTACAACTATTTTGTTAATTTTATTACAATTTTGTTACAATTATTTTGTTAATTTTATTTTAAGTATGCAGTTCTTACTAGTAGGAATTTGTGGTCAATTATGGCCTTGTTGGCTAGATTGCTGAAGTTTAAACTATGTTGTTGGAATCCAGTGAAATATTTTTCTAAGCCACTATTATTTAATGAATGTGACTAGTGAGACAATGAAAACTCCCACAAAATCATATTTTTTTTCTTATTTTTATACTTTACCATTACGCAGGCGCGGATCCAGTTTGAGATTTTAGGGGGAACTTCTAACTGAATCCATTCTATTTTACTCGTTTTATTTTGGATGTGGTTAGGGGGAGAGTATTCCGTTCCCACTCCCCACCCCCTTTTATCCGCGTCTGCCATTAGTGTATCGGATGATTTTTTTTTCATTGCTTTACGAGAAACACGAATATGCGATAAAAAAAACAAACAAAAACTATTTTTGTTTTGAATTGAATTGCATAAATATATCTTTTTCGTTCAACTATACTTTTTAAAATAATTTTAGCCAATGAATTTGAATTTTAGCAAATAGAAGATCGCGCCAGCATGGACGACTCGAACGAGGAATCTCGTAAACAGCAGCAACTATGCATGGGTTTGCTCTTCCAATTAATTGAGTATATAATGGACCTGTCAGCACAATTAGACACGGAAGGCAATGAAAATGCGACAATCAGCTTAGATTCAAATATACCAAGAATATTTGAACTATTAACTAATTGGCTGGAGTCGGAAGTATGCGGCGTAAAAGCGGTAAATCTATTGGACTGTCTAGTAAGATTAGGTAATGTTATATCAAAAGATAATTAGATTTAGAAAAGCAAAAGTAATCTAACCTTTTACATTATTATATAGCTAAAAAAGAAACTATAGCTCCACGTATAGCTAGAGACCCTTCAACAATAACACTACTTATAACAGCCTCGGAGAAATCTGAGAACTTAGCTCTGCATACAGCAGCAGTTTTAAAACTTTTATTATCACTGTTGCATCAATCAAAAACGGAGAAATTAGTTTTATCTAAAATAACAGAGTCATATTTTGATAAAATTCTTTCGCCTTTATTAAATACCAAGTCCGATATCGCCGATAATTGTTTAAATATGGATGAAATCGAAAAATTTATATTTTGTCTATTACTGCTTATCAATTTTGCGGAAATAGCCAAAAAAGCATATTTTGAAAAATGTTGCACGTTACTGCAACTAACACAAATACAAAATGCTTTAGCACGGGCCATGATAAGTGGTAACGAGAAATTGTGTTTAGCTGTTTTTCAAATATCACAATTTGACCATTTTCCTCAGACAGAAGTGGCCAAAGTAAGTTTAAGTTTTTTTTTCTAATATAAATATATTTATTGAGTAGTAAAAAACTTCTTAACTATATTTGTTGTAAAAGTTATTTCGCCGATTGTAAAAAAACTTACTTTTTAGATTATATCAAACCTTAATATCTCACCAAACCGATTGACGTGTGCAGCTCCTACAGGTGACCAATGGAGAAATTTGAATGCAATTTTAAAGAGTCATAAAATGTTTGTCAGCAAAGAATTAGAAGAACGTCTTCAGGCTCTTATAGAAGCCATTTCGCATGCGCAAAGCAATAATCAACTGACTAACGTTAGTACTTCTCAAATAATAGAACTTTTCAAATACAAAATTGATAAATACAATTCAAATGAAAGCTCAATGCAAAAAAGGCTAGAAGAAGCCAGCAAAGAGGTATGTATAGAAAATAATAATATAATTTAAAGATTTTAGTTGTCTAATTAAATCTCATTTGCAGATCACCCGACTGACACAACGTGTTAATCTCCAAAATGCTGAATTAGATAAATATCATGCTATGAACTTCGAACTGCATATTAATCAGGAAACTCTACGGACTCAGTGCAAAGACTTTAAACATCAAAAAGATAACTTAAAAAGAAATATGACCGATTTAATGAAAAAACTTTCAGAACAATCGGAAAGTTTAAAAATTAATGAGAAACGTTTAGCTGTTAAGGTATCAGAAATGATTGGTAGGTTTCCTTTAGCTATTAAACATTAATTTGATTTTTTATGTAAAGTTGAATTAAAAAATTATGTTTTCAGTTTTACAAAAGGAATTTAATGAGCTTAAGGAAGAACTCCATGTTAAAACGGAAGAGTTGGAAAAACTTCATACGGCAGCTAAAGAAAATGTAAGTAGAAATTTTTTGTAACAGATAACAAGGTATTGATTAATTACACAGCCCAACAAAATATTCTTTTTTGTGTAGTATGGGGCTTCTCAGTCAATTTGGATTACACATAGTACTGAGCTTCAATGCCGATAAATTATTATTGTTATTTTTTTTTAATTGACTCTGGTGCTCGAGATTTACAGTTATATAGAAAATTAAGGAAGCCACATAATTTGCAATATCTCGAGAACTTAGCGTTCGATTTAATTAAATTTTAATTGGGACTAAAACTACCTTCAAATTATTTTCCTATCAATTCTTGGCTTGCCTTATAGTTTTGGAGATATTGAGAAAGTTTAGCAAAAAGAATAAATTTTTCCAAGAAAAGTTTGAAAATTATTCTTGAAAGCCATATTTCGATCAAATTCATTCATAAGCTCTGACTTTATTCACAACTAGATGTGGCCGCGCGCTTAAAGTTCGCTTTATGACTATAAGGTGTATCTAAAATATAATAATATAACGTTCTTTACATATTATTTAAAGTTCCCGTTATGCAAAATAAACAGTGCTACCAACGTTAAAAAACAAAAACATCTTTCTAATTTCCAACAGCAGTTATATTAGTAAAATAGGGTACATTTTCGTTTTTTTTTTCTATTTTAACTTAGAAATGCGATGCTTTATCGCGGTAAAAACTACCCTAAGTTTGAATCAGAACTCTAAAGTACCTCCATACCAAATTTCATGAAAATCCATTCAGTGGTTTTCGCGTGAAGCGTGTTCGGGCAAAAAAGACAGACAGACAAAAATTCCAAAATATGGTGTTTTGCTCTCTACATCGATTACTGTTTACGCCACCATAAAATTTTTCAAAAAACATATCATGTACAGACACGCCCCTTTTACAGCTTTATTATATGTATACAGTAATTGGTAGCACTTTATTTTAAAAATCATGATTTTCATACAACAGCAAAATTTTAATTTGTGTGTATGTGTGTTGTATGTAAGGTTTGGGAATCGGGAATTTCCGCCAGGGAAAACAGGAAATTACTTGTTTATAAAATGGCGTAAGTGACCGCCAAATTTATTTTGACTCATGTAAGAAAGTTTTATTATAATCCTGTTTTTCTTTAATATCAAAATTTTCAATGTTTTTAACTATTACAAAAGTTCGTTTGGCTGACTGTACGACTAAATTTACACGATGAAAAGTTCTATATTAAAATCTATGTTATTCATCGTCTGTTTAAATACTAATAACCTGTTTATCGATGTCGAAGGACATTCATTTTTACAATTTCAGTTGAAACAAAAACAAATTAAAAAAATTGTTCTTGCTTCAACTGTCACTGCAAGATACAAAGAACTCCTTCGACATCGATAAACTGACAGTAAAATGTCCATACATTTTTTTTAATACAAAATATTTTGTGAGATAGTATTCTCCGCCAACCAATTTAGATTTGGAAAAAGCAAAATATAAATGTGAACGGTTCAAACTTATACAGAAATTTCATAAAAGTTGCAATTTAGATTTGGAAAAAAAAACAAAATATAAATGTGAACGGTTCAAACTTATACAGAAATTTCATAAAAATTGCATGAAATTGAAGTTACACCATTTCTCTTAAGCCGAGAAAAATTATTGCTTGATTCGAAAAGTACATACAAGATGAATTGAGTAATAGATATCGTTCAGTCACTATAACAAAACAAAGTGGAATACTTTGTATAACTATCAATGTTCTAATCGTTTCCTAAAGTAAATAATTCGACAATAAACAAAATTATGGAAAGTGTAGTGTTAATTTTAAGCTCATAGAAGCTGTAAAAACTTTGAGTTGATACAACTTAAATTTATTATAAGTCGACGCAATTATTGAAACCCTGAAGGAGATGTTTTAAGATATATAAAATGGATAATCAAATACATATAGACAGACTGTGGAGCAGGATATGTAAAATTCAGCTAAGCTGAGTATAGTACTGTAACATGCTTGTACTTAACGATAAGAATCGTCCTGGAAATTTTTCAAGAAAAATAAGATACATTAAAAATAGAAAATGGACTCGTGTCACTCTATTGTGTTGGATCATTATAACGAGATACAGCATATAGTCCCAAACGCTAAGGACCGGATTGAAAATAATGTCAAGTTGGTAAGTTTTACCATCTCGAAAGCCCCATCGGCAACAGTTAAGCAAATACGTCTTGAAATTTATAAATTATGTAATTAATTGAAAAGGAAGTGCTTGAGTTGCACTATGGGGTATTTCGCATAAAACTTCTAATATTAACAGGGAATTGGCTTTTTTCGCATCGACATACAAACGTAAGGGGAAAATTCAATAAATAAAGTGATTAAAATTGTTGCTTCTGTTTTTAACATTTTGTTTTATTTGAAGTGTACAATCATTTAGTTATTTAATACACTTTCTTAGCCAAAAGAAATTGGTGTTTTTTTTCAGTGAATTACTAACACCCAATTCATACGCTGATTTAAAAATCATGTTTTATTTTTAATTCTCTTTAAAAGTTGCTCCCAAAAACCTTTTGCATTCATACGATGATTTTTAGTTGTATGTCTTTTTTATAAATTATTCTCAAAATTTGCTTTATTTGCTCTTTCACAACAACAAAAACCTAACACAATTACATAAGAGATAGACAATGAGTGAAAATGCAAATAGAACTAAAGAAATATATGAAAAAAAATCACCGAAAATTGAAAATGTGATTTTTTTCTCTACCGTTTAATTTGGTACATATATATTTTGTCGAATTCTATCTCATATTCATTCTATAAGAGATCGAACTATTTCGATTAAGAAAGTGTGCCACTTGTTTTTTTCCTAACGCACAGCGAATTAATATTAACACAGGACGTGTTAAAAGCACAGTATTTTGTTTTTACGTATGAACTATTATATTAAGCAAAATGGGTAAAACTATGGCTTCGGAAACTGGAATTAAAATGGCAAAATTGAGATTAAAAAATTATAATGGAAAAACTGCAAAATCTGCACAATTTACAGAAACAGTTATTTTTTAAGCAAAAAACTGCAAAACTGTTTAAAGCTTAGAAAAACTGTAGAATGCAGTTAAAACTGCACATTTGGCAACGCTGGTTGTACCTATCAACAAAGTAATTAAACACCAACGCACTTAAACAACAAGTTATTTCTCATTTATTTAATTTTTTCTGCCTGGCTCTGAACTAGTCACATTTTTGTTTTTACAGTATTATAGCGGTACATGATTATTATGAATATGCATTAAGTAATTAATTTTGAATTTGCAGTCTTGCCGCAGTATTAGATTGCTATAAACGCAGTATTGGGAAACTAAAGTAATATTTTTGTATATGCAGTACTGTGGTAGCACAAAACTTTTGAACGAGTCATAATTTTGTATTTACAGTGTTGTGGTGTTACATACTTTTTGCAAGAATTTGCAATTTCTGACTGGGTTGCTTTTAATATATAGTACATAATTTTGTGAGGTCAGTGAAGTCAGTTTAGTAAATTTTTGATGAATTTTTCCACTTTCATGAGGCGAAATAGTGAGCTAAAATTTTGTAGTAAAAGTAGTTTTGCCACTGGTATCATTCGTACTAAATTTTATCAAAATCGGAAGGGGTAAGTTCCGAAATGACACTTCTATTGGTTGGTTATAAATGTTTTTACACATATGGGCAAATTTGCCTGAAAATAGCCCAACTTCAAAAGGCTATCATTTAACAATACAAGCTAACGTTTAAAACCGCCTTTACTCATTTTGGTCTACTGATAGACTACACTCTTTTGCCGTTAGTCTCATTCGCGAAAGATTCCAAGACACCAAATTTGTTGCACAGTGTAATTTGTCTTAAATAGTTCTTCTCATACAAAAAATGCATTTGTTGATTTAGTGACATTGAAAGCTTGCAGACAACATTTGCCAAGTAAATGACTTCACTCATGAATGAACGAAGGTTTGACATGCTAATCACCAGGGAAACCGGAAATATGTCCCAAAAAATGTGTTTTATGCGCATTAAATATGCACTATAAACTTAAAAATATGCTCCAAAAATGTAAAAAAATGTGCTCTTAAAACTTTATCATTTCGTTTATAATTTAGTATATGATATTCATTTCTGATACCACGAATTATGTACAAATATTGGTGGCATTCAATAATGTCCAAGAAAATAACGTCCACGGACATTATTTCCACTTCAAAAAGGAAATAATGTCCATGGGAATGTCGAATAGTGGCTTCGTAGAATAAAGGTTTTCTGCTAGTCAAAAATCTGAGCTTTGCGAAGCCACTATTCGACAAACCCAGAGAAGAAAGCAATTTTTCCTGTCCAAAGGCCAGCTATGCAATCAATCTTTACTCTGCAGTACTGTTTGCATGAACTTTATTTGCATTTTATTTTTGTAGTCATTATTTCCTTTTCAACGTCGAAATAACGTCCATGGACACTATTTCATTGGACGTATTGCATGCTACCTATATATTCTGGTTCCTTATGGGTACGAGAGTCGATTTAATAATGCCAGCCTGGCTTTTCATCTGTCCGAATATAAAATGTTGGGCACCAAGACATATTTTGTAGTTCCTATTAGGAACAAATCAGCAAAATCGCATAAATTGCTTAAATATTCGCAAACGTGACTATTCTCGTCCTGCTATGAAGTTCAAATAAGCCAACAATCTCGACAAAATTAAAATTGCTCAAAAAATTTTCAAAGCTATATAATTGAACATTTTTGCGTTACATTAGAGCAGAGGTAATCACAAAGAGAAGCACTTAAAATGAGAATATATTAGTGTTTTTGCAAATGCTGAAAAATGAAGAGACATGAAACTACTCAGTTGATATCTATTTTTTTCTTTTCAATTTCAACTATGTGTTTTGTTTTTGTTTTATCATAAAAAAGCGATGGCGACCTGCTTGTTTGAAAGCTTACATACAACTGAATGAAATTATAGTTTCTCACACTCTTTGAAGTCGTGTTGTATATGTGAAAGTTACGAAAAGTATTCGGGCACCGATGGATTAGAGTAAATTAAAAATCGTAAAAGAACTATTTTTTATATGTGGAAAAATTTCAAAATTTTCGATGCAAAACCGACTTTTTCTTTTTTGGTTTTTGAATATGCATATTAAAATCTAAAAACCAAAATATGCAGGAAAACAGCCAAATATGCCACAGAAAATAGAAAAAATGCACTAAATATGCGAATAACTGTAAAATATGCAAAAACATGCTGTAAAGGGTAAAATATGCAAAAATATGCACTAACAAATCGATGCCAAAATGCTTAAAAAGTTCTGAAACGTATAAATATCTTATTTGTGCTGACATACATCGCACAGGAAAAAACATGCAATTGCATATTTGCGGTTTCCCTGCTAATCACATTTAAATTGCAACCGGCATTAACGTTACCATGACAACAAAAAAAGACCACAACCAATATCTGAACTATAATTAAAATTTTTGTACATTCATTCAAGACGGCGTATTACTCTATAAACGCAACAAAAAAAATGAAGAAATTGTTTAAACATATTTATATATTTTCAATAATTTCCTTACAAATATCAGAATGTGTAACAGAGGAAGTTCCATCTTTTCGCATTGTGGCACCACAAAATCTATGCAGACACAATAACAGCAAAATTGGCACAAAGCAACCGCAGGGTGTAACTATAACTTTTCAACCCAAGGATGGTATTAAATTGTCTTATAAATTTAAAATATTCTTCAAAATCAATCGACCGGAATCATTGACACAACGTGAAACGTTGTTGGTGTGGAAAGCGGTGAGGGCATTGGAACAACGCTTAAATAGCAAAGAAAGATTACAAATTATGAAGAATAATGTGGCTCTGATAAAGAGTTCTGAAGTCGTGCCAGGTGTTAGTTATATTTTTCATGTAGTGGGCATAACAGATGCAGGAGAAACTAGCAGGGAACAAGTTTTTACTGTGGACTATGATGATGATGTCTTACAGAACAGTAACGTGCCGGAGGGTATAAATTTCTTACTTATTGGATCAGAGGAAATAGTGGCCAGCATCGAGTATAGAGTTATGGCAAAAGTCAGCTTTTGCAAGCCTAAAAATGACTATTATATTGAATGGAAGATAACCGATTTAGATGAAAAATATCAAATGATAGAGAACACCATTTCAAGTATTTTATTGCTGCCACCGAATGCCTTAAGTGCTGAACGAAAAACGGCCATTGAAGCCGAAATAAAGGAGAGTGGTAGTAATAAAGTTTTAGCTAATGATATTCTATGGGTGGAGGTTTTGAACAAAGGTTTCCAAGCCATGATTATACCATGTGCAGCCAGAATTGGTGAGGGCACACATTTGACTTTTCGTTTGTTTCTACGCAATTACGACCGCGTGCAGCAGTTGGAAATTAAATGGTGGTTACAAGATGCTTCTACCAGTGATGCCTTGCAAACAAAAGATGATGATCAAACATATTTCAAAGTTTTCTTTGAAAAGGCAGGCTCTTTTCAAGTTTTTGCTCAAGTTAAAATCAATGATATAGTTACTAAGCTAAAATCTGATATTGAGGTTATCAATTCGGTCTTTATCAGCTATGAGTTCCAGGATATACCCAATTTGAATCCTTCAGCTTATGAAGAATTCAAATTCTCTGTAATGGTCTTGAATATGGTGGCCAATTGTGAAGCAAGTTGGTTGAGTGCCCAAGAAGAAGGTTTCAAGCTCATACCCAATGGTGTGCTTGAAAAAGAACACTATGGTTATACAAAAGTGTCCAATTTGGAGAAATACTATTTAGAGGAGCTTGTGGACTTTTCAAACTCGACAGTTAATCGCGAAATTACAGGCTTTAATGGTTGTAATGGACCCCTTACAAGGAATGGCTTTGAAAACAATTTTCAATGTGAACTCACAAGAAGCTAAAGATCTACTTTTGGATTTTCCAGTCAGCTATGAACTAAAGATTATCATGGATGCATTTGAATTATCTATTGGTAAATATTTTCAGTACAAAAACTGGGAAACTATATTGCCCTATACGCTTGAACCTCTACAAATAATAGTAGAAATTTGCGATATTCGCCAGGCCTGCAGTACGATAACAAATGATACCAAATTGTCTATAAATTATGAAGAATTTACTGATCATGAATATACAGCTTATGAAGAAAAAGTCAACGGTCTTTTTATGAGAACTGAATTTCAAGATGCTGTCAACTATCTCATAATGGCCACCTTAACCTTTAACGGTGCTCAGTCTGTGCACTATGATAAATGGCTGTCGTTTATTAAAATGTCTTTAAGCAAAGAAATAGATAAACTGCTAGAACAGGCTGAACATAAAATTTACATAAGTTCAGATTCAAAACTAACATTTGTGGTCAAATGCAAAGAAATTTTAGATTATACACAACAAATGAGTAGAGATATACTAGAAAAGCTTTTAGAGATATTAGAAAATCTAATGGAATACACAGACCCTAAAAACGAATTACAAAGCCAAGCACGTTTCAAACGCTCTAGCAGAACAAAAAGAATTATTAACAATTCCCAAGCATTATATACCAAAACACAATTGACTTTGTTAGAAGATTTATTAAAATCTGACGAGTACTCATCTCAGGCTCTGCAAACTTTTATGCAGAAAATAACAAATTTGGGTAAAAAGTTGTGTTTGAATGAAGACATCAATCAAGAAACTCTTAAATCCGCTTTAGTTTCATTGACATTGAGAAAAATACAAGGAGATTTTTTACAACAGCACACAACTCAAATTAACGAAAATGTCTTTGACAAACTAATTCTACAATTCAAAACCCTTAATATGAATTATATAAAACCTCAAGCAATGTATTGTTTAATCATCAAGTCGTATAATTTTAAAGAGAATTTACAAGATGACATCTCATTAATCGAGTACAATATCTATGAAATTGAAAGTACTAATCAATTGCAAGAAATAAAATTAGGAGGCCTTAAGCATACACCCTCTAATGTCCAGCTTGATATATATCCATTGGATCAACATGTCAATAAGTGTTTAATGAAAACTTCCTATATGGCATCTTGGTCAGCAGAGCCTTGTGTATCTCATGTTATGGGTAAATTCCTAAGATGTTCTTGTTCACAGACAGGTTTCCTCAAAACAGCACACGTTAATATACCATCCACTACTGTAAAGCCCAAAATAAATAATAAAACTCTACCAACATCAGCGAGTTCTTTACCTATATTTAATTCACTAACTTCACCTACTACAACAGCATCATCTACTACTAAAAAGCTCCCATTAATTATTGCCACTGAGAGTACTAAACCACAAATTAACAATGATATGCCAGCAAATTCCACTACTACTAACACTCGATCTAATAAGAATGATATACAAAAAGCTTCGCCTTTGACTTACATCATTCCCCTAGTATTTGTTTTAGTTTTATTATTCTTGGGCATTTTATACCTTTTGCATAGGCGACGTTTAAGTCAAGCATCAAAAACTTTCACAAATATACCACCTTCTACGATTTTGGAATTCCGTAAACCTGCTTCGGGCATCAGATACGCAAATATATACGATGATCATTTGTTAACTGGAAATTTTTAGGTACATATTAATATTATCTTTCAAAAATTTTATACATATTTAAAACTTTTTTAATAAATTATATTTTAAACTATAAAACTAGATGTTGTTAATTGAGGGGGTTAAAAGCAAAGGGGTACAAGTACCAAAACTGGGGAAATTGAGTTATACGCAAAAATCAACACATAATACTAGAATCTATCACTATAAAAATTCAGACCTGTAGGATGACCTCAAAAAACGCTATGTATTAGAAACTAAAAATGTTAGGTATGAAACGCATAGGAACAAAAAACTTGGAAGCTTAATTACTCAGAATTTTGTTTTTTGCGCTTGTATCCCTTTGCTTTTAAGCCCCTCAATTATACAGGGTGTCCCATTAATCAAGTAGGGCAAGTAGTGACTGCTCCGAAAAAAAGTTAGAAAAAATCTATCACTTATTTTAAAAGGTGTTACCATTTAAAAAAATAAGTAAAAAAATGTTTAAGTTAAATGGTTTTATTGTAATGAAACATAATAATGATGCAGATAATACACTAAAAGCTAAAAAATAATTATGTAGTACCAGGTGCCGGCTACCACACCACTCTCCTCACAAACATAGGACATTGATCAGACTAAAATAAAACCGTGTGGCATTGTTGACTATAGATAACCGAAAGTCGATGCGCCCCACGGTTTTATTTTAGTCTGATCAATGCCCTATGTTTGTGAGGAGAGTGGTGTGATAGCTGGCACCTGGTACTACATAATTATATTAGTGCATTATCTGCATCATTATGTTTCATTAAAATAAAACCATTTAACTTAAAATTTGTTTTACTTATTTTATTTTTTAGTTTTTTACTTTATGTCCTAAACTCTATGATATGGCATTTAGTTTCAGATTGTGCCTTGGATTTGGACTTTTTCGTTTGGTACTGCATTATAGTAGCCAAGCGCTTTCATTTAATACCAATATTGAGGAGGCTGACATATCTATGCATGAATATAACCCCACCCCCGACCAATTCGTACTGGCCGCCATTTTGGAATTTGAAGTGTCATTGCGTACTGTATTTTACTAGTCAAACCCTTTCATTTGATGAGTGTGTTTTCCGTCATCCCACTTAAAATTTGGTTCATAAACAGACCGGTTTCGGCTATGTGCCATCTTCAGTGTTCTATTGAATACTAAATTTAGTATTCAGTATACTAGATTTAGTATTCAATAGAACACTGAAGATGGCACATAGCCGAAACCGGTCTGTTTATCAACCAAATTTGACGTGGGATGACGAAAAATGGTTCCAAATTCCTTTCATTTGATATCCATATTGAGGTGTTTATAGACAAATAACTAATCACAATTTTGTGGTTTCGGCCATCTGTGATTTACAATAATACTGAATACACATAATAGTAACGTCATCAGATCAATCGGTCATGAAAACTTAATGTGTTCACCAAATCTCAGATTAATCGGTTAACTGAATATTACTTTTTATGGGGGTGGCGCCGCCCCTTTTTTAATTACAAAATTGTATAGTCATCGTAAGTAAAGGCGTCCACTAAATCTCAGAGCAATCGGTTAACAGGAAAGGGCTAAAAGTAAGTCCCACTTTTTATGAGCAATCGGTCAACAGGAAGGGGGTAAATTTTCAATTACTAGATTTTACCCGACGACACAAACTCCACAAACAGGTTAAGTTAAATAAATCCATTTAAAAAAAATCAAGCTGTATTGTTCTTTCTTTCTTTCTTTCTTTCTTTCTTTCTACTATATTATTGTTAGATATCCTTCTGTAAATTACAGTTAGCAATTCATACTGTAGTGGCCTGATTTTCAAAGAAAATATTACGTTTTGCCAAACGATATACTTAAAATTATTACTACTACAAGCTTTAATCGGCCGTGTTGAAAAAAATTTACTAGGTCCTTTAGGCAAGTGATATCAAAAGTTGGCGCGTTTACCCCGAATTCCAAAATGAAATAATACTTCGTCGATTTTTTTCATTTTTCCAACAAATTATCTATTATCTTTAAGTAAAAAAATTTTTTTTCGTCATTATTCGAACGTTTTCTTGTTCAAATTGAAAAAACGTTCGAATAACGAATAAAAAAATTAGTTTATTTCAAAATAATAGATAAATTTGTTGGAAAAATGTTTTTTTTCGCAGTTTGAAAAACGAATCGACTAATGTCGAGTTTTTGAAATCTCAGTTAAACTAGGTTTAGTTAATCTGAAAACAGATTTGTGCCGCCATTACCAAGTTTGTATACATAATTTTGACGGAACAGCTTAGTTTTGCTAATGAAATAATACAAAAAAAATCACATTTCGCCGGAAAAATCAGAGTTTCAGACTACGTTAAACTAAGTTTAGACTTAATTCACATCTCAAAAATGCAGACTAACCACCATCTTTTGATGTCACTTGCCAAAACTACCTAGTACATTTTAAGGTTTATAGTATGTTCTGTGTTGGGTACCGTAGATATCAAACTTCTGAATTGATTAAACTTTTTTTTTATTTGAAAGGTAACTTGATCGAGAGTGTTCTTACGATGTTTGAATACAATCAATTCAACCGCTTGAAAGTTATCTGCTCTTTTCTAGTTGTATGCCCCTTATCTGTATGTACGTAGTACCGTAGCTTCCAAATGGTTGAATTGATTTTAATGTAGTTTGCTTTGTTTGAAAGGTGACTTGATCTAGAGTCTTTGAATATAATTGGTACAGCCATTTAGGGCCACTTTCTGAATACGAGATTAGAGATTAAATTAAGTTTAATCTCTGTACATATTTTTTGAGTTGTCTTTCTGTTAATTTTTTTGCTAGTTTATGATTAAACCACCCACACACCGACATTGGAAGCTTAAACTAGCAAACAAATTAAAAAAGCCACCTAAAAAACCAAATACAGAAATTAAATTAGATCTCTAATCTCGTATTCAAAAAGTGGCCCGTATAAGTTATCAGCTGTTTTCTAGTTGATAAATCTATTAGAGTCGACATTTGGAATTCTATTACTTTGATGATCTTAAAAGGACATTTAAACTATTGCTACAGCATCAGCTGCATCGGGGGGGTTTTTGCATTTTTAAGCTTGCTTACCGGCTGATAAAAGGAGGTGAAGGTCAGGGTTGTCAGATATGGCGATTTATCGCCAAACGTAATTTTTAACCTTGTCTGGCGTCAACATTTTTTATTTGACGGCATGGGATTTTTCTTGCGATAAATAAATTTGTTGGCGATTTTATGGCTATTGTTTAACAAAAACTAATTTTGGCCAAAAGTTTATGATTTAGGAAAATTACTTTACGGAATTCAGTATTCGGCGCAAATGGTCTTGCAAAAGTGTAAGAGCAAAATATATCGTAGCTTTTTTATGAAAAAAAACAGCAAAATTCTCTTGTTGGATTTCATAAAAAAGCTACGATGTTTCACTTTGTCACATTTGCAAGACCCTTTGCATCAAAAACTGAACTCCGTCCACTCATGATATTTTTATGCTTTATTTTTTTATAAAATTAAGATATTTTGCATTTGCTCTTTCGCAAGACTATTTGCATCAATATTGAATACCGCCAATACATAGCAATTTTTGCACCTTGCTATGTTGAAACTTGCGACGCTCTGCTGAGGTTTTAATTCTTTTTTGAACATTTTCACAAAATGTTCCCTCAAGCAGGAAAAATGGTCGCAATAAAAATGTGCACAATGAAAAATCATCCGAAATTTTTATATCCATTTTTCCTGTTTTCAATATGGGACATTTTTAATATTTTAGTTTTGGGTAATTTCTAGAGTCCGACCGAATATTAGGTTTCGTGCGGTTTCGCCTGGTATTCGTTTTATGTAAAATTTTTGGCCGAATACCGAAACCGAAAACTTTTATTCTGTATAAATAAAGAAGTTAATCGAAATAGCATTTTCAAAAATTTTGAATACATCACCGCCATGAATCTGCTTTTAAAAATTTTACTTAGTTTTGTAAAGTGCAACCAAAAATATAGCACCATTAATTATTCAACTGTTTGTTGCCAAAATAAATAATAATCTAAAATAGGGAATAGTAAACCAACTTCGATTCTAATCGAAAATAGATTTTGTGTTATAATAAATCGGTTTTTCGCAATCGAATTTACGCCTGCGATTCTGCACTGAAATTGCTTTTTTTTAGATAATATAAAAATATGAAGAAAACAAAATTTCAATCTTCACGATAAATTCAATACTGTCGAGAAAAATTATTTATTGTGTATAGTAGCATCGATGAAACTCGGAAATAAAAAAAACTCACTTTAGTAGATATGAAATCGTATAAATATAGTGTCAAAAATAGGTAATGTTTAAGTTTTATTTTTGCCCGATGGAATAAAATATATGTCATTTCCGCTATTATTCATACATACATACATACATACATACATACATACATACATACATACATACATACATACATACATACATACATACATACATACATACATACATACATTCATACATACATACATACATACATACATACATACATACATACATACATACATACATACATACATACATACATACATACATACATACATACATACATACATACATACATACAAAAATACATACACTGATAAACACAATACCCTTCTTTGCGTCGCGCAGTCGGGTAAAAATTCGAACAACTTTTTTTAATTTTTGTTCGAAAGAACAAAATTTTTCAATTTAGAATAAATAATTATTCGAACGGTTTTTGGCGAACATTCGAATATTCTAAAATTTTTTTTTAAGCTGCACTTTTTAAAAATTAGTTTACATTTACGAATGTAAAATAGCGTTTTCAATGAACTACTTTTTTTAGATTCAGTTTTAGACTGCGAGATTAAAGATTAAGGTTCATATTATGAGCAGCATTCGATTTTCGATTGTGATCGAATTAATTGAACGAGCGAATTTTCATTTGGTATTATGGCGCACATTCGATAAAAAATAGCGCTATTGTGAATGTCACTTAATTGGATTGTTCACAATAGTACAAAAATACTACTAGTGTTGTCATTGTAATAAGAATTATTCGAATATTCGAACAACTTTTTTTAATTTTTGTTCGAAAGAACAAAATTTTTCAATTTAGAATAAAGAATTATTCGAACGGTTTTTGGCGAACATTCGAATATTCGAACAATTTTTTTAAGCTTTATAAAAATTAGTTTACATTTACGAATGTAAAATAGCGTTTTCAATGAACTACTTTTTTTAGAGTCGGTTTTAGACTGCGAGATTAAAGATTAAGGTTCCTATTATGAGCAGCATTCGATTTTCGATTGTGATCGAATTAATTGAACGAGCGAATTTTCATTTGGTATTATGGCGCACATTCGATAAAAATAGCGCTATTGTGAATGTCACTTAATTGGATTGTTCACAATAGTACATATTTGTAAAAAAAAACTTTAAAAAATTAACAAATACAATTGCAAAATTGTGTTCGATTGATAATTCGTTGTACAACGAAATTTTTGACAGTGCTGCCAGCTCATAATACGAAATTGATATTCGATACTCGATGTTCGATAGCCAGCGAAGATCGAACATCGAATGCAACTCATAATAAGGACCTAAGTTAAATTTAATATCTGTATTTACTGTTTGAGTTTTTTAAACTGTTTTTTGCTAGTTTAGCGGCCAATGTTGGTGGTTTAATCCTAAACCATCAAACAAATTTAAAAAATAAGTCAATTCAAAGAGTAAATAGAAATATTAAATTCAGCTTAATCCCTAATCTGGCAGTCAAAAACTCACTCTTAGTGGTTAACAATAGGATGTGTTAATAAGCAAATTATATCAAATTATAAATACCTCTGTAAGGGGCTGTTAAGTTACGTAAAGATTTCGTTTTAAATTACAGCATGAGTGATCTTAGTTTGGAAGTATTTTGAGGAAGACAACTGGAAAAACCAAATAGTTTTCAAAAAGTGTCCTAAGGCTTAAAAATATCACAACAATTTCTCCACGCTTTCACCATTTTCGTAAAGTCCACAACATACAAATTGAAAGTTTCAGTCAAGATCAAAACATATCTGACAAGAATAATATGGACCCAATGACGAAATATGTAAAGAAAAGTTTTCTTAATTCAATCAAAGAAATAATATATAGAAAGGAGTTTGGCTGAATCTGGAATATCTGTTAACGCCTTTAAAAAGTCGAAACTACCCTTGAGGGAAGAGAACCTGTCACAAGACAAGTCACGTGAAAGGGATCGGTAGTTGTTACTTGACGTCATTGGAGGAAGTCAATTGATAATACTAAGATACCCATTGATATATTTTAGACCCAAACTTAAGGTACTTGTCCTGTGTTGATTTCTGTAATACTAGTTAAATTACTGTACTGTACTTTAAACATATAGATTTGATTTGGAAAAGATCTGCTTGTACAGTGAGATATTTTGCTTAAATTTTTGTTAACATTTTGTGATATCCGTCCCTGCCATGTCAAAATATCCAAAATCCAAATCCAAGACCCGTCAATTGTAAATTCAAAGTCAGCGTTTTCCTAAAAGTACCAGGCTTAAAATATTTCTTAATGAGTTATCTATCCTCAATGAGAATTTCAGCATTTTGAAACGGGGCGCATCGTGTAAATTGGAGTACCAAGATAACGAATTTGAAAACCAAATTTTGCATATTGGATAGTTTGACATGGTAGGGACGATATGACCTCGTTTCACCGGTCACGACTCAAGAACATTTTGCACCATTCCCATTTTCACCAGTCATAGGACAAGTACTTTCAAGACAATTGGTACAACATTTTCCGTAGGGTAGTGATAGAATATATTAAAAATCGTGGCTTTAAAGCGGTTATTCGAATGAAAATTTTTATTCGTTATTCGTTTGAATATTCGAATAAAAGTTTTAAATTATTCGGCTGTTCGAACAAGAAAAAAATTATGAAAAAATACTCTTAATAAAATAAATGAGTTTTTAAATCTTATAATAATTAATTAGTTTATTGTTCCACGTTTTCAATTATAAAGAAAACAATAATAAGTTTTTGTTTGATCTCGAGCTCAACCAAAAACCTATTATTTAGCCATGTTCTGAAAATCACATGTGATTTTAATATCAATAATGGTACTGCAGACGTTTTTAAAATCATATACGATAATTTTCTTTCAGAAATGATATTTGATGCTCTATACAATAGAAAAAAAGAAGTGAAAAAATATCTGCATGACCATTACTGATTTTAAAATCACATGTGATTTAAAACCATGTGATTTTATCCCTGATTGTTTTCGTTTTCAATTCTTATGAGCCTTCAAAAATGTTCACGCTAAAAAAAAGTTTCGGTAAGTTTCGGATTCGGTCGAATATTCTGCTTTATGGCCAAATATTAGGTTCGGTTCTGGGGCGGGCTTAAAATTCGCTCATTTTCATTGGCGCCATTTCTCATAAGACAATTCTTGTACGGTTAGTTGAGGCTAACCACTAAACCACTTCGAGCAGGAACACAAAATCTTCAAAAGCCAACATATATTTAAGAATTGGTGATGTTTGTTCCGGATTCTGGTAGTTTTTTTTTTAATAAATATTTCCATTAGAAGAAATTTTAAAATTTGTCGTTATTTACTTTCAGAGCTCTCGAATAGACAAACTCAAAAAGACTATAGCAGCCTTTGAAATGGATATCAAAGAAAAAGTGCGGCATATTGAAGAGAAAGAGCGTGAGTTAGCTAAAACTCAAAAGGCTTTAGAAGAACAGAAAGAAGCTAAAAAGAAATCCGATGGCGTTGTTACAGTGCTGGAGTCACAACTCCAAGATAAGAATGAACAAATTCGCAATTATGAACTGGAATTAAGTGAAACTGAAGAGCTGCGTAAAACTATAATGAGTCTGATGGAAAGCAAGAAACCGAAACGCAAATAAGATTTAAATGAACAAAATAAAAATATTAATAAAATTTAAGTTTTAGTCTTGTTAAGCTATTATTTATTAGAAAAGGCATTTTTTACACTTACAAACTATGTATATGCTTTGTTTGTTTGTTCAATTACATTATTTCTTAAAACAAATTTTATCTGATATATAAGTACATATTAAGTATTTTTAGTCTTTTTTTTACATAAAACTTAAGATAAATTTTTATCAAACATTTATTATATATATTTTTACACAAATTTATAAATTTGATAACTTTTTCAATATATTTTACATTAAATTTCATAATTACACATATTAAATGTAGATAGACACAAGATTATAGTAATACATAAAATTAATTAATTAGTTAATTATTAATTGTTAAAGCTTTATAAAGTGACGGTATTTGTTCGAATTGTGTGAGTATAAATTAAAGTTTGTTACTAACCATTTTGGGTCGTTTAAACTTCTATTACAAATTAATTCATTATTTTAAATAATGCAAAAACTAATAATATTAAAAATGTATTTACAGCAATATATCCACTTGAACTGCCACCCTCAAGTAACTCATTGGTATCTAATCTACGGGATTCACGCTTCTCAGCCTTTTCGCACAGCTCACCGCAGTTAGCATGCTCACAAATGTCACATATTTGAGATTTTGGAGCTCTATAAAATTGTCTAGCCCTTCGCACTGTAAGGTAATAAAAAATTTACTATTATTGAACTTTTATTTAATTTCATTTTAACTTACCATTGTCATAATAATCATACATTATTACGGGTACTGGCTTGTGATTTGTTACCTTAACTACTTTGTAGGCATGTAATGTGGGACATACTTCTCTGCGATCTAAATAGTCGAAGTATATTATAACGACTGTGTTACGTTTCTGAGTTTCTACTTTCTGCATTAAATGTTAATGAAAATTAGACTTCATTTACAGTGTTGAAATGTTTTTATGGTTTCTTACCTTAATTCTTTCACTTGACTCTAAGGTTGGCAAAGTGTCGGTGTCAACTACAAAACCACTTGGTAAATAAATTTCCATTACCGCCATATTGGAACGCGCTGAATCACCTTCAGCTGGTACAAAACTAAAAATAAATAAATTAAAGTTATTCACTTAGAAATGAGATCTGAAGTTATAGTCATTTAGTAATATTTTAAATAAGGAGTCAAATTATTTCAATAAAGCGGCTGTTTCGACTGCAAAACAACTAGTCACGCTGTGCTAGAGCTAATAAAAGTGGAAGCTTACCTCCGAATTTCGAAAACTTTCATTGGATGACTTACATAATTTTGTTTGCCATTTGATATTTCATTTATTTATTTTAAACCAAACTAATTTTTATATATTAGACTAGCGTTTTCATTTAAAAAGAATTGAACATTAGGCAATTTCCAAGGAACTAGGAAAAGTTAATTAATTTGAACTTACTCTGCACAACATACAACGTTATATTTTGGAGAACAATACTATTCCTCAAAAGTGTTCATGTGCACTGCTTATGGATTCACAATTGTTTACTTTGTTTGTGAAATATTTTGTCAAAACGGAATCTTATTGATTCTAATTGAATGCTTGCGTGGAGCAGGCAGCCATGTATACCATGTGAAATATTTATGAACTCTTCCTAATAAAAAAAAGTTACGAACTTCAGTCTAATATAATAAATTTTAAAATAAAATTTGCTTACAAAAAAAGGAGATAATACGAAAGAAATTAAGGCCTGATGATTGTTAATGAACTTGATTTCGAAAATTCGAAACACAACAGCTATGTCATACATTCCAAACGAAATGACTTTAATTCCATACTTGCATTCCGAAAGTTTTTGTTTTACATTCTTCAGATTCCATTCATATTGTATTTCGATGTTATAGCCTTAGGACCATTATTACAAATTGGCAATAGTTACTCAGAATTTTGTCGGATGGATAAACAGTTTATCGTTATTGCAAATTTACCTTAACCTACCAGCTAGAATGAACTTGGCTTTAACTGGCATTTTTAAATAATATTGGTGTAGAAGAAATAGATTTCAAATCCCCAAAAACCCGAGCGAACGAAAATAAAAGCTTTTCCCCAAAAAATCCCCTGGGGATTATAACAAAGTTCTTATGCCAAATCGCAAAAAAATCCCCTATTTGGGGAGAGATCCCCAAAACTGGGAACACTTGTTGTAACAATTTTCTATTACGCGCCGATTTGTGTTTATATAACTATGCCTCCTGCATCATGCTAGACCATTCACTAAATTTCAAGCGCATAACAAAGAACATCAAAAATATTGTAAACGCATTTTTGCAAACATCATGCAATTTCTAAAGGATTTTTAAAAACAAAGTTTGGATTTACTCATAAGTAAACAAACTTTTTAAATAAGTTCATAAATACTGCGTAAAAACATCTCCAAATTTGAAAAATTGGGAAAAAAAATTACAAAAAATTTTTTTTTTTGTAAAATACAGATAGATATTCGCTGAGATATTTAAAATCAGTTGATATTTCACCAAGTTACTGACTGATAGCTCTTAAAGGTACCAAAACTGGTTTTTACCCGTCACTCAATATTTTGAAGGCGTTTGGCATATTTAAAAAGCAGATTCTTGTTGTACTCGAGAATATCTACCAGAAAAATAGTATCACTTCCAAGGTATTCTTTCTGTCGCAATATATTTGGGTATGTTCTGTATTTCATGTGGAATTAAAATGTGCGGAATTATCAAAGCATTGTTGTTGCAAATTAATATTTATAACAACAATGCTTTGATAATTCCGCACATTTATTTCCACATGAAATAGAGAACATACTCGACTATCTACTAAGTGGGGTTGGGTTTAGAAATTCTTGTTCATGTCTTAAATTTTCTTTGTTGCTTGAACTTTTCACCAATCGTCAATATTTGATATACATATTTATCGAATAAATAAATAATAAGAAAACATATATCATGAAAAATTTACATATTATGTATGTTATCGACGGATGTACGGCATCCTAAAATAATATAATTTTTATATTTTCTTTACCTGGCGCACGCCGACAGATGTAAATAATCCGAATGAGAATTTCTATTCACTGTTGGATCTAATACAAAACGCGGCCAAGCGCTAGTGACATTTGTATTGTAACGATAAGTTACTTGAGCCAAAGCCAAACCATTGCCAGTGGCAGAAACCGTAAGATTTTTCAGATTATTAGGCAACTACAATAAAAGCAATTGTTCAGTTATTTCAAATAAATAAAAGATTTCATAATAAATACCTCAAGAGTTTGCAAAACCAGCGAGTTTTGTGCATTAACATTCAACACAGTTTCAACATTTTGACCATAATTAAACAACAATTGTAAGTTGTTGGCTTGACTGGAAAATCTTTCGGCAAAAGCTACTAAAGCCTGCAAGCCAACCACAGAATCTTGTGAGCTGACAAAACCACCCAAGTCATTACGTTGATTCATTAGCCATTTCAGGACGGGTAAAGCATCACCAATTAAATTATTCTCCAAAAGTGCTAAAGCTGCATAGGAGGAAATTTCAATATTTACGCTACGAGTTGAATTGTACCAAGGTGACAAAGCCTCTGTGGCAGGAGCAGATTTATTCCACCATTTCAAGCCATCTAAAAATAATTATAATTATAAAACTAGTTAATTAAGAATATTTCTTTGATAAATTAAAGCCAATCAACCCACCTTCATTTACTGCCATAGCATCCAATCTTTGTATGAAAGCTACCTTAGCATTGTGATTCGCCTTGGCCAGCACATATGTGCCTATAGCCATGGCATATATATTATCCGAACCATCTAAACCTTTTGTTATAAAGTCCAAAGCTTTATTTATATTGTTTTTATACTCCGGATAATTATTCTATGAAAAAATAAAATTTGTGAGTGAAGGAAATCGCTCTCTTCTTACTTGAACTTACCACGTTTTCCATTAAAGCTAATGTTACAAAAGCGCTCAAAATTAAAACTGTACCATCAAATTGTTCGAAAACATCTCCTTGTTCTTCGAAACCACCATTAGCAGCTTGCTTATCAGCAACATACTTTAATGCCGAAGTTATCACTTCGTTATCGATTTGTATAAATTCGCTGGCCATGTGAAAAGCTTTCGCCACATAAGCCGTTAACCATGTTGAACTTTTCTCTTCACTCAAACCGAAAGCACTAAACCCACCATTTTTGTGACGATAATACAAAAGACGTTGATAACCCAAATCCAGATTCTTTTTAGCACGCATTTCTATGGATGGTGATAATTGACGTGTGCGCTGAAATTTTAATATGTATTATGTATTTATGCTAAAGCTTAAGAAATCCTTATATCGTTATTTGAAATGCAAAATCAGAAAACTACACTTTTTTTATAATTTTACAGGAGAGAGGAAAATTTTTCCATTTTCAGCGATCTTTTTTTTAATTTTCTTGCCTAGTTTTCACAATTACCTGTAAATATTTAAGGACCATTAAATTGGGCATAAATTGTATCATTGTTTGTTCACCACAACCCGATGGCAATCTGATCAAATTCTCCAAATTACCCAAAATACTACCAACCACATCACCCACAGCAGATATTTCAATTTTAGCTGAATCAGCTATGGCATTACGTGGAATTCGTATAGAAACATTGGCCTTACGTTGAACACTTGAACCCATTTCGAATAGGAAACCTTTGTTAACAATTTCGATAGCTCCAGGATGTTCTACCAAGAGAATAGACTCTAACGAATCACCTGCCAATTGATTCGCAGCAACTGCTTTTATTATGATAGGGCCAACACGTTTAGGTGTAATAATGAATGCTACCGATTTTGAGGATTTCGCTGGTACTCGCACAGAGCGACGGCTATAAAGTTCAATTTCTGTAGAAATAAGATAAAATATTTCTGAAAATTTTGGGCAAAACATTGAATAAATAACGACACTTACTCGGTTTAGTTTGAGTCTTACTATCGATTTGGTGAAAATCAAATTCTTGAGCGGTATTATACAAAGTTACATCGACATCCAAATCACTATCCTTGTTATTGAAAACCACAAAAGGCACAGCAATTGTTTCACCTGAAGGTAACAATTATAATAGTTTAACTAGATATGTATATCTTTAACAAATTTTTTATCCTACCAGTTCTTATGGAATAAGGCAGTTCTGTTGTTATATAAAAATCTTTAAAGGTTTGCATCATTTTCGTAGGCGATGCTAAGCCTATACCCTGAACCGGATCCAAGGCAAATGCTGATACAACCCATGACGTCATTGAACTAGGCAGTCTTCTATGTATAGTCGTCTTGCCTTCAGCACCGGCTGAAACGTTCATAAACAGCCAGGTATCAGCTGGTGGATGCATAACATGTATCCGTGGATTATGCCAAAATGGTTTTGGTGTATAGGAAAATGCATAACGGCCTTTTCCTGGTGCCAGAGTATTTGTTTCTATGGCATGAGCTGGTCCAATGTCTGTTTTTCGTATTGTGGTAAGTTTATGTTCATCTTCATGGATGGCCCGTCCCAGGGCTGGTGTTGTTTCAGGCTCCTTTTCTATTATAAAATCTGTATTGGTCATTGCAATTACGCCAGATTTTTTGCCAGGTGATCCAATGGGTGTATTAAAATCGTTTAGTTCATACTGGTTAAGCGCCCTCATTAGATTGGATCTAGAAAGATCATTTCCTTTAAATTGAGAGATAGAGTATTTTAATATTTTGATTGTAATATTTTCTTGTTATACTCACCTTTTCGTATGTTTAAAGCATTTTGATCGACCACCATAAGACCAATATAATTATATGGTTTAGATGTAATCGTTATATCAATATCTTGACCTGGAGGAGCCTTTAATGGTGCCTCAATTTGTACGTTATTTAAGAGATTCTCTTCAAATTCTATAACCTGTTCGTCGTAAACAAATTCACCATTGATGACCATGTAAATCAAAAGTTTCGCTCTGGGCATCATGGCAAAAGTGGATAGAAATTTAAAGGTGTGAAAGGAATTATCAGCGACCTTGAATAATTAAAATAATAACATCGAAAATAGCAATTGTGTAATCTTAACTTACATCAACAGCACGTGATAGTAAAATATCACCACGTCCAACTATTTGATAAATAAAATATTTCATGGGTTCACTACAGCGTACGGTGACGTTAATTTCTTGGTTAACCATGGATCTATAAGAAATGTTAATATTCGAATTTAAGTTAACAGAATAGTGAATTAATCAAGTTCTTTTAAAAATTTAGAAAAATAAGTAAGATTATAGGCATCGGATGTGTTTAATCTTATATATCCCTTACACGGGCATGTAGTACAAAATAAGTCTAAAAAAAGTTGCTTGTCTTATTTTAAGAGAAAACCCTTAAGCCCCGCCAAAGGCCGGCTAGGCGGAATATCTTTAGTCAGCGAAGCAGCTGTTCGAAACCAAAACAACTTTTGGGCTGGTCTGATTTTATTTGAAAAGAGAGGAATACAAATGTTTTATATATTATTTTCACTTTCTCATACAAAGATCAATTAAGTCACTCGGTAACGATCGAAATTTTAATAGAGTTGAAATACAAATTTTTGTTGACATCGAAGGCCGTAATTTGCCTTCTGGTTTGTAGCAAGATGGCCAAATGTAAGCCGAGTCTAAGCATTTTGTTCGATTTTTAGTAATATAATAATAGTATTAAAAAATTAATAATAGTATTAAAAAACAATTATAAAATTAAAAACAATTAGAAAATCTAAGTGAACGATTTGGAATGCCTCAAATTATGTTCCGATCTGTCCGGGCATTCAAAACTTATCAGAGCTTTACATACAACTATACATACATACATACATCCACACGGATATCATAGTAAAAATAGCCAGAACAGCTCCTAAGAACCTCTAAACGCTTTCAAATTTTTTTAATTTTATTTTTATAGTGCAAATATAAAAAGAGTTTCGCTAACACCTCACATTAAGCTTGTTTTACTTCATTTTAATATTGACCATCGTTTATTTAAACTTATTTATTATTATGCAGAAGAGAGGAAAACAGATCAAAAGAAAGACCATAGAAAAATTAATGTTTAGGGACAGGAGGGACGGACCTTTGTAAAAAGTCTACTCTACATACGAAATGTACGGCAAAAGAAAATTTTCCCTGACATGCGTTGTGCGAACTAGTCAATCGACCACAAATGCAGAACGTGTGGATATCGCAATCAAGTTTTCTAATAATTTGTATCTGTTGGTAATTTTTGTCGAAGTCTGCTTTAGTTTTTAACTTTTTATTACCTTATTGTCTTACGACTTTCCTACCAATCCACACACCAATCCCAAAGCTGAGCAAATACCTTTTCTTGTTATTCTCTTTGCAAATACACATGCAGGTTTTGTTTCTTTTTTAATATTATGCTAATGCATGCTTATATCCACTGATAGGAAAACCGTCATAACGCTGATGTAATTTGACATCTCTGCTATGTCAAGTTTCTTCGTTTTTGACCATATGATACTTTTTATCACTGTGATGTCAACGTTTACATCAGCCGGCTATCAATGCCAATGATGACAAATCTTTCATCAATGAAATGACATATCGACATCAGGGAAATGACTAATTAACATCAATTTAATGACAAAATATCATCAATATGATGTCGCTGATAGAAAAATCGTCATTATTCTGATGTAATTTGACAACAATGCTATGTCAAGTTTCTTCGTTTTTGACCCAATGACACTACATCACTGTGATGTCAACCTTTACATCAGCTGTCATCAATGGAACGATGGAAACACTTAAACATATTTTTATTTTCTTTTACTTGTTTTTATTTCAGTTTTACTTTTTGTTATTTTATTTTTTCTTCTAATGTTGGTCTTGATACCAGGCTCCTCAATTCATCGCACATTTATAAACAAACGCCTCTATCATTTCAGCTATGTCACCATCCAAAATATCGGCAGCACAAAGTCAACATAAACATTATTGATGCGACACATATAATGACTAAGTGTCATCAATATATGAAAAGGTGTCATACTATCGCTTACTTCAATGTTTTGTCTGTGCATATATGCTGTACTGGCTAACTTTTAAAAAGGCTCGCATATTTTACTATCAGCTCTGTCATAGTAATGATGATAAGTGTACATCAATGCAATTTCATGTTTTTAAACTTTTTAAAAATGCGTTTAAACACACAAATAAAAAAGAAAACAATAATATTTGAGTTATAATTCTTGCAAAAAAAACCGACTACAAAATAGGCGTAGCACTGCCCATAATTTTTATCATAATGATGTACTTTAACGATAACTAATTGTGTGCGAAGTTTCATAAACATCGATTAAGTATGAAAATGAACATTTAATTTTCATAGGCGTGGTTTTGCCTACTTTTCTAACAATACTGTTGTATTGTAGCAAGAACTAAATGTATATGCAAAGTTTCATACGAATCGGTTGAGCAGAAGTTGTTAATAAAGAATATTTACTTTGCATGGGTGTGGCACCGCCCACTTTTCAACGGGATCAATCTGGAAGTGCATCCTTTTAAATAAAGAAAAAATCCGAAATCGTTTTATAAATGGCGGAGTTTTGGGAGAACACCCTAAAAAAATATACATGAATTGATAGCCTTTCTCCTGTTTTTGAAGTCGGCGAAAAATACAAATTACAAACATTATAACATTGCTTACTTATTTCTTTTATATTTTACATATTTTAGACTTGAATAGCACTGCACAACAATATAGCAACTTCTGTCTGATGATTGACTTTTATCGCGTGATGTTTACCAATTTGACGTTGCTGATTTCAAATATACCCTCAGTTTTTTTTGTAACAGCTCTTGTTTACGAGATCTAGCTTTCACGAAAAAATCGCCGTGTTAGTGTGTTAATTTGCTTGTAATTAAGAAAATATTAAATTTTCTTGTTGGAACATTCAGAATAGCTCTCTGCCTTCAGCTTTACCAAGAAAATCATATAAGAGAAATTGTTTTTCGTTATAAGAATTAAATAAATTAGAATTATCTCTAAATTTATAGTGGTTTATTTAAAAAAAAAACACCTGTGTCGTATTTTTTAAACAAGAGCTGATACAGAAATTTCAATCATCAGAAATGCTGTTGTGCAGTGTAATATATAATAAGTGAAATCGTATTGATGTCATTCCAGTCATAGTATTTATTGATGGCTCTTTAACTATGACAAAATTCTATGATGACGTTTGTCATCAGATTGATGTGTGTTTTATCATTGATGTCAGAGTTCTGATGATAGGGCGTCATCAATGCGATGATACATTTTTCATGAGTGTATGTGTGTATCTATTAGCTGCAAATTTATACGCATACAGCTCCTAAACTAGTGAACAGATTGTTATAAAATAAATATTGTGAATATCTGCACATAACTAGCTTTAAAATGGTATATGGTGTGTATAAATCGTATCTTACCTAATCGGGTCTTACCTAATAATTAGTAAAAGATTTTCAATTTTCAATAAAAGGCTTTAGCTTTTGATTAAATTTATGAAAGTTTATAAAAATTTATATTTTTGCCGGAGTAAATGGTGAAAATTAAAAAAAATCATGTATCATTTAAAAAAAAAACTTCTTTATTTGCTGATTTTCGAGTTTCTGATATATGGGATATATATAACATGCGCATTTTTATTAGTTGCAACTTTATTAAACACTTATAGCTTCCCAAATACTGTACCTATTTTAATATTATGCACATCTGCGAATAAAAAATACCTTTCAAGTGGTATATGTTTTTTTTCTACATCCCATATAATGTGAGTGCAAAAGGGATAACAAAAAATCGTATTGCCTATTAATTAAAACAAATATAGTTTTTCAAATAAGTCTTACTTGTCATTTACAATTTTCGCAGTAATGAAATTTTTACTGTGCAAATGTTTTCGTGGCACTTTTCCAATATCGGTTATAATGCCTTGATAATCCACCTGGAATGATAATTTGAAATACATTTGCAAAATTTATAAAATTTTACATCAAATAAATTAAAAAAGAAAACTCACAATAATTGAATGATATTCATCTTTGTCACCAACGGGAACTGTAAATTTCATTTTAACCTCAGAACGACTGTCGAAGGTGTATATGGTGTTGTTGTACATTTCACTGCTGCCATAGGCATTCGTTAAGTAAGCAGTCAACTCGGGTTTAAAGTCTTTCATCATAGCACCATCATTACGTAAAACTTTGGCCTTAAAATTACAAAATATACAAAATAAAGCAACTTTAAAAGAAGACTCTCTTCAGATTTGCTTACCGAAACTTCAAATGGTACACCTGGTATATAGTTGCTGGGCAATTTTATTGCCTCTACACGATATGGATCCAAATGTACTGTTATCACAGTTGAGAAATTTTGTGCTGAACTAGTGGATGTCTCCTCTACTAAAGCATCCAACAAATATTCCCGTTCATAATCTTCTTTCAATTTTAATTCATCTCTTATGTCAAATTCAAAAAAGGCGCTACCATCAATGGGCACAACTTTGCGGGTTATTAAATCGTTAACAAATGGTTGCAATGAACCAAAAAAGGTCGGATAAATAGACAAAGTAGCTTCACCTACAATGGGTTTGCCAAAATCATAACTGAAATGCAAAAATAAGTCAGACAAAGAAATTCATCGCTTGTAAAAAAGAAAAGAGAACTTACTAAGCTTTAACCAAAGCCCTGATTTTACCACCCTTATAGATGACATGCTTATCCGTATCTATGTCCACTACAAACTTGGGCAAGATATATTCAACAACTTCAAATGTTCTCTTATAGATTTCAGCCATCACCTCTACTTCTACTGACCATTCGCCAAATTTTGGATAATCCGACAGCTGTAAATCATTGGCATAAACTCCACTGGTCAATCGAACATCTTTATACTTTCGTATGATATTATTACCACCATCTCTGATGGTAATATGCACATTTTCATATTTATAGGCTGGCTTTAAATTTTCATCCATTATTAAGACGCGATAATGGACAATATCTTGAGGCTTGTAAATTGCTTTATCCGACTGCACCATAACCGTAAATTGTTTAGCATCAAAATTTAATTTGGTCTCATTGGTAAAACGTATGCCGGAAAGACCCTCAGCTGTAAGATTATAACGATCTCTTTTCAGTGAGGGTATCTAAACGAAGACACAGTATTTTTTATTCCTCGATTAAATTTTTTTTATATATTTTATTTATGTTTTAATAATCTTACCTCAAAATGTACCATTTCGGTAGAGAATGGTCTAACTTCAACAGTTTTAAAGTCGCTATATGTACTGCCGATTATACCGACTTTAACTTTGGCTGGCTCCGGCGCTTTGTGTATACTTACGGCTACATGATACTGTGAATTTGGTCTTAAGGTATTCGGTGCAATTATGGAATATAAACTGAAAATATTAAATAAAAAACTATTTTTAGTTATCCAAAGAAAATCTTAATATTAGAAGTTGGGCATGTGATATTTTCTAAAGAATGAGAAAAAGTATATTAATATCAACCTACATGGCACAACATGACATCATAATATTTTCAGAGGATGTCAAGCCCCCTGATAAGTGTTCAAGTGTATTTCCACTTTTTTCATAATGTTGGGTAACGTAAGCCATACGAAGAATGATAGAATAAAAATTTATATCATCCCACGCATAAATTTGAAAATTTCTGTTCGTGTACCACCAATGACGTCACAATGATTTTAATTGCATGGCTGCCACAAAATTGCATACATTGTTTCGCATAAAATTCTAATGGCATAGCGACACATTGAGTTGGCAACTTTTAAAATGATCCAACTAACTGGAAATCATGTGGATGTCGTAAACTTGAGCCACACGATTTGAGAAATTAGTTTTATGTCGTAATTTAATCGTTGAACACCATAGCTTTGTTTACCCCTATCGTGAATAAGAAGTGAAATTCCTCTGAAATTGTCATTCCACTATCAGTACAAAGTGAATGTACATAGAAAAAACTATATTTCATTTTCTGGAAAGGAATTCAATTAAATAGTAAATATTTTGCCTAGGAACGGACCTACAAACAAATTTGTAAATATAGACAAGAATATCTCAACAATTTCATTTAAAAAAAACGTGTTTTTTTCAGTGAACAAATTGTTTAAATCTATAAAACAATTTGTCTAAAAATATTTACAAATTGTAAACAAAACAATTTACTAAATCAAACAAAAAGATTTACTAGATTTTCTGAAAAATATCAAACAATATTTTTGTCTGAATTTATAAAATAATTAGTCTAAAAATACTAGCAAATATTGAAACAAAATAGTTTACTTAATCAAACAAAAATATTTACTGGATTTTTTTTTAATATATCAAACAAAATTTTTGTCTGGGTCATCATCATCATTACCCATTCATTAGGCATTTATGACATTTCACTTTGTTAAATGTGCTCAAGTCTGAATGTTTATCTAAAGACTCTAAAAACATGAATGAGAATTAATACAAGGACATTAACGAATTGATTCACTCAAAAATCTTCAGTAAACAAACTTGGTACAGTCGCAATCCTTCTGCTATCATTGTTGTTGTTGTTGTTATTTGTGTGTATGTCGTCATCGGGGTTGTTTTTTTATGACACCGTTTTTCATTGTTGTTTTTGGTGTTGGCGTCCTAAATAAGAGTTCAATTATGTAAAGAATATTTACTGAAAATTAAATTTATTTTTAGACGAACTTTTGTTTGAAAATTTTGTGGTGATAATTTTGTATGTGTAAAAAGGGAAAAAGAATTATAAAGGTCAAAAACAATTAACGATCAATGAAATTGAATACTAAAGATAAAGAAATGGTGTGCTAAAAACTGGGGAATATAAACAAAATCGAACTGTTCGTCGATGGTTAAACCCGATTCATTGAACTTGGCCAAATTCAATCAAACATTTTTCGTTGAAAAATTAAGCTGATCTTAATATTTCCCTTGTTCCTTGGAATATTAATCATGCCTGATTCTTTCTAAAAGCCTTATAATCAACTTGGATTCACAAGCAAATAAGTTCGAAATAATCGTATTAAATAAAAATATTTTTCGTTTTAAATAAATTTTAAATTGATACCAAACTAATTTTAAATAAATTTTAAATAAAACCTTCGAAAATAGCGTTACGTAATATGTGAATAGGCCCTAAACAGCTGTGTTTTCACCACTACCTGTATTAATCCACCTTGCAGTGTAGCATAAAAATTTGTATTAAAACATTACAGTAAAATAAAACAAATTAGCAAATATAAAATAATTTTTTTTTGCTCTTGCATAACTCTTGAGTAAAATTCACTATCTCATATTATATGTACTGTTTAAAAAAAATTAGAACATTATCAAGAATTGACAAGATTTTTGTATAATTTTAAAATAATTCCAAACATAAAGTGTGGGCTTTTTCCCCAAAAATGGTACGATTTTATGCTACATATTCAAAGAGATAATTCAATATTTCTAAATCCGTTGATTCCCACACTTCTTTTCAAAATTAAAATTCATTCGTTCGCAAGTAACAAAGATGCCAAATCATGTTGGTTAAACAAAAGAAACCAAAAATTATTATAATTTTTCGAAAACAAAAAAAAATTTAAACAAAACGGTGAAGAAAATTAAAACAAACAGCCAAGTGTTTATTAAAACATACAAAAAGTTAATGAAATATTGTGGCCCCAAGAAGTCATTGTATAATTTTACTTGGCACCAGGGTTGTCGATTTTTAGCCTTGTCTGGTGTCCAGATTTTTGGTTTGGCGACATGGCGATTTTTCTGGCGATAAATAAATTTGTTGGCGATTTTTAAGGCCACTTTTTAACAGCAAATAAATTTTGGCCAAACGTTTATCAAAAGTGCGAATACAAAATATCGTAGCTTTTTTATAAAAAATAACAGCAAAATACACAAAATTGTTGCCGGATTTTATAAAAAAGCTTCGATATTTTACATTCTCACTTATATTGCACTTTTCGCACCTTATGTTGAAAACTTGCACTTTTCGCACCTTATGTTGAAAACTTGCAACGCTCATACAGGCCCTTATTACAAGTTGCATTCGATGTTGAATCTTCGTTGGTTATCGAACATCGAGTATCGAATGTCAAATTCGTATCATGAGCTGGCAGCACTATAGAAAATTTCGTTGTATAAATTATTTTCAATCGAAAAAAATTTTGCTTTTCAATTTTTTCTTTTATAAATTTGTAAACAAACACTATTTATTTATAGTGCCAGCTGATTAATACGTATTATTGTGAACAATCCAAATAAGAAAAAATCACAATAGCGTTATTTTTATCAAATGTGCGCCATAATACCAAATGAAAATTCGTTCGATAAGTTAATTCGACCACAATCGAAAATCGAAAGTTGCTCATAATAGGCACCACATTGTTTTTGAAACAGGATGACTAATCTGATGACAATTTTAGATACATATAATGTATTAGAACTCATTCCATTTTTTTATATGAACTAATCGTAATCATTAATGGTTATTGAATTTTGATGAAAAAAAAAATTACAAGAAATAATTTTTGGCGATATTTTTTCTACTTTTGGCGATTTTCTTCTATTTTTACCCGCCTGCGCGACGCAAAGCAGTGTATTGTGTTTATCAGTCTATGTATGTGTGTATGTGTGTTCCTTTGCGCCACTATATAAACCGAACGCCTAGGCCGATTTTGATGATTCTTACGTCAATCGATTTGTCTTAATCCCGGGAGTGTCACTAAAGATATGACAGTAGTCAAAATTCAATATGGTGGCCAACAGACGCCATTTTGTGAATACGAAAAAAATAAAAAGTTGGCAAAATGGGTATCATTCGACAGGTATTTGGAAATCATCTTTAGGTTTCTCTTATGATTTTTAATTTCGAATGACCATTTAGGATCTGTGACGGGTTAAAGTTGTTTTATTTTATTTTTTTTTTGCGTAGTCGGGTTTTTCTGATTTTTTAAATTAATTATGCGATTATTTTATAAAAATTTCTATAAAGAAAAACTGTTATATACAGGTGTGTCACAGAAACAAAACTGGTACGAAAGTAAAACGAAAGGATGTTTAGCTTTAGCTAGAAAACTAAAAAATTTAAATATTGCGTTTTCAATTCTACTCTACAATAATAAAGTGGAAATAATATTTTGAAAATATGCAAACAAAAGCAGCATTAAAAAATAGTTTTGCATACTTTTGGGAGAAACAAATGAATATTAGCTCCGTAAGTTTTATATGTTCATAGTGTTGCCTTAAGGTATGTAATTGTTTTGTGTTTGAACTTTGTTATGAAAAAATGTGATCTGATAAAAAACAATTTTTTTATAAAATATATATTAAGAAAAAGTGCATAAAATAAATTTTTGCCGATTTTTAAAATCAATTTGGTGAAATAGGTCAGAAAAGATTTGACAACCCTGCTTGGCACTACAAAAAATATATATTTTGTAGAGAAAAACAAAGTCAGAGTTATTTTAATGAAACCGACAAAAAATTAAAAGATGTAGGTGAACAAGATAGTCAGTTACCTGTACACACATTTTTTACGAGTTTAAATACATATGTATAATTTTTTTAAATATATATTTTATTAAAAATCTCTTTACATTCGTAAGTGGTGGGAGGGGTTATTCAACTTTTTAACACAATGGCAAATGATGAGGATGACTAAGTTGCTGCTGATAGTAATGGCGATGCTGTTACAAGATATAAAATTACTATTTGTTTTCTTTTAAGTAAAAAAGTTTAAACAGTGCAATGGAAAAATAAAATGTTGATAATGCTTCTTTATGTTTTAAGGAAGTTAATAAAAGTGAAATTAATTTTCTTTAAATGTAGTATGTACTACAGAAAAGTAAAAAAAAAGATGTTTTCATTGACGACTGCCGACAGAAGTGAAAACTTAAATCTACGAAATCTGCCTTTTTAAAATTGTTCTTCTGGTTTTCATATACTACTAGCTGTTATCAGCGTCTTCGTCCCCGTATTCTAATTAATAGTTTTCATCTTAATATTTATTACCCTTCTCCATAGTCCTAGCCCTCCAGCTTTATTCTCATATACGCACATTATTTTCAAAGTAATATACATCAATTTGAGGACTGTGACTACTGCTCTCTCTCTCTCTCTCTCTCTCTCTCTCCAGATACAAGGTAACACGCAAAAAAATTATATATGGAGATTATGCTTATTCCTACTCCTATCCCGCCAGTCTTCTGCTTAACTACCCACTCTATTTCCAAAGTAACATACATCAAATTTAAGAACTCTAACTATAGCAGCTCTTCAGTTGTTTATATGTTCATATATACTTAAGTATAAAAATCAAAAAAAAAAGTTTGACTTAAGTAGAACAAAAAAAAGTCAAAAAATGGGCTTGACGAAAAATAAACCAACGATAACACTGGGAATGATGGAAATGTAGTGGCTTCCGAAAGCAGCGTTGCTATGTACGCTGAAAAATTAAATTGATGTTAATTTTTCTTTTGTTCCTTGGAATATTAATCATACCTGATTCTTTCTGAATATAACGTTACGAACCTTAACTTAATTAAATTTCTACGTCTCGTATTTAATAAATTATTCTTGTTAGATGCGTTAACTGATTTATTACTCTTCTTTCATAAATTGTTTTTTTTTCTTTTTTAATAAAAAAAACAACTTTAATAAATAATTAAACCACATACTTAAACCACAAAAAAATACGATAAATTTAAATTTTAGTTTCAAAGAATTGCACAATATTAAGGCGAGGCTTACTTAAAAACATTGAATTTTATATATTCGAAACTAGAACTATTTATAAACTGAATGTTCATAAAATCCAATATGGATTAGTTTGGTATCATATTTTCATATCAATAAAATTGTTTGGATTCGGAAAATTGCCGTTCAGAAACGGAGTTAAAGCGTTAAAGGCCCACCCACTTGCAATATAATTGAGCAATTTTTCGTATTGTACAATAATATCGCCAATGCATATGTCATATTCGAAGGTGGCACAATATATTGACAAAAATCAAAAGACTTGATTTTCATTGTACAATTATCAATATTGTGTAATGTGGTGGCAACACTATTTAGTCTTGTGTTTACTTTTTCACTGTCAGGAAAATTGATGCCATATTTTCTTTGAAAATATTCTGCCATTTATTGTATAGTATAGGTCAAAACGACAATAATATGTACAATAACATGTGCAATAATATTGCATACACAAAAAAAAATATCATCAAACATCAACTAACAATTTCAATTGTTAATATGTAATTTAAATTCAAACATATATATTGTGTTAATACAACAAATTTAGTTGTTGATACGACAAAAACACAGAAATCTTTTTCAACAAACTGAACTAACCAAATTTTTTGTTATGCATTGTGAAAAAATGAACAATCATTGTTGGTATAACAAATGAATGCACACGTATAAATGAAACAAAGCAAATCAAGAAATTTTTTTCAACAAACTGAACTAACCAAATTTGTTGTTAAGTATTGTGAAAAAAATTAACAATCACCATTGTTGATATAACAAATGAACACACACACGTAGATGAAACAAAGCAAATCACGTTTTGTGTGTATTCATTATTTGCGTATTTGATAGCGAATTGCTCTGTAGCTGAGAGGTAAGAACGTTAGTCTATTAGTCCAGAGGTCGCCGGTTCGATTCCGCTCAAAGACATTTAGTGTTTTTCGCAGACAAGCAAAAAGTCGCTTCGAGGATTGTGTATAAAAAATATTGTTAATACAACAACTATGATAGTTAAAATTTGTTCGGAAAATCAACAATTCATATTGTTGATATAACAATAATCTTAATTGAAATAAATTTGAAGTCAACAAAAAATTTTTTTTCTGAGTTTCCTTTAACTTACAATTTCGTAATTGTATTTACAAAAATCGTTGTAGGTTCAAAATCAATTAATTATTTAATTGATATAACAAAAAAATTAATTGTATTTACAATTTTTTTTCTGTGTAATGGATGGGCCGCCTAAGTGTTCACATATTACGTAACGGATATAACACTGTACAACACGAAAAAAATACGGGGTTCTGAAAACCGATTCTGGTAGAGAAGACAAAAAAAGTATTCGCGTGTTGGCGTTTTGAAAGATCACATCGGAATTTTAATTTAGGGGGATTAAAGTTTCCCGTTTTTGGCCTGATCGTGCAGCATATAAGTACATGAAACTATGTGTCCTTTACATCTGAGATGTAGGGTATGTTCAGCAACTTTGTAGAAAATATTAAGGCAAATATTTTTATGGAACATATTAACCCTCTAACTCCCTCAAATAACGGTAATTTTAGGCTCTTTTCTAACAAATCGTAAAAAGCACCTAAAAAAAGAGGGAGTGCCGGGATAAAATGTTCTACAAAAATTTTGGCCATAATATTTTACTATAGATCTTCAAAGACGATCAAACATCATACTCAACTTGTACACTAAAAATCATTGAAAACTTAAACTATGTTTAAGGGTTAACTTCATACTTATTACAATTAGTACTCGGCATAGAAAATTTTCTAAGTCTTACGTTTAAGGTATAAGATGTGCTTAGCACTTTTATGTAAAACATCACGAGAAAAATTTTGCTGGAACATTTTAACCCTCTAACTCTTCGCTTTATGTGTCTTTTTATACATTTCTGAAAAAATAGGCAAACAACTTCCCTTCAGCGGCGATATAGGGGGCTTAAATGTTCTACAAAAATATTCGCCATAAACTTCTATTATAGGTCTTTAAAGAGACCCAAGCTCTAGATTTGACTCCGACGCTAGAAATCATTGAAAACTTAAAATGTGTTTAAGGATTAATTTCGTACTTATGCACAATTCGTACTCTGCATAGAAAATCTTGTAAGCCTTACGTTTAAGTTATAAGATATGTTCAGCTCTTTTATGTACAAGACCACGAGGAACATTTTTGTATACAATTTTTTCCCGCTATATCGCCGCTTAAGGGGAGTTTTTTGCCCCTTTTTTAAGAAATATTCAAAAAGATTCATAAAACGAGGAGTTAGAGGGTTAAAATGTTCCAGAAAAATGTTTGCCCTAATATTTTCTACAAAGTTTCTGAACATACTGTACACCTAAGATGTAAAAATCACATACCATGTACCGATATGCTGCACGATTAGGCCAAAAGGTGGTTAACTTTAACCCCTCTAAAACAAAATTCCGATGTGACCTTGAAAACGCCGACACGTATATTATTTTTTTGTCTCCTCTACCAGAATCGGTTTACAGAACCCTGTAATTTTGAAAAAAGTTCGCAATTGTTGTATAGTGTAATTTATGCTGTAATTTGTAAAAAGTGTTACGAAGGGGGTGGGGGAATAAAAACTCCAAAAATAGCATTACGTAATATGTGAACATCACCTTAATTTCTGCTTTCAATAGCTACAAAAACTTTGCTTAACTATTTTGTTTAATATTTGTTAATATTTTTAGACTAATTGTTTTATAAATTCGGACAAAAATATTGTTTGATATTTTTCAGAAAATCCAGTAAATTTTTTTGCTTGATTTAGTAAATTTGTTTTTTGACAATTTGTAAATACTTTTAGACAAACTGTTCACTGAAAAAACACTTTTTTCAATGAAATTGTTGAGATATGTTTGCCTATATTTACAAATTTGTTTGTGGGTCCGTTCCTAGACAAAATATTTACTACTTCATTGAATTCCTTTACAGCAAATGAAATTTAGTTCTTTTTTGTGTAGAAATCCGGTTGGAAACAAAGAAGTAATGGCTGTTTAAAAGTCAAACTTTAAGAAAACCGTTTTTTCACTACTTTCACTCTTGTAACATCATAGAAAAACTAAAGGTATTTTGTTGCTATGGGGCTCCAACAATACAGAATTGGTGCATGAGAACCCCTGAATAATTTTAGTGTATCACAGTGTTATGCTTCACATTCCGAAATTCCTGTCGGCGCTGTAAGCTGTCGACCTACACATTCATCACTCAGTTCCGGGCATCATCATCACTATCTGCAACTTTGTGGAAGCTGACAAAACTTTTTTTTTTTAATACGACGACACATAGTTTGTGTGAACAAATTACAACTATATTTATACTACATGATGAAACAGAACAAGTCTGCAACTTCAGGCAAAAACGTTGCAAAAATAAACAGGCCCAAAACAAAATCGACGGCAGTAGCTTCAAAACTCTCTCATATTATTGTTTATTTTGTTTTCTACTTATATTTCGTATGAAAAATGTATGAAATTTAAAACACGGCAACATTGTTGAGTGGCTAAAATTGAGAGCATGAGAAAAAACGTTCTCAAAATAAAATAAGATTCTATCTCATGACTGCTTTTTACGGCGTATGCAAAGTGAATTTATACCAGGTGGCAGCACTAGGGCAACAATTACAACAATACAAGAACAAAGTGAATTGTTGTTTGTGTAAATCGCCAAGAAATGTCAAAAAATACAAAGAAGAAAAACAAAAACAAAGAAGAAAAGCTAGAAAACACACACACAAAGTAAGAAAAAACACTTACACAAAGTAAGAAGAACACACCGACAATGTTTTTTGATATTTCTTGGTTAAAATACGAGTAGAGCAAAAAATAGTCATCAGCCGTTATGCTGCCACCTGGTAATGGATTCACCTTGGGCGTATGCTTACTATCAATTTGTATGGAAAAATCGTCTAGCCTCAAGTTGCAGACTTGTTCTGTTTCATCATTACATTATATATTGCTTAAATAAGAGCCACCCTAATGTAACTACTAAAATACCACAACATTTTGTTTAATATATTAAATACTTTTCCTAATTAGAATAAAATTTTCTCACAGAAATTAAAAGTGTTTCTTAGTGTTTCATGCATCGTTGATTATCATTATAATCTACGCTTACAGTCATATTTGTACTATAAGACTCTTTTAAAAACGATTTTCAATCTTTTAGAAGACTTTGTTTTTATTGTATGTATAATTATTGGTTGGCTGGGTGCTTATTCAAGTTAGTTCCCAATTAGGTGATCATACATTTATTAAATTTTTTATTTTCTTGCGTCTGTTGTGTTTTCTGACTTGATGTTTGCCACATATGGACAAGTGATTGTGAGCTGTATGACCACATACTCGTACAATTCATTTTAACGTTTTTATTGCTTAAAAGTTGGTTAATTTTGTAGTAGTTTTTAATACTGGTAGTGGGAAAAATCACGCAAACTGATTGGAAGTAGTTGGTGTCGAATGCATTGAATAGAGCTTTTATTGTTTTATTTTGTATTATGCTCTATATTACATTTTGATAAATAATGGCCTAGATTGTTGTAAAACTAGAGAATATGAAATATAAAAAATTAAGATTGTCCATTTGGAAATTGAGAAAAATTATATGAATAAACTATAATTAATTTATTATTTGAACTAGCTTTTTTCGACCCGGCGATGCACGGGCTTTAAACATTTTGAGGAGAAGTCCTTAATGCATTATTTATCGTCTAGCTGGTCTAGTAATACGGACGAAATAACTCTGCAAAAAAACTGATTTCAATACAAAGATCTCAGTGAACATATTACATTAAATAGTGTGGCCTTCTACTAATTGTGTGATCGTCCGCAATTTTTTTTATAGTACCAAACCTTTCATGTCCTTTCAAATAAAAAGTTTTGAAAGCGGTCAAGAAATGGCATAATTATGCGATAATCAATATATCGGGCTACCAATTTTTCCGCCCAATTTCCACTTCTATGGGACCAAACTTCAAGCAAACCTTTTCAAGCAAAAAAAAAAAGAATTTTGAAATTCGGTTCAAAAATTACAAAGTTAGGCATGGGGGCGAGCAAATTTCCCCACCGATTTTCGAAAAAGTATATGGGACTAAGCCACAAGCAAACCCTTTCAAGCCAAAAACGAATTTTATAACCCGGTTGACAAATGACAGAGTTATGCGTAGGAGACCAAACTTCCCCCTCCCCCTTTTTCGAAAGAAATTATGAAATCAAACTGCAAGGAAAACAATTCAAACAAAAAAATAATTTTGAAGACCGGTTCACGAATGACATAGCTAAGCATGGGGAGGAGTAAATTTCCCCATCGATTTTGGAAAAAATATTACAGAATAAAACTGCAGGCAAAGCCTTTCAAACAAAAAGGAATTTTGAAAATCAGTACACATATGACAGCGTTAACCATGGGGGAGCGAATTTCCTCATCGATTTTCGAAAAAAATATGGGACTAAACTTTAGGCAAACCCTTTTAAAGAAAATAATTTTGAAAACCGGTTTACAAATGACAGAGTAAGCATTGGGAGGGAGGAGCAAATTTCCCCGCCGATTTTCGAAAAAAATATGGGACTAAGGAAACCCTTGCAAACAAAAAAATAATTTTAAAATTTGGTTGACAAATGACAGAGTTATGCGTAGGGGGGAGGGGGCTTTGAACCATTTCATGCCCTCCCGGTCCAAAATCCGGGAAACAAATACAGCCTATATTAATTATGGGCCAAATATATCTCTGAGTACCTAATTTCACTTATATCGGCTTAGCCGCTTAGGCGTGATGCCGTAACAAATGACAAATGACACGAGTTTTGCTGGGATGGTTTGCAGGCGGGCTGCACAAATTCGCTGCTAGTTACACCGCGATGCGAATATCCCTATTCTATATTCTGTAATATATTAGCCGCTTTGTCGCTCTAATAACATGAAAGTAGCCCATTATTATTAATTTATTTACAAAGTGGTCTAAATAATATATTCGTAATTATTTACTTTATTTTAATTTCTATAAATATTTTGCCAATTGTTTTACTTGACTGACTCACAAAGTTTGTTGATTTATTCGTAGAAATATTTTTCATTGGAAAAATTGCACAATTTATGTACTTGTAGAATTAAACAAGTTAAAAACTATTTAAGTTAGATAAAAAGCATGTAAAGAGTTCTTAAATAAGTGCGAGTTGATGTTTAAATCGTATAAAACAAGCCGAGTTGAATATCGTTACCTTAATATAGAAAGGGCCTAACTCGTATTTTTCCAAAGCGAGCTTTTTTTGCCTATTTCGATATTCATATATCGAAATATGCAAAGAACTCGACTAAAAAAACATGAGTTAGGACCTTTCTATATTAAGGTAACGATATGAAATCGATCAAAATTCCACCCTGCAGACAAAATGACTAGTATATGGCTAGAAATATACTAGTTTCTTTTTAATTCAGACAAACACAGGTTTGATATAAGGTTTGATAATGATTTAATACCAAACGTTATCAAATTATTATCAAACCTTATTTCAAACTTGTGTTTGCTGGCGTTCCGTATCTGTCCTTTTTTCGTATATCGAACTATCGATTTTAACGTTAGGTTGTCATAAGAGCCCAACTAGTTCATTTGTATATAGTTATATGCTAGTTGAAATACTAGTTATTTTAGACTAGTGCGCTTACTAGTTTATTTATAGTTTCTTTTTTTTTCAAATATTAAAAAGCATTTGGCTCAACCGGGGTGTGAACACACAGTCATCATATTTCAAGGCATGTACTCTATCCACTGAGCCACTTTCTATTTATTATATTTAAAGCTAAAATTTTGTTTTATGTACTTACACCTGAAAAGATGTCAATTTATAAAAAAATAATTTTGTATCGTTACTAGCCTCATTACAAGTAGTAATGTGACAGTCCTTTTTGACTAGTAACGTTACAACTAGTAATATAACTGTCTCAAAACGTAACTAGCTATAAATAATCTGCAGGGTAGTTGCAATTTTCAATTACTCTGCCGTATAGATCCGGCCGAATTGGAGCAATTGCCTGTGTTAAGCCGATTGCGTCTTGTAAAGTGTTTTGTAATAGGAACGAGCCGAGCTGGTAGATGTTGAAATCTGATTAGGCAAGCTGATTAGAAGGTATTAACCTGGTAGCAGGCGCCTGGTAGCAGGCGAGGGGAAAAGGGATATTTCCCCACCAGAAACATAAAATATACCTCATTTCTATTGAGTTTCTACACGAACATTTTCAAATGGGATGTTTCATTTAAAAGTTCCCCTCCCAAAATCTTAAGCTGGATCCGCGACTGCCTGGTAGGCCACCTCGTGTGCTGCCCAATCGTGTAACCTGCCATTGTAATTTGGTATCAGTTACTAAATAATAAACACCAGATTTGACAGATGCTGCCAAAATTGCTCGGTAAGCACACACTCTGCCTTAAATGCAAACCCCTTTAGATATGTAGTTGCAACTTATTGTAAATACATAAAGATATATGCATACATATATGTAGTATACATATATGTACTTACAAATATACTCGTAAAAACGCTTATAACAATAATAACCGACAAGTCAAGGTAAATTAAAGGAAATAAGTAATATTGAATAAAAAACCGAAACAAAATACATCAAATCAATGTGTAGGTTTTCTAAACATTAAATAAAAGTAGAATCAGAAAATTGCACAAAAACAATCAAAATAACAAGAAAACAAGAAGCTGTTAAGACAAGTATGTACTAGTTAATAATAACGAAACAACTAAAATAAAATGAAATTACGAAATAAAATTAACAAACAATGCTTCACAAAATGACAATGACAAAATTATATATAAATATCTTCAGAAAAACATTACAAATCCGTCGCACTTAATACACTGGTTCACTGACGGACAGGCCGTTTAGTTTTCGTTGCCAAACAGCATGCAGCCGATGTAGTGAAATACAGTGGGGACGATAGAATAATAATAGCGTGAGTGACTAATCATTTGAGCTTTTGAAAACGAAAAAAAATTTTCATTTTACATGAAAAAACTAGTTTTTCGCCGCGTATTTCTCAATAACTTCTAAATAGTTGGAAATTTAAAAGTAATTTTATTTCGCACCTTTAACTGTTTGATTTGTCTAAATCGGTTAAACCGTTCTCGAGTTATGATGAAATATAATATCATGGCTGCCCTATTCTTAAATAACAAACAAAAAAGTCAAAACACAAAACATACCATCATAACTCATTTATTTTTGGAAATCTATTTTAATGTTTCGTTTCACAAAAGTAAATATATTTAGTTGCCTTGGTTGTTTTAGATAGGAGGATATCGGCATCAGTTAGAGCCAAATATTATTGTCCATACTCTGGCTAGGGCCGTACATTGGCGTAGAAAGTGAAGAACCGTTTACTCTTTATCATTACAACTCTCTCTGGCATTCCCGTCCGCAATATGTTGCCAAGGCAGTCTGAATTTCCTAAAACCCAGACTAGTGATACTCTCGAATGTCTCCCTATCTCATTAAGAGATACCCGGCATTCGACAACCACCATAGATGTAGTGTATACACAATTTATAACGGCGATCTCCGGTAAATGAAACCGCCAGTTCTGTCCCTTCTTTTGGAGACATCTGTAAACACTTTGATCGCTCTGTCAGGGCTAAGAGATGATCAGCCCAATTATGAATAACAATTCCCCGGAAGTTTATTCCCTGTTCCCCTTTTCTAAATAAAATCTCCCCTGGAAATTTTTCCCTGTTCCCATTCCTCCTATTCTAAATTACAAATTTCGCCGGGAAAAAACCCCCAGGAAAAAAAGTAAGTATTCTAAATATGAGGGAGAGGGAGAAATTCTTGCGAGTTTTTTTCCCCAAACAATTTGAAGGGAACTAATGCAAACATTTTAAATTTTGTTTAAATTAAAAAATGTTGTGAAACAATTATATAAGCATTTATTTAGGACAAGAAGTTTAAATAAACACCGGAATGTTATATTTCTCTCTTGTTTTAGGCATTTTTATCCACGCCGTGCAAACATGCGCTTCAAAAAAACATGAACTACTTCTGCCTTCGGAATAAAAAAAAAAAACACTCAATTTCGCACGCATCCTTTAAGTTCACATAATAAGTAAATGGAAGATTTGTTGCGGCTTAAAAAATTTACAATATCCTTTTTACACACAATCATTGGGGATTTAATGCATCTGGCCCTGGCCTTGGACCAGTTTTCGCTTCACTTCCTCCGCATAAAGTTCTTCCGAGAGCACCTGAGTGACTACACTGTACATCTTACTTTTTATTTAAGAAAAAACAAATATTAATATCTTGCATAATTTCTTCTAGCTCGAGCTAGAAGAAATTAAGCAAGATATTAATATATAAAGGTCGAAAAACTTAGGAATACTTTTTATATTAAAAACAAATATTTATATTAACACACAATCTTATTATCAACGAAAACATAAAATGTTTATTAATTTCTATTACTCAGCTGTTGCGTTAGTGCAGAATAAAATGTAAACACTAAACAGCTGATTTTTCCTTCTCCCTTATTTGTTTATTCCCCTGCTTTTTAGAATAGAAGGATTTTCCCCGGGAGCAAATGAATGGGAAGAGAAAAAACTCCCCGGAAAAATTCATAATTCGGCTGGATATACATATACTGCTCCTTCTCGGGAACAAGCGAAAGAAATAGCCCAGCAAAATAAGGTTTCGGTGTGCAATAATCGGTATAATAATGAATTCCTTGATACTGACGTAGAATCCTAGCATGTCCATATTCAGTTCTTGACCATGCACATGTAGCGATGAATATAGCTAACTGTTTTGCCAGAACATACAAGGGGATGCAATTGAAAACTGTGAAGAGTGCTTTGGTTGGAGTAAACGTGAGCGCACCTGTTATCAGGGAGGAAATACTGTAATTCGATTCGAAAAGAAAATTCTTCGACCTTGTATCTTATTTACATTGCAGTTCGGAAGCATGTGCTTTTGATTCGAAATACAGAGTAGCCCCAGGACCGCTACTAGCCGAAAGATTTTCTCAAGTGCTTTGCCATGAAACTCTTTCTTTACTCTGGATTATTTATAATCATGCATGATTAACACTAGTCACGTGAAACGGAAACATCTCTAACTAATATCCAATTTTAATCGCATAACTTTACTTTTTTTATTCAATTCTCAGTGTCTATATCTAGACACTAAGCCGTGTCAACTATCCAACTAAAAAAAGAACCTGCATAACAAATTTAAGTTCTGTTAAAAGTTATGCTATAAACACATTCGCCACAGCAGGCTACACGACTACAAATGCTGTTGGCAGCAATCGTCATCGTGTAGTCAGCTACTTAATTATTTTGATTCTTATGGCACTTTTAATACTTAAATTTTTTGATGATTTTTCTGTTTAATAAAATAGAATATTGACTTAAGTCAATAATACCAGCATCGTTGAAAATTAAAAAAAACTCATGAGGCAGTAGCTTTTTTTAACCTTATAATTTTAGTGTAATTTTTTTTATCTCTTTTGGCTCCGGAGTTGGTTTTGAGTTGGTTCAAAATTTTTATTTTTTATTAGCCATAACTCCTAGAATATAGAACGGATATAACGATATGGATATCACTTCAAACTGCTCTAAAATACCTTTCTACTAGTATAAAAATTGTTTAAAACAATTAACCCATTCCGAGTGAAATGCAATTTTAAAATTTTTTTATCTGACTTTTCACGCAGAAACTCCGTTATCTTAAAAACTGGTCGATACAACGGTACATATGCATGTGTATAGTTTTATAGAGAAGTGGCCATGCTTTTATTTGGTGTATACTTGAAAGCTGTCACCTATGAAATACGTAAGTTATAGTACTTTAAAGATGAGTTTAAGAGGTAAATGAATTAGTTTAATTACGAAATCTCATTTTCAAAGTGCCATAACTTACGAATTTCATCGATGATAGCTTTCAAGTATACATGTTTAAGTACCATAGCAACGGCCATTTTTTAAGATAACTGTGGTTTTACGTCAGAAGTCATATACAAAATGATTTAAATTCCATTTTGCTCGCAATGGGTTAATGGATTTCAAAATTGTATATACCAGTACAAAGGTATTTTAGAGCATTTTGAAATAACTATTACTACGTTTACACGAGGACTATTCGCAAATAAGTTAATTCATTGTTTATGTGGCATAGCAAAATATAAAAACTTGGTAGCACTTCTATAGAAGACTTTTGTATTTAAAAAAAAAGTTGAAATGTATAAAAGAACAATTAATTATTTGTTTTAATTGTCATAATTTTCTTCTATTAATGTTTTTCTATTTATTGTTTTTTATTAACAAAGCGTGGCAGCACCAAACATTTCATTTGCAAATAGTGCGTTAATCGTGAATAGTTTTCGTGAGTTAATAAGTCGCAATAAAACAATTATGATCAATAATATATTAAAGTTTCGAACCCCGTAACTCCGGAATCAAGAGAGCGCCGAAAAAAATTACACTAAAAGTTTTAGGTTAAAAAGGGCTATTACCCTGTGATTTTTTTTAATTTTCAATATTGTTGGTATTTCTGACTTAAATCAATATTCTATATAAGAACAAAACAAATAAATTTATTTATTTAAAAATTCTTGATACATATATATTATAACCTTTACATTTTTTAATTTTCTTTTTTATTTTACAATAAAAAATATTTCTAATCACTAATTTGCTTTACATATTTTGATATATTGTTAACACTATTTTTGTTTTGTAGCCAACAAAAATAGAAATTAGTTTAATTTGACTACACCACAGAAGTAGCATGGACAACAACCTGCAGTCGTGTAGCCGTGCAGTCGCGAAAATAATAATTTTCATATACACACATGTATTCTATTTTTGACAGGTTGTAGTCGGTAGCCTGCTGTGGCGAATGTGTGTAATGCATTAGTAAAATGTGATCTCGCAAAATATCACACCTTGCGACATAATCATAAAACCCTATTTCCATATCTTAAAAAAATATATATCAGACTGATTTAAGTACCATAGCAACGGCCATTTTTTAAGATAACTGTGGTTTTACGTCAGAAGTCATATACAAAATGATTTAAATTCCATTTTGCTCGCAATGGGTTAATGGATTTCAAAATTGTATATACCAGTACAAAGGTATTTTAGAGCATTTTGAAATAACTATTACTACGTTTACACGAGGACTATTCGCAAATAAGTTAATTCATTGTTTATGTGGCATAGCAAAATATAAAAACTTGGTAGCACTTCTATAGAAGACTTTTGTATTTAAAAAAAAAGTTGAAATGTATAAAAGAACAATTAATTATTTGTTTTAATTGTCATAATTTTCTTCTATTAATGTTTTTCTATTTATTGTTTTTTATTAACAAAGCGTGGCAGCACCAAACATTTCATTTGCAAATAGTGCGTTAATCGTGAATAGTTTTCGTGAGTTAATAAGTCGCAATAAAACAATTATGATCAATAATATATTAAAGTTTCGAACCCCGTAACTCCGGAATCAAGAGAGCGCCGAAAAAAATTACACTAAAAGTTTTAGGTTAAAAAGGGCTATTACCCTGTGATTTTTTTTAATTTTCAATATTGTTGGTATTTCTGACTTAAATCAATATTCTATATAAGAACAAAACAAATAAATTTATTTATTTAAAAATTCTTGATACATATATATTATAACCTTTACATTTTTTAATTTTCTTTTTTATTTTACAATAAAAAATATTTCTAATCACTAATTTGCTTTACATATTTTGATATATTGTTAACACTATTTTTGTTTTGTAGCCAACAAAAATAGAAATTAGTTTAATTTGACTACACCACAGAAGTAGCATGGACAACAACCTGCAGTCGTGTAGCCGTGCAGTCGCGAAAATAATAATTTTCATATACACACATGTATTCTATTTTTGACAGGTTGTAGTCGGTAGCCTGCTGTGGCGAATGTGTGTAATGCATTAGTAAAATGTGATCTCGCAAAATATCACACCTTGCGACATAATCATAAAACCCTATTTCCATATCTTAAAAAAATATATATCAGACTGATTTAATCCTTGAAAACTGTTTTGTTGGTAATTTAAAAACTAAACGCTTAATACATCACCCTATAATATGTTGCAAAGATTATTTTCCGAAAACCTAAACTTTATTATTTCTTGCTGGATTTTTGCCTGATCAGTGCCACTGTGTCATAAAAAATTACTAATTCCGACGTTTGTGTCTTAAGTCTTTTGTTTTGTTTATACTCTTAAAAATGGGAGAGCAAGGGCAAATAAGTATGCGTCTTAAGTCTTAGGAAAAGACAATATGTACACAATTCTTAAGTTGTTTTAACTTATTTGGCAACAACTCAAGGGATTTATTTCACTTTTGTATTTGTTTATTAAAATTTTAACCATATAAACTGGATTTTTTTTTTGTTTTAAAAAAATTTCGCTTATGAGATCATTTGTTTTTTATTAAGCAATAAAATGAAACGAAATACAACTCTCATACAAATGCACACAAATGGAGAAACATAAAGTGAAAAAAAAGAAATGTAAATTATGTACAAACCCTTGACCAGAATTTAAATGCACCAGTAGTGATAAAATTATTAAGCACTTTAAGTATAACATTTTATACATGTTTTTATCGTTGTTATTGTTTAACATTATTTTCTTTACGCTCTTGTTAACATTTGGTTTAGAATTATTATTTTTTTACAGACTTTTTGTTTAAACTGGCAAAAAAAATTAATTGAAATCACTTTGAAATTTTGACTAATACGATTATATTAAAAATTTACAATAATAACGAATTAATCATCACTTAAACGTTGTCTGCTAGTATTTTTTTCAAATAATATTTTTTTGTTAACTATGTGTGGGCTGTTTACTTTTGGTTTACTAAGTTTTTTTTTTCTATTATTTTACATTTATCTAGTTTGATATTATGTGGATCTTTTGTTTTATCTTAGTATACACTGTAAATTTATTACGTCTATTATTTCTCTCTTTATTTGTTGTATTTATCAACTGTGCGCGTTTTTAGGTCGACGTCATTTGAAACTTTTTAAGTTTTCCGCTTTTAGTTGTTGGCCGTCCTAGTATCGAATTGAAACTAACTTTTCTGTTTATATATTATTGAGCAGCTAAAGAGAGTGTGCTTAAATTTTGTTAAGTTGTTATATGACTCAAAAGTTTTCAAAAAGCTTAACTTCAAGTTGAGAAAAAGATTGTTGAATTTGCTTTAAAATTATAAAAGTGAATTTAGCAACAGCAACTTGAATACGAGGGTTGGGGAAAAAGTAAATGAATTCCCTTCAAAAATATATTGTTTTTACTTTTTCTCTTGTTTTGTTGACATTATTTTAACGGCGAAGTGGATAAATACTATATATCGTGTATGTAATTTACCTGCAGACAAAATGACTAGTATGTGTTTAGAAATATACTAGTTGCTTTTTAACTCAGACTAGTGGCCTATCTGTCCTTTTTTCATATATCGAACTTTCGATTTTGTCATTAGGTTGTCATAGGAGCACAACTAGTTCAATTGTATACAGCTATAACCCAGTTGGAATACCAGTTGTTGTAAACTAGTGCTCTTACTAGTTTTTTTTATTTATCGTTTTGTATTTCTTAAAAAAAACTTTGGCTCAACCAGGGTACAAACACACATTCCTCATATTTCAAGGCAAGTACTCTACCCACTGACCCACTTCTACTTATTTTTTAAAAGCTAAAAATATATGTTTTATGTACTAGGATATAAGTCGTATACCTGAAAATTGTATCCTTTTTTGACTAGTATCGTTACTAGTCTCGATACAACTAGTAATATAATTGTCCTTTGTTACTACTATCGTTACTAGTCTTGTTACAACTAGTAATATGACTGTCATTACAACTAGTATATGACTGTCCCAAAGCGTATCTAGTTGTAAATATAGCTGCTGGGTATGTACTATTTTTGTCCTTCAAATTAATTGCACTGTATTGTTGTTAACATGGCGCACAGTGGTTCCAATTGAAAAAGGGTAATAAATATGTATCTTTGAAACTTGCGATCCTATTGCAAAGCGATGTATGTAAAAATCATAGAGCAGGACCTAAGCTTTAAGAATGATGAAATTTCGACCACACTGTTGAAACACACGGTGATCTACAGGGTGTCAAAGTTGACTATCTCGGGCATGAAAAACCTCACAACTTTTACAAATATTACACATTTTAATGAATTTGTAAAGCTTAGTAAAAAAACAAGGAAAATATACTTAATTTCAGTAACATATCTTCAAATTTATAGAGGTATTTGGGTTTGAATTTTAAAATTTTGGTTTTTGGCGGTGACTTCGTTCCAGAATTCGTAAATATGTCGAGTAATAGCATATCCACAATTTTCAAAAAAAAATATTTTGTGATTTTTAACAAAAGCCTTGATAATATGCAGAAAAAATTTTAAATTATCTCAATTCATGTAGCAGTGAAAAAAATCAAAGTCAAGACTTTGAAATGAAAGTGAAAAATGGCTAAATTTTGAACAAAAATACACACAGAAAAATTTTCATGAAAAATCGTCGAAAACCAGGCTAATTTAACATTTTTCGCTGGTGATTTTGCTTCATAGGTGTTTCATGTTAAATCAACATGATTTACAATAATCTTGAAAGAAAATTTATCATTTTGAATTAACTATATTTCATGTTGATTTAATATTGCAGTACAGTTAAATTAAAATGAAGTTGATACTGAAATAATACGAAAAATCATATTGAATCAAAGTAATTTCGAGTTGAAACAACGTGAATTTGGTATTAGAACAACACGAAGAATCATGTTGAATTAAAGTTATACCACGTTGAAACAACATGACTGTAATGTAGCTATTCTAGCAATTATTTTACTTACGTGATCCTCATTAGAAAACTTTGTGTTGTAGCTGGCTGCCCCAGCCAAGATTTGAACTCGTGCCACCTGCATGATAGTCCACGCGCTAACCACTGCAGCCACAACAGCTTCAATCTTTACTTTACCTATACACTAAATAAATACCATCGTATATAAAATTAATTTCATTTTAATTCAACATGATTTAAATGATTATTTAACATAAAACTTATTTGAAATTAAAGTTTAGTCATGTCGATTGAAAATGAAATATAACGCGTTTATAACAAAATTGTTTTAACAATGAAAATTTTTAAATCAAAGAGATTTAAGATTAGATTAATAATTTTTCGTTTAAAATTAATATGAAACAATGGTAATTTTAAACCAGCACATGTAAGAATAAACAAAGACAAATCACACATCTAGGCAGACCAGTGCATTGTAACAATGAACAAAGCAAATAAACACTAACACACTCAAACGACAAATTATATCCTGTAAATTTAATATGATTTCCAATAAAAATTGCGGCATGTTGATTTTACATTCCTTTTTTTCAGTGTGTAGAACTTAATTGTTGGACGAGTTTTATCAACAAATTTTCGGAACTAAAAATTTTCTTTTTCCATATTTCAAACGAATAGATTTCTAAAATGACTGCAATTGAAATTTCAAATCGATTAAACCATTCACATTACATCCAGCATTGGTCGAATATAGTGAATTTTTCTACGAAATTCTGAATTATTCGCTTAGGAAAAAAACGCCCATCGAGTTTCTCAAATTTCTTTACAAAGTATATTGGATACATTTATCGTGTTTGGCGATTTTCTCCTTCGACATTTTTGTAATAGATTAAAGACAGCACAATACATTTTCTTTAATCCATTACAATGTCGTAGTCGAAGGCGAAAATCGCATGAAAATAGGACTAAACTTTATTTCCAAATTTTAGTTCTTTACTATTTATTAAAAAACATAGTAATCCTCATATGTTTAAAAAACTTTAACGATATATTTATTGCTGATTTCCCATTTTTAGGCCAAAATTGTAGACGTATGAGTAATATGATGGTATGTGGGAGACTGCAGAGATTGTCAATATCGACATCCCGAAGCGAGGCTCCACTCTTAGCCAGATCATCCGCAATGATGTTGCCTGAAACGAACCCATGTCCGCGTAGAAATTTGAAGGTGATGCCTGAATGACTCGCTGTGCGGCATTCTCGGACTAGATTGGAATCGCCATTCGATGTCCGAAAAAATCTTAGCCAGTTCATTGCTCTTTTGATGGTATATAATTCTGCTTGTAATAGGGTACATTCGTCCTGGAGTCTGAAGGACATTTTGATCCCGAATTCCGCATTGTAGACACCCCCTCCAACTCTCGTTCCCCGTTTGATGTCATCAGTGTAAACATTTATGGCCCCATGTGATGATGGGGAAAAGTCCCCCGTCAAGGAGTATCGAAATTCTCTCTTGAAGGATGGCTTTGGAGTGCAATAGTCCATGAGCTCTGAAATAATTCGTGGTCTCTAAAATGCTAGCTCGATGGTTCCATGCGCCAATTGCGTTAAGCCTGACTGCGGTACGTGGTGCTAACTTTCTGTCCAGCAAAACCACTGGAAGCTAGCACTACGTAGCAAAAAATGCCTTTGTTGGCGTAGATTTTAGAGCAGCAGTTATCATGATTAACATTATGCGAAAAATCCTCTCTATAAGACTGATATACCATAAAAAAGTATCGGTTTGATTACTGTCTCTAGTATCCAATTGACACCCCTAGGTTTTATGGCCTAGGAGGAACCAATGGCATTTCTGCAAACATAAATTGCCGTTAAGGCTTTAGCTGCTCTCGCATGAAGATTATCTCTCCATGTTAAGTTACTGTCAAAGACAGCACCTAAATATTTTGCGTTGTCCGAAAGGGCTTGTCCAAGCTATCTGGGACAAAATAATTTTTTTTATATGTAGAATTTCGAATGAAAACTATAAGTGTAAATCTAAAAATAAATTGTCAAAATTGAATTGCAACGCGACAAAAATGTATTTTTAAGAAACGATGTTCAAAATACGAACAAACTTGAATTATAAATCACTACGCTTTAACATTCGAATTAAACCTTTGTTTCTATAATTTATACCCCAAATAAACCCAGCAAAAACTTTTGTATTTTTTGTAATCGGTAGTACTTTATTAACGGGTTAATAAAGTAATGAGTGGTACTTATTTATCTTATTACTATGCTTCAAATTAGAACTACTACTTAGTTTTTAATAAAATTAGTACGTATTTTTCTCATTATCTGAAAGTACTTACAATTTGTAGATATGTATTAATAAAATAAGTAGACAACCACTTTTTAAGTCAACATGTGTTTGTATATGAAAGCAAATTTTTGTCGCTTATAGCCCTTTTCACCATGTACGATTAAGAGTTAACATGGACTTTAACGGCAAGTTTTGTATGTCGCACTTGTTGTTAAAGTCGTCGTTAGCTTTTAATCACACATTGTGAAAAGGGCCGTTAAACTTATAAGTCAACAATAGCTGAGTGGGTAAAGTACTTGTCATCAAATCTGAACGATTTTACAAAAATGGGTCAAAAAAATATAAAAAAAATTTAAACAAACATAAATAAAATATAATGTGTACAAAGTTTTTTTAATTTTAGTTTTTTTATCTGGCTACTTATTTTTTAGCTTCAAGTAAGTCAAATAGTAACTGGTTAATTGCTATGACAATCTAAATACATTTGTAAGGGGTACCCCTTATTTTTTGGACTTCTCACACAAAAATAAGTAGTTATCGAGTCAAATTGAAAGTAGTTACGACATAAATACTCATACAATTTTTTGCCTACCAGTAAGCAAAGTTTTTACTGGGAAAATAAGAAATAATAATAATAATAATAATAATAAGAAAACAACGTAATCCTACGTTTATTTTGGAGCACCCTCAACAAAAGGTGAGCATAATTTCATCAGCCCAATAAGTAAAATAAAAGAAAATGAAATTAATTCCCCCTCTATTACTTTTATTCCCATATCCCCTTAACTATAACCACTTGCTGAGTGTTATAGGTGCCTATTATGAGCAGCATTCGATCTTCGATTGTGATCGAATTAACTGATCGAACGAATTTTCATTTGGTATTATGGCACACATTCGATAAAAATAGCGCTATTGTGAATTTCACTTAACTGGATTGTTCACAATAGTATATATTATCACCTGGCACTATAAATAATTATTGTTTCTTTACAAATGTATAAAAGAAAAAATGTAACTAATTTTTAATTAACATGACCATAAAATTAAAATAAAATATTTTTCAAATGGTATTTGTAAAAACAAAAAAAATTGACAAATACTTACATTTTCAATAAGTTTCAATTGTGTTCGATTGAAAATTCGTTGTACAACGAAATTTTCGACAATGCTGCCACCTCATATTACGAATTTGACGATCGATACTCGATGTTCGATAGCCAGCGAAGATCGAACATCGAATGCAACTCATAATAGGTGCCTATGCTGCTTTATTTCGACTATTGTGATACTTTTGTATACTTTAAAAATGGACACCTATTTATCACATTTATCAACCAATATTGTTGTCAGATGCATAAAGCGTAAAATATCAAGAATAAAAGTAAGGCCAAAACTAAAAATAGTTGAAAAATGTTGTATTGGATACTAGGTTTCAAAACACAAAGAGCATATATAAGCACCTTTTTCGAAGATCATTTCGAAAAATAAATGCGCGAGCATCAACACATGCAAAAATGAGATTTGCGGTTTTAAACTCGCAAGTGATTTAATATTCGCGCGTTTTTCAGCATATGGGTGTTTAATCACATCAGTATTAAACCAATTTATTTAACGAATTTGAATATAAGAGTTATTGGTGCTCCTTATGTCCACTTACGAGTTAAAACGATGTTGGTTAGTAAGAAATTCTCCATGTCTTATTATTAATTCAAAATGCTATTTGCTCTTTTTTCAAATTTCAACTTTTAGTTTTGACCAAAAAAATATCTGTCAAATTTTAACTTTTAGTTAAAAAAAAGAAAATATCGGTAAAATTTTAACTTAGTTTTGACCGACAAAATAAGTCAAAAAATAACTACATTATGTTTTGACCAAAAACATATTGGTCAAAAACATAACTACATATTACACTTTGGTAGTCGAAAATTCGGGCAAAGGTTCTGATAGCTGATCTTATATAATTTCAGGATTAGGAGCAAAAACTTCAGTTAGAACAAAGTGGTCAACATAAAAAAATAACAAAATAATAAAATGGATATTAAATTGTTTTATTGTATCTCATATTATGTAAACATAAATATCTAACCGTTTTATGTTCACATAATTTGCATATAAGATCGATTTTTAACGAATACTGGGGTATCCAAAGAAAAAAATTAAACAACCAATATCTCGAAAACTCGAGCCAATTTGACAAAACAGTGAACGCCATTCAATTCCTTGGCCCAAAATCATATACTTGGGGCCATTATTACAACTTGGCGATAGTTAAAGGCAGGATTTTGTCGGACGGATAAACAGTTTATATTTATTACAACTTTATTTTAACTGAAAGTGAGCGATAAGTTAAAAGCAAGTTCATCATACCTGCTAGGTTAAAGTAAATTTGTAATAATGGTACTCTGTTTATCCGTCCTACAAAATCCTGCCTTTAACTATTGTCAAGTTGTAATAATGGCCCTTAGGATCATTTATCAGAAACTTTGCGCGATTAAAAAGTTCGAAATCCGAACAGTGTTATTATTTGATTGTAAAAATAGTCATAACAGTTACGGTCTCTAGTCAAAATATAATTTCAACTTTTTAATTGTTAATTAAATTTGACCGCCAAATTTTAAATATGTGTTTTTTTTAGAGATACTAAACATGTTTTCTTTTTCAATTTCGTACGAGTTGAGTTTCTTTGACACATCAGAAAATTTGTACGTTTTTTTTTGTCATTTTAGCTCTGGATTTTTTAGTTATTTTTTCCTTTACCCTACGTCTATACCTGATATATTTTTATCATGACAACTAACAAAACGTGGGCAGAACAGATGTAATTTTTTTGTTATTGTTAGTATACATGCGAATACGTTATTATTATTATTATTATTTTTTTTTTTTTTGTTATGATAAATCACAATTTATTTGGCTTCGTGAAGATAGTTTGTCACTATTCATGCACTATTTCACTTATTTTTTCATTAAACTGCTTTTATTTAATTAAAGCATTCATATTTTTTTAATGTTGTAAAAATTTTAGTTTTTGAAAATAAATTGAAACGTCAAACAGAGTGTTTACGTTTTTTATCAAGACAAATTTGTCTGAGCTTGATTGTCAAGACTGCAATAACACTAATAAATGCAGTCTATCGATTATGTTCCGTATTTCATGTGGAATTAAAATGTGTGGAAGTATCAAAGCACTGTTGTTTTAAATATTAATTTACAACAACAATGCTTTGATAATTCCGCACATTTTAATTCCACATGAAATATTGAACATGGCCGTACATCTGATAAATTTTTATCTTGATAACGATTTGACATTTATCATGATAAAAATTTATCAGGTAGACTCTGAGTTTGTCTTCCGATAAAGATAACTTTTCCAAATTTTTACAGACTTTGTAGGCTGTTTTCCATTTTGGAATATTTTCTAAGCTTTCGTTTTCTTACCTATGAGCCTTCACACATGAGAACAATTATGCTGACATAAAATGATATCTTATAGGCAAGAGAGGCGAAGAGAATAGCTTTTTTGGTGGCAGAAATTACAAACGGCTACAACACCGCACTAGCAGCACAAAACTAATACATGCGCAAAAATTGGGCGCTTAAGAATTGTTCTCGTGTGTGGATGTTCTATGAAAATAAATGATATAGCGTTTGAAGTTTAAGCAATAAGTTTTATTTCATTTGCATATGGCGTAATTGCTTAATTTCTTACATTTAAAATCATACACTAGTAGATGTTGTTCTAAAAATACACAGATTACTATCATAGCTCTTTTTAAAATTGGTTAAAATTCTAAGGCACTTAAATATTCTTGATATAAATAAGATTATCGATTTTAATTTTATATGCACTCTATATTATAAATAGGTTTAATTTTGTTTCAATTTATCATATTTTGTTTGTCCTCGTTCAATGAAAATTAATCTCAACAAAGTTTTTGTTAATAAAACGAAAAATACAAAAGTTGCTAGTATCATAGCGATAACATCCAAAGAATAGTATACAAACCAATTTAAATCAACAGCATATGAGTGCAAAACCTCGGATGTGACATTATGTTGAAGTACATGTTCAACCCACCAGGTGGCGGTATCAAGAGGTTTCGATTCACGATCACGAAATATGTGTGATATTTCCAAGGCTTTTGTTGAATAGCTGTAAACGTTTATAAATACAAATAAATGATTTTATCTAAAAATCAGACTTAAAATTAGAATTGTATTTACGAGTACACATACTTAGAATGCAGCACTTGCTTTATTTCCTCTTCTAATGTCTCTTCGTCGATTTTATCAAAATTAATTATGCGGCCAATTTTTCTATTTTCTACAGCAAATCCATTAACGAATTGGTCACCATAAATGGGAGTTAACAGCATTGGCTTGCCGCAATAAACAGCTTCAGTTGTACTCAAAAGTCCACCATGACCCCAGAATAGCGTGATTTTTGGATGACCTTTAAATTAATTTTTTTAAGAAAATAAAAATACAATTTTCTTTAAATTAAACAAAGATATGCTTCAGAATAATACTGATGATCTATTCCATAACGTCAAAAGCATGTGTTCGCATTCTAAGCGAAAGGAACCCGTTTTGGGTATTACTAACTATACTTCTATGCGAACGATGAGTCGGACAAAAGTGGAAAGAAAACGTAAGAATGTTGTATGGAAAAAGTGGTACAAAATGAACTTTCAGATGGATTTTTTCATTCAGCTCTTCTCCATTTGCTTTTACATAGTTGCACTAGGCAAATAAAAACTTTTCATTAAGAAAAATTTCAGAAAATATTTCAACATGTAAATTTAGGGCCTGTCCCACGATGTCGACAAGTCGATGTCGTTGTCTTATTTATATTGAAAACAATAATAAATAATTTAAATTTGTTTTTGTTTTCAATATAAATAAGAGAACGACATCGACTTGTCGACATCGTGTGACAGGTCCTTAGTCTAAGCAACCTTCAAAAAAATGTGTTTTGAAAATGTAAAATGAACCAAGTTTTCCTAGATATTCATTGTCCTCTCTGAGATCTTGTAATCTTAATTATATATTATGCTTCAAAATACATAACTAAGTTATTGGGGGTTCTGATTATTTCATAAATCTGGTAATAAAAAATGTATACTCACAAATCAATGTTAGTTGGGGAGCCCATTTGATAAATAGAAATTGATCGCTTTTTATCGGAACTTCATCAGCTTCCCATTTCCAAATTACTTTTATATTCAATTTCTTTACAACATTTAAAATTGCCTGCAATCTTCCTTGCTCCAGAGATGAACCTTTTATCATTGAACCCCAACTTATAAAAAGAACATCTATTTGTGTTTTTCTTAAAAACAAGTCAATTTTTGGTGGCAAATCTTTAGTTAATTCCTCTTCATTGATGTGTATACCACCAATTTCTACAAATTGTTGGGTGTAAGGTCTAATGCTCATTAAAGAATAATGTTGATTTCCGAATATTAAACGTGTATTTTGCTTAGCAATTTTATTTACATCAACATCGATATTAAGGTACTGTTTAATCAATTTGTTATCATGATGATTTGTGTAATAACTTGAAAATAAAATGCATTAATTTCAAATACATACATACATTTTTATAAAAATTGTTACATACAACTTACAGATAAAGCAGAGATAAAACTTTAGCTTGCACAAAATTCGTTAGGCGGTCATGCCAATTGAGAGGTGTGCGAAAACCCACAAACTCTGATTGCACAAATGAAGGTGTATCGGGCATTAGTATACGATCATAGTACCAAGGCATTAAAACGCAACTGCTTAAGGCCACTACTGGTGTTTCCATCAAATAAGGTAAAGCCAATTGACAATCAGAATTAAAATATTCTGTTATTACCAATTCATAAGGATGTTGCTGATGACGTTTTAAAACCTCCTCAACATGCCCACTTTCATAAAGTCTTCGACAGGATTTCTGTCCACTATTATGTAATGATATGTACTCATCAAATAAACCCTTCCAAGTCCTAGCTTTCATTTCATCAAGTGGCACCACATTGATCACTTCCATGCCTTCCAAAATCAGTTCATCATAATTTCCGTTTGGCAAAGTGGGAGTTTTAATATAAGTTATCACTGTAACATTGTGCCCTCTTTCCGATAAATTATGCAATAACGGGTAGAAAACCTTAAAGTGACTGTATCCAAAATGGGGAAATATTGCCAGTATTCTTTTTGCTTCCACTTGCATAAACAACAGACAAATTAACAACGCACAGCACAATAATAGATTCATTATTTTATTACTGCCGCCAGTCGTACCAATGAACTGTCTTGTTAGACCTCTTTAAAAGAATAGAACTAAATTCAAGTATCAAATAAAAAAACAAACAAATACATCGTCAAAATTACTCACATATCATGCCGATCAGCAGTTAACAGATGATTCCTTATAAATTTCAATGAGAAATTAATTAACAATCGTTGCCAATGTAGTAAATTTACATAGTTTGAATATTAATTCGTATGCATATTCATTCTGAATTACAAAACATCTCAATTTACCATGTGTTTCGCCTCTCATTATGTTGAAATCACAGTAAATTTTCTTAAAAATAAAAGGCACTACAAAATTTATTATAACAGTTATCTTTTATTAAAAACAAACAAATAATTGTTCAAGGCGATTTCAGTGCCAGGTAGCCTTATCATCACAGATGATCATCAGCTGATTCCACCCCATCAGTCAAACTCTATATAAGAAAAGAGAAAAACTTTAACCCGAACTGTCAAAGCACATATAAAAAGAGTCCTACACCTACTTTGTATGGGTGTTCTTTTGATGATAAGGCCACTTGATATTAAGCGGCATGGCAACTTATCAAACTGTTTGATCAAACAGAGATCTTTTTTGACTGAATTAGTGCAAAAAACCTCACACGTATAGTTTGATGAAAAACAAAACACTTTTAATTTTCACTACCGCCGATGACGAAATTTGAAGCTTGTTTGATGAGTGGCTGTGTAATTACTTCAAATGTCATTTTTGTTTAGTTTTCGCAGCGACCACATCATATCTATGGAGACGCACTATTTACAAAAACATGGCCAAAATTGCATTTATTGAAGTTTATCGTGGTTTGCCTGCTTTATGGCGAGTTAAAGCGAAGCAATATAGCATAAGAAATTAAAAAAAATACTTAGTACGACATATTGCTTGAAACATATACAGAAAAAAACCCAAATGCTAAAAAAAGGATGTCGCACAAAATCTTAACTCTTCGAACTGCATATGGAAAGGAGTTAAAAGGAATTAAAATAAAAGGAACTAAAAAAGGGAGTAAAAAAACGAATTTTCAACAAACAAAAAGTTTTTTAATAAATAATTTCCGCCCAAAAAATCACATGTTCTTTCTTTTTCACAACAACTTTCAAATGAAGTGTGATGAAACGAATTTGATAAGTTGCTGTGCTAAGCAAAACAAAATATTACCAATACATACTTGAATTTGATCAAACAGTTTGATAATTTGCCACGGCCCTTTAGGTAAGAGTCCAGCGGTTCGACCACCCAACTGCTACTGCACAATAATTTGCTTTATGGAAGTTTGTAAGTCAAATGTGTTGTTAGCAGTTCAACAAGTCAGTGAACACATGACCTAGATTTGACGTCATTGGTAATTCATAGCTAGGTAATCAAATTTTACATAATAATGATCTACCAGTGATATACTTTGTGAGTAAAATGTGAGTTATGGACATTATTTCATTTTCGAAATGGCAATAATATCAAGGAACATCATTTCCATGGAAGTTATTGCATACCACCGTAAAATTCACTAAACGAAGATCATTATAATATCAGATTAACATAATTTTTGGGTCAGTATCTGATGTACCTAAGTGCGAAATTGAGTCATTCCTTATGTAAAGTATGACCATCATCATGCTGACGTCAGAATGACATCAATGTGTTCACTGGGTACCCACAACTGGTTTGCCTTAAACCCCGTCTTCACGAGACATAATTTTGTTCTAACATTTGTCAAACTTCATACATAAAAACATCAGAAAAATGTTAGTGCTATTTTTTCATATCGACTTTGACTTTTGTCAAGACAAATTAATAGCTCTTGAAGACGCTATGTTACCTAGGCAACGATCACACCAATACTCAATAGCAATCATTGTATGAAAAAGAGTCAGTATGCGTGATTGCTATGTACTAACAGCCTAATGCTAGGAACACAACTGGGACGAACGACGAATTTCGTTCAACACGACGAATTCGTTGATAAAAATTCGCTATGTAAATTCGTCGTATGAGACACACTAGCGACGAAAACGTAACAGCTGTTAGAATGGAGAAAGTTGTTTACTGTGTGTGCAAAGTGTGATCATATTAAAAAAATAATACATACTTGAAAAATTTAACATTAACAAAAACACAACTAACACCAATTATTATAGTTAATTATTATCTATATATATTTAAAATGCTATAAAATAAAAATAAAACAATAACTAAAGTAAAAAGTAACTGTATTTACTAAAACACTTGAAAACTAAAACCAAACAAGGTCACTTGGTACTGATTTGTTCGTCGTTCGCCGCCGTAAGAAATAGAAACAAATCTATTCAGAGTTCGCCGCGTATGACGAATTTCGTCCGACGCCGGTATTGTGTGTATTTTCATATATTTTTGGCGACGAATATTCGTGGACGAAAATTCGTCGTTCGTCCTAGTTGTGTTCCTAGCATAACACACGATATCGACCGCTATCGCTCACGTGCATTTTCAACGACAAGCAGCTGATTTGCGGCCCAGTAAAAACTCTCAGCACGACAAGTCGATCGACAAAGCAAACGATCGACAACGTAATAGTCAAGTCAAAATCAAGCGACGACAAATGTCAAAATCAGTCACTTGTGTTGTTGATGTCGACAAATAAAAAAGTAAAACAAAGTGTTTAAATTTTATTAATTTTTAATAATAATAAAATAAAGTTGAATAATAATAACAATACATGATACTTAAATAAAAATTAGTTTTATAGCCGAAAAGAACTAGTAAGTAAGTAGCAACAAAAATATGTTCATAAATCACATAAACAATTGTATTTATTGTGTCACAGTATTGAAACATACATACTTATGTATGTCTTTTTTACATATGTAGTAAGATTAATTAGCACAGAGTTGCATATTTTATGGTACACTTTTCAGATTTCAGCGCTTTTATTTTTAAAGTTTCGTTTTATTTGTGAAATCTTTGATGTGGCAATATGTTAATTTGACAAGGAGTGACGTGAACTACGTAAAGCTTGACGACCGACAAGTCGATAGTTAGTGGGTCGCTCAAACGAACTATAATGTGTGACTTGTCGTCAATCGATTAGGTTGTCCATCGACATCGTGGATTAGGCTGTAAAATTCTATAGTCTATGTGCAAATGAGTCAACTTTTGCTGCGCAACTTTTGAGCTTATGGGAAAGAGTGGTGAGAAGATTGGGAAGGGGTACACTTCTTCATGTACATACAATTATATTTTGTTTTCTTCTTCGTAATATTAAGCAACAACAAAATCTATGTAAAAAAACAAAAGCTGCGCAACAAGAATTTTATTATATGGACACGAATGCAACTTCAAAAGAAAATTTAATAAAGTTGCAGAAGCACGAGCGAACTCATATGGACAAGGCCAGAGCACGAACCCGATATTATTCGATTATCGGCGGCGGCTTGCCCATAAAGTAACCAGCGGCGGCTAAGCGCCGGCCGTAAGCCGAAAATTTTCCTCGGCGGCGGCTGAATGAAAAGTGTCGGCTGTCGACTGGCTCACGTAGTATGTATATCTAGCGAAAAAAAAGTTTTTAATATTTTGTATATTTCTGACAAGCATTATCAAGTTTTTTGTTGTATTTGTACCAAACTTATATTATTTGATAGTCCCTTGTCGGCTGAGTCGTGCGCCGAACACTGCTGCATACATCGGCGGCGGCGCAATTTAAAAACAAAATTCGGCGGCAGCTGTTAAGCCGGCTATACGCCGAACGGCTTCGTGCTCTGGACAAGGCTTAACAATAAATACTTGGTTGTTTTAAAATGTAACTACTATTCTAAAGGTTGCATTTTATTGCAACTATTTTAAATTAAAATTTCAACTCACGTATAGATGGCGACTTCATCGTAAGAACGTTAATATTTGAAAGTAAAGCGAATTCAACCTTTACTAAATTGACTTTTTTAATATATTATGCTGACTTTAGACGACATGTATTTTAGATCTGACTTGTCAAATTTCCCACTGCAAAAGTGATACATGCCGTGTGAAACATATGAAACATTGTCACATGACATTTACAGAAGCAAAGTCAGATGAAAATTTTCAATTAGAGCGTGTTCTATTTTCACCTGACAAGGCATCTGACATCAGCTGTATTAAATTATCAAAAGTGTGGTTTGGCTGAAAAAACATTAAAAAGCAAAGAGCGCTTTATATATTTACGAAAATTGTGCTAAAACTCAGCTGTTGTGAACACTCAGAGCTTATGTCAGATGTAATTGCACATGTACATGTGAAAGCAAATATTATAAACCGTCTGTAAATTGATAATTTTGACATTAGTAATATCAAGGCAGATCAACACTAGGTAGTCGCAAGAGAATTCGCCGTGGAGAATTTACATTTGGGCTGTCAAAAAAGCTGATACATTAACACTGCTGATAGGCCAAATGTGTAAACATTTACGTAAACAGCTGGGCTCTTGCGGCCACCTAGTATGAATTCGCCTTGAGTAATATAAAGATTTAAACTCAGAATCTTAGGACAATTTAAAAACTTTACGACGTTCGAGTTTGCTGATGGCTGCGGCAGTTCTAAAAAACTGCGTTCGCTATTTCAAAACAGCAACCCTCGACGTATTTAAAATGTCAATTTGTATTGAAAATCTCGTTATGACGGAGTTCTGATTCATCATTACGAATTCAGTTACTCGTTCTTTGAAGATTTTTTAAAGGTGAAAAGATTTTATTTATGTTATCAGGAAGTTGACGGTATTTTTACAAACTAGTATGATAGCCCAGCTCCTTGTCGTGTTCAGTGCAACGCCCACGATAGATCAACACCAGGTAGTCGCAAGAGAGTTCGACGTAGAGAATTTATATTTTGGCTGTGAAAGGAGCTGATGCATTAACATAGTTGACAGTCCAAATATGGAAAAGAGTTCGTAGTCAGCTGAGCTCTTGAGGCCACCTGGTATTAATTCGTTTTGGCTGCACCAAACCGATAACAAAACTGAATCTACTCCCACACGATATCCGACGAAGGCTGCCAGATTCTATGTGTCTTTTCACGCTATGGCTTTTTCTGATAATTTTCTTTTAAAACAACTACGAAAACTTACAACCTTTTTCTCAATGCCCTTTTTGACGATTTTGCACATGCTTAATGCTGAGAGTACGAAAATGATAAAGAGAAATATTAAAAAAAATGATAGGCTATATGTATATGAGGCGAACCACAGTGACCCTAGATAAAATTTTCTCATTTTCGAATTCTCCTGATTCCTTACTCATCAAGACCTACTTGTATACCACAATTTAGCTCTCTAGACGAAAAAAGGCCGTTTACCGATTTTTCTTAGTACTTTCCTACCGAAGTGTTCCATATAAATAGTGCGCACCCTTATCACCTCAATATAAAAGGTGCCCGTTTTCACATTTTTCGAATTATTTTCCCACCAAGTACGCCATAAAATGGATGAGTCAATGAGTACATAGGTCCTAAAATATGCACTTTTTAAACCTTCACATCTCGGGAAGCTTTTATGATAAAACTCAAAATTTAACTATGAGGCTACCTGTATGGAGTGTCCTTATATTTCAAGTCCCAGTATTACATGATTAAGCGAAGCAAAGTTCTGATGGAAGCAATAACAGCGTGAATGGTTTCGTGCAACTGTGTACCCAGAACTTGGCCTTAATAAATTTTATAAAAGTTACAAATTAGCCCACATATTCATAAATGATAAGTAAAGTTAATGTGTGCATTAAAACCGGGTTTCCCATACAAAATTCGTTCAGTAAGCCAACATTAACTGTAATAAATTTTTATGGGGGTAAAAGTGTAAAAAATTCACTCTGTTGAAAATAATATACTAGCGGAGTTCAGTGTTTGGTGCAAATGGTCTTGCCAAAGTAGCTTTTTTACAACATTTTGGGTAGTTTCTTGTTGGATTTCATATGTTTCATTTATTTATGTTCATTACTTCACACATACATATGTAATCATACTCAAAAATTTATTTTATATATAAAATATTTCATTCCACTTTATTGAGCTCCTTTTCAACACAGCCCTTGCCGCATTCGCCCTCTTCACAGATATCGCACAATGACGACTTCACTTCGTAGTAAACTGTGGCACGTTCATCTGAATTGTAATAGTCATAAATTGTGATAGCTGCTGGTTTCTGCTTGGCCACAGCATGAGTCTTTTCTGCATTTACTTCAATACAGACTTCCTTGCCAGCCGCAAGATAGTCGAAATAAGTTATAATGGCTGTATCGGCATTTTTCGTTTCGACACGTTGCACTTCTTTCACTTGACGAATATTGTCTAGTTTATCCGTATCGGCGGTAAAACCAGATGGTAAATAAATCTCCATAATGGCCATATTGGATTCTTTGATGTCACTATCGGCTCCCGGAACATAATCAGCGCAAACATTCATTGTTAATAGGTTGGGATAAGGTGTTTTAAGAATTGTGTGCTTGATACTGAAACTAGGTTTTTTGTCTTTGGTGGCTAAATTGTAACGATAAGAAAATTGAACCAGTGAGGAGCCTTCACCTTCGACCTCCATTGTTATTTGACGAGAAGATTTGGGAAGCTGTGATAAAGGATATGATTACTTTAAGGCAGGATTAAATTAAAATTTTTAATAACTTACCACATGAGTTTGCAAAATCAATGAATTCTCCTTGTCAATCGAAAAGCTGCCCTTGGTTGTTTCTTTGCCTTCACTATCTTGTGCCTCAAATTTAATAGTCATTTTACCATCTCCAGCACTTATATACTTTTCAGCGAATCTAATAAGTGCCTGAAGGCCTACAACGGTGTCTTGTGTGGAATCGAATCCTCCCATACTATTGCGGTTTTTAATTAACCATTTAATAATGGGTAAAAGTTTTCCAGCTGGTTCGCTATATACATAAGCTTCTAATATATATGCTGTTATTTCGATATCGTTGCTAGTATCCTTCGACGATTTCGTCCACCATTTAAGACCATTTTCCTCTTGAGCTAATTTTTCTAGCTTTTCCATTAGTTTGCCAGCACTAGGATGTTGTACCTTTTTTAGGACCACCGCTGTTATGGCAAGTGCATATGTATCATTTTCCTTATCGATATTTTCTGTCAAGTACTTAATACTCTTTTCAATTTCAATCTTATATTTGTTAGAAATGTCCTGTAATGTAAGGTATAAAGTAGGTTTGTTGAAAAATGTATGTAAAAATTTTGTATAGTTTGGAAAGGTTTTTCACAATGTAATTAGGTACAGATGTGTTTTGATAAGCGTCGGTACCTGCCATTACGGTCTAATCCGACGTTGTTCTCAAAACACAGAGTGAAGCTGAGTGTTCACCACCACCTCCGAGTTACCCCAAAGGCACACCTGTGTGACTTGCAAGGTACATACAGGTAGCAACTTTTCATGCATGTCCTACCCCACCATGCATAAACCCTTTGTTCCAGTGTTTGAGCTATCTAATCTCTGCTATATCAGCAGCTTAACGCGATGCACACAAGGTATCCGGGGAAACAGAAGCAAGACAGGTATCTACAACAATGTGTAGACGCCGCTATGCAAAATAGTCCCCTTCCTCCCGCGCACAAAGCACTACCGATGCAGCGTCTGTTGGTTTAGCAACAGCATAAAGATGCATTCTGTTGGTGGACCGAAGTCCACACCAGCCACTAGGACTGGGCAAGCATCAGTCTTTTAGCCAACACCTCTCCCAGCGATTTTGGTAGCAACCACGTGAGCTCCCGAAGGAGACCTCACCAACAACCAGCCATAGAATCATCCTTCCTATTGAGGGTAAGACGAAGTCCGCCAGCGACATCATCCCACCTCCATACTGACTAGCGTAGGCAAGCCTACTTCCTTAAATAAATATATTCACGCCCGTTGCTCTGTCTCCAGAGATTGGGTAGTGACACATACGTTTTAGAGGTAATTGGCCAAAGATAATGTCAGCAAATGCCAATTACCCTATCCCCAGAAAGCACAACATCAAGGCTATCGTTATCACCAAGATGTATCACCCGTGCTCCCCGGGGGGTGTGATTAGGCACAGTTTAACAAACCAAGCTTTATACAAATTGATTATTAGGCTAAGGTTCGTAACGCAATAAAGAGAACTATCACAAAGTTGATTACTGCGGTAATGTCTTCTTGGCGATTGATACTTTACTAGATGCAGAGGAACGGATGGGAGTATTTAATAAAGCTATCTAGAAGCTGGGGGGGGGGGGGGGGGGGGTAATTCTTTTTCCGGCTATCTCCCTTACTAAGAAAGTGACTAATTCATCACACAAATATTATTATAGACTCCGTGAAAGAAACTGTACTAAACTAGACTGGGTATTGATCTATATTGAAAAAGATATAATAATTAGCCCCATTTAAGATCAACGGAATAGATAATCTAAAACAAAACTCAACGATATGAACTGATATTAGTCTATCCTCTCCTAGATGTAATTGGAGAGAAAACGCCTCTTAACCCGCTCTACCATTGATCTAGGTGGCATGGAATTCTTATCCTAGATCCTACATTGCAATTACCTCATTTCCCTCACATCAGTAAGAGCAAAAACGGTCAAATAGAATTGCAGGAGTTTGACACCTTCTCCTCACTTCAAGGAGTTACTACTTTATCCAGTAATCGTAGCAGATACATGATTTTAATCGGAGCTAAGAGCATTGTTACGCCGGGTAGGCATAGCAATTTCAGACATTCAGCCAGTTACGGAATGTTTACGTTGGAAACTTAAGGGTCTCAGTAATTAAATAAATAGTTTCATTACTTACCACATCTTCTAACAGGGCCAACAATGCAAATGCTGTAAATCCGACATCATTTTGATGAGATGGATGGAATAAACGGCCGGTCTGTTTAAATTGTCCATTCTCTAATTGATTGGATAACAAGTATTTCAAAGCATCATCTATAACATTTTGATCAATGGTAATATATCTTTTAGCCTGTATAAAGGAACGGGCCACATATGCAGTTAGCCAGCTATTGGGCTCACTGCTACCCTCGCCAAAAGCACTATAAGCTCCATTCTTATGTTTGTAGGTCAACTCGCGCTGATAACCAACTTCCATAAAGTTTTTAGCCTTTTGCACCACTGTAGGCATTTCACGCTTAATAGCATCCAAATAATGCAAGACCAATATGTTTGGCACAAAGTTAACCATATTCTGTTCACCACAACCGGAAGGTTTACGTACCAATTTATCGATATTCTTGATAGTGGGACCCAAGATATCACCAACCACAGAAAATTCCATATATTCAGAATCCAAAACTGCTTCCTTGGGTATATCCGCCTTAAGAGTTTCCTTGATAGGTTCTTTTGTATTTGATGGAGTTATAAATATGGCTTGATTTTCATATTGAGTAACACCCTCCGGTTCTACTTTTAGTTTTTGGTGAATAGCATCACCAGCCAAAGGTGTAATGGCTTTAATTTTTAGCGTAACTTCTCCTACCTTATTGGGGCGAATCATGAATGATACACTTTTGCCGCTATTCGAAGGAACTGTCACTCTTTTTACTCTTTGTTTCTCTTCCAAAACCAGTTCCTCTATTTCATTAGACACTTCAGTGAAATCATATTCTTCGTCAGTATTTTCCATGGTCACCTCAGCATCTAAGGCTTTGTCCATGTAATTAAATACAACTATGGGTATGGAGATAACTTCACCACGTTTAACGGAATATGGCAAGTTAGTGCTAATAAAGAAAGGCTGAAATACTTCAATGTTGGTGGGGTTTTCCACCATGCCAAAGCCGGTTTTATCATTCAACGAAAATCCAGTTACTACCCAAGAAGTAATAGTGTCGGGAATATTTTTAGTTAAAGTAGCCAAGCCATTTGCATCCGTACTATTTTTTTAAAATATTATTTAAGGGGAATAGGAAAAGGTGAAAGAGAAAAGAAACTTTTAAATTTAATTAAAAAATCTTGGTTAAAGTTAACGTTCAAACATTTACAACACAAAAAGCTTTAGATTTATGTACAAGAAATTAGTATGATTTATAAATTTAAACATGCAACAAACTCCAATACAGTAAAATGATTAAAACACAAACATGCATTATGATTGAATTTACATATATAGATTTTAATCTTATTGTAATAGTTCTTAAGAAAGTTACATACATATTTATTTAGTGAAGTGAAGTGAAGAGCTGTTTATAACAAAGTTGAAAATGGAGCAGAAAGTTGTAACAAAGTTTAAAGTATTGAAAACAATTTAAATCTTAGCAAAACTTTTAAGTTTAGCCAAGACACCAACCCTTAAAGAGCAGCACACGAAAATAATTGAGTGTCTTAAAGCAAAGGGGTACAAGTGTAAAAAAGAAAATTCTGAATAATTAAACTTTAAAGTCTGACTCACTAAACAAATAAATACAAAATACAAATACAAAGACACATACAGCCTCTTGAGGTCATCGTACATGTACTGAATTTTTGTAGAGTAATAGATATTTTTATTAAGTATTGATTTCTGCATATAACTAATTTCTTTTTAGTTTTGGCACTTGTACGCCTTTGCTTTTCACCCCCTCAATTGTCCATAAACCAAAGTTATAAATGAAGTTTTATAAATTTTAAACTTTTTAACCGAAAAGAAAAAATATTCGAGACTAAAATTTTTATTGCATCTCAGTTTGGTTCATAGTGTTTGTTATACAGTGTAAACTTTTGGTATCATATTTCTTAGACTTTAGAGGAAAATATAATACAGACTTAAAAACACAACTTGTTTAAACAAAAATTAAATACAATCATATAATACTTAATGACTGTATTTTATTTAATTCAAAGATATGTTGAAGTCGACTTTAAACATAAAAATAAACACATAATATTAAGTTAAAGTTAGCTTTAAAGCAAAGCTCATTTATGCCATGTACAGACGGTAGCTTTGCTGCTAATTAAAATTTATATTGCAAACGTTGCTTGAAACATCATAATAGTGTGATACATGCGTTGACCGATTCGTGCGCATTGTTGTGTACTATTTTTGTAACTTATGCCGGCCATACACTAGACAAGTTCACTGCACAAGTCTGGCACTGTACAGTGCGTTTGTGTAGTGTATGGCGTTGGTTGTGCTATTTACGCAGTGAACTGAGTAAAAATCAAAAATCAAGTTTCTAAAACTGTACAGTGAACTTATGTAGTGTATGTTGCAAACGCTCAGTTGTGTCGCGATTTTTGAATATGTTCTGGACAAAGTTTGTAGAATTATACGGAGAATCGTTTTCATTATGGCATGTTGAAAGCACCGATTACAGCAAGAAAATCATAAAAGTCGAAGTCTACGAAAAACTAATTTAAAAAAGTGAATTTTTTGTCTTTGTTTTCTCTTTATTTGTATAGCAAGTAATAAAATAGCGCTGTATTAGCACATGTTGTCTTCTTCGCTGTAGCTTTAAAATAAAAATAACTGCACAGTTTACTTGTATAGTGGGCATCACAAGTTGTGTAGTCTATGGCTGACATTAGTCGTTGAAAACTGTAAAGGGCCATATACACGGTCAATCAGCTTGATGGCAGATTCGTGTACGTGTGCTGGACGAAAAATCAAAACCAAGTAGATTTTCCATCAAGCGTCGTCGGTGTCACTAATACTAACGAAATTTCACACATACTACTACCACGCTTGTCAAGCATGTTGACCGTGTATATTGCCCTTAACATGTTACTATAACTGTGAAAAATGTAACATTTTTATACTTTTGATTTAAATAATCGCAATTTAGCATTCCTTTAAAGCAAAAATTTACCTTCGTAAGGGATCATACAATCATTTCTAATAAATTCACTTCCGCGAAATATGTTTATATTGCAAATTTGCATTGAAAAGTGCAAACAATGCAACATTTTTTGGTAGAAAATAAAGCGCCATTCGTTTCTAAACTTGTACCATTTATAGACATGCGAACTTTGGAAAGTTTTCCTATTGATTTAAATTCTTTAAACATTTAGAAAGAAGTTAAACTAAAGAAAACATATTAAAAAAGCACAAGTATTTCCAAATGTTTTTTCTTTAATTTATACCAACTTTGCTACGAGTTATACTATGCCTCATATGATTTAAGTGATATTTAGTAAAGAACAACGATTTTGTATAATTTTTGTGTTCTATATAAGTAATTACTTTTGAAAACTTTCAAAAATTCCCTATAATTTGGGGTCTCCGCAGTATCTATAGATCAAAAATAAAATCTAAAATAGACAAAATCTTTATAAAAATATGAATTTAAATAATAACTTTGTTTTAATATTTTTGTGGTAAAAATCTAACTGGTCAATGGAGTAGGTAGGAAGAAAATTGAGCCAGTTAACTCATATGGCGACAGATGACATTTTGAATTTGCAAAAGAAAAAAAAACGAAAAATGTGCCACGCCTTAAAATAACATGCTATTTAATCGACTTTAAAAAAGGATAAAGTTATCAATTCGTTTCTATTTATTTTTAATTTGTCTTAGCATACCTCCGTTTCTATCTCTCTGCCTTGGAATCGGTATTTTTTTACAAGAATTATTAAGATCTCTTAATCATAGCCAGCCTTAACTCTGAGTCGAGCTGCTCTGGCTTTGCATTGATAAAAGTAAAATAACACAACTTCAAGAGTGCAAATATACCGCCTCATATGTATCTAGAGTTTAATTTTGTAGTTATTGTGACTTTTAGGGAGTAAACAGCAGTTAGGGGGAAATTTATGGTGCAAAAATAGTATTTGGGGATATTTTAGGGTTATTTAAGTCCTGATTTTATTTAGTAGTATTATCAATATATGCCTAAATAATGCTACAGTTAAGGTTTTTAATTTTTTTATTTAAATTTCTTGGTAACAGGAAAAAATCTCAGTAACATAAAGCTGTAAAATATGTCAAAGGAAAGAAAATATTCCCAAAAATTCAAAAAAGAATGGGAAAAAGATAACGGATTTTGTAGGTGATTATATTGATATAAGTCTTATTATAAGAAAGCTTTATTTGGTGCGGGTAAAGCATGTCTATATGCCTAAATTTCATTGGTGCTTTACCGAACCATCAGTAAAGGCCGTGTCAGATACAACTTTGTCGCTTTGCGTGACGTTTCTAACTTTGATAGAAAAGTGTAAAGCAAAAGGTGTATGACACTTTGACAACACTCGCGCATTGCTCGTTTACCAAAAAAAAGGAGTTGATAATTTTGCTATTTATTTTTTTTTTGTTATAAAAATAAAAGTCAATTATGTTATTTTACGATTTATTATAAATAAATAAATGGCACATACATATTTACCCCTTATTAAAACAGATTCAAACGCATGATATGTATCGTTTGGCAATATAATAAAAGAAAATTATTCCAGCTGATTGTCAAAGCAAGCAAAAAGATGAGAGTTGCCGAACTTTTCGCTTCACGCTGCGTTAAAAGTGCATGTTTCGTATAAGTATGTACATTTCATCTTAGATGTCAAAGCGAATCTGTAACGCAACGCGAAGCAAAAGTTTTATCTGACATGGCCTTAAACGTGACCCGTACTTTTGAATAGTTTCACTTATCTTATGCACAGCCTTTCAAAAATCATTTGAGAATTAACAAAAGATTTTTTGAAAATCACAATAGAATAAGCGTAGCAGGCTTAGAAACTTATACAAAACTCAACAAACAATTTATATTGGATATGAATGTATTTAATATTTCCACAAAGAAAACTTTTATAAAAGAAAACTGGGAGAATATCTGAAATAATCAATTAAAAAAAATTTTATTTTAAACTTAAAATTCATTTAAAAATCTGGTTTTGTAAAGGAAGGATTGTAGGACGATTTTTAGCTTAAACTTCAAATCCCCTTTTTTGTCAAAAGGTAATATACGAGAAAAACTGAGAAAATGAATCTACCTTGTATACTTATATCATCGACAAACCTGTTACAATTTTCTGGATTAGACTGGTTGAAGGATGGATTATTTGGTTATTAAGTACTCAATACCGGTCGTTTTTTAGAGTACTCGATACTCAAAAGTAGTTCATTGTATATACGTTGAATGAAATAAAATGGTATTTATGGTAAAAGATATAAAAAAATTTTACGAAAAGTTTTTGGGGTTCTTTTATTTTGCCTCAGTGCAAATTTAGGGGGTATTTTTTCGATTTGGGGATATTTTTAAAAATTTACTTGGCAACACTGATATAGAGCAAAGTTGTTCATTTTACCAAACTATTGTTTATACTCTCTATTTCATTTCTTTTTATACTCTCTATTTAGTCGTCAATGCGAGAGCGACGAGTGTACATATATAACAGTTGTGTTGGTATTTTGCCATATACAGTGTGTAAAATCAATGATGATGGAAAAGAAAGTGCTTTTTATTAGAAATAAAAAGTTATTTTTGGAAAAACAAAGGCGATTGTGGGAAAATGTATTGAAAAATTCTGTATTTTACCAAGTAAAGAAATAGTAAATTCAGTATGAACCTCATTATTATACATTTTTACGAGCAACATATTTCTTGTGATAAAATTTTAATGAAAATCGTTGCGTTTACTTTATCGTGTTACTGTACTCTTAGCAATACAGCTGCAAAATATTTTTGGGCAGCCTTGATCTAGAGCATAGATGATCAAAAATAAAAATGAGATGTATTAGCGCTCGCTCTCGCAACCCTAACTCCCAGCAAACATATTGGCAAACACCTAAAACAAATTTCATAATGATATGAATAAAAATGTTTTTTCAAAACGTTTTCATTTCCAGCCTTAAATATTTTGTAGCATAAAAGGCTTTGAATGTTATGAAAAGCATCATTTATCATAAAATACCGTTCACATCTCATTTCGTAGACGTGTAGCTTTTGTTTTTTTTACTTTGTTTTTTGTGTTCAATTGTAATTGAATCGTGCGTGTTTACTGTGCTTTGTTCAACAAAAACCAACAACAATGCTTAATAAATTCCTGAAAAAAATGACGATACTCCTACGCATGTGTTTTCGTCGCTTGCTCAACGATGAATGAATGAGTTTTTAAAAGAGCGTAACAAATGTGTATGAATTTTTTTCAAACAATTGTTGTATGGGCTGAACATCTTTGATCTAGAGCCACGGAGTACTGTACAATTACTAACCACATTAAAAGGAAAGTGCGTCAGGAGATTCTCTGAATTATTAGCCACGGAGCAAGGTGGATGTATACAGGTGATATCATAAGCACAGCTGTTCTACTTTTTTTCCGCAAATTAGATGCTTGGATGTCGAAATTTGTATACGTTGACATAGGGGCTGAGATGTCAAATGTTATTGCAATGTTGTAGTTGTTTTAGAATCAACACCACCTGATAAAATTAATTCACCTTGCCACGGAGCTTAAAAATATCACTCTCAGTATTACTTTACTTCTACCACTGCTGCAACAGCTTCCTTCGAAAATCAATTTACAACAGACTTGAGGTGACTCAATTACTTTTTGTAATTAATTATAAAACCGTAATTAAAGTCCGAACTAAAAACCAATTACAATTATATATAATTGTAATAGGTAAGATTACAATTAAATGTAATTGGAAAATTAATTCCTTCTTTAAGCATCTGATTAAAAATATTGAGCAATTATTGCTTTTTAAGTACACATTTAATTAGAAAAATTGTCAATTATGTTTTATTAAAAAAAAGCAAAAATAAAATAGCAAAACATTAATGTATAGAAGTAATTACACTGTGAGTAGTCTGTGACTGTGATACACTAAAATTACTCAGAGGTTCTCATGTAGCAATTCTGTTTTGTATGAGCCCATAGATAAAGAAAATACCTTGAGTTTTTCTAGGTCACGTCGAAAAGTGATGTTATAACGGTAAATGTAATGAAAAAAACGGTTATCTTGAGGTTTGAATTTTAAACAGTCATTACTTCCTTGTTTCAAAACAGATTGCTACGACTTTTTCAAATTTAAAAGATATGGCTCTTACCGTGGCCGTTCTAGTTTAAAATAAGAAACAAAAAAATTCAAAACACACTCATTTATTTTTTAGCCGATTTTAATGTAACTGCCCGAAGAAATTTGAATTATTTTGGCTTGAGTTCGGTTTTAATTTAGGCCCCTATTATGATTCACAACTCAACTAGGTTGAGTTGTCAATGCTACGACCCAACTCAACCATTTTTTTGTGTTATGATTGACAACTAATTTTAGTTGTCTTCGAAAAAATGCTCGAAAAAAGGTTCTTATCTATACTCTCTGTTTTTTGAAACCATAGTAGCCATCACAAAGTATTTTAAATATTTTTAGTTTTGGCCTTACTATTTTTTCTTGAGATTTTATGCTTTGTGGATATGGCAACAATATGGGTTGACAAATGGGATAGATTGGCGCCTAAAAGTACAATTTTAAAAGTAATTAATAGTAACACAATAGTCGAAATAAAAATCAAAACACAACTGAAAAAAACTGAGACAACTGCTTTGATGAAGTTGTATTCCATGATATGAATTTGACAACTACGACTCAACTATCAATTTAGTTGTGAATCATAATAGGGGCCTTAATTTTCCAATTAAATTATACCAATTAAATTATGCATACATGTTTATAAATAAACTGAACAAAATCAACATTCACACGCTAGTACTTGTAATTATCAATAATAATTCATACTAGAATAGAGAAATAACAAGAAGCTTAACACAAGACATAAAGAAAAAAGTGAATAGCAATAACTAACAAATGAAATACAGCCTTAATAGTGACAGTATGAATTGATTGAAAGTATATGATATTCAGCTCTTGACTGCAAACCACCGACTTTGGTCGAGTGGTCTAAGCGGAAAAGAACTCTGAAGAGATAAGCGGGAACTATCGAAACGTCAGTTCAACCCTCCGTGTAGTAAAGTTTTTTTTTAATTTGCTTATTTGACTACTTATTTTTTAACTTCAAGTAAGCCAAATAATAACTAGTTAATTGCAGTGACAAAGTAAATACATTTGTATTTTTTGGAATTCTCAAACAAAAATAAGTAGTTATCGAGTCAAATTGTAAGTAGTTACGACTTAAATCCTCATATACTTTTTTGCCTACCAGTAAGCAAAGCTTTTGCTGGGTACTAACTGATTTTCAAAAATTATGCCTTATTTGAAGGATAAGAATCATATATTTTTAAATTTGCGAAAGATCGCAGAAATCCGATGTGAAACAAAGAAGTAATGACTGTTTAAAATTCAAACATTAAGAAAACCGTGTTACCGTTATAAAATCACTTTACGAAGTGACCTAGAAAAGTTAAAGGGGTTTTCTTTCTTTTTTCCAACAAAATGGAATTGGTACATAGGAACCCGTAAATAATGTTTTTCTCAACTTTTGTATCATAGTGTGATTTTTGTTCATTATAATTGTTTGTAATTAGTAAATGAAAATTTTTAATTATATTTTTTATGTTAACATTGCAACTAATTTTAATTGAGATTTTTCAATTATAATTACAAATGATTTTTATTGAGTTTAGTCAATTAAAATTACTTGAAATTGGGAATAACTCAATTGTACATTACATGTACATAATTGTTGTAATTAACAAGTAATGTATGTATATCCTTTCAACCTAACCTGGACCCAGCAATATTCTATAAAATATTTCACTATATGTATATAAAATTATTCTTTCAAGTATAATACTTTTAATGTTAGTTGTGAATTATGTATCGATGACAGATACTACGTTTATACGCAGTGCTTATTTGTAAACAAAAACGTAAAATGCTGCCAAATACTTTTTTATTATCATTTATTAAATCACAGTGAATATTTATCTATTTATTAATATATTTATCTATTTCTTATTTTTTATTAACAAACACGTGTAAAGGTGGCATATCAAACCTCTTATTTGCAAATAGTGCGTTAATCAGCAATGGTTTTCGTGAGTTAGTAAGTTACAATAAAAATACATACTTTGCAGCACTAAGTTTTTACTTGCAAATAACCACTGCGCATAAACGTAGTAAGATAATAAAATTAAATATTTTAATAATAGTCGTAGTTACTTATTTAAATTGCTATAAATCCAAATCTCTTTAAAGTTGCTACGAATGTATGTGGGTACTTTATCGGTGGTCTCTGATACGATATCGTAGGCCCCTACCGAGGACTCAGGGATAATATCGTAAGTTGTATATTCTTCCTTTAGTCTAAAGTTCACAAGTTCATCTGAAAAATCTAAATAGTATTATTGTTTTAAAGGATTTATACATCATAAATGTAAATATAAGTCCAAGTTTCTATCAGCTGTTAAAAGTACTGAGATCAAAATGAGGACCGAGTTCTTGATAGGTAAAATACGGTCCCATTTCTAGGTAATATTCTAACTTGGCAACATTTTTCCCATATTAGAAAGGAACAAAATACCCGTTAGTGCAATTCACAAACTTATTTTAACGCTAAACAAGGCGTTTAAAGAAGTTAACAGCAAAATTATTGCTTATACTATTCGTTAAACTTTTAAGCACTAGTAGCTGTGCTAATTAAACGGCTATAATTTTTGTGGTGTTATTGAGTAGACAACAGTCAGCTGCTCAGTTAAATGAACGTCGTCCTTTGGCAAAACTCAAATAATTATTCCAGAACAATATACACACATATGAAATCTTTTATATATAAATAACAATATTTATATTATTTAAACAATTAATTTAACTTTTATTTCTCAAAATTAAAGAAATTCATGAAAATATGTTCGTGTGCAAGCATAAATTCATTTGTTTTTTCTCTATTCCTCTTTGTGCTTTTCGTATATTTTAATAGTATTGGAAAGTGATATAAAATTTTAACAAAGGCCTTAACATGAAGTTAACGAATCAAATAAGCGTTAATATAAACCGTAATTATTTAAGCGTTAAAAGATAGTGAATTTCTCTACATAATTATTTCCCATATTATTGCCTAGAAATAATATAGTATTTTTCCTATCAAGAACTTGGTTCTCATTTTGATTTCAGTACTTTTAACGGCGGAAAGTTTTGGAGACCAACTTGGATTTATTTTCACATTTATGTTTTTGTGCGGATCTCACTCCTTTTCTTTCAAGTTACCGCTTTTAGATTTTTCTGATTACTTGCTCACTAAGACCTACTTGTATACCAAATTTTAGCTCGCTAGCTATAGTGCAGAGCTGTAAATGAATCATTCATTTTCGAATGAATTCGCGAATCATTCACGCACTGAGTTAGCAAATTTTGAATTAATTCTTTTCACACAAAAAAAATGAATTGAATGAAATTTGAGTAAATTCAAATGAATTTGGTAAAAATGATTTGCAGTTCATTTCCAATTCAAATGAATTTGTCAAATGAATTGCAATTCGTTTCTAATACAAATGAATATGTCAAAGTGAATTGCAATTCATTTCCAATTAAAAAAATTTCTTAGATTTGAAATTTCTATGATATACTGGAATTGTCAGGTAGCACATTTCAAAATAAAAATCAGTTCTTCTTGAAGAAACAAACTCCAAACACCATATTTTCTTTGATCAGGCGCGGATCCAGGACAAGGCTTTTAAATTTTTGTGCTGAATATTTGCCATTTCTTAAGAGAAATTTCCATTTTTCATTCCCCCTAGATCTGCTCTTGAATTTTATTGATTGCAACTCATTTTTGATTTCATTCATTTGAATTGCAATTCATTGTTCTATAATTCATTTGAATGAATTCAAAATCAATTCAATTCATATGAATTGAAAACGAATTGAAATTCATTTGATAAATTCATTTGAATTGGAAATTAATTGCAATTCATTTTTACCAAATTCGTTTGAATTGATTCAAATTTCATTCAATTCGTTTTTGTTGTGAAAAGAATTAATTCAAAATATAGCTAATTTAGCTAAAGAATGACTCATTTACAGCTCTGATTCAGAGATTGTTACAAGTTATGCATTAAACACATTCGCCACAGCAGGCTACCGACTACAACCTGCCAAAAATAGAATACATGTGTGTATATGAAAATGATTATTTTCACGACTGCACGGCTACACCAATGCAGGTTATTGTCCATGCTACTTCTGTCGTGTAGTCAAATTAAACTAATTACTATTTTTGTTGGCTACAAAACAAAAACAGTGTTGACAGTATAACAAAATATGTAAAGCAAATTAGTGATTAAAAATATTTTTTATTTAAAAATAAAAAAGAAAAATACAATATTTAAATGTTATAATATATATGCATCAAGAATTTTTAAATAAATAAATCTATTTGTTTTGTTATATAGAATATTGACTTAAGTCAAAAATACCAACTTCATTGAAAATTAAAAAAAATCACAGGGTAATAGCCCTTTTTAACCTAAAAATTTTAGTGTAATTTATTTCGGTGCTCTCTCCTGATTCCGGAGTTACGGGGTTCAAAACTTTAATATATTATTGATCATAAGTCCTACAATATAGAACGGATTTAAACGATATATACTACGTTTATACGCACGGGTTATATGCAAATAAAATTGTAAATTGTTGCCATATAGTTGTTTTATTGCGACTTATTAACTTACGAAAACTATTCACGATTAACGCACTATTTGCAAATAAAATGATTGGTGCTGGCTACCCCGCTTTGTTAACAAAAAGCAATAAATAGAAAAATATTTCGCGAAAAATATTGATAGAAGAAAATAATGACAATTAAAACAAATAATTGTTTGTTCTAACTATTTTTTTTTGTAAAATACAAACGTCTTCTATAAAAGTGCTACCAAGTTTTTGTATTTTGATATGCCATATAAACAGTGAATTAACTTATTTGCAAATATTTTTATTTGCGAATAGGATCCAAAAGAGACCAAACAAAATTATACTAAAATTATAGGTTAAAAAAAGCCTCATGAGCTCTTTTTTAATTTTCAACGATCCTGGTATTATTGACTTAAGTCAATATTCTATTTTATTAAACAGAAAAAAACATCAAAAAATTTAAGTATGAAAACTGCCATAACAATCAATAGGTTTTAAAGAAAAAAATTGATTTGTTTTTACATTTTGCGAGATATAACAACATTTTGAATAAGCGATTTTTTTATACAAGTAAAACTTTTAAAGTGGCACCACTGAAATATGTACTGCAACAACAACATGTCAGCTGGTTACGATGTAGCTGCCGTGTTCAAAATAATTAAGTAGCTAACTACACGACGACGATTGCTGCCAACAGCATTTGAAGTCGTGTAGCCTGCTGTGGCGAATGTGTTTATAGCATTAAGCGTAGTATGCAGCTCTAAATGAAATTCAGGCTGCCATAAGAAGTATGTGTAAAAAAAAACAAACTTAAATTCAGGTTGGTAAATTTCTTAAAGAAATTTCCGTTTACCTGTACGCAGTTCCAAAAGAAAAGTACACGGAATTTTGGCATTTATTGTCTATTACAGGCATGTTATAACAATAAGTGGAGAATTTTTTCCGTCAACTGAAACAAAAATTATTGTTCAGACAATTGTTTGGTCACGGAATTTTTGACATTTCTAGTTTTTCGTACATTGTAATTAATTTTTAGTGTTTTTGTGTGTTGTAAATTAAAAAAATATATAAATTTCTGTGTATGCAAACAAAATTCTGTATAAAATTCTACACGATTATTTTTCCGTGTAGAAATAAATGCAAAACTCCAAACCTGAATTTCAGTGAGAACTGCATACTACGCTTTAATCGCACTACGCATTAGAGAGAAAATTCGTTCTTTAGCCGAAGAGTTCGTATGTTAATATGGGAAAGTTCAAATCGAATGTTCACAAATACTACTCCCTCTATCCTCCTTCCCATAAGTAATTTTCCATTGCATGATTAGGGTTCATCCCCTGAGTGCTGGTAAAAAAATAAAATTATTTGTTGGGTTTTGTATAAGTTTCTAAGCCTACTACGCTTATTTGCTTTTTATTTTTTACTGAACAGGGCAAACCCTTCTCTAGTTATCCTACTAATATTATAAATGAAAAAGATTGTATGTTTGATCCAATATCACGCAAAAAGCGCTCAATGGATTTAGATGAAATTTTGTAGATGGATAGCATATGGCGCAGATTAAAATATTGCGTACTCTTTAAGGGGTAAAACGGGTAAATTATGTACTTTTGGTATTTTTTTTTGAGTGCAACTGTTCTGGCATTTCAGCAGCTCGCTGACGAAGTCACGGGTAGAAACTAGTGCTAATATACATATGTCGTGCAAGTGACTTCATTTTTGACATAACGGTATATCTCGAAAACTAGAGTGGATAAAAATAACTAATAACCAAATAGCTAAAGAAACAACTTCAAGTTCTAGAGAACGAAAAAGTTTACCGAAATTTTAAATTCATGGGCTTTTTTTTTTGTTATATTATTAGTTATGGGCTTTTTCGATATTTTTCCGTTTATTGTGTTGAATATGCGATTTAGATAAAAGCTCGTAAGGCAAAAGCTGTTGGAAAATTTTAACCGTAAGTCGGCACGGTAAGGCTGATCCCAGGGCACTAAGGGTAATTTGGTCCATTTTTTTGGCCAAAATTCAAATTTCGCACTTTAGAAAATGGAGTTTTTTTTGTTGTAGTGTGATAAAGAACACTTCAAAGCAAATAGCAGTGAATTTTTTTTTATAAAAAACAAAAAACTGGTCATCGCCTGACTCTTAAAGACATTGTATATAATCAACAGTTTAAGTGGGGTGCGCTTCTTGTTATCTTTTGATTACAATACCTGACAATAGTTCTTAATAAAAAAACAATTAAAAAATAAAGTTAAATATGGAAAACAATATTAATAGTAAGTGCTAAATAAATACATAATAATTTTTTTAAATTAAATAGTTTATTGGTGAAAAAGAGCAATCTTGTGGTCTAACCTCAATAAAAAAAATAATAGTTTTATGCAACTTTGGAGAAGCTTTTAAAAAAAGTTTAACATTTTTTAAATCTAAAATTAGTAAAATCTTGATAAGTATTTAATTTTGAGATTGGTTAATCAATTTCATGCTGCTTTTTTGCGTTTTTTGAGATACCATATTTTTTGCAGGCAACCTCTACTTCGCTTATAGCAAACCTGCTAAAGTTTGGTTCGAAGAACAAAACAAAGGAGAGAAAGAAACAGCTGTTTTGAATTATATTTTGAATTATGTTTAAAAAAGCGAATGAATACCAGAAAACGTATTCAACTTCCTAAAGATGTGATTGATATGTTATCCAATCCAAAAGTTACTCCAATTAGTTTTGAAGACAGTGAGGATCTTAGCGCAAGTGAAGACGTTAACAGACTTAATGTACACAAATGTTTTGGATGATATTAATTTAGCAAATGAATACCTTGGCTGCAATAGCGTCATAACTCAAAAAACGTGACTTTTGAGTTAATAACGCAAAATTAATCGCCATATTGTTCTTCATATTATGTAAAAATTTCATACAAATATCTTTTATACTCAACTCTTGAAAAAATAATAAAATTTTCTTTCACTACTAAGTTGTTAGTAAATTCAAAACTTCAAACTCGTTTTCTGCGAAACAACTTTTTTTGAATTATGACTCTATGTCCCAATTCACACTATGCAAGTCTTATTGATAAGATTCTTATTCAGCTGTGAGAAAGACAGAGAAATGAATACAACTTTTTCTGTTTTTCTCACAGCTGAATAAGAAGCTGATCAATAAGACTTGCATAGCGTGAATGGGGACTATTGAAGCAAAAGCTCGATATTACAATTGAGTAGAAAAAACGAAATTTAAAAGATTTTGTTCCAATGCGTATCTGTGCATAAGAATGCTATATTTTATTTTGAGATAATAAGTGTGTTCGTTTATCCAAAAATTTGCAAAAATTTTTACAAATTTGTACTGGATTTTACTGAAATGCGTTCGTTTACACATAAATTTGCAAAAGAGAGCATCAATTGAGAGAGTAAAGTGACAGTTGTTTGACTGAGAGTCTGCAAATTTTTACTGAACAAATTTATGCCAGTAAAATCCAGTAGAATAAAAAAACATATGATTCAATAAAATAAACAAAGAAAAGTAAGCAATCAAAATGTATACAATTTTAAAAATATCGTTTAAAAGAAGAAAAGTTGAGTTAAAAGTCCAACGACATGTATTTTACATATGGCTTCTTAGGTGTGTGAGACATATGTAACTTCGCATGTTTGTCAAAATTGTCAATTTACAGACGGTTTATAATATTTGCTTTCACACGTACATGTGCGATTACATCTGACATAACCTCTGAGTGTTCACAACAGCTGAGTTTTTGCACAATTTTCGTAAATATATAAAGCGCTCTTTGCTTTTTAATGTTTTTTCAGCCAAATAATTTAATACAGCTGATGTCAGATGCCTTGTCAGATGAAAAGAGAACACGCTCTAATTGAAAATTTTTCATCTGACCTTGCTTCTGTAAATGTCATCTGACAATGTTTCATATTTTTCACAAGGCATGTATCACTTTTGCAGTGGGAAATTTGACAAGTCAGATGTAAAATACATGTCGTCTAAAGTCAGCATAAGCAAGTTTCTTCTCAACTTGTATGTTCCACAAGAGCATACAACGCCAAGTTTTCTTTTCTTAGCACCCATGGCAAAAACTTTCCTCTAATTGGTTTATTTACATTAATGCTTTAGAGATGTAAAGCTAATATATATTTGAATACTTATTACTGCATGTTACTTGGGGTACCGAATATCAAAAATCAAATAATGATGTATTTTCGTATGTCACTTAAGCAGAAACAAACTTAAAAGTCATGTACAAAATAAACAAGTGTAAAAGCTTCTCCGAAGTTCTATTTAATAAATACATTTCGCTACGAATTTATAATTATAGAAATGCATTGTAGCAAGTACCAAAAATATATATGTGCTGGATAGTCGAAACAACACATATTTTACAACCCTATCCATTTTAGTGATCAGCTGTTTTGCTAAAGCTGCAAAATTTTGCAATTTTCCGTTCGCGTACTTCTTTGTGCAAGAGCCATTCTTGTGAGTAAAATTCTCAAATTGTTTTTTCTTTCATTACATTTCTAAAATGAAATAAACGTGAGAATTTAAACGCGTTGCTGATGAACAAAATCAATTTTTTCATATTTATGATATTTTGTTTTTGTTTTACATGTAACTTTCATTAAGTCGACGCGTATTCCCGAATAGACACCAATAAAAACTGAAATAAATTATGTCAAAAGATCTGTTATTATATGTATAAAACCGCTTTTTACAAATTCAAATGTATAAAATTAAATGGGTAAAATTGGAACACCAGGAGTACTAGTGTTAATATTTTTTAGATCCACCCAAATCTTTTGCCTTCATACTGCAAAAACGTATTTTCCAATTCGAAAAACTTTTAGTCTGGCTATTATTAATTTTGGCCAAAAAAATTGGATAAATTACCCATAGTGCAGGGGTGTGAAATTTTTTGCCAATAATTTTTGCATCAAGCCTCAACTTTGGGAGGTGTGAGACTTGAATATTTTCTTAAAGAAAAATTGCCCATACAAATAACGGACATGCTAATATATACATATGTATGTATGTACTCGTACTTTAAATCCCTATAAAAGTGCTTTCCTTCGCTATAGCTCTTCTATGCTTAAAATTTAGTACAAATATTCAGTGACTGGAAATTTTAAACACTATTTTTGTTAATAACAATGTACCATGAATAGGTAGTGTCAAGCACGTTTTTGTTATTCATAGATTTCAAGATTAGGTAAATCCACTTTCCAGCCGACTTTAAGGCTTTTATTAATGTGGTGGACTGCAATGTGACTTAAAATTACTTATTAAACGTTTGATAAATCCAAATCTCATTAAATATTTTACGAATATGCAAAGTGGACTTTGGTTCAGTTTCTGGAATGAATGCGCTAGTTTGTGGTATGACTTCGCTTGGGAGATTTGTTGTTTGTGTAGATACCTCGTATTCTTCTAGAAAAACTTCCTCGATTAAAGCTCTATCATCGAAATACTCAAAATCTGCAAGTATATATCAAATAATATTTAATAATAAAATGATAACTTGACATATAGAACTTCAATTATTTAATTTGTGGCATATTATCATCGCAACTAGCTCAGTTATAGTCCAATATCGAAATCGGTAGTCTACTCTGATAAGTCGGGGAACATTGAAGAATTAAGAACCAACGTTTGCAGCGTTATTATTCATTAATTGAGGCCCTATGATGCTCCTCCTAGGAACGATGAGAACATATATAATGTGCTGAAACGTCCGATCCAAAGTCCAAGTTACCGATTGCACTATATCCAAGTCAGGCGGAATGATATACGCATACTGCTTTTAATTATATACAAATCGTGAAATCGGCTAAAAATTGAGTCAAATAATTTTTTTTCCAATCGATCTAAAAATTGGAGTATACTATTTTTGAGACTACATATTTGCATATTTTTAGGTGATGGTAAGATGAAAATGATCCAATCAGGCTTTATTTCGTTAACAGAAATGAACAGAATGGAACAATACATAACTGATTTCAACAGCCGCTGCACTATTTCTTATACGTTCATGTGTTTGTTTTCTTTATTACAAGTTTTATGGCCATTATTACAACTCGGCAGTAAAGTAGAAGATAGTTACAGGCACCTTTAGGAAAATTGAGTGATAAACAAAATGAAACTTTTGTCATGACCTTTGATCACCACTATATTTTTTTGATGTGTTATGGTCCCCTGACTATAAAAACAGTCGAAATTGAAAATTCTATGGTTATGTTTTTTTTAAAACTTTTTTTGTTGTTAAATTTGGGATTTTTAAAGAGTCTGCTGCACCGATTTTATCATAGTTTGGGAAGGGGTAGTCCAATTTAATTACTAAAAACACTAAGGCCATCAAAAAATATATACACGCATCGGTGTTTTGAAAGTTTACATCTGGGATTTACTTTTGGGAAAGTTAAATCTCTCCCCCTTTTGCACATGCATAGTTATACTGACTTGGTATAAAGTGGAGCTTACTTTTAAGGTGTAGGATGTGTTCAACGCTTTTTTATAGAACACCACGAGAAACATTTTTTTTTGGAACAATCAAACCCGCTATATTGCCTCAGAAGGGTAGTTTTTAGCCCTTATTTATTTAGGGACCAAAAAGACACATACCCCGATGAGCTAGAGGGTTAAAATTTTCTACAAAACTGTTAGTCGTGTTGTTGTACATAAAACTGCTGAAAAAAATAAAAAAGTTAAACGATTTAGTCGTTAATCGAAAATAGCCGATTATAAATTAATCGAACCGTTAATCGGGTAGCAATTAATCGGTCAATTGATTAACGGTTATTATGTGATAAAAAATGGCTTAGATAATATACATAACAATTACAATGAAAAAGCTACACACAAACACATATTTTTTACACAAAATATAACAAGATAATAATTAAAATGAAATATTAAAGACGTGCATCGACCTCCACGACCTCAACTATGCTAAGTCTGAAAAGTGAATTTTTCAGGAGAAACTCTTAACTTAGGCCCCTATTATGAGTTGCATTCGATGTTCGATCTTCGGTGGCTATCGAACATCGAGTATCGAAAGTTAAATTCGTATTAGAGCTGCCAGCACTATCGAAAATTTCATTGTACATATAACGAATTTTGAATCGAACACAATTTTGCTTTTACATTTTTTCTTCTATAAAATTCTAAGCAAACAATATTTATTTATAGTGCCAGCTGATAAATACTTATTATTGTGAACAATCCAAATAAGAAAAAATCACAATAGCGTTATTTTTATCGAATGTGCACCATAATACCAAATGAAAGCTCGTTCGATAAGTTAATTCGACCACAATCGAAAATCGAAAGTTGCTCATAATAGGCACCTTACACATGCGATATTTCTAAAATTGTGTATTTTTACTTATAGTTTTTCAATGAATTGACGGATCAGTACCAAATTTTCCCACTATACAATATAGAAATAATATCAAGCACGTTGCGATTATCAGAAAAAGCTTTCAAAGCTTATATGCGATGTTTCAAAATATGTATGTGTCGGTTTTACTTCTAACTTTTGAGTGACTGATTCACAAAACAAAATTTGGGCAATATGTCAAAAACGTGCTTTTTTTTTTGGTATGTTCTCTTTTGGTATGTATCTTTTTTTTAATATTTATTAAAAATCTGAACCGACAAAAGGGAATAAAGTTAGATATGTTATAAATAAAAGTTGCTTTATTTCATAGAAATCGATGAACAAGTTTCGATTTTATTTATAATTTATTGGCGGCACTTAATTTTTTTTTTCAGATCAAAAATGCAAATATGCATACAACATAACCACACTTACATTTCAAAAAATGCAGATAATAGAAAAACATTTTTCTTCAGTTTTACTTATCATGTTATCAAAAATCGAATGGTATTTTTTTAAGTTAATATCGAACTATAATCTAAAGTTATAAGCAAAAAACCAACAAAAAAAGTCAAAACAAAAATATTTTTTTAACTTTAAAGTCAATGGCCCACATATTTATTTTGATAGGTGCGTCATAATCAATCAAAAAGTCGGTTTTTATACTTTATATACTTTTGCCACATTTATTATGGGATTTTTATAAATAATGGTGCATACTCATAGTCAAAACAAATTATACTTTAAGAGTTTGAAACCAGTATTTTGTATGGCAATACTGGTTTTAAATTGCTACAGCATACTTTGTTTATGACTATGAGTACGCGCCAATGTCTTTTTGGAAAGGCTGTAAAAATTTCTTGTGTACTGCCACATCAGGTGTTTCAAATATTTGTTAGAAAATTTTAAAAATTTGCCATAAATAAAATTTTTCTAAATTGGAATATTCTAATAAAATAAAGATATAACCTTCCTTAAAAAAATTGTACAACATGTAAAATCATATGTTGAAGTTTGTGAAGTTCTTGAGTAAGTGCCCTTTCGCACTAGCAAAGTTTACTTTGCAAAATCTTGAGTATGTAGGAGAGAAGGGGAAAATGAATGGGGGTGAGTACAGACTTTGATGTTCTCGCAAAGTTGCTTTGTTCTTCGTTCGTCGTCTATACATAGTCGTATAAACAACAACAAAACAACACCAACTTTGCAAACTGAACTTTGCGTTTGCAGAAGTGAAAGAAAGTTTAAAGGAAAATTGAAAAAACTTTGTAAAACTTTGTGTAAACTTTGATAGTGCGAAAGGGGACTAACTGAAAAATAATGGTAAATTTTTGGATAGCTCAAATATAAAAATTCGTAGAGCAAATTATTGTTTTCGAAGGTGAAATAATTTTTAACACTAAAAAAGTCCCTTTATGCGAAAACTCGTTTTTGACATATTACTAAATACATACGTATATAGGATACATACATACATACATATGTATGTATAGAAATAAATAATAATGTTGAAAAATCAAACTCGTGCTAAGTCGACTTAGCATAGTTTAGTTGGGAGGCGTCGATAAGTAAAATATTTTATTAGTTGCTATGTATTAGCAAAAATGATTCGAAGCAACTGTTAATTTATATGAACATATAATTTTTGCCGTACGTACTTATTTATATTATTGAAAATCCAGTTTTCAATGAATTCTTTACGTATTTTCGGCTGTATGTTGGAACTTGTAGGACTTATTGGAGCAGAAGGATCAGAAAATTCTGCCAGTTGAAACTGTGCGACACCTGCTGTTGGTCTGATATTACTAAATCTATCTTCCGTCGCGAATGGTAAAAACATTGGTCTGTTAAAATATATTCGATGATATTCTGAAAAAATAATTTATTTTTTTATATATATTTGCAATTAACATATGTACTAAAATTTGCAAGCGACTGTGTATATATGTATGTATTTAGAAAATTTAAACTAGAGTTACTGAAACATCCCTGTTGGGCATGTCTTTCAGAAATCTTGCAAGACAGATGCACAACAATATTATAGCGTGGATGACCTATTGGCGACAGCTCAAACAAATCAGTTAGGATATTTTCGAACAAATAAATGGTCGATAAGTTCATACATGACAACAAGAGCGACACTCTTTATAATATTTTCATTAATGATTCGATTTTGCTTTATGAGGGAAAGAAAACGTAAGCGTTAACAGAAAAAAATTTATAAATACAATTAATTTTTTTTGTTATACCAATTAAATAATTAACTGATTTTGAACTTACAACGATTTTTGTAAATACAATTACAACATTTTAAGTTAAAAGAATATCAGAAAAAAATGTTAACAATTTTTTTTTGTTGATTTCAAAATTATTTCAATTAAGATTATTGTTATATCAGCAATGTGAATTGTTGATTTTCCGAACAAATTTTAATTATTAACAGTATTTTTTTATACAGAAGCGACTTTTTACTCGAAGCGACTTTTTGCTTGTCGCGAAAAACACAAAATGTCTTTGGGCGGAATCGAACCGGCGACCTCTGGACTAATAGACTAACGTTCTTACTAGGGATGTAACGAATACCGATACCGATACCGATATATCGGCGATACTTCAGATTTTCCGATGCATCGGTATCGGCGATATTTTACTGTCGATACGTCGATACTTTTAAAAATTTTTTCAGAGTTTTTTTCTGACAAACTATTTATTTTTTGTTAATTTTACCATGTACTAAGCTCATTTCGTTATTTTTTAAATCTTATTAAAATCAATTTTAAAAATTAATAATATTTTATACTATTATTTTGTAAAAAAAATATTTATGTTTTGTTAATTTTACCATGAACTCAAATTCAATTCGTTGTTTTTTAAATCTTATTCCAGCAAAAAAATACACTCCAAAGAAGTCATGAAAATGTAGAATTCGCGATCCGGAAGTATTGCAAATTTGGACAATTTCTAATTAGGTTTACATATCCTTGCCATTGCAAGAAGTTCTGTTTTTCGATTACCAATCACCGAATTGGAAGCGGTGCGCGGACAAATTTCTTTTTCGGTTTTCTATAATGATTTTTCCTCAAGAAAAAAGGATAAAAAATTACCCATTTTCACAATTTTTTTATGCGAGTATGGCGAGTATTTTTTAAAACTATAGAGGAACTAAAATTTTTTTCTTGCTTTTCTACTAATTACACTATGCGACAAATAAAAACTTTTGGAAAAACACAAGAACTGGACAGTACACGTTCGATTGTCCTACAATGGCGTAGTAAACCCCTTTACTCAGTTTGGCGAATTTGGTGACCAATTTTTTTTATGGACCTCCAAAATTTCTGAAAATCAGTGGGGCATCAAAAAACGGTGTCATCAGTATTTGGCCAACAGCTAATTCAAACTTTATAATACGGCTTAACTATATAGCAATAATGTAGCTAAGAGTCTGTTTAATAGATTTTTTTTAACATTTCATGTCAAAAAATTTTTTTCGTGAACTTTTTGTTGACAAAATTATGGAACAAATTGTTTTTTTCACTTTTTTCAGAATAACTTACAGGGACTTGTAATTTTTAACTAACAATATATGGCAAACTTATAGTTACGGTATAGCAGGAAAAATTTTTTTTAAAAATTATTTTATTCACTTTTTTCAGTATAACTTATAGGGACTCCAAATGTTTCATTACCATTATTTGGCAAAACAACAACAAACAATAAAAAATAGTAAATACTAAAATCAGCAACATAAGAAGTGGAACAATAATAAAGAAAGCAAAAAAATGCAATAAAAATATAGCCTAACTCGCAAAAAACGAAAACTTTTAAGGTAGAAAATAGTTTTTCTGGGCTGTTTAGGGTGCCCAGATACATTCAGATTGTAGTGACATGTTCACAAAAGTTCAGCTTTACCGTAGCTACAACTTTGCCAAATATTGTTAATAAAAAATTACAAGTCCCTGTAAGTTATTCTGGAAAAAGTAAAAAAAATTGTTTTCCTTAATTTAAAAAAAAGTGCATGAAAAAATAATTTTTTGGCATAAAATGGTAATAAAAAATCTGCTTAGCGAACTCTTAGCTACATTATTGCTATATATAGTTAAGCGGTATCACCAAGTTTGAATTTTCTGTTGGCCAAAAGGTGATGACACCTTTTTTTGAGGGCCCGCTGATTTTCCAAAATTTTGGAGGTCCATAAAACGAAATTGGTCACCAAATTCGCCAAGCTAAGTATAGGATTTTACTACTCCGTGGTAGTACAATCGAATCTATACTGTCAAGTCCGTGTGTTTTTTGGACTGTTGCTCTGTGTTATCTGGAAGCAAAGAAAATGCTTCCAATTTTTTATACTAGGTTAATATCAATTTTAAATATTAATAATCTCTTACACTGTAATTTTGTATAATAAAAAAATTGCACTTGAGTTTTGTTAATCTAAACTTGAACTCAATTTCAATATTCGTATCGGTATCGGAATCGGTATCGGCAATATTTATTTTTAAGTATCGGTATCGGTATCGGATCGGCAAAATGGCGTATCGTTACTTCCCTAGTTCTTACCTCTCAGCTACAAGCAATTGGTTATTAGGTACATACACAAATATTGAATACACGCAAAATTTGATTTGCTTTGTTTCAGTTACGTGAGTTCATTCATTTGTTATATCAGCAATGATGATTGTTAATTTTTTTCACAATACATAACAAAAGTTTTGGTTAGCTGAGTTTATTGAAAAAAAATTTCTTGATTTGCTTTGTTTCATTTACGTGTGTTCACTCATTTATTGTATCAACAATGATGGTTGTTAATTTTTTTCATAATACATAACAAAAAATTTGGTTAGTTCAGTTTGTTGAAAAAAATTTCTGTGTTTGTCGTATCAACAAGTCAATTTGTTATATTAACTAAATATATGTTTGAATTTAAACTACATATTAGCAATTCAAATTGTTAGTTGCAGTTTGAAAATATTTTTTCTGTGTTGTCAGATGGAGAATGGGAAAGGATTTATATATATTTAACAAAGTTATTAAACCAGTTATTAAACCTTTACCCAATTAATTTTCGAAAAATATATTCTATTACGAAATATTTACATTTTTATTTGAATACATGAGAAGTTCAAATAATCGAAGTTAAAATAGAGCTCAATCAACCATCAGATTTAGAAATAGTAGAGTAGGGATACTTTACTACTTCTAACTCTGGTTGCTTTTTTCTCTCGAATTATAAATATTTAAATTACTTTCAGTGATTTTGTTCAATATTTAAATTATGTTGCACCGATCCAGATATTTGATACTTTTCCACTATAAAGATTTTGAAATTTTCGCTAATCGGCAGGTATGTGCTACTTCGAGGTGAAGTACTGAAAATGGATTTTGTACTCTTTTTCCAACCCAAAACGGAGTAGGTCATGGGAAAGACTTGGGGGATAAATCGCCGTAACTCAAAATGCACTTTCAATATGTTATTAATGCTTGGGTTTGCCAAAAACTGTGAAAATTAAGAAACTACGGTTTCGGGTCTTAAACCATTAAAACCGAACGGCTTCGGTTCGGTTTCGGATTTGAAAAAGCGTAGATTTGTGAGTATAGATATACCGAGTATACATATACCGAGATATTAAGTGCTACTTAATTTTGGGGGATAAAGGGAAATATGATTCAGCTACTTTTACTAAAATTACAAAAATAAAAAATTAAGGGAAAAATAATAAAATTTCAGAAATCTATATTAAGGCATTAATGGAAAATCATATATCCGAGATCTTAACTTTACGAAAGAGATGTAGTCGACAGAAATACTTCTTTGCTTTCAGTAAAAGCCGATTTTTGTTAATTGTATTGCATTGTGAAATAATAATATATTTTTTAATTTACACAGAAAAATTAAATTTCATTATAGTGAAAGCGGCCCAATGAAAATAATTTTAAAATATTAGACAAAACATTACTAATTTTACACATTTTCTTACTGAAAATAATAAATTTTGAAAATTTGTTGCAATCCATAATGCAAAAACCAAATTCAAACAATATCATTTACTGAATCAGCTAAGATAATGATCTAAAAATGTTTTTTTTAATTTGTACAATAATTTATAAATTCACAGAAGTTTTTTACTGAAAGATTGAAAGCTTTTTCTAAAAGCAAGCAACATATTTACTTCAGTATTGTTGTTTTTAGTGAAAATAAGAGCTCAAAATTAAGCATTTACTGAATCAGTTAAATTATTTATTAAATTTAAAAGTTAGTTTCAAACAAATGATGTTTGTTATTAGTATTTGTATTCGTAAAATTCTAAGATTGTTCCACATCCAACAGCAATTCTTGCAGTAAATTGTTTTTTTCTTCATTTTCGGAAGGTAGTTGACATTCGCTCTTAAAGCTTTAAGATTTTCGGAAAACGAATCAAGACATATGTATGTATATCTGTAAACTATTGACAGAACAACTTAAGCATATTTTGAAAAAATTTCAGCTAGTTACATACTTATTAGCTTACAAATGAGTGTAATAAACACACATATTGTAAAAGTAAAAAGCTAAAAGCCGACGGTTTCTTTATCGATTTTCGGTTTTTAGGCATTGAAAACCGCGGTTTCGGTTTCGATTAAAACCGAACGTCAAACCCTAATTAATGCCCATACTTACGTATGGGCGGCATTATAATAGACTATAGAAAAGATTCTGCACGCATCCGCTTTGTGCCTGGAAACATTGTTGCGGACAAGCTATCCAAATCCGCAACCCAAATGCATAATGTAAAATTCTAATTCAGCATATTTTATTTCAGGCTAATATTGCCCAATACGATTGTAGTATTTCTGCAATCCTGGAGGGGATACCTCGCGTGCAACTTCGTACACTTGTTGTGCTAATTACTGGAAATTGTTTTATAGGTTTGCATTAGGGTAGTCGTTAAAAATTAAATTTTCCCGGACGACCCAAAAAAAAACTTTCCTTTTGATAAAAAAAAATATCAGTTGATTTTTTACTTTTATAAACAAAAAGAACGTGTGCCGCAAGCCGATCTAAGTTTATATTTTTAATGAAGTAAAATAACTTTTAAAAGAAACAAATTTTTTTTTTGCTACTATAATTAGTCATGTAATACTACAATTCAGTCCGAGTTAGTATATTAGTTTTGTAGGAATCGTTAGCAGACTGTCCGTAAAAGTAAAATATTAATGCAAAGAAATTTAATGCCTTTGCCATAATGTCGGAAGAAAATTTCTTTCTCATATTTATATTAAAAACAAAAATAAATATTAGTTTTTTAATATTGCGCTCAATATAAATATGCGAAAGAAATTATCTTTTCGACATTGTGGGACAGGCAGTTAATTATTTTGGCTTAAGTTCGTTTTTAATATAGTTTTTTTTTATAAAATTATTTTTTATTTATAAATAAATTGTAAAGCATATCACAATTGAGAAGACAAAGACAAATTTTGGTTGCACGGAAGATTGAACTTATATCATGACGTTTAGAGATCAACCACAATCTCATCATTAAAGTTCTCTTCCGCTTAGACCTCACTGTCAATGATGACAGCTTGCAATCAACCAGTCGAATATCATTTAATTTTAATCAATTCTGCTGAGTCACTCTGTAAATTGGTTTTCAGCTTTCATTTGATGGTTTTTGATTTCATCAAAATTGGAGGAGGCCAAGAAAATTCATGATTGATTTGGCATGGAATCAGCATAGAATAATTTAAGGCCCAATATTCCACTAGATATTAAAAGACTAAGTATATTAAGCTTTAAAAATGTTAAAATAAATAGAAATATATATACGGCCATGTTATGTAAATCGAATCTGAGTAAATTTCTCGTTTTCCAAAAATAAATAATGCCCCCATTGATGTATTTGAAATCATATATAGAAAATTGATTTCATATATGATATTTTAAGTTCCAAAAAATGGAAAACTACAAAAAAATCTGAAAAAATGTCGCTATTAATATACTTAATTTTTCTAAATCGAGGATTTTTAAATCGACTCGATAATAAAAGAAATTTATTTATTTTGGCTTTAGTTCGGTTTTAATCTAATTTTTCAATTAAATTATATTTTTATTTAGAGTAGAGATAAATGTGAAGCATGTAGACAATGAATAGTTTGACTTCGCGGAGGGTTGAACTGAGATGTTTTGATAGCTACCACTATTCTCGACAGAGTTCTTTACCGCGTAGACCAAAGTCGGTAGGCTAAGTTCGACTAAAACTCATAACTTAATTGTTAAACTCTAAAGGCACCTAGCAAAAAGATGTACAGTTCATATAAAACGAACACACACTAGTAATTGTAATTATCAATGGTAATTCATACTAAAATAGAGAAATAATACGAAGCTTAACACAAGACATAAAGGAAAATGTGAATATCAATAACTATGAAATACATCTCTAAGAATGACAGTATGAATTGATTAAATGTAAATGATATTGAACTCTTGACTACAAACAACCGACTTTGGTCGAGTGATCTACGCGGTAAAGAGCTCTGACGAGAATCGAAACATGTCAGTTCAACCCTCAGCGCAGTCAAATTTTTCTTTGTCTACCTGCTTCACATTTATCTCTACTCTAAATAAAATACGTATAATTTAATTGAAAAATTAAATTAAAACCGTCAATTCCTGTTCTGTGAAACGGTGAAATGAAAATATTTTTCACGTTTTCATAGTAGTTTGGATTCTCGTTTAATGAAACAATGAAAAGTAATCTCAATATTTTTTCATATGAAAAACATTGGAACGAAACAAAAGTTTTTCACAATTACACATCACTGTGATTCTTGTTCTGTGTAGCAGTGAAAATAACTGTCAAAAACTTTTCATATGAAAATTTATTTAACACAGAAAATTTATAAGTGAAAAATAAACTTTTGGAGAACAGTAAGGGCAAACTTACAAGGAAATAAATGTTTGTTTTTTATAATTCATTTATTTATTAACTAAGAGATGATTTTGACCTCCCAAATGATAATTAATGATTTAAATATAAAATACACAAGAAGGACTTTATTTATTTATCATTTGGAAGCTATATTTCCACATACGGACAGACACATGTACACAATTCACACTGCAAACTCTATAATTCACTACATATTCGTTTACATTTTAATCGTTTTATTTTAAATAATTCAAAACTATTAATAAAACATATTTTTTCTCATAAAAACCATAACATATTAATAGTACACACAAATATCGCTATTGCATTTCTTTGTAAATATTTCATTTTGATTTTGACACTTGATAGCATAGTACTAGCGTTGTCAACTTGGTGTTTTTCACACAGTTTTTTTGTGATTTTTCAACATTTCGACGCGAAAAATGTTCAAGTTAGTTCTCAATGCTTTTTAATTTAATTTTTGACGGTTTTTATTTCGAAAGGTTGCAATAAACACAACATTCAGAAATACGTTAATTTATCTGAAAAAATATATTTTTCAAGTGTAAAACTCGTGACTATTTTTTAGATTATCTCGTAAACTATAAAGAATGTGAAAGTTTTGTTAAAATCTTTCTCTTAGATAATAATATTATCTACAACTCCACTAAACACATTTTTGTTGTAAATTGTACAATTAAAAATTTATAGCCATTATGAAAAAATATAGAGTGCATCACGCCGACTGCGTCACAAACGGCTTTGATAAGAAAACGATAATATTTTTTGGCTGCAAATAAGTTATTTTACAATTCTCTTATATTCCTCTTTCTTTTATGAATTAGATTTTGTGTGCTTTATTATACAAAATTCGCTAATAAATACGAAAAACACACTTCAACTTTCAAAGTTACTGCCACGTGCGTCGCAAAACTTTGTGCTCAATTATTTCGCAACAAGTAGCTGCTAAAAAATTATGTTTTATGCCATCAGAAAGTACAAGTAAATCCCACTAAGCACTATGCGTAAGTTGAAGGTATATCTTTTGAAAGAATAAAAAAGCTTTATATTTTAATCTGGGGCCGAATCACCGCATTCGATATCGAGTAGGCTTTCGCATCGAATAAAATTTCGTCACGTGTGGATGGATTACCGCATTCGATAGCTAACGTATTAAAATGTTTGAAAAGTGTGTTGCTTTTCTTTAAGCTAGTTCAACAACTAAGTCGATTTGACGACTGTAATAAGGTTTATTGGTAATGTTCCATGCTTTTTTACAAAACATACAAATAAAAGAAAATATTATTTTCGATCGCTCTGGTGCTAACGAGTGCAATTTAACCAGCATGTACTCGATTATCGTATGCCGTAATCCTAAAAAGAAAATTTTCAAACAATTTTATTTGATCACGTCTGCGGTAATTCGGCCTTAATGTAGCGTTCGTCACGTAGGATTTGCCCATATGTATATTTTTATCCGCTGAATTCAGAAATGACCATAAAACTTTTCGGTAAGCTCTAGTTTCAAATATATACTTTTATATTTTCATAAATTACAACAATTTTGTTCTTTTTTATTTATGTTATTACTCCATTATATCGCCCATGCACTTCAAAAGTTGTACAAATCAAGGAGTGCGTTTTTAGAGTCAATAGTACAATATTAATTGTCATACTACTTTTCATACTGCATAAAAATCATACAAATATGTATCTTGTGTACTAAACTCTTGAGGAGAGAATACATTTATATTTTTCCATGAAAGTGTGAGTAAATTAAAAACTAAAACTCGTTTTCTGGAAAATCAGTATTTTTGAGTTCTGTCACTTTTCAAGTGCATGTGCGATATGTTAAGACATCAAAAATTGTTTATTTCACTTTATGAAATGATGAAATACATATTATTTTTAAATAAATGAAAAATTTTTAATTTCCGAATCAAGCGTTTTTATCGCGTTTGAGCGCTTTTTGAAATTTAAAAGTTGACAACGCTGCATAGTACCAAAGTTTTCACAGGTACGTATGGAATGAATCATTTTTTCATAATTCAAACGAGAATCAGAAAATGTGTAATTGTGAAAAGATGGAGTGAAAAGTAATGATGAAAACGAATATGAAAAGTTTTTTTCATTTCACATTATCACAGAACCAGAATTGAGCCCCTGGAGCCAAAATAATTAAATTTCTTTGCATATAAACCCATACAATTCGATTAAAATTCATAATACTTAATTAATAAAAGCAACAAATACATAAAAATGCTTTACCCAAAAACCTTTTTTAATATAAAAATAACTAATGTACATATCGACGCTGGGCCAACGAAAAACTAAAATTTTCGTCAGATATAAAGAGAAGCTAAGCATTTAGATTACTATTTGGTTTTCTATCGCGAAAAATTCGCGTATAATAATTGGGCGTATTGAATATTTTTTTTTAAATTCCACATATGACTTGTTCGTTGGCATAGCGTGGATATACAAAATGACTTAATATTAGTTACAAATAGCAACAGCTTGATATTATATAAATGCATATTTTTAGCTTTAGTTTTGCGTACTTATTTATATTATTAAAAATCCAGTTCTCAATAAACTCTTTCCGTAGTTTTGGCTCCATGCTGGAGCTCAATGGTTTTACTGGTGCAGGAGGACCAGGAAGTCCAGCTTGTGCAAATTGTGGTTGCGGCATGCCAAAACTTGCACCACCTGATTGAAATGCTGTTACTCTGAAATCTAGAGGTCCAGCTGATAATGGTAAAACCTGTGGTCTACTAAATTGTACGGGAAAGAAGTCTGGAAAAATTAATTACTTTTTTTTTTTATAATTTTGTAGTTGCGTTACTCAAATTTGTTATGGAAGAAGTCTGTATAATAGAAACTTAAAACTAGATATGCAAAAAAGTTTTATAGACATATTTTGTTGTTATCGTATATACAGTATATTTGTATTCTCAAACTAACACTGGCAGTATTCAGTGTTTGGTGCAAATGGCATGATACAGCTGTGTTTTATATGTACGTGTTTGTTTGTGTGTCCAACGAATTTTGTTGTTGCTCAGTATGTAATTTTTGACAACTCACATGAAGATTTGACAACATAGATGATAACAATTTTCTAATGCATGTACCTGTATTATTGTATCATGTGCAAATGGTCTTGCGAAAGAGCCAATGCAAAATATCGTAGCTCTTTTATGAATTTAAACCGCAACTCTGTATATTTTGTTGTTGGATTATAAAAAAAGCAAAGATATTTTGCATTTGCTATTTCGCAAGACTATTTGCACCGAACACTGAATGCCGCCATTTTACTGCAAAAAAAAAAAGAAAACAAAAATCGGTGCATGCAATTTCAAGCATTTTTGGACTCGTATAAAAAATGTTCAAAATAATATAAACTCAAAATACCAAAATATCGTTGACTGGAAGAATATGCCTGTTCGCCTATATCAACACAAGAATCAGAAATACAAATCACTGTGTTACAGCACGAAACTCATTGTAAAATATATTTTGGATACTAGAATTCTAAACGATTTCAATAAATCGTATACCAACCTGAAGCTTTAAACACATTCACCACAGCAGGCTACACGGTTACACGACTATAAATGCTGTTGGCAGCAATCGTCGTCGTGTAGTCAGCTACTTAATTATTTTGAACACGGCAGCTACATCGTAACCAGCTGACATTTTGTTGTTGCAGTACATATTTCAGTGGTGCCACTTTCAAAAGTTTCTCTTGTATAAAAATAAAATCGCTTATTCAAAATGTATTTACATTTCGTAAAATTTAAAAAAATCAATTTAATTCTTTAGCCCTTATGTCCGCACCTAGGTACCCGGGTACTTTTGCCGTTTTCAACCCAAAATTTTTTCAATGAAATTGGTAATCTGCATATCTGAAACTTCTTGATAACTACTAACTTTCAAAATATTTAGAATTTTTGCAGCCGTACAGCACATTTTTTTTTTGTATTTTATGTGACAGATCAATTTACTTTTAACCTCCTTAAATGCGTACCAAGGTACCCAGGTACATGTACGTGTTTCATATGGGAGTGCGGCCATTGTAAGGGGCTATTCACATATTACGTAACGCTCCAGGCTCCAGGGGGGGTGGGGGGTTAAAGATTTGTTACGGACTAGATACTTTATACTGAAAAACCTCCGAAAATAGCGTTACGTAATACGTGAATAGGCCCTAAGTACATACATTTTTTAATATATTAAAGTTTTGAGCTCTATAGCTCCAGCATCAAGAGAGAGGGCCGTAAAAATTACACTGAAAATTTTAGATTAAAAAGGGCTATTAACCTTTGATTTTTTAATATTCAACAATGTTGGAATTCTTGACTTAAGTCAATATTCTATATAAGAATAAAATAAATAAATTTATTTATTTAAAAACTCTTGATGTATATATATTATAAAATTTAAAATTTGTAATTTTCTTTTTTATTTTACAATAAATAATATTTCTAACCACTAATTTGCTTTACATATTTTGTTATACTCGTATTATCAAAACTGTTCTTGTTTTGTAGCCAACAAAAATAGAAATTAGTTTAATTTGACCACACAACAAAAGTAGCATGGACAACAACCTGCAGTCATGTAGCCGCATTAACTTGAAAATAATTATTTTCATACACACACACATGTATCTTATTTTTGCCGTGTTGTAGTCGGTAGCCTGCTGTGGTAAATGTGTTTAATGCATGAGTTGTAAAACAAATTATTTTAAATCGAACGCTTTCCAAAAACGAAAAACTGTAGGCTAAGGATAATGAAAAAGATTTATTCAAAAACAGAAATAAGTCAGATTTTTGTTAGATTTCGTCTCTAGAAAACCCTCGATTTGCCACATAGGCCTATTTGTTGGCCCTTTAAATTATGTATTAAATGAGTTATGAAGACTATGTGATAAATGAATATGAATACTCGTATGTGTACTAGCAATACACAATTTACAATCTGTTGTCCAATGTTGTTGCTAGTATCTACAGAGCAGTTTTATGGAACATGTTTCGGAAGAACAGTCATACAACATATCACACTTACAATTGTTTGTGAATTGCACAAATATATAAAACAAATAATAATGGAATTCACAAGATGTACTAAATGTGCTAATAATTTTTATAAAACTTGGAACATATAAACCATACAACACTTATACAACCTTGTGCATTCCTTTAATGTTAATTGATAACAAATATTAAAGTACATAAATTAAAATCTTTAAAAGATCGCCTTACTTATTTAAACTATTAAAAATCCAATTTTCTACAAATTCTTTGCGTATTTTTGGTTTCACATTGGAATTTGTTGATATAATATTTGGAACAGAAATACCAGCGGATGCCATACTTCGGCTTATTGAACTGGGCTCATAAGAAAAGAGTGATATTCCAGGTGTATCGACACGACGTCTTATACTATTATAAATAAGTAGACGTAGATCTGTAATTTTGTTCAAACTTGGATTAATGATGTTTTAACTACTTTTTTAGTTATATCAGATTATAGTTTGCTTAAATTTTATATGTATAAAAAAATTAATTTATATATTATGTCGATAAATTTCTGCGTTTGTTAATTGTACTGTAAACTGTCAGCAAACACAGAAATACTCCACATGTATTGCCAAACCTATCGCCTGGATGAAAAATCGCAGCAAAAACTTTGCTTTCTGGTAGGAAAAAAAGTATATGAGGATCTAAGTCGTAACTACTTACAATTTGACTCGATAACAACTTATTTTTGTTTGAGAAGTCCAAAAAATAAGGGGTACCCCTTACAAATGTATTTACATTTTCACAGCAATTAACTAGTTATTATTTGGCTTACTTCAGAACCGGAAAATGCTTCGTACAATGCTTCTGCGAGATAAGAGATCAGCCATAAAATCGCGGGCAAGACTCGAATATTGCCACTACAAGTGATCAACAGCTTGAGCGGTGGCGCGAATCTTTCACATCCCAGTCTTCTGCGGATTCCTATGAAAATCAAACCAGCGTTGACCTGAGCAGAGTGCGACGCAGTCCCAGAAGAGAAATTTCAACAGACGCCCCTACATATGCAGAAGTCTTTTCAATACTTAACCAAATGAAAAATGGCAAATCAGCAGGTCCTGATAATATCACCGCTGAACTTCTTCAGTACGGTTCCACCACTATCGTAGAATTTATCAAGCCACTTATTCGCGACTAATGGATTAACGACCACATACGTGTAGTTACAATTCCCAAAAAAGGCGATCTTGCGATGTGTAAAAACTGGAGGGGTATCACCATGCTAAACTCCCTTGGCAAGATAATGGCAACTATTATACTGCACCGTATACAACCTACAGTATAAACGCTTCTTCGGAAGGAACAGGCTGGTTTTAGACCCGGCAGAGCATGTGCTACATTGCGAATAATTCTGCAACAGTCAATGCACAGAAAAAAATAAGTTTCGTTTTTGATAACAAAAATCCCGGTATTCAATAATTTTTTTTTCAAATTTCCTGTGATAAAGAATTCCCCTATATTGATAACAAAATTATTTCAAAATAAAAATATATATAAATTAAAAAAATGTTGACATGGCTGGAATACGAACCCGGGCTTTCCGGACGTAAAGCATACACTCTCTAGCTGAGCCATATCCCATATTTTTTTATGGGATACAACTTGTTTTAAGTACTTATGTATAAAAAGAAAAGAAATAACCGGCATGGAAAAGATATACTTACAACGAAATATTTTATTATGTTAAAGATAAATGTTATTGAAATTCATATTTTTTTAATAACATGGTTTTATTGAATATAATTCTTGTCTATTTTTTCTGTGTGGAATAAAACACCCATTTGTATTTACTATTTGTTGACTTTGAACGGATATTTGATAATGTTATTCGTAAATTTATATGGTCAGCTCTACTAGAAAAGGGTGGTATTAATGCGTGAACTATATAACAACGCACAATACAAAGTTCGCTTTAACGGTAAGGAGGAAAGCAATCCTTATTGTACCTCTGCGGGTGTAAGACAAGGATGTGTACTTTCTCCAACATTATTTCTTTTACTCCTTGATGGTGTTATGGAAAATACTAACAGGCATGCCCCTTCTGGAATCCGGTGGAGCATGTCAGGATATTTGAATGACATTGACTACGCTGATGATATTTGTCTCATAGCACATCAATTTTCTGATATCGAAGAAAAATTGTCTGAACTGTCTGAAAATGCTAAGAAAGTTGGACTGAGTATAAATTTCAAAAGGACGAAACTCATGCGTATAGGAACTGAAAATACAACACTGCTAAAAATAGAAGGATTCACAATTGAGGATGTGGAATCATTCAACTATCTGGATTGTAAAATATCTAAAGATGGCGGATCCGCGGTAGATGGAAGTGAACGCATAAATAAAGCACGTACAGCTTTCCTCAACCTGAGTAAAATCTGGCGATCAAATAGCATCTCGTCTAGGAAAAAATTAAGAACATTCAATTGTAGCGTAAAGTCGATATTACTTTATGGTTGTGCGACATGAATCCTCACAAAATATACTCGCAACAAAATACAAACGTTAGTAAATCGATGTCTTAGACAGATCCTAAGAATTTATTGGCCAGATAGGATTTCAAACGAAAACCTTTAAAACCAAATAAACAAATTGAAATTAAAAAAAAAGTTTTACAGCCATTATATTTTATTTATATTTATTCGATTTTTTATTTATTTTTTTTTGACCCATCTCGGATACGAACCTGTGCTCGTTCAGATTTGAAGACAAGAACTTTACCCACTCCGCTATTGTTGACTTATAAGTTTAAGCTACAAAAATATGTTTCCACATACAAACATTATCTCTTTGATATTATCTTAGGAAGAACATTTTGCATGTAAAACTGCATAACACATGATAACAGTCTTTTTTAGTTGCCAAAAGTGAGAACTCTGTTCCATATTCTGTGGTCTTGTTGGTTCATGAAAATCATGTACTGGATGATACGTTATTTTGAATTTTAATCATAAAAACGCTATTTTTCAACCCATATGCATACAATTTTGTTAAGATATGTAGTTTCATCAAAAGAATCATAATTAATCCAAAACGTGATTTTTAATTTTTTGATTATACGTTGTTTTGCATTTTAGGTGACGATATGAGAGTTTTTTAGTAGGAACTATATCCCAAATGAGTTTTTTAAATATATTCAGATATATTCAACTTATACATCCATTAAAAATGGTTTTCCCATACAAAATTTGTACATTAAACCAATATTAACTTTATTAATCGTTTATAAAAGTGGGGGACTTCAGTGTCTGACTCGTAGAAAAAATGGAACACTACAGAGTAAAACGTATTGCAGATTTGGAAACTAGATAAAAATGCTAAAAGATAGAGCTATTTAAGAATTATACAGCCGTGTCACAGATTCCGATCGGATTGGTTTTGATTCCGTATTTGTCATTCCGAAAAAATATATTTTTGGTGCTTTAGATTCCGTTTATTTTGTATTTCATTTTTACAGTGATAAAGTTTTTATACCTTGAGGCGTTTGCTTACTCTTGTGTTTAGATGCAAAGCTCACATTAAGCTTTTTATTAACATGGAAAGCTCATGAACAAATATTTATTTGACGCTCCTAAATGTATGAACATTTTTTAGCATTTACTGCAAATGAAGTCAGTAGAAAAGTGTTTTTCAATTCCACTTTGAAATTTAAAAGTGGTTTGCTTACGAAGAAAATTTTCGTTTTTCGTTTTCTGAAAAAGCAACTTACGGAATTGAAACCACTTCCGATCGGAATGGTATTCTATGGCATGGCTGATTATTGCAGAAAATCTTCCACAATATTGCCTAACCTTATCTAGTATTAGGTAGGAATTGTAGCTAGCTCAATTTCGGCCTCCAGAAAGTATCTTTTTATCAGGATCATCACATGTACATAAGTAATTAGTGCATACACACAAAAAAATAAGTTTCGTATTTACCCACTAAACCTGAGATTCGAAATAAAAGAAGGTTCGCTAAAACGAAGAATTTTCGAAACAAATTTGTTCGATAAATGCTCGTGAATTTAAAAAAATCGAATGTTCGCAAATGCGAGCTTTTGTCGATAATGTTGCGACAATAAGCTCAATTGACAAATTTCATAAAATGTGAATGTTCGCAGCATCGAAATATGTCTCGATAAGAAGCACAATTGCCAAATTTCATAAAATGTGAATGTTCGCAGCCTTGAACTATTTTCGATAATTTATCGAATGTGTAATTTACATTAATGTGTGCAATAATTGAATAGAAAAAAATTTGCCACGATAGCCTAGTGGATGTGTGCTAATCTGTTAGCCTGGCGGTACCGTGTTCGAATCTGATTGACTGCAGCCTAAGTTACAATTTTAAATAAATAAATAAATATTCGATTTACATTAAAATAGATAAATTAAAAAAATAAAGATAACAATCTTGAAAAATTACTTTTTACTGCATTTTTGTGGTATCGATATTTCTTCGATATTGGTTCGCTATTGATTTGTCAGCGAAACATCGAAATCGAAAGATTTGCTGCCACAAACTGAGCGACGAGTGGGCTCTAGCAGCTTTTTCTCTTTCCGACTTCGGTAGCCGTTCTCGAGAAATGTGTACGCAATATTCGAATGCGATATTATTTTCAAATGTTTTGGCTTGCTGGGTAAAAGAAAAAAAAAAAAATATATATATATATATATATATATATATATATATGTAGCATTATATATATATATATATATATATATATATATATGTAGCATTATATATATATATATATATATATATATATATATATATATATATGTATATATGTATATATATATATATATATATATATATATATATATATATATATATATATATATATATATATATATATATATATATATATATATATATATATATATATATATATATATATATATATATATATATATATATATATATATATATATATATATATATATATATATATATATATATATATATATATATATATATATATATATATATATATATATATATATATATATATATATATATATATATATATATATATATATATATATATATATATATATATATATATATATATATATATATATATATATATATATATATATATATATATATATATATATATATATATATATATATATATATATATATATATATATATATATATATATATATTAAAAATATGTTGACATAACTGGGATACGAACCCGGAATTCCCGGATGTAAATCATGCTCTCTACAGCCAAGCCATATCCCTGTTATTTTTTTATGAGACAACACTTGTTTTAAGTACTTATGTATGAAAAGAAATAACCGGCATGGGAAAGAAATACATACAACAAAATATTGTATTAAGTTAATGACAAATGCTATTGAAATTCATATTTTTTCAATAACATGGTTTTATTGAACACAATTCTTGTCTATTTTTTGGTGTGTATGAACTTCAATGTGCCTTTGTGTTAATTATTAAGTTCTTTGCACACATACAAATGTGTAGTACGTATATATGCACAACTCAATCTTTATGTATATTTTTTAGTTCATTTTAATAAGAAATATAAAAAAAGTACCAAAAAGAAATTCGGACTGAAAAAAAGTACAATTTTTCTTTAAAATTAGTAAAATTTTTAAATCTCATTTTGCATCCCTGTTGTGTATTATTAATAAAAATACCTCTCCTGGAGTATAAAATTACCTCTCTATGATTATAGTTTTGGTGATGTAATATTTTAAGTAGGGATGTAACGAATACCGATACCGATATATCGGCGATACTTCCGATTTTCCGATACATCGGTATCGGCGATATTTTACTGTCGATAGGACGATACTTTTAAAAATTTTTTTCAGAGTTTTTTTTAACAAATAATTTATTTTTGTTCGATTTTACCATGATTTTATTCACTTTGTTATTTTTTAAATCTTATTAATATCAATTTTAAAAATTAATAATATTTTATGCTGTTATTTTGTAAAAAAATTATTATTTTTTTGTTAATTTTACCATGAATTCAAATTCAAGTCGTTGTTTTTTAAATCTTATTCCAGCAAAAAAAAAAAAAGAGATACTCCAATGAAGACATGAAAATGTAGATTTCGCGATCTGGAAGTATTGCAAATTTGGATAATTTCTAATTAGTTTTACATATCCTTGCCATTGCAAGAAGTTCTGTTTTTCGATTACCAATCATCGAATGGAAAGCGATGCTAGGACAAATTTCTTTTTCGGTATTCTATAATGATTTTTCCTCAAGGAAAAAGGATAAAAAATTACCCATTTTCAAAATTTTTTTATGCGAATTTAATCTCAGAACTGTATTTTCATGTAAATTTAAGTGAATATATATAAACTTAGAAGTCTTTTAATAAATAAACTATTAAGTTATTTAGAAGAATATTAGTTGATAAATGTCCTTTAAAAAATCGATTTTTTAAAAAGCATGGCGAGTATTTTTTATAAAGGAATTAAACATTTTTTCTTGCTTTTCTACTAATTATCTGCATATTTTTAATATAGATTTTATGGATGCAAACAAAATGTAGCTCCTTAAAAATTACTTCCAATGTTTTATCAATTTTAAATATTCTCTCTTATAATGTAATTTTGTATAATAAAAAATTGCACTTGAGTTTTGTTAATCTAAACTTGAACTCAATTTCAATATTCGTATCGGTATCGGAATCGGTATCGGCGATATTTAATTTTAAATATCGGTATCGGATCGGCAAAACGGCGTATCGTTACACCCCTAATTTTAAGGGGGTTGAAGAATAACTCGTTCCAGGTAAATTATTTATGTTTTATATGCTTAAAAAAATATCGATATATATCGATATACCGATATTTTTTATTCGATATACATATATCGATATCGATCGATATTGAGAAATATATGGATATCGATATATCATGAATTACAGAGAAGAGATAAGTTATGTAGCATGTGCGTTTTATACCATCAATATTTAAGAAAAACGAATAATAAATTTTGAGAAGAGTATAACATTGAATAATAAAAACGGCAAATCTGCTTTAATAAAAAAAGTTTTCTTAACAAAACTAGTTGCAACTATTCGCACGCTGTAACGTGCATGACATAGATTTCATGATATATCGATATATTTTTCACTAGCCCATTCCTAGTGTCGGCACTGATTGGTATGTTTATTAGGGGACCCTTATTTTGAAAAAAATCGATTTCTGATAGTCTCACGTCCAAGTTTGGTGAGTATTGATAAAAAAATTATCCTGGCAAATTTTCAAATCAATTGATTGAGGGTAAGACCTGCCGTTCCGCCAGCCCGCTCAAATTAGTAAAAACATTAAAATTTAGCTCTCTTGCCTCATAACTTCAAAAATATTAATTTCACAAAAAAGTTTTGTAGAGGAAAAATTTTGTATGTGAACTTTAAAACATTTCATACCCTCACAACTTTTCTCTAAATCTAATAGTTAACAAAATATATATAAAATTTTCAAGCATCATTAGCTTATTTTAATGCTTCATTCGTCGTCCCAGCTCATGACGACTAAAACAATTTACAAGGTTTTGGAATGGAGCAACTGAAAGTGGTTTCTTATGTAATTTAGGGCGCTGAATCCGAATTTGCAGTCGGTTTTTTTGGTTCTAGCTTTCGAGATATACGTTTTTTTCCAAAAATAAACCAGTTGCACAACAAATGTTAACATAACGGGATAACAGGTCGCCCTATTCAATAAAAGCAGAAAACCAAAATTCGACAACAATATTATCTTTAAGTCGCGTCTATTTTGCTTTTTAACAGCTCAATAGTTTCAGAGATATCATGAAAATTGTGCCAAAAATTATATTGTTTATAAAATTTGATAAAAAATAAGAGCCACCCTAATGTTTATGTTCCTGCTATATCAGTAGACTATTGGAAGGCGATTTCATATTTTATTGGTCTATATTTTTAAATGAATTTATTTTGCATATTTAATAATAAAACTCTAAAAGTTAGGAGCTAAAAGTTAGGAGCTAAAAGTTAGGAGCTACAGACTAGCTTGTATTAGGAACAGGCAAGTGGAAAAATATATCGATATATTTTTCGATATCGGTCAGCATCGATATATGTATGTATATCGAACTACCTATATTTCGATATACATATATCGTTATTTTTCAAGCATGGTTATTCATACTTAATCACAAATTTTTTAAAGCAAAACACAAAAAGTTCTTTTTTATAATTAATTAATATGATGTTATGTTCACGCGGGCAAGTTTATTCGGCCTTCGCTCTCCCATTCGTGCTTCACAACCCAATCATGATAAAAGCAACGTGCTTCGCTATCGGGGATGCAATTTTATTTTTTACGATATGACATGCGTGTTGTCATATCGTAAGTTTTTTATGACAACACTAAGATAGCCATACACGGTGTTGTTATATCGCAGTGTTGTCATATTGTAAAAAACTTACGATATGACAACACAGTATGTCATATCGTTTTTTGTCATATCGTAAAAAAGGCTAACAATTACATCGCTCTTCGCCATACACAATTTTGAGAGCGAAGCACTTTATTTTAATGTGCTTCATTTTGAATTTACTTGCGAAGCACGAAAAATTGCTATCTTCTCTAAGTTTTATCGCAGTTCATCGCTAGTTTACCTGAACTAGTTGTCAAAACAAAATAAATATGTATGTACAAAAAAAAAAAATACAAAATAATAGATGAGTGTATATATATGTATATATATAAACACATTAAAATTCAATAATTTTTAATTATTTCTTTGATCCATGGTATTTTTATATCATACATATTATGTATGATATAAAAATACATGGACGGAACACACTATTGTGCACATTTGCTAATAAATACATTTACAATGTTATATTGTACAACAACAAAATCAGATTAACAAGGTTATACAGACTGATTCTGGTTAAGGTAACAAAAAAATTTATGTATATCGGTATCGGCGTTTTGAAAGCTTAGATCTGGGGCTAATCGTCGCTTTCGATATCGAGTACACCATCCTATCGAATAAAATTTCGATACGTATCGAATGGATGGATTATCGCATTCGATACCTATCGAATCGAAATGTTTAAAAAGTGTACCAAGTTTATTTTATACCGGTTGTTGAATCGACTAACAATTTGTAATACATTAAAGAAAAATTTTTGGCTTCTAGCAGCTAGTGCAACAACCAAGTTGATTGGCCAACTGTAATAAGGTTTATGGGTAATATTCCATGCTTTTTAGCAAAACAAACACAATAAAAGAAAATATTGTATTTCATCGCTGTAGTGCTATCGAGTGGAATTTAAACAGCAGCTACTCGATTATCGTATGCCGTAATCCCAAAAGGAAAAATTTTGATCAATTCTGCTCGATATCGAATGCGACGTTTCGGCCCCTGGTACAGTTAAATGCCTAAAACATAAAGATTTCCTACAAACGGAAAAGTATCATGCCAAAGTCATCGAAATCAAGGTTAATTTAAAATTTTTCGTTATTGATTTTGTTTCATAGGTATGCATGTTAATTCAACCAGATTTTACAATAACTTACAAAGAAAATTTTTCCTTTTGAAATAAGTATTTTTCATATTGATTTAATATTCCGGTAGAGTTAGAGCAAAGTGAAGTTGATATTGAAATAGTACGAAGGATCATGTTGAATCAAAATTGCAAGAGCTCAAATTTGATACTGAAATAACACATCATGTTGAATCAAAGTTATTTGAAGTTGAAACAACATGAAATTTCCTTTTCCAACATCATTAGATTTTTCTCCATAGTTTCATACACAACATTGCATGTAAAAAAAACATGTACATAAGAATGTATTTTGAATAGTATAGATTAAGTCAGAGCTAATTATTTACAAATTTACAACAGAAAATTACATCAACTACGTAAAAAACAAACTACAGACACAAGTTAGCAAGGTTGGTTAAATTTTAACTGAATGAAAATGGATCTTAAAAACAAACCTAAAATTTGTCTCAGAATTCCACAACCAAATTTCCATGAAATTTTTTCTTGCCTTAAGGTTTAAACTTTTGGTTTGCGAATGCACTGAAGAATAAACAAAAGAATCTGTTTCATCTTCGGATACTAATTCCACAGCTTCTTCATAATCTAAATCGTCTTCAGAGCGTCGGGCTAAAAATGCAAATTAATGAATGTGTCAATGAAAGAGACCATTTCGTTTTGAAATCACAAAACTTCAAAAACTAAAACCAGTGTTCTTTTAATCGGACAATTTAGTGCACTCGAAGTTCAGTTCGGATAAAATATATCAAACATCTGAAACATAAAAACCAATTAAAAAGTTGCAATAAGTGAGCTTTTTAGTTGGTTTTCTTTTGCTGAAATTTGGCGATTTTAAAACGAAACGATCTTCAGAATATCTCTATATGTGGTGCAAATGATTTTAATAATGACAATAAAATGGAATTAGCTTAATTTTGTTTGCGTAAATTTTATAATTATGTTAGTGATGTTTAGCCAATACATACAAACATACATATGTTAAAAGTTTTAAATTTTTATTAAAACTATTGAAGTTATTCACAATCATACACTAGCAGTTGTAATACAAACATTAACAGTTTTATAAGCTTTCGCATTGAAAATCAACTCAACTGTTAGCACTCCTTGTGAGTACCTTTATAGGTAGGTCTAGGCCAGTAAATATTTGCGGCAAACGCATTCCCCGAATCCCAGCGGCAAAATGTAACAGGCCTACAAATTTCAGGCATTCTTCAAGGCCTGCAAGTCCGATACACGTGCAAACTGCTATCTTGTAGAAGGGAAGGTTGAAGTAGTATTTCATTCTTTTGATTTTTCGTTCGATAGACATTCCACCTTCCCTTCTTTAAGCAGGAAAGATGGAAGGGGTATTGTATTTTTAAATTAAAAAGTAAAAAAAATGCTTTGGATATAACAAACATTCTCGTATTCTTTTTTCGCATGTAATTTGTATATAAGACTAAAATTCACATACAAGAGACATCACACATCCTTATATTCAGCCGTGTCACAGAACACCATTCCGATCGGAAGTGGTTTCAATTCCGTAAGTTGCTCCTTCGGAAAACGAAAAACGAAAATTTGCTTCGTAATCAAACCACTTTTAAATTTCAAAGTGGAATTGAAAAACAACTTTCTACTGACTTCATTTGCAATAAATTCAAAAAAAAAACGTGCATACTTTTAGGAGCGTCAAATAAATATTTGGTCATGAGCTTTCCATGTTAATAAAAAGCTTAATGTGAGCTTTGCATCTAAAAACAAGAATAAACAAACGCCTCAAGGTATAAAAACTTTATCATTGTAAAAACGAAATACAAAATAAACGGAATCTAAAGCACCAAAAATGTACCTTTTCGGAATGACAACAACCAATCCGAACGGAATCTGTGACACATCTGATTATGTTGGAGCTGATTAACTTATCATTATTCCGCCGGAAGTACATCATATCATATCCAATTCAATCAGCCATGTCACAGAATACCATTCCGACCGAAAGAGGTTTCAATTCCGTAAGTTGCTTCTTTAGAAAACGAAAAACGAGGATTTTCTTCGTAACAAACAACTTTTAAATTTCAAAGTGGAATTGAAAAGCACTCTTCTACTGACTTCATTTGCAGTAAATACTAGAAAAGGTGCATACTTTTAGGAGCGCAAAATAAATATTTGGTCATGAGCTTTCCATGTTAATAAAAAGCTTAATGTGAGCATTGCATCCAAATACAAGAGTAAGCAAACGCCTCAAGGTATAAAGACTTTATCATTGCAAAAACGAAATACAAAATAAACGGAATCTAATAGGCTATTCACACTCAACAACATCTAACATCTACCTTCAATTTGCGAGTTTTCCCATAAGAATTATACAGGGCTGAACGGCCAACATCATTATAAAATGTTCCTATATCAATTTGATCCTCCCACCATCATTCGATAAATTTAGTGTCATCACTAAAAAGCGGCATAATAAAGTGTACAGGTGGCAGCGTTACGTCTGCTACTTATTTTTTGCTCTGGTAGTTCTGTGTATAATTACGTCAAACACGTGTATTTTTTTGACAAGCATAATCTAGTTTTTGTTTTATTTGTTGCCCTCATATGGCCACCTGTACATTACCGCAAATTGATGGTAGATGTTAGATGTTGTTGAGTGTGAAAAGCCTATAAGCAACAAAGATGTACTTTTTCGGAATGAAAACTACGGAATCAAAACCAATCCGAACGGAATCTGTGACACGGGTGAATGTATAAAAAACTACTTTGGATGAAAAGAAATAGTTCGAAATAAAAAAAACACATTAATCAAATCGAAGGAAGGCGCTATGAAAATACTGAAATAGAAAAAAAATATGCACCTCCATTTGCTTTTCAACAGACCTTCCTTACATAGCGTCATGACGAGCAAATTATTTGTTATAACAATTGTTAGCACAAGAATTTGTCACGTCTGGACCGCTGTTGTTACTGTTTTGTCATTGTTATGACGTCGTTGTTTAAACAATTGCTATAATAACGATGTCTTAACAACAAGCATTGTTTTCAATACGAAAAAAAGATACAGCAATCAAAACAAATTTATTATCGCTGCCGCACCACCTTAACACAGCGTCTTCACGAGACATTAACTTTGAGATAACATAAGAAAAAACGTCGGCAGAATACTAAAAACAAAATGTCGAATTTTCTCTTAATCTCATACTAGCGGAAGACGTACTTTTACTTTTTCGATAATTAGTTGTTTTATTTTTAATTTTTCGCACAAATTTTAATTTATAAATCAATTAAACGCATTTATTAATTTATTTAACACAGAAATTTTATCAAAAACATTGCTTTTCATTTATTTTAATAAACACTCACACATGCACACTATTTTATTTTCATGTACATGTGTTTTTTGACAGTTCATCTCATAAGATTGTTGTTATAAGAATTCTTATAACAACGCTCTCATAAAAATTCTTATAGCATTGAGATAACACTAATTTGAAGTCTACACGTAACATAATTCTCTCTGGGATTGAATTTGACAATCTCATCTTACATATTATGTTACGTGTAGGCCTCAAGTTAAATAATATGACTATGCCTAACAAAAACATTGTACGTTCTCTCACAACAAAGACCTTAACAAATTTTTGTTAACAGCTCTGCCAACGTTTTGTTCATTGTTATAACAAAGAATTTGCTCGTCAAGACGTAGTGTTAGATAGCCTTCAAAATGGCATGCCAGATGAGGCCTGTAAGAGTCCCTACATTGGGAAGAGGCTTGGAAGGACTGCGCCGTAGTGACAGCATGGTTAAAATGAAATGAGTATGGAATGCGGATTGGCAGGCCTTATGTCTGCTAAAGAGGCCTTCTAGAAGGCCCCTTTACTCCTGCATTTTACCGCTGGGATATATTTGCCTCGCAAATTTGAGCTTGTATATATGTGGACGGGGCTTTAAATATTTATCGTACAAATATTCATAAGCCACGGATGGTGTGCTTTGAATGTGACGAAATTTCTTGCGTCGTTTCTATGCACCGCACGCGTTCACCTAACATTCATTCACCTAACGTTCATACCTAACATGTGCCGCAAATATTTACCGATTTGGACCCACCTTAAAATGTAATTTCATTTATTTCATACTTGTTAATATTGTTAAAAATCCAATTTTCAATGAAATCTTTACGTAGTAGAGGCTCTACATTATTGCCCATTATATCAACAAGACTCGAGAAACCTAAAGGACCTGGCAGTGGACCAATGGAATAAAGGGGACCTTCAACAACGACCCGAGGAAGTTCTGGAAATACTTTAAACATTCATGTTCACTAAATACGATTATACATAATATATATAAAAAAATGTGAAAACAAAAAATTCCGAAAATCTCAAAATGCTGAATCTTTTACAAGCTATTCACGGATTAAAGAGGTGAATAGATAACATATCAAGTGAGAGAAATAAGTTTGCATGCTATTAAATAAATCTCTTAATTATATTATACATTCAGCAGGCCAAGATTCATTTTTTTTCTTTTTATATAAGTTTATTTAATTACTTTTCCATATATTCTATTAACCAGGATTCTATAAAATATTTGCGAACTTTTAAAAGATCTAGTACATCTGAGTTTTTGTGTTCTTCGTATTCTTCTTGAACATGTTGTAGAAGTGCGATTGAAGAATCTTTTGTAGGCATAATAAATCTAGACTCTTCTTTCATGAACTGTTTTTTCCGTTTACCACCTCGACGTACTAAAATTTCAGAAAAAACTTTATATAGTAAAATGAACACATATTTTTTCATTTAGTCCAAAAGCCGAATTTGTATTAATTGTGCTGGAAGTACTCGTCCCATCACAAATGGACCAAAGGACCCAAGTGGGCTGGTTGTTAGAAACCGGCAGCCTGTTCAACCTAACATAACAACTCGTCCCATGACTTGTGAAAAAGAGCATTATCCCCAAAAAAATTTCAAACAAAAGTTTGTCTAAAAATAAATTTTATTTTCCGTAAATGTTCTTTACTGAATCAGTGAATTTTTTGTTAGACTTTTATTTAGGACGTAAACATCAAAAACAACAACAAAACACAATATTTTGTGTCGTAAAAAAACAAACCACGATGACGACGTACACATAAATAACAACAACAACAATGATAGCAAAAAGAATGTGATTTTGCCAAGTTTTTGCGTTAATTCTCATTCATTTTTTAGAGTCGTTAGATATATATTCAAAGTTGAACACATTTAACAAAATGAAATTTTATAAATGCTTAATGGATGGATGATGATGACTCAGACAAAAAGTTTGTTTGATTTATAAAAAAATCCAGTAAATATTTTTGTTTGATGGAGTAAACAATTTTGTTTAATATTTGTAAGTATTTTTTGACAAATTGTTTTATAAATTCAGCCAGGCAAAAATGCTGATTAATATATGACAGAAAATCCATTAAGTATTTTTGGTTGATTCAGTAAATTATTTTGTTTAGAATTCGTAAATATTTTTACACAATTTGTTTTTATAGATTTATACAATTGGTTTACTGAATAAACTCGTTTCTTTTGCATTGAAATTCTGGAGATATTTTTGTCGATATTTACGAATTTGTTTGTAGGTCCACTTCTAGACAAAATATTTACTGAATTATAGAATTTCTTTACTGAAAATGAAATTAAGTTTTTTCTGTGTATAAACCCGCGTATTGTTGAACGTTATTATTTCGGCTTAAGTTTAATGTTTGAATTAAAGTACTTTTTCCAATAAATAACTTTGCAAAAGGGTACTTTTCGCAAAAATACCTTTTCCAAAGAGTGTTGATTTTAAGAATTACCTTTTCCAAAATATCACCTTTTACAAAAAGTAGCTTTATCAAAATATTAAAAAAAATGAATTTCCAGTTTTAATTTTTTTCCAAAGTACATTTCCAAATAGTATGTACTCAAATAGCACTTACCCTTAAAGTACCATTTGCTAAAAGTACATTAAGAAAGTACCTTTGCCAAAAAGTACCACTAACAAGCACCAAAGTTTTTTCTTAAAGTAACTTTTCTAAAATGTGCCATTTTTATTACCTTTTCCAAAAAGTACCATTGCCAAGAAGTAAATTCTTATTCCGAAAAAGTACGATTTCCAAAATGTACAATTTCTTAAATGTACATTTTCATAAAGTAAATATTTAATAAAGTAACTTTTTCAAAAAGTACCTTTTCTAAAAAGTACCATATTAAAGAAGTACCTTTTTCAAAAAGCATATTTTTCAAAAATGTTTAAATAAGTACTTAAAAAAACGATTTTCCAAGATGTACATTTTCAAAAAATTTTATTTAACCTTCAGTTTTGTTCAATATTTTTTTTTTTGAAAATCGTTACGGAAATTTGTGAAATTAATATTTCTAAAGTTATGAAGCAAAAAAACTAAAGTCGAAGTGGTTGGTGCCGCACTGATTGATCTGAAAATTGGGCAGGTTTAGTAATTTTTAGTATGTAATATTCACCGAACTGGGATGTGAGGTTGGTAGAAATCTAACTTTTTGAAATTAAGATTTATTGCCAGCTGTATAAGTTCACAATGTACTAAGTTTTGATTTCAACAAAAATACTATACCCGTAGTTTACTTAAGAAAAAATTTTTTAAATAAATTTTATGGACCACCTTATTATAATGTAGCTTAGTCGTTTTACGGGATATAACACTTATCTTTCTATAATGCTTTTTTGACATAAGTAAATTACACAATATATACATTGAAGATCCAAATATATCTGACAAAAATAATATGGTCTCGAGTTAAAGTGAAATATACATTTTAGATATGAATATAAAAGGATCTGTAAGTGATAGGGAAACAATTTAGAACACAATATGTTTTAGCGCATCAAAGTGATTAGAAAAATTTTAGTGTTGTTCAAAACTAAAATAAAAGCTCTAACTTGTAAGTCTGTGTTATTTAAGAAACTAATATTTTAAAGGAATTTTGTCTTTAAATTCATAGTGGAAATTGCTCAATTGAAAACTTGCTTGTGTTGTTAATAGATTTTATTACAGACATGCTTAAAATTAATTGCGAAAACTATTTGTTAAAAATTACTTTTCGGGGTATCAGGCCATGTGAAAAGTTGTATAATATGTGATGATCCTGATGAAAAGGGGCCTTTTCTGCCGAAGGCCGTAATTGAGTTAGCTAAATTTTCTAAAACTAGACAAAATTCTGAAAAGAATGACGTTTTTTAGCGCGAAACTCCAAAAATTTACCGAGATATGAATTTTTGAATATTATAAATGATAATATATAGTTTTGAGTAGATGATTAAAGTTTGGCATTATTGTGGATGTAGAAGTTATATGTTGGAAAAATTTTCTTTTTTAAAGTAATTTCGGGGGTGAATATAGGGATAATTCGACTTGTAAATTTGGGAACATGTCTAAGCAGTGATACCAATCATAATCTCAAAAATTCTTGCTGCGAAAATAAGGTCCCTTTTCATTAGGAGCATTACATATGTATATCAAAAAAAAACCTTAAGCATTAATGTTAAAATACACTCCAACATTTGTCAGCATTCTTTGGTTCTATTTAAACTTTTCTACTAACATTCAGCATGAAGATGGGAAACAACATAATCACAAGAACGTTAAACCAAAGTTCAATTATATGTTAATGAAGAGCTTAGCGTAGTAACCATGTAAGTCAAAAAATTAATATATTGAAAAAATTGCCTTTTAAGTTTGAAGTAAAGTTTTCTCGATTTTGGAATTTTTTACATTACATATATGTATATGTGAATTCCTAGAATTTAAGCCAAAATCTCTCTAATATGCAAAGCTGTATAGTAGCTAGCCATCAATAGAATTAACACATAAAACAAATTTTTCAAACCGTATGGCTGACATGGCTCTCAACTCAGCTCTTCTACATATACAGCCATGTCACAGAATACCATTCCGATCGGAAGTGGTTTCAATTCTATAAGTTGCTTCTTCAGAAAACGAAAAACCAAAATTTTCTTCGCAATCAAATCACTTTTAAATTTCAAAGCGGAATTGACAAACACTTTTTTGCTAACCTCATTTGCACTAAATACTTAAAAACGTGCATACTTTTAGGAGTGTCCAATAAATATTTGGCCACATGCTTTTCATGTGAGATTTGTTTCTAAAAACAAACGCCTCAAGGTATTGTAAAATAAAAATAAACGGAATCTAAATCACCAAAAATTAACTTTTTCGGAATGACAACTACGGAATCAAAACGGAATCTGTGACACGGCTGATAATATGGTAATTCATATGTAGATAAATTTATAAATATTTAAATAATCATACGTGTTCAAATTTTTGAAAATCCAATTTTCTGCAAACATTTTGCGAACTTTCGCAATAACATTTCTGTTTGGTCCGATATGTTCTGCAGGACGAAAAGTCGTAGAAAAAATTTTATATCGTGTTGTTATAGTATTTTTCGGCATTGCACCTTCTAGCCCATTCAGTTTGCGAGGTAAAAAGTCGTTTTGAAGTAAACTTCTATATTCAAACTCAAAAATTTCATCAGAAAAATAATGCAAATCTGGAAATAAGTAAAGTTTTACAGCGAAGATGGAATTTTTTATAACAGCAGCTTTACGCATACATACACACAGGCATGTTCTAAAAATCACATGGCTTTAAATCACATGTGATTTTAAAATCAATAATGGTCTTGCAGATATTTTGTCACTTTTTTAAATTTATCTATTGTATAGAGCATCAAATATCATTTCTAAAAGAAAATTATCGTATATGATTTTAAAAACGTCTGTAGGAATATTATTGATTTTAAAATCACATGGTATTTAAAGCCATGTAATTTTCAGAATATGCCTGACAATATGTCTTGTATTTATTAATATAGACTTAGTTGCAGGTATAATGATGCATTATATGATAGCACTGCACTAGGTTTGCACAATGGGGTGGCTTGCCCGATTGGCATAACTGTAAGTCAATCAATTTTCTAATAATATAAACCCTTATATTCTCACGGTAATGAGAGAACAAAGCTGTCTTTTTCCATCCTCAAAATTATGTGTTCGCAGACAGGCTGTGAGATATGACTATTTCTCGCCAAATGTGCCGATTTTCAAAATTCTTTTCATTAATATTGCACCGCGCTAAATAAGTATTTTATCTGCCTCGAAAATCAAATAATATTATATTGATGCTCTACCGACTTTTTTTTAAATAAGTATTTTGTTTGACTTCAAATTACACTGTACAACACAGAGGTTGTCAAAAATATATACATACGTGTATCGGCGTTTTGAAACTTTATATCTGAAGTTAAAGTTTCCTCCCTTTTGCGCATAGTTATAGTAACTCGGAATAGGAAATCTTGTAAGGTATAAAATGTTTTCAGCACTTTTATGTAAAACACCACGAGAAAAATTTTTGTGAAATATTTTAACACTCTGACTTTTCGTTGTATGCGTATTTCTGTCTTTTCATTAAGATAGGAACAAAAAACTCCTTTTCTGCGGAGAAACTGAGGGCTAAAATGTTCTACAAAACTGTTTTCCGTAAGGTTTTTCTTCAAGTCTTCAAAGATACCCAAGCTCCAGACTCAACTTAAACGCCAGAAACTATTCAAAACTTAGTATGTGTTAAAGGGTTAATTTTGTACTTAGTCACAAATAGTACATGGTATAGGATATCTTGTACGTCTTACGTTTAAGGTATAAGATGTGTTTAGTACTTTTATGTGAAATAACACTAGGAAAATTTTTAACGAAAATTTCTGCCCGGTATATCGCCGCTAAAGAAAGGGACAAAAAACCTATATAACGAAGAGTTAGAGGTTGAAACAGGTTGTACAGGCTGCCGATATTCTAGCAACCGGCCCACTTGGGCCCTTTAGTCTCTTTGTGATGCCTGAAATGGATAGGAGTAGAGTTAAGAAGATTCCCTGCCTATCCCAGAGATTGGGTCGGTGTTGAACCAGCCCGACTACCGTATGAATGAATTTATTCCTCTTATGTAGCATTCCAAGAGGTCTGCTATTTCTGCTAGTGACGGATTTTTCATGTATGACACACTATTTCTAGATAGTGCTGGATATCAGCGGAGGAGGTATTTAACGGAAGTCGTTGCAGGGGAGATTTAATTTCCTAGCATAAGCACAGATGACACAGTGCCACGTTGTGACCGCTACGAGTATACACAGCTGTTGACAAGGAAGCCCCAGTATGGTTGCAGATCTTGTAAGGTTATACAGGGGCCAGATGGATCTAGAAAGCACACATGTGATTTCATTTGTCCATCTGGTTTGTGCTTCCCTGAGTAGTTAATGAATTTTTATTTTGCAGCTTTCTTAGTGGGACACCTACTAACCAGCCTTGGCTAGCTTATCCGCAATAATGTTACCGTGTACATCAGCATGCCCTGGTACCCAGGAGAGCCATACGTTGGAACGTCTAATCATCTCGTTCAGGGATGTCTGGTATTCCCTAACTAATTCCGATGTTGTGTAAACACCAGATAGAGCGTGGAGTGCAGCCTTACTGCCGGCACATATCCTGATCGAATATCCTATTGTACTTTAACCAGTTTGACCGCCCTTTTGATTGCTGATATTTCAGCCTGCATGACACTACATTGATCGGGTAACCTAAATTGTGTCCTACGTTCTAAATGTGAAATAAAGAAGGTACCACCTACTCCAGTGCCCGACTATGATCCATTGGTGTAGATCTCAATGACATCCTCATGTTGATGCATGTTATTTGTATCAGAGGATATCTCCGAGAAAAGTGCCGTCTTAACTGATTTGCCCTTCATGTAGGCATGATGTGAAGTTGATAGAAGGTTCGGAGAAATTGTTGCTCTAAGGTGTAAATTAATTATACGTTTTAGAGTTTTTAGGAGAAAGGATGATAGGCTGTGTAAAATCTTTCGGATTTATGTGAGTAATCTTACCCCCTTTGGGGATAAAGACCACGGCATATTTGGTCCATGCTATCGGAATATATCACGAATATAGGCAGACCTCCCTTAGTGTAAGGCTTACAAGATTTCCTATGTCGAGTCGCTATAACTATGTGATAAAGAGAGGGAAATTTAAGTCCCCTTAAATGAGATTAAAGCATTCAAAACGCCGATACACGCATATATATTATATAAACAAAAATTTTATTTTGTTGTACAGCGTTATTGTAAGAGAACCTCAAATTGTGAGTTAAAAAAAAGCAAAATATAAGTTTAAGAGCTTCATAATAATATTGACAACTTTTTAATTAATATGGTTTATACACTTTTGCATGAAAAACTGATTTGTAAATACTAATAATTTTTTAATATTTGGCTGAGGAGGTAATCGCGTGCACTTTTAAACATGTCATGAAACAAACATCCATAGATCGAGCCCCACTCGTACCATCCGAAAACAATATCAATAAAAGTAATATAATTATGACGGACAATCGTTCCAAATAATATAATTATCTGAATAAAGATTTAGTGTAATAAGGATGATTTTCATATACTCTGGAACAAATAACACTTAGCATCTGTTAAAATATGGAAAAACTCGCTTTAAAAACGATCGATCAACGGTCCCATGACTCATAAAAGATCACAGTTTACCCCGCAAAGTAAGTTAAATACTAAATATTACAAATTATTCTTTTGAAAACATTTAAAAATTACAAGAGTTGTTAAATGTAGAAAATTGTAAAGAAGGACATTAGAAAAGCATTGAAATTATAAAAGGTATACACAGATATAGTACCAACACCCGAATTCTGAGGGGTCGAAGGGCAATGGAACCAACCTATTTAGGATGCTATAAATCCATACATCACGAAAATCTTTACGTATATTTATATTTACCACAGTCTCAATTTTAGTTTCAGTTTCTGTATCACTTTGAAATCTATTTACTAATAAGTTCGAAAGTTCAGAATATGAAGCTGCGTCATTAACAAATAGAATTTCATCTTCACATTTAATATCCAACGCGATTGATTTATTGATTGCGTATTATAATCATTTGTGAGGGAAACAGTTATTAAGAAAACTTGAAAATATGTTTATGCAAAACTTACCAGTTGAATAAGGATAGTTGGCATTGGTTAGCGTAACCAAACCCGATAATCTACCAGGATATTCACCATAACCTCTAATATAAGGTGTCGATGTATCATATGAACTCAAATCGTTTATTATTTTAGCCGAATCCAAGTCATTACCTGACTGCAGTAAAAGTACACTTTGATCCACACCCAACAAGCCAACAAACGATTCTGGATCAGTTTTGATATTCAAAGTGACTTCTTCACTTGGCTTTGCCTGTTTCGGAGCAGTGATTTCAATCTTAAAATTAATTAAAATTTAATTAATAGCTTCTTTAAAAAACAAAAAAAAACATTTTAAAGCCAAACCTTATTTTGAAATTCCTTAGGGAAATTAAGGGTTATTTCGTGAAATTTTAAATCACCATCAAGCACATAATAAGCATATAAATGTGACTCGGGTACCATTTGGAAAGTGGGCTTAAATTTAATTTCATGTGATTTCACATTCGCTGGTAATTTGACGTATTCTTGTTTAATTATATTACCACGTGCAACAATGGCGTAGACATAATAGGGTATATTTTGGCTTGCTTTCACTTCTATAATAACGTCTTCATCTAGTTTTAGTCTGCAATTAAAGACAAGGCTTAAAAATTTATTCTTCTTTTTTTGCGTTGTATAGACAATTGAGCTGTCTGAGAAATAACGTGCATCGGCTTGAAATGATATTACAAATGGTTGGTAGCTTCACCAAACCTGCAATTTTATTTAAAAAATACAAGATTTTATTTATGCCTGCGCTTCTTAGGTATAACGCTGGCCGTTGTATATAATGTTAAATATTTAGAGGAGAAAACTGTATTCAAAAGAGGGTAGCAAGACAGTTATCGTCTAGTTTTGTTGGAAAAAATGTAATACATAAGCTCAACCTGAAGCCTGAACGAACTACTAGAGATGGCCAGAAAGTATATCTTCAGGGATCTTCTGAAAGTCACTTTATCGTAATGTGATTTGAAATCACTGAAAAGGTATTCTGCGCACAAACATTTTTAAAATCTCGTGATTTGAAACCGTTCATCCACAGAAAACAATTTTCAAATACAATTATTTTTTTCGTTATATCAATTAAATAATTAATTGATTTTGAACCTACAACAATTTTTGTAAATACAATTACGAAATTGTAAGTTAAAGAAAACTCAGAAAACATTTTGTAACAATTTTTTTTGTTGATTTCAAATTTATTTCAATCAATTAACAATGTGAATTGTTGATTTTCCGAAAAAATTTTAACTATCATAATTGTTGTATTAACAATATTTTTTATACAATCACAACCTTCGAAGCGACTTTTTGCTTGTCTTGGAAAAACACTAAATGTGTTTGAGTGGAATCGAACAGCCGATCTCTGGACTAATAGAATAACGTTCTTACCTCTCAGCCATAGAGCAATTCGTTATTAAATACGTAAATAATGAATATACACAAAACGTGATTTGCTTTGTTTCATCTACGTGTGTGCATTCATTTGTTATATCAACAATGGTGATTGTTAATTTTTTTCACAATACATACCAAAAAATTGGGTTAGTTCAGTTTGTTGAAAAAAATTTCTTGATTTGCTTTGTTTCATTTACGTGTATGCATTCATTTGTTATATCAACAATGATGATTGTTAATTTTTTTCACAATACATAACAAACAATTTGGTTAGTTCAGTTTGTTGGAAAAAATTTCTGTGTTTGTTGTATCAACAACTCAATTTGTTATATTAACAAAATATATGTTTGAATTTCAATTACATATTGACAATTGCAATTGTTAGTTGCAGTTTGGTGATATTTTTTTGACGATGTCAAGTCACTTGACGTTTTTTAAGCATTTTGGTTTAAGTTTTGTAATAATATGATTACATGCACTTAATAGGAATTGTTGTTTATTTGTTTTTGTAATAAAACTAATGATTCTACAAAAAAGAACATTAAAAATTACAAATTTAGGATGATGCTGTATTTTTTGTATAACTTCATTCAGTTTTGTTTACATTTTTCGTGATTTACTTTTCTTTTTTAGTAGTCAAACAAAGCAAATCAGCTGTTGCTCGTGAGTTAGAACAACGAAAGTCACTACTAAAACTTAAAAGCATCGTCATTTTCACAAGCCCTAAATATTACTCGGGTGATTTCAAAATCGTTTGGGGTTTGAAATCAGCATGATTCAAAAAATGCCTGATTATTCTATGAGATATCACCATTAGACTCTGTGGCTAACCAATTCCATATAAAAGGTCTTTCATATTAAGGCTATCGGGACAAGTGGCCAAGGCAAGAAAGAAATGGAGCTCAGTCTTCCACTAGGACACTAATGCTTTCCATACTAATATGGTTTTTTAATATGGGTTACTGCAATAGTGAGTAGTCGTGGAACCAAGGAACTAAACCAGTTCTTTCTCAACTTCCAGATTAGACATTTTCATGTAAACCCATTTGAGTTCCGAGAAGAAACGTTGGTTTCCTGTGGAGAAATATCGAAAACATAAACTTGCTCAAATCGGGAACATAGCAAACTGTAATATTGATTCAAAATGGCTAAGAGTGTCCAAGGCACAAAAGTAAGCAGCAATCACTTCAATCGGAGATGAGAAAAAGAAATACGATTACAAATCTGTGTTACATTTTCCCAACAAATTTCCAATAGTTTCCCACTTGAGAAGAACTTATGTTAAATCATTAATTTGTACATGGGCTATCCCGGGAACTTGTGGTCGGATGCCGAATGGGATAACCGTTTTCGGGCTGTCACATGCGTTCCCAAGTGGGCCCCAATATGTGTATTGCGAAAATGTGTATTCTTTGTATGAACACCTAGTAATATTTCCTGGACTAGGTTGTTAGCTATTAGGTCCTCAGTATAATACTTATGAACGTAAGGTTTATCGGTTGGAATATAAGTATCCACAGGAAATAAGCTTGCCTACGCTAGTTTGGATGAAGCTGGACCTTAGTTCAACGCCTTGGCTCAAGGCTGATGCTTTTTCTTTTGATGGATCACCAGTCCTGTAGCCTTATGGATGACATGCCTTTATAGGAAGGTTTAATGTATGCTCGCCACTATATTTTAATCATATGGAATGGATTTTCGAACGTCTGCAAAGTGTTTGTGCATGTTTTGTATGCTATGTACAAGAGTTTGAAATCTATGTGTATCTTCAAGAAACATTTGCGGCACTGGCGAATGCGGTGTTACGTGTACCCATCAGACAGGTTCTAACGTTAACATTAAACAGAATCTCACATCTTCGTGGTAGTAACTGAAAGCAGATATCTAGTTAGCTTATTACTGTCCAGGAGTGCTTGCAAACCAAGTTGTGGAAGAAATGACTATAATTAATAACACGATTAATTCCTGCGTTAACTATTTGGAGCCGATGTAGAGTTCATTCTACTCTAAAAGGAGAGGGGCGGATAACAATGTCAGTTAGGAATGACTCTGGTGGCGGCGAGTCGAAGTTAATGTCGTCAAGTTCATACATGAAGAGCTAAGACAGAATAAAGCCAATTATTATGCACGGTGAGAGATTGTATATTTAACCTGGAGTCATTAAGATACCTTTAAGGAACTTCATTCTGCGTGCCACTATCGCCGGACAGTTACAGAAAATGAGCTCTGGCCTGGCTCTCCTTGCGTTTCGCAGAGTATAAATAGATTGATCTCATAGTAGTCAATGATAAATTGGTGCCGTCATATACTGTATTGTCCGGTAAACCACCCCGTTAGTAATCTAAGGTAATTTTCATCCAATAGTAGTAACTTTTGGGACTTGTTTTGGCTCATGAGAAGGGCAAGCAAGAGATCTAGTGGTGTTGATGGCATATGATTGCCAGGATTAGTAATGTAATTGAGAAAAAAAAGCATCCTTAGGGATTTCCAATTTGGATTCCGATGTGGCCTTTCCACATCGCATGCCCTAATGGTACTCACGGACTTTGTATCTAGAGGTCTTAATAGAAGATGCGCAACTACTGCTGTGAGCGTTGACTTTGCCAAGGCTTTTGATACTATCTGGCAAGATGGAATATTTTTTAAACTGCTTACTCAGGGGTTTGATAAAAGTGTTTGCCGGCTTGTGGCTAGTTTTTTAGAGAATCGTTCATTTAAGGAGTTCTTTGTCTGTTGAGGGCACGACTTCCGCTGGCGTACCACAGGGCTCATTGCTGGGTCCTGTGTTGTACAACATATACCTGAGTGACATACCTCAACCACCTGTGGATGATCTTTTGCTGATGTATGCCGATGATATATTCATAGCAGCTTCGGGCGCCAGGGCGAGGACTGTCAGCAACTGTCTTAATGATTATTTGGGTACGCTTAATGAATACTTTTGTGAGGTGGAAGTTGAATTTAATGAATTGTTAAAACAGTTGCCATGGTATTTAAGGGTAAGCGTAAGAGTATTTGGCCAAATTGGAGGCAGTACTTACCGTGCTTGAGAATAGGTGATGATTTTATTAGTACCTCGGACAGGGTAAGATATCTTGGGGTGACCTTCCACGAGAAATTTGAATATTATCGCCACGTGGACGATATTCTGCAGAGAACGAAATGGTTCTTTTAAAGCATACTAGCGCGTTTTGAGACAGAATGGGGGCCTGGATTAGAGGATGCGTCTCCTACTCTATCGCTAGGTTATTCGACCTCTCATCTCCTATGCCTTTCCAGTTTGGTTTGGAATATCTTCCTCCCAAATGGAAAGAGTTAGGAGATGGGAGATATTGGCTCTAGTGGCTTGTCTTGGTATGAGATCACATCTTGGACCTGATGGTGTGATCCGCAGACCGTCGTGCAGATCCATATATGGTGCGGCTAATATAGGCAGAATTGACGTCTTTATGTCACAGAATGCCATTAAATTTCTTAATAGTGCACGTTCCCTGGATAATAGTTTGGTTAGGAATTGTTTTGATAGGATGGGTGGTCTGGACGCCATTCGTCTTTTGAATTATTTATCCCCTGTCGACTTGTTGACCCTCAGGGAATCCGATCTTGTCTTTAAGGGCTCTGATCTTCTATTCTCTCATAGGAGAATCAACAATCTGAATATTACTGACACAGTATATAATACTGCTCAACAGTCTATCTCTCTCTCTCTCTCTCTCTCTTTTGTACATATCTTTATATTTCCTCCCTTTAGTTTAAGTAATTAATAGTTTAGCTATTTTGTTTTGCTAGTTTTAACTTCTTTTATAAGAGCCTTTCCATTTCAATCCCTTTTTGGAGAAATTTAATGAATATATGTTTTAATAATAATTTAGTTTAAGGAATGCACATAGAATGCAAATATTTATTTAAAAAAATTGGAAGTCTTTAAACATACAATAGTATAATAAGAATAGTATATAAGTTTATTAGTTTTAATTTAAAACTTTTGAAATGTAATTAAATTGTTGCGATAAACTTGAAATGAAATACAATAAATGGGACTTGTTTTGCGATAACATAATGAATCGTTTTCCTGGTCCCGTTACTTCTTCTGTTCCTTGAAATATCCTCGTGAGATATCAAAGAAGCATTCTGGTCCCATAAACCAATGTTGAATTCCTCTGTTGGTTAGACAGTCATTTCGTTCGCTTCCAACATGGCTTTTATGGCCAGGCACTCCGCATATCATCAGCTTAATTCGAGTTCCAAGCTCATATAGAGATGTAACATAATCCATTACAACAACCAACCTTATCTGATAAGAGATTAAAGCCTGGCTATCTGACATCAAGTAGATACGAATACCCTTACACTTTCTTCTCAAGCATTTTCTACCACAAATAAGGCTGTCATAGACTTTCGTCTGGAAAAACGTAGCGTAATTACCCTTGGGAATGGCTCTTTGGAAGTTAGAACCGTATATCCCTGCCCCGTATCTCCATTTTCGTGTGGTTAAGCAATTGACTTCTTTCAGTAATTAGAACGTCAAAGCTTCTTTTCAATACTAATGTTGGTTGTATTTGATCACTTATCCTTATATATGCGTCTTTTACAAACTGTCCTAATATACTCATGTTGAGCAATCAGATATCCGGTGTTTATAGTGAAGATGTCTGGAAGCCGAAAATGCACACCTGCGGTCCTCATCTTTCTTGTCCACCCAACAAGAGCACAGTATATTAGTATTGGTTTTATTGTGGTGGTAAATGACCAATTTAGCATATTTGGTTTGATTTTCCACGTTAAGCCAAATAGTCGTTGGCAGGCATTAACTGCACTGATGGTTTTATTCGCACTATAGGAAATTGAGTAACTTATCAAGAGTGACCCTAAGGTATCCAACTTCGCTGGAGATCCTGATAATTGAATTTAAGATGGGTTCTATAGATGCAAGTTTTCTTCGTCTGGTAAAAGGTACAATGATTGCATTTTCAAGGTTAATGGACAGTCCCATTTGGTATTTAAATGTAGGGCTTGTTGCATTCTTTTCGATATGGTTCTCTACCGCAGATATGCTAAAGCCGTCTTCGTAACCATATGTTCGGAAGCACAGGTTGTTGAGTTGTTCAAGCAGTTCATCGATGAACAACTTCCATAGTAAAGGCAATAGAACGCCACCTTGTGGACAGCCACTAGTTATGATCTTCGATATTCCACATAGGCGCAAGTCTACCACCCTGGATGATAACATTTCTAAAGTCCGGTTGTTTTATAATTTTCGGGATTCTTTTTTTATCAAAAGCTTTACCGATCGCGTCGTACAATGTATCGACAAATGCTACCTAAATGGGTACAAAGGCGCATAGAGCTGTTGGGTTGGCACCTACAGCCTCTTGACAAACAGCGGTAAATTATTGTATTTCTGTTGCCGTTGATTTACACAGTTGTTAGGAAAATTGGAGCTGGTGTATGAGATACACTATGAGTTAGTTTTTCCCAATTAAATTGTCCAGAAGCTTCTCCATTATTTTCAAGAAAAACAAGCTGGGACTGATTAGTCTAAATGATTTGGATAGATGCTCCGATCTACCGCCAGCCTTCGTTATAAAGACCACTTCAATAACGATATATAGTTTTTAACTAAATTAGTAGAACGAAATCGAATGGATAACGAATTATTGAAGTACCTTATCCATAACTTAACTCCAGTCAAGAATGGATCCTGCGAAGATAGCTTACAGTTACGCTGAAACATGAGAAGCTTAGATGCAAGATGAAATGATATAAGGCTTCGATAATTGGCTGAAGAGTTAGTCTCTCATTCAATTCCAGTCAGTAAAGGGTGCCGCTATCAAGACGAAATCGCACTGACATAAGGAATATTGCGGGGAAGATGTCCAAGCAGAGATTTTTCGTTCTGACAGCTGCATAGCTAAGGCGCAACAGCGTAGAAAAGTGAACAAACAGTTGAGAGGAGCCTGTTGCACTGGAAACGGGATGACAGGAGAGAACAGCTTTAAGTTAAAATATAGTAGAAGAGAACTTTTTGATCGGGTGCTCGTAGTAGCCCCTGGATAGAAGATCGTAAAAGTTCTCAGAGATATCATTGAATTACAATGCGGGCAAACTGTGCCCGCATATAGAGAGTACAGCAGCGCACGTTGTTCGTGATTCTCCAGCCATGACTAGCAATTGACTGAAAAACATAGACCGTCTTAATTTAAATATGAGAATCTCGCCACCCAACCGAAATAAGAGTGTTAAGCCAACGTGACGGCAGGGTACGTATTTATCGTACATTCAAATTAATATATATCTGCTGGAATGTATTGTAAATACGCACTCTGCTGCTAACGCGATGGCACAACGCTCTTATTTAGGTAGGGCCCTTAGCCAAAACAAATATTACCGGTAACTAGATTTTAAGTGCTGAGAATTGTAGTGGTTAGCTAGCAGCTTAGAGCAATCGCAGGTGATAGTGAGCTCTTCAGAGTTTGAATGATATGTCGATGAAATGATTGCCTAGACCAAAGATTAGGTAGTTCCAATTTGTAGTGCACAGCAAAAATTATGATAGGTTTTAATTTTAACACTCACGTGTTTGAATTTGTTTTTAAATATTATTATTATTTTTATTTGATTTTCAAGTATTCCTATCCATCACAAGTATATTATTGTAATAAAAAAAATTTATGTCTTTTTCCTTATTAAATATTGACGAATTTCAGTTTTTAGTTTTACGAATTCTCTGGTAGTTCTTATTTCCATAAAAAAATATTTGAATATATGAGTTCAGGAATAGATTACGAGTTAAAATTTTTTCTGTGTGGCTTTTACCCTCGCCATCCGAGAGGCTGACTATTGCCTCCTAGCTGAGGTAAGAATATCATCCTGTGCAAAAATATCTTTCCTTCCATGTTGTTGTTTCTTATTATTATTTTTGTTCAATACTGCATTACAACTGGTCCGTATCCTGGCATCAGAAGGAAGCTATTAATGATTAGTCCTCCTTACCTACTGATGACTGATCCAACTTAACCTTACAAGAAGTGGAGAGAAAAGATACAATCAAGGGAAATAGTGGAGGAGGTTAACTTTAATTGTGAATCCCTTTAATTTTCATTACCGCTAGATAGGTACTACATTTGGAAGACCAATTGTGCTATAGGAACACCTGATTTGGGATAGAAAGCCAGCTGACACTTAAGTCAAAGCATCTCGCTAAGATTGATAACCAATTATTATACTTGCTTCTTTGTTTATACTTTAGCAAATGGCCATGTATAACTCATGTCTTCCAAAAGGCCTTCCTCAGAAGAGAAGTTAAAGTGATAGCCTGATCTTAGGAAGTGCGTAAGTAAGCCTTCAAGAACTCCTATTTGATGACTTTGGTTTTATCCGCTTGATAATATTTCTCCTATCCGTATAATACAGTTAACTATGAAAGTCAAGGAAACGAAAACCTTCGCGCATAAGTTTTTCTCATCCCCATCCCCACCTGAAACTCTTAAATTTAGAAATAATTGCATTTTCTACTTACTTATCTGCTTTTTGTAACAACTTCAAAGGTCCGAAATTTTGTTCATCCTCGGGATTATCATTTTTGGGATCAGCTTTCTCTTCACGTCCCGATAAGCTAGGTAGATATTTGATTTGATCTGCATACATCACTTTAACATTATAGTAGTATTCGACAGTCGGTAGTGTCACCTTAAATATAGCCATACCATTTTTATCAAGCTCACTAGTAAATACGTGTTGACCTTCTTCGTCTTTTGTTTTTAATTCAGTATCATAGTAGTTTCGATATTGTTTATCAATAATAAGTTTGGCCTCATTTTTACCATCCCAAACTGGCGAACCGTCTAGATTTTTTACAAAAACCTTGAGCTCAAATGGTTTTTTGGCAAAATACTCGTAAACATTATTCGGAACTTCAATGTTGTAGCGTGAGCGATGTAAATTTACGAAAGCAGTCTTATTTTGCTTATTGCCGGTATATTCTTCTGTCATTATGGCGAAAACATTAATGGGTGGGTTGTAAATGTATGAATAATAACCAAAGCGATTATTTTCTGAAGGATAATCAAGATTAAGATCTTTAAGCAAATCAAATTCAACATAGCCTTTGCCATCTACCTCGATGACTTTCTCTGACTTGGCTTGGCCATTTTTGGCATCTACTTTAATGAGGGCCTGACCTTTAACCGGTTTACCATACGTATATTTGGAGCGTACTGTAATTTTAAGGGGATCACTATAGGAAATATCCTTAGCAGTCTCTATATCGACACTGAATTTTGGCAGAACATATTTGGCCACTTCAAATTTCTTTTCAGTTTTGGTGTCATCTTCATTGGGACCCAAACTAACCTCCATCATCCAATCACCCAAAATTGGTTGCTCAGATAATTGAAATTCACCGCTGTAAACACCCTTAGTTAATTTTATATCATTTATTTGTTTCACATAGTTGCCAGCACCATCTTTAAAGCCTACCCTTATAGGTCGTTCTAGTTTGGCTGGTCGGGTTTCTTCATCCAAAACAATAATACGGTATTGTACTAAATCTCCCGGCTTATAGGTTGCTTTATCAGTTTGTATATAAGCTTTGGGTTCTTTGTTTTTAAAAATCAACTCTGTAGAGTTTTTAAATATCAATCCCTTTATACCCTCCGTTTCTAGTTTATAGTTGCCATTCTTTAAGTGGGGCACCTCGAAATTTACAATTTCTGTTTGAGTGGATGAAATATCGATGGTTTTTGTATCGTTATACGATGGCCCTACTATAGCTACTTTAATTGTGGCTGGTTCGGCATTTTCATGGAGAGTTACACTTACTGAATAATCATGGTGAGGCTGCAGTGTACCGGGGGCCACAATGGAGTAAAAACTGCAAAGAATATACAAATAATAATATAATATATAATATAAATAATTAATTTTACTATTACTTAAAAATAGTGCTCTCAACAGATTTTAGCAATTATATAAATTTTCTGTAAATAATGAAAGCTCCGTTTGCTATGTGGAAATCGTCTAGTTTTTTGGAGTATGAGTAATATTTTTTTGTCAATTAAAATATTTAATAAATTTATTATATGAGATATTCTCCCAATGATTTACAAATAAAATATATTCCAATCGAATAAAATTTCTTTGTTATTGAGCTTTGAATACGCTGCAAAGCCTACTTCGTTTATTCTTCCATAATTCTGGTTATAATATGGTTGAAGTCTACTAATAATTACATAGAAAAAACTAAATTTAATTTTCAGTAAAGACATTCAATGAATTAGTAAATATATTGTCTAGAAACACACCTACAAGCAATTTTGTAAATACAGACAAAAATGTCTCAAAAATTTCATTGAAAAAACCGGGGTTTTTTCAGTAAACAAATTGTCCGAATCTATAAAACAATTTGTCTAAAAATGTTAACAAACTCTAAACAAAATAATTTACTAAATCAAAAAAAATATTTACTGTATTTTCTGCAATATACATATCAAACAATATTTTTGTCTGAGTTTATGAAACAATTTGTCTAACAATACTTACAGATTCTAAACAAAATAGTTTACTGAATCAAAAAAAATATTTACTGTATTTTTTGTAATATATTAAACAAACTTTTTGTTTGAGTCAGTAACACTTTTTTTATATTTTTAAGTTTTAAATAACACTATCATCATCTATTAAGCGTTTATGAAATTTCACTTTGTTAAATGAGTGCAACTAAGACTCTAAAAAAAAATTAATGATAATTAAGCCCATTCCTTTTGCTGACATTGTTATTGTTGTTGTTATTTATGTATATATTGTCATCGAGGTTGACTCAGAAAACTGCTGTTTTGTTGTTTTTTTGGTGCTTGCGTTCTAAATAAAAGTCAAACAAAAAATTCACTGATTCAGTAAAGAACATTTACTGAAAAAGAAATTATAGTTCAGACAAACTTTTGCTTGAAAAATTTTTGTTGATAATATTTTCTATATTTTTCTTATTTTTTCAATTAAAATATTTAAATTGTATGTGTTTGGCTACTTGAATTAATTGTTTATTCAATTCATTATTATTTTCTGTGATATTTTAAATCAGAGAAGAGAAAAGCTGCAGCTTCTTATTATATTATATTTCTTAGTAAGCACGAACTAATACACATACCAGCAGATTTTCAGTTAGTCTATTTTTTGTTGTTCGTTAACGCTTTAATGATTGCATTTATGTGAAGTAATTCTCGTTAATATTCTAAGAACTTTTCCATAAATATGCAAATTTTTTAATATATCTAAAATATGGGTAAAAATTCGAGATGATGATCTGGCATAAGTAAGTGCAGTGTAGCTCACAACAAATAAATCTTTAATCGCAAACATTTTAAAGAATATCAATGGCACAATTAATATAAATTAAGTATAAAGAACATATTTAATTATTTATTTATTTAGTTTGATCAAAATATTTTTTGTTTGATATTTTAAAAATATTTCTACTAATCTTTTCATCAAATATAAAATGCTTTTCAATTAATTTTTTAATTGAAGCTTAAATTAATTTTTTAATTGAGTATTCAAAAAGATTTCAAGTAATTTTTTTAGTTAATAAATATGAATCGTTGGAAAATCGTGAAGCTTTTTCAATTAAAATTATTAGGTTGGTTAATAAATCAAATTTGTATTAGATCAGTGTAATACACAATATCCTGATTGAAAAACTTCTGCCATACAGTGTAAAATATTATTTTTCTCTTTTCATTATCAAAACTCAATTCTTTTGTTTAAGGCTTTACTTCTTTATCAGGCTTGACTTCTTTATCAGAAACAAAGTTACAGAAAATAAAGTGCAGCTCTTTAATAAAAAATATCAGAATAAAGTGCGAATTGGAATGATAAGGCAACTTTAATATTACGCGAATAGTATTGAAAAAGTTGTTGTTTTATAGTTGCCGTTTCGCTGTTCATTTCTGTAATATATATGTATAATAGGGTGATCCTGAAAACTAAAAGTTAGATTTTTTCAAGTCATATCACTTAGTTTGGTGAATATTGATCAAAAAATTATTAAGACGTACCGCACCGCACAGTGGACCAAATCTGCAAAAAGAAATTTAGAGTAAAATGAAATTTCTGGGTTTCTCCTAAATTAGAGCTGGCTGTACGTACTATTCCTAACCGATTGATCTGAAAATTAGCCAGGATAGTTTTTATGTTATCAATACCTATTCACCAAACTGTGGTGTGACAGTAAAATAAAGTTGACTAAAAATTCGCCATACAGCTAAGGGTTACCCTAATGTATATACATATATGCATGTTTGTAAGTTAAAGTTTCTCCTTATCACGATTGTAGTCAAGTTTTTTTAAGAATTTCACATTAACAGAGTTTCTTATTATTGTCAGTCAATAAAAGAATACATGTATGTATATGCTCATACAGTGAACAGCAAAAGTTTTGCCACCCCAGCGGAAATAAAATTTTTTTCGTAAAGTTAACCGATTTAAAGCTATGAAATCCCAGTATATGTAAGGAACTATGTAACGACTATATATAACGACTATATATAACGACTATATATAACGAGCATTGACCTTGACAAATAAAATTTTTTTTGGCAAGATTTAAATTCCATTCCGTTAAATAGTGCCTCTTAAAATTAAAAAAGCTATCCGAACCCAAAAAAAACTGTTTTGCAATAAATTCCAAAATCATGAAAAAAGCTTGTTTATTACAAAACAGCTTAAGTGATGAAACAGAACTTCGGCGAAATGTATTTTACCATACAAATTGACATTTTAAATACGTCGACTGTAGCAGGTTTAAAATAGGATTTATTTTATTTTGAGAACATATTTTCATTTGCGTTTGTTTTAAACAAAACATTTGATTTGAGTGATGAAAAATAAAACAAAAAGGAAAAAATATTAATAAAATTAATGAAAAATTTGTCGATTCGATTGTCGTAGTTACAGTCTTGTTCTGTTTTATCACTAAAACATATATACTCGAAAAAGATTGAAATATGCTGTAAAGAAAACTGTATGCAAAGATATGCACTATCAAATCGATAATAAAATTATCAATCAGCTTAGAACGAGCAATTTTGTAATTTTTGCCAAACAATAATTAATAATATCAAACACTGTTGTAATAATAATATTAAAAAAAACAATTCTTCCCGTTAAGTATGTTTCTCTCCACGCCTTTAAGGCTTTTTACATCTAGCCACATCTTTCATCTTTCATCAGTTCGC